>CM038551.1:3687268-4287268 GCA_021527575.1 Ensete glaucum | reverse complement strand
CTCATGAATCAAATAGGAATATAACAGAAACATATGTCAATTAGGTAACAAATCATGTTCATGGTCTTTCCTACCCTTAAACATATAATAAATTTGGAAAAATAAACAATGTGTATAGAACTAATTATTGAGACCAGAGTTATTAAATTTAATAATAGCATAATCATGCAAAAATAATAAGCTCTCTATATAAAACTGTATGAGCTCATTGTCACTTGTATGATGTCTATTTAAATAAAATGTGATAGCCACAAGCATTTATACATCATAGTATATAACATTCGATGGTTTCTACGATCATCAACATAAGGTTGTGTAAATCCATAGTCTCGATACTTCAATTGTGCCATTTTCTGAACACAAAGCAATTCTAAGCAAGGTCATAAAAATCCAACAATGATGACACTACAAGTAACAATCTCCAAATCAAGTCACTAACAGCAGCATCCAAAGGCCCTGGGTTAGGGCTCAGATGTCTAGATGATGTGAGATTAAACAGCTCTGATCTGCATTAAGGTATGCATAACCAATAGGGAAGGTGGAAGCATTAGTCAATCTCTGATAGCCATTAATGAAACATCAAGGCCTGCTGATCCACCCAAGAGTTTATTAAATTTTCTTATCTACTAACTTCAAGGCTTTGATACTGGATTTTGTGCAATTTGTTTAAGTTTATTTTAGGCTTCATTTGGTTTGAAATCATTTGTAATTGGGCTCTTTACTATTTCTGTCACTGTAGTATGAACAGTACCCACCACTATATGCACACTGCAACAGATGAGACCAATAAATACTTTTTATGTCTTTAGAGATACATTTAATTGATCTAGTTTAAACCTTGTTTAGAACACTTTATGCTTCCTTTTCAGAAAAGCCTCAAGTTTAAACCAGAGTTATTAAATTTAATAATAGCATAATCATGCAAAAATAATAAGCTCTCTATATAAAACTGTATGAGCTCATTGTCACTTGTATGATGTCTATTTAAATAAAATGTGATAGCCACAAGCATTTATACATCATAGTATATAACATTCAATGGTTTCTACGATCATCAACATAAGGTTGTGCAAATCCATAGTCTCGATACTTCAATTGTGCCATTTTCTGAACACAAAGCAATTCTAAGCAAGGTCATAAAAATCCAACAATGATGACACTACAAGTAACAATCTCCAAATCAAGTCACTAACAGCAGCATCCAAAGGCCCTGGGTTAGGGCTCAGATGTCTAGATGATGTGAGATTAAACAGCTCTGATCTGCATTAAGGTATGCATAACCAATAGGGAAGGTGGAAGCATTAGTCAATCTCTGATAGCCATTAATGAAACGTCAAGGCTTGCTGATCCACCCAAGAGTTTATTAAATTTTCTTATCTACTAGCTTAAAGGCTTTGATACTGGATTTTGTGCAATTTGTTTAAGTTTATTTTAGGCTTCATTTGGTTTGAAATCATTTGTAATTGGGCTCTTTACTATTTCTGTCACTGTAGTATGAACAGTACCCACCACTATATGCACACTGCAACAGATGAGACCAATAAATACTTTTTATGTCTTTAGAGATACATTTAATTGATCTAGTTTAAACCTTGTTTAGAACACTTTATGCTTCCTTTTCAGAAAAGCCCATCAGATAAGTTATTGATGACTTAATTAGGCCTTATTTATGTGGTTACTTTTCAAATGTCAATGCCAGGTAAGTTACTGATGCTTTAATACATAACAGATGTAGTGTATCCTTTCATTAGCCAAGCCTATTGGAAACAAGTTCAGGGACTTAGGTTGTGGCTGCTGAACCTAAGTTTCCCTTCCCTTCTCCTGTTCACCTCTTTCTCAAGTAATCTATCTCGTCACCATGTTTTTTTGTTTTTTGCCTACCTATTTTAATCCAAGACTCATAACATCCAGAGAAATTACTGTAGAAAATTATCCAGGTTTTAATTAATCTCTTTCTGTCGAACAACTAGTAGCTGATTTTAATTCCAAATGCCAAAAATACTGACTTGATTGACATAACAAATTCTAGCATGCTTTGAGCATTATACAATCAGGTCTTTTTGGAACATGCCATCAATCAATAGAAGTATTTTTCCTGCATAGCAACTCTTTGGAAGTCAGTTGAAACCAAGGTTTGAGGTTCTAACCACACTGTTTAATACAGAATGGTTTTTTCAGGTACCATGATGGGGCAATCCAGTCCGAAAGTGAACTTATTGCACTAGGCTTACTGATTGGTACCAAACTTTACTAGATGGTAAGCCTACCATGAGTACTGGTACTCATCACATCGTTTTAACCCTTCCCTTTTTTCTTTTCTTCTTCTGTTGATACTGCTTATCTTGGGCAGCCGGTTATCCTTTCACTGCTTGTCCACGTCACCTCCTCTATTCATCTGCATCACCACCTCACCCCCACTGGCTGTCCATGTCACCTCTATACCGTGTGTGTGTGTGTGTGTGCAAGCATGCTTATGCTAATAGTAGTCCAGTTGGCACTGACCCCTAATGAAACTTGGTACATTGTACTTCTGAAAAATGCTTACAACTATGGTAATGTACTAATTTGTGACAATATCATCTTTCTTTTCGTCTATCCCTATTCCTCGTGAACACATAATAGTGAAAATTCTTGTGAAATTTCCCTATTGTTCTCCAGTAAAATTATGCCAACAAAAGACTCCTTGTAAAGTCAGATAAGTGTTCCTCAATCTCTTGCTAAGGCAATATTTTCATTTTTGACATGTTCATTTAGAAACTACCTAATGCATTGTTTACTGTCTGGAAAATCATTATACAAGTTCCTCAGCACAACCGATCAGCTAGTTGGATAATCAGAACTTACCTGAACACACAAGCCTGTAGATACCTCTAAAGTATCAGAATGGTAGACCGCATAATGGCTTACAAAGAAAGGTACTTCTAGGATTAAATTTTGAAACACACAAGCCTTTGGATACCTCTAAAGTATCAATAACAACATTTACCTGAAAAGAGGAAATTCCATTTACGTTGCATATGCTATATGAAAGAAGATAGATACAATAACAATATCTTGTTTACCTGGAGTCATGCAGAATCCTCTTTATTGTCTGCATAATTGGCTCAAGTTCAGCAAGAATATTTTCCTCCTCAGTTGTAAGAGATTCTAGTCGTCGCCCTGAAGTCAAGGCCCTATTTGAATTCCAACCTTTTTGAGAAGCTGATTTTCCTGGAAATCTTGCAGGAAATGCCTTTTGGTTTTTCCTACCAGGAGGATTTGCAGAACCCCATCCACAAGAATTCCATGATTGATTTCTACCTTCGGAGGTGTTTGATGTGGAAGTGACATTTCCACACCACTGGCTGTCCAAGTCCTTGTTAGAGTCATTTCCATTCCACTGAATGTCCAAATTCTTGGAAGAATTGCCACTCCACTGGCTGTCTGAAACATTAGCATTTCTGGTTGAAGTGGAATCCCAAATATTTGTAGCTGGTGATTCAACACATCTCCAGCCATCTTGTGCAATATCTCTTTTAGTGTTATTAGCATTATCGTGACCCCAAGGTTTTCCGGAGGTCTGGCTGCTCCAAGTCCCAGGAGTTGAAAACAATGAATCCTGATTATGTTTGCTTTTGGGGCTCGAAGCAGTTCTGTTCCAAACTGGTGATCCTTCTTTCGAATCCACCTTGGTCTTGCTTGCCTCATTCCAACAATTCCTCTGAGACAATTTGTCCCAGGCAGCTGAATTCCCATCTGCCTTCCATTTCCCCCATGCAACAGACTCATCTGCTGTGCCAGAACGTTTCTGTGCATCCATATCTTCACCAGGTACAGTATCACCCGCCAGATTCTCAGATTCAACAGTCTTTTGTTTCACTTGGATGGAATCCCAACTAGACCAAACATTATGTTTGGTTGCTGGCGATTCACAGTTGTCCACATGAGTTGATTCTTTATCTCCCCATCCCTCCCAGTTACCTGACTTGACTGAAACTGGATCCACTTCCCAGCTAGACTTGCCAGATTTTCCATTTACCAGGCCAATCCTTTTCTGAAAGTTGTACTCAACATCATCACTATCATCAAAAGTCATACATCCATCGAGGTCAGGTGATAAACAAATTCCATTTTCTTCTGCCAGTTCATCAACATCTGCTAGATATCTGCCAGTTACCTCTCCACTGGATGTCTCCCTTAACAACTCCAGAAAGTCATAAACTCCTTTTCCAATATCCTTGTTCATTGCCATCTGTCACAGCAGAAATAAGGTAAATTAACTCTCATTCATTATATGTACAAATCTTTCAATAAAGTCACGGGTACATGGTTTTGGGTGAATGGAAAATGGAACCTGTTTCTTATCCCAGAGAATCTGGAATGGTGCACCAGTTCCAATAGCCACATTTTTGCCCCATGAACAGGATGAAACCACACTGGCTAATGAATCAACCTGACACTTCTCAGCAGCTCTTTCAAAGCATTTCATTGGTGTCTGCAAGAAGAATAGAAACATTCTAATGTTATTATCAGACAAAATTAAAAAGCACACTTGATGTAAATGAACAAAGAAGAGCTTAAATATTCAGTCATACACTTACAAATAAAGTGGCTGTAGTAAATGGTACTTCAACTTTGAAAGAACGAAAGAGTGCCTTATAACCACCAGTGTTGAAACCGATAAGTTTTCCAGTGCAAGTCATGCTGTTTGCAACAAGTAGCAGGTGTTCCTTCATCACACCTTTAGATACCATTTTGATTGATTTTGATAATCGCTGTAATAGCAGCCGTCGGAAGTTAAGGCACATCAACAAATCAAAAATTACAAATCATAGAGAAGGGACAAAAATAATCGACAAATACACAAAAATGGAAATGCAATCAGTAGAAATATGATAAAATAGTTCCCAAGGATGGATTAAGTCAAGCAGACTCAAGCCAATGTAACTAGAACTGCATCTGCAACTAGATACATCACAATTAGAAAGCTGTAACTTTCTTTTCTTTCGTTTCGGAAACTAAATTACAAGGTTTGACATACCGGTCCGTACAGGTGTACTGAGACTATCTCGGTAACGGTACGGTACTGGTACCAGGCGGTATGCACAGTGCATGCCGCCTGGTACATTAAAATATATTATAATATTTTTATAATATAATGTTATATAATATAATATTAAACATATTAATATATTTTTAAAAAAGAAAAGGGACGACGTCGTCTCGATCTTTCTCCCCACGCGGGGAGACGTTCCGTCTCCTCGTATGAGAGAAAAATCACCCGCGAGCGAGAGCGACAACGGCGCGCAGGCAACCTGCGGGCGAGGACGGTATGGGGAAAGGAGGTACTTCTTTCATTTCTACTCTTCTTCTTTTCCTCTTCTTCTTCTTCCCTTTTTCTCCCTCAATCGACCGCCGACGATCGATTTCTCGCTCAATCGGCCGCCGCCGACCGAAATCAATCACCAACGGTCGATTTTTGACGGTACCCGATAACCTGGTGGACCGGTATGTACCGCCCACACCGGGTGGTACAGGTCAAAATTGTAAACCTTGCTAAATTATATCTAAAAGGTATCAACATAATTTAAACCTGAATGCAGTTAATTCATTCCAAAACAAGTTTCTATTTTACAATATGAAACAACCATGCCAATCAAAATGAAAAAAATTTGAAAATGGGAGCAGCAGGTACGAAGGCAATAAATTTGTTATTAGCACTATACTAAGCTGCAAAGAACAAATTCAGAAAATAGAAATTTTAAGAAAACTGGTTACACAGTATAATTTCAAATGATAAGTATATCAAGCCATCTCGCATAAAACAATAAATGTGGGCACACCTGAACTGCTTGGTCAAAAGCACAAGAAATGCCAAGAACCTCTTGAATTTGTTGGATACCACAAGGAATAGATCGGCCTGTATCTATAAGGTGCATCACAGGTAAGCAAGCATCTAAAATAGTTCTCCAGGCATCACCACTTTGCCGAACTGCATCTTTTCCAAGAACAACTTCAAGGCCTAAGTCACCCTTTAGGGTTTTACATGAGCTTCCAACCCAAGAAGTTGCATCAGGTCCAATCCAAACAATTTTCACCTTATGCACTCTAGGATCACCTGTCGATACAAGAAATTAGAAACCAAACCAGAAACAAAACTTCTCAATGTATGTGCAAGACCAACACATGCAATCCTCTTTGTCATGCTTACTTTCTGATGACAAAAACCGCCTGGAAAAAAAAAAAACACATTTCCCTCCAGGTTGAGTTCTACTGTAAGATTTTGCATCTAGTGTTTTTAATGACTACACAAACAGAAGTCATTGTGTAAAGATGGTTATGTGTGCATTTAATGTAAGTGAATACATTATTTATCATTTAAACAGGTAGAGTTCTACTGTAATGCTATTATGTATAATGTAAGTGAATATATTTATCATTTATACATAATACATCTGATAGAGAAATATATCGATAATATGATAAATACCACAGCTTTTGTAGATTATTCATGATGTGCCTGACCGGGAAGAGATTTGATGGAAATCAAAATACATAAAAGCAGCAAAAATTCAAAATTCCTTATGGTACAATATGAATAAAGAACACTCTTTTGCACACCTTTAACAATTGTATCCAACAGAATTGGGCAGATGGTCTCAGACATCATATGCATTGCTTTTTCAAGAGATATGTTACTTTGGCTGGCATTAGCATAAGCATAAGAGAACTGCAAGCACGGGAGATGACACAACTTCCCGTCGCTTGGCTGCTTGATGCTGCAACATTCGCTACATAGAAAAAAAAATCCAAATGGCTCAAGGAGCTATAACATTATAAAACACAGATAAGCATATAATATCACCTTAATAATATTTACATAAACTGTCAAAAGTAAGAGTAATAGTGAAAACTAAGTTATGCAAAGGAAAAATAGGGTGACAGCTATTTAGACATTGATATAGAGAATTAGCTCTAATTACACACTACTAAATATAAGTGTTATATTCAAATCACTAGGCTCTATATTTGTTGATGTAGAATGGCTGCATGGATGAGATCCAAAGCAATTGATTCTTGCTATTTTTTCAGAAATAGAAGCAAAGTTCGCTAGAAATTTGGTTTCCACTGAAGAGTGCAATTATTTAAATTGTAACAAATTCAATCAACCTTTGATTTTATAACTATATGAGGCATTTTGTCTCTAGTGGCTATAAAATGACAGTAGTATTTAACAAATGCCAGGCCATATTTGGAATTGCACCATATAGAGCTTCATTGTTGATTGGACAAATTATGGGAGAACATTTTAAATCCTTCATACAATTTGAAACTCTTAGGACTTTCATATAGAGAGCAAAACAACAATGTTATTGTCCTCTGTTATTGAGCAACAACAGTGACTTATTCCTTTAAGATTGTCATCTGTACAACATAAAGCTAGTCAAACATCTGATAGGAGAAACAAGCCTTTTAATATACTAATGAAAAGGTTCTCAAATGGGAGGTACTTGTCCAGTATATGTCAACAAATTCATTATGTAGATTATTTTGACAGTAGATAGGGATAAAACAATGATGATGCTATGCAATAGCATCGTAGAAATTTTAACACTAAGTCTGAAACTGATAGGAACAGACAGTACGAGGCTTCTAGTGAAATGCTTTAGTTGGACCTTTAATGTCATAACCAAAATGTAACCTTTATATTGGTAAACAAACTTTGAATAAGAGAGTATGCAACAACTGGCAAAACAAATTTAGAAATTAAAATGCTGATTGGTATAAACTTAAACACAAATCTAAACCTCAACAAACCATTAAATAAGAGAACCTCTTACCAAGTAGACAGAAAAATTCTCCTAAAGAAATGTGAAAGCTGTCCTTTCTTCTTTCCATAGCTAAAAATAACAGCTTGACATTTGTGAAGAATATCATCAGGATTTATGTTCAACAACTTCAATTGCATCTATCAAACAAAATGATACCAATGTTCTAAAAAAGCCAGCTTTTACCAATATGCTCAAACAGAATAGAAGGAGATTGAATATATAGCTCTACCAAACCTCGTCAAGATGGATATGACCAACAAGTCCTGATGTTGCCACTGAACTGCCACACACACCTATTTGTTTCCGATATCTGAAAGTAACAAGAAAGAGTGAAATTAATAGTTAAAAACAGACAAACACATGTTTCTGTCATAAAAACACTGAAAATGTGACCATAAACTATGAGAAAATTACAGATAGATGATTCATTACAGTGAGAACTATAGTTCGACACATTATACTGATAATTAATCAAATAAAGCGCTAATGTAACACACAATGCTACGCATAAACAAAAAACAACTAATACTATCTCCAAAAGGGATCATACAGGACAAAATTAAGGGAAACAGAAAAGCAAACCTGAAGCTCTTTTCTCGTAAGATGTGTAAGCATTTTGTTCAAAAATAGGTAATTCCAGTGAAAGAAAATGATAAAAGGAAAAGCTCCTATGCCGAAAAAATGTTCATTTGCACACCATGGTGAAAGGAAAAATATATCTCATTTTATAAGTGGGAATTTCAACTGCAATTATATCTAAAAGAAAAAAGGTATATTTGAAAATTTTGAATGCTAAACAGAAAATAATAGGAAGACGTCAAACAAAATAAACAAATTTGCAACATATACTTCAGTTAGAGAACTCAACATAATTCTTGTGAATTTCACTGAATAGGCTATGATATTTTTGCATAATCCAGTTTTAAATATTCTTTTAGCAAAGTCTGATATAAAAATAACCAGTCAGGAGAATCACACAGTAATGTTCTTTAACTGATGAAAGAACATGACAGACCAAGCTTGTTCATCTAGTGACATCCAAAATAATACTATAGAAAACCACTAAATTTTTTTTTATAAACCTTAAAGTGACTGTTTAATCAGGAACCTCAAGTAAGTATTTTTTTAGACTATTAGTTTGCAGAAAATCTAACCTATGTAAAAGAGATATGTGCATCGTGAATGTGGCTTGCAGTAACAAATGTTAAATGCTCAACAGATACAAAGAGTTGTTTTGTAAAGGAGAAACCTACATCCACAAAAGACACATGATCTAGGCTCAAGTGCGTAGAGATTGGAACTTTTAGTTACCGAAATTGCAAAAGATATTCCTTCTTAAGACACCAGCATGGCAAAAAACTTATCAATGCATATGCAGGTTCAGATGATAAAGGGCCAAACCTGCTTAACTGGATAATCTACGTATAAAGGTGGAACATTATACAATTAGAACCCAGTTGAATTTATAGGCTTAGAGTTTCATGCAATGTGTAAATATATTTCTTTGAAGTTGCACAAGAAAAGGCCAACATGCTTGTTAGGTTGTTAACCTAACATACCTGGTTTCATCCTTTACCTTGCTGTGTTAATGATGTTGCCATCTCGTCCCATGAAAGGGTTAACCCAGGGCTTAAAATTTGTTATGTCAATAATGCTGATGATAACCATTATTCTCTTTAGGAAAACTTATGTGAGGCATATCAGGTAAATTTCACAATTTTTATTTCTATTTTTAATTTCATTATGAGAACTTTATTACACTATTCTCTTTATGAAACTTGTATGAGACAGATTGGGCTAACACTAACAGTACCTGCCATTAGAACATAGATCTTGATGTGATGGAGGATATTCCAATTCTACAATGAAGACCAAATGACAGGTACTTATCCAGAGATATGTTAGGAGATAACGGAACTCCCATAAATGGAGAAAAAATAGATATATAAAGAAAAATGCTTTTGTTAGACAAATAAAATATTTTAATCAAAGGAATATGTAGATCAAGGTGCAAGTGATAGAAATAGCATCTAAGGCATATGTAGATCAATCATCCCCAAAACTTATAATACTGAAAGTGCTTGATAGTGGTTACTATATGCCAAAAAGAGAAACCAGAAATGATATATCTCACTTCCCAATGAAACATAATACTGAAAAATGGAAAGCAGATAATCTGACATATATTGAAGTGATGACCACATGACAACTTAGAGAAAAAACTAATCAATCTTGGTCAATACCAAAAATCTATACTACATATATGCACATACTCAATTAAGAACTCATAAGCACAGTCCTTCAAAGTGACTCTTTTTAAGCAGTTCAAAACAGCGAATGCTGCATTTTCCTTGCAAAATCTTTTCTGGCAGCAGCAATCATTCAAGTACAAAATCACTCGGCGGTCAGAAACATCATTTTTGTAACTGACCTTACAAAGAAGAATTTCCTGCAAGATAAAAATGTCTATTAAACACAAATCATGTTTCTCTTAGACCTATGCAAGTCCAACCAAAATGAAAATTAAGTAATTTGCCAAGTAGAAACATAAAAGACTCACTTTCATGAGTTCCCATGACGAATTGTTACTTTGAGATGAATCAAGAACTGCCTTATATGCAAGGTTTGAAATTGCAGTTGCAGCCAACACACCTACAGGTTCACCAGCGGGTGGAGTAGTTACAGAATTAACTCCTCCATCATCCACATACTCAAGCTGCACAAGTGAACCAGTACACACATTTCTGACACTTCCATCATAGCAGATAACAACATCTCGAAGAATTGCCATCAAATTTTTAAACAAAGTTCCAGGTTCTGTGAGTCCTCTAGATGAACGAACTATCACTTCTCTGGATGATATCCCATGGACCAACATTTCATACGGATTTAGACCATGAAAAAAAGAGTTCTTCACCAGTCCATATGCTTCTGATGGATGATCAACTTCACCAGCAGAATACTTGCTTACAAAGTTTAAAAAGCAGTCATCAACCAAAGCCCTTGAGTAATATTTTCCTTGATGAAAAAGTTGAAGACCTAAAAATCCAAGCTGTTCAACAACTTTAACCATTGATGAACCACTTTTTGAGTCGATTAAGTTACCCAGTGCAGAAGAATTCAGGATAAATTTCACTATTGGGTCCTTCATGCTTCTAAGATGGTTCTCAACTTGCAATTCCACAAGTTCATCATGTCTTGATCTCAATTGATTGAGTATGCATGAATTTTTCTGAATGCTTCCTTGAATTTCACTAACAACAGCCTTTGATAAAACAAAATCTTTCAAACAAATACTAAAGCCTTCCATAAACAGCATCTCCATTAGTAAAGGCTGTATATAGTTGAAGAAATTAAGAACCTCCATTGGACCCTTCATGCGGTAAATATGAGTCATGATATCTGTCAGAAAAGACTGCACTACATCTTGATCAGTGTCTAACTTCAAAATTTCACTCTCACGTACAAAATATTGTTCACCAGAACAGTCCAAAAAAGCAGGGAACACATTCTGGAGAACTTGAAGAATTGTCCAACAAGGACCACATTTAGTAGCCTTGACTATTGCAGGTGGTGGCAGCAGCATTGATGAGACATACATCCCCAATTGTTGTGCTACTTCCTTCTTTATGAAACCAGATTTGAATATAAGCTTCAAGGCTAATGAAGCATCCTGAACAAGCTGCAAGTTCAAGCTCCCAGAATGGGAACTAAGTAGCTGTTTTTCCACACTAAATAATTCTAGAACCTCAGCTTTCGCAGATAGGGATTGTGGATAGAAAATATGAACACAATCACCATCAAAATCTGCTCCAAGTGGAGCACATATAAGAGGATTGATCTTAACAGTATGATCATCATGAATATAAACATAGAATGCTTGTAATGAGTGCTTATGAGTACTAGGGGGCCTGTTAATAAAAACTATATCCCCATCTAAAATTTGACGATTTATAACCTGGCCAATTTTAAGATTTGTATACCCCTTTGACCCTACCGAAATGGCATAAGTGGAGGAACCATCTTTGTATGTAATACACAGTCGGCTATCAACTACATTCTGCAAACGAGTTATATTATGCTCAGTGACACGTTCTTCAAACGTAATTCTCTTTGCTATTTCTGATGGTAACCCCACTACATTAATACCAATATAAGGGTCTCCACTAATAACAGAACGAGAGGAAAACCCAGAACCCTTTCTGATAAATAATGTTCTAATCTTATCAAGCCACTGCTTTGTCAAATACTCATTAGTCTCATTGCCAAATGCAAATCTTCTTGTGATGTCACGAGGTGCCTGTTAGGTAAGAAGTAAATTGATTTAAATTAAACATCAAAACACAACAAAATTCATTAATTTAATATAGCCTGACAAAACCGCAATACAAACTTTGAACAGCAAAGCTGTCCTGCTTTTATTATGTAAATGTACCTTTGTGGTACCTCTGAGATTCATATACACTGCAATTGATGATTGCAGATCATTTGTCTCAACTTCATAAGATTCAAAACTTGGAGAACCAGACCTTGACCTTTTGATCAGCTCAATCTTGCCAAGAATTTTCTTAAGAAGGGACTTTGAAATATCCTAAAAATCAGAAGGAAAATAAATGTTAATAGCAGTTCTACAAACAGACTAATTCAGAGTACAATTGTCAAATAAATAGGTGTTCATCATTAAAATACTTACTGACGACATGACACATTTCCCATCTGAAATTTCTGGCACACACAAGCAATTCGGAGGAACAGGTAGGCGTTCCATAATGAACCCATTCTGAAGAAAGTAACCCTTCCCAGCCAACTTTTTTTGGGTTTCTTCTGGAAGCTTCTCCAAAATTTTAAGAGCCTGAAAGATATAATTAGATAATGAGCATTACACCTCCATACTACAGGAAAAAATTATTAGACCGCAACCCTACCACACGACATTTTTACATTCATATGTCACATAAAGTTCTCCATTCTTTGGTTTATCAAATTCTGTATTTAATTCTTCCTTGTTTATGCTGAAAACCAATCATGTTTGGATCTTACAATTTCACCAGGCTCTAAATGAACCAATCCAACCCTGGTTCTTGGTTCTCTTAGGATCATTAAATTCACAACAAAACAATCTGTAACAAAAACAAGAGAACACCTTGGAATGATAATATCCAATCTGGTTGTTCAAATTTTAATTTGTGTTTTATAAATAGTCGAAAAAAATTCAAATTGTTAGCAATAAAATGTGATAATGTATGTGAGGTATCAAAAGGATCTAATTTTATGATTTATCATCCATAATAGTTTTAAGGATATAGTAAAATTTTCGTAACCAAAATATCTACAAAAATCTGGCAAAATATCATATTTTATTGACTTATCTAAAAAACTTGGTTAAAAATTTATAAAAATTAGTTTCTTGAATATATTAGAGCGTGGATTAAGCAAGGTGAGTTTACATCTTTTTTCACGAAAAGTGAATCCTATATTTCATTTATTTTTGTCATACCTGATGTTATCTTATTCTCCATCATTTAAATATCAGCTTGATTTAACCTACCTACTGTTTTTACAAATTTTGAAAGGTTCAAATTTCTAAAATACTAGAAAAAACATATGCTCCAGAATACAATTCACAATCTGATCCGACCACGTACCTATGTGATTTACATAATGTCTTGATCATAACAACATTGTCAATAACCACAGGATAAAATTGAATTAACTTGGCCAGTAAAGATATTTTATGCAGCATATAAATATCTGCACTCACACAGCCAAACACATGCACACAAGCAAACACATGTGAGCACATGCACACAGAGACTTTAATACTACAGACCTTTTTTTATCATCCAGTTATGGTCTGAACTCCTCCAAGTAATGGACTAGGTAAAAGATCCTCAGAAGTAAAATAAAAAACCTAGATAGAGGCACGCATAAAGCAATTAAGCGATTTCACGTGGAAAGATGTGAAAGTCTGTGACCTCAGAGGGCAATAATGGGCGACGGAATGTTCCAGCATAATGATAACCAAATCTATCTAAGAAACTCCAGAAGCCATCTTGCAATCTCGATCTAGATGATACTCTTAATTCCAAGCAAGTAGCACCATCTGCTGTCTTCACTTCTTTAATAGATATAGAAGGAAGATCCTGCAATAAGTATCATCCATCTGATCAGGAATATGTATCTACTTTGATAAGCAAATACTCATTACATCAATAATAATTACTGCAAGTTACTAACTAAAGTTCCATGAGCAGCTAATGCAACAATGATAAGAAACAATGTATGCTCCACTAAATTACAAAAGAGAAATAAACAGAAA
The DNA here is from genome assembly GCA_021527575.1 of Ensete glaucum. Classification (NCBI taxonomy): domain Eukaryota; kingdom Viridiplantae; phylum Streptophyta; class Magnoliopsida; order Zingiberales; family Musaceae; genus Ensete; species Ensete glaucum. The sequence goes on along the minus strand of CM038551.1, from coordinate 4,273,138 downwards.
GCACGAGTGTTATGTTAAGCCCCACAATGCCATCTCTTCATAAAACAGCTTCCATTTAGGAATAACTAGAATGTCCCAAATCCATGCTTAGCATGTGAATGATTCGGTGAAGAACATTAGCTTTTCAAAAACTAATCTATATACTCAATTGGTCTGTCATGATTGTAAATATGTAAACGTGCATATGCAGGTAGAGAATTGCATATGTATGTTGTCTGGAAATATAAGCATCTTATAAACATATGCTACAAACTAGAGTATGGATAGGAAACAAAACAACTTCAATTCCAAAGGCAGTCAATTATCCTTGAGTTTTCTCATTACTAAGATGCTCCATAAGCAGACATTTGCATTTTCAGTGGAATTCATACCAGAAAGTAAAATTAACATCATTTACTGAAAATATGAAGTGGAGAAGAAAAAAGTAAACAAGTTTAGCAAAGGCTAAAAATAAGAACAAAATTTTACTTGCCACCAATTATCAGTGGACTCCAGAAGGAAATCCATGAAAGCTGACACATTGCACCAACTGAATAAACATGATTTTGGTATTAACACACATCCAAGAGTCAGTTTTAATTTGCAACATCATTCTAACCAAACAAATATAACAAATAAGATGAATGCCATTAAAGGACATCACGACCAACTTTCCAGAAACAAACTATGGTACAGCTCCTCTATGACAATAAATTAACTCTAACTCACTTAAGAATGAACATAATTTTTAGATTATTTCCATGTTGATCTGCATTCGATAGAGGGTTAAAGAAATATATACCATTTCTTCCAGCAGATCTCCAAAGCATCATAATCAATGGTATATAACATTTTTTTTAGAAAACAGAAGTAGAGAACACTATTTGTTGGAAGAGGGTGGTTCTCTTTCTTGTTTGATGTGGAAGCTACTAGAAACAACCATACCAGCAATCATAATGTCCTTTTTTCCTTTTGCTATCCATAAATAGATAAAAACAATATCCTATTTATCATTAACTGTCTTCTGCAGCATGATGCTTAAGAGCTAGACTATAGTTATGGATACTAACATTTTCCATATCTTACTATTATAATTGGAGTGCAGGAACCTGACCTTGAGGTCCATGCTTTCCTTTCACAATCTCCCTCGAGCTTTACAGGTTTTACCACAGAAGCGACTGTGGCGTAGAAGTGATATGACATAAGGGCTTGGGGACCTTTGGGATCTTGGTGCTGGCAGAGAGGCAGTATGTAATTGTCAAATGGTCATTGAGGTACAGAAGGAAACCACAATATATACCTCGGAGGCTCTCTATGTGCAAAGTTGCATAAGTTGGCGCTGATATTTAAGCACTCAGCACTAATAATGACAAAAAATGAAGTTTGTTATATGAATGTCAAGAGTAACCATCTATTAGATTATTTAATGGTTGGAAGTCTGAATACCTTGCTTTACTATGCCTTTTCCAACATTTCATTTGCACCATTTTGTTGGGTGTAATGGCATTAGCAAAGATGTGCTTTGGGTAATACTATCTCTTAGAAATATGCAACTTTTAGGCTCCATAAACCTAGTGATTTCTGTTTCCAATTTAATTTCTTCTATTGTTCAGTTTATAATTATAGTTGTATGCTTGTAGTTACATTTGTAGTTGTTCTAAAAGGTTTTAAATAGTGGAAGCTAATACCATTGGAAATAATTTGCTTGTCAAAGCTGAACGAGGGCCCGTTTAAAAATGATAGTACACCTTCACATGAATGTAGATTGTAGTTTTAACCTTTTGTTCTTTTTCTAGGTCTTGCCATTGCCAAATATACCATTTTTCTGGATCTTGTTCCGTACATATTCTCATTGGAGAGCTCTCAAGGTACGAGTAGCACTAGCCTTTTGATGGAAAGTAGCAGAACATACTGGTTTTTATCTGGCTAATTTTCATGTTTTACATGAATTATTTAGTATGCAGAAAGACTCTTTCTTCCATAATAATTCTTATAATTATTAGGATTCTTGTAATGTGTGTGCATGCATATATATATATATATATATATATATAACTCATGCTATATAGTAAAGGTGCAACTAAAGATTTTCTTTAAATGTGTGGATTAACTTCGGATTGCCAAAGCATTAGAAAATTAAATTAGCATTTGGCACATTAACTGGTTTGGCAAACCATCTACTTCTTTGTTATACAAACTTGGGGATCTATTATATGCCTTGAAGTTGTTACAAATTTAAGTTTAATTTTATTTTTTTCACATTTTCTCTAGATATCTGTTGATTTCTATGTTAATTTGTTTTCCAGTTTGGGTATAAATTGAAGCAGCTTCCAGCAATACATATTTTATTTCCGGGAATCACTATGACTGAGCAACCATACAACGGAATATAGACGGAAACAGAAATGAATACTTATATTCAGAGTAACTAACCAGATTTAAAGATACAACAGCACACAAGATTTATATAAATCCTAAAGAAAGCAAGATTTGCAATTTCCCGGGCGGTACATACCGGTCCGCCAGGTTACCGGTACGCAGACCATCCGCTACCGGGCGGTTCCGTCAAAAATCGACCATCGGCGATCTATTTCGGCTGTCGCCAGTCGATTTCAGCCGTCGGTGGCCGATTGAAGAAGAAATCGACCGTCAACGGTCGATTGAGAGAGAAATCGACCGTCAGCGATCGATTGAGGAAGAAAAAGGGAAGAAGAAGAGGAAACGAAAAAAAAAAAGAAGAGGGGAAGAAAGAATACCTCGCCCGCACGCCGTCCTCGCCCGCCTGCCGTCGTCACCTGCGGGTTGCCCACGGCCGTTTTTTCTCCTGCAGGAGGAGATGGAGCATCTCCCGACGCGGGGAGACAGATCAGACGTCGCCCCCTTTTGGTTTTTTAATATTTTAATATTTTAATATTATATTATACAATATCATATTATAAAAATATTATATTATATTTTAATACCGAAGACACACTGCATGCATAGATGCGGGTCTCGATCGACAATAATATTCCGTCTGACATAAGTCAAACCTGGAAAGAAAGACTACTAAGATGCATTTAACCAAAAAATTAAATTCGACTATAATTGAAAAATTAAGTTTTGCATCAATTTTAAAAAGATTGAAAATTTATGACTAAAACAAATTACCATGAAGAGAGTTACATATTACCAGACAATAGAGACATGGCATGCTTGAGACTTTCCCCTTGCCCACACCGCGTTTAACCTGATAAATTGTGGCAGTGTAGAGAAAACAGGAATCAAAAGGAATTCCAGATGATGTTTAATCCAGAAAATAATGGGAGATATTCACATAATCACGTTTGTGTCAATAAAATACGACAATAAACTCAAGCCATCGACATTTAATATCATCATATGAAGATCATATATCATGACACTCTTTTGCCAAATAAATACTCTACATGAAACTTTCTATACCGAGAAACAGAATCAATGCTTGCAGGAAATAAATGCATGAACACCTACCAGTGTGAGTCATAAGGAGGTCATCCATAAACAGATTTAACCCATTTGATGAGGTCATGTTGTTGCAAGTGTCAGTTCTTAATTATCCCATTTTCTTAAAATGCAGCTAACAGCTTTCTCCTAGTCATAAAGAAGATATATGTTCAATGGAGATTGTTAAGGTGAAGCTGACCTTGTGTAGTTAGTGAGATTTCTACTTTGAAAGAAAACAAAATAATAATAGTAAATTGATGACAAGATATGACTAGCTCATGTCATTATCCAACCTAGTGGCAGAACAAACACATCAACTTGATGAGTGTTTAATCCTAAGTTAATAGTAGTAGACCCCATCTATCCCCATTTCTCCTCTCACTTCCAATGAAGGACTAAGCTCAAATGTCATAATTTCCCCACTTAATGCTTGACTCCCTCGTCAAAGACCAACTCATAGCCCAAAATTATGCCTAGCTGGTGGTTGGTGTGCCACAATCTCCCCACTTAAGGCTTGATGCCTTGGCGCGATTCTAGTTTATGAGTTGTAACACCTAATCCATTGATGGCTCCATGGCATGATATGCCTCCAACCCCATCTACGGATAGCTCTTTCCTAGTTGGACCTCATATACCAATTGTCAGAACCCATCTTGATGATAGAACTGCAACATTAATTTTATGAGACTAAACCAAGGTTTTATATACCGATCTGTACCACCCGTACCAGGCGATATGTACTAGCCCACCAAGTTACCGGTACGCGGACCGCCCGCTACTGGGCGGTACTGCTAAAATCGACCATTGACGATCGATTTCGACCGTCGACGGTTGATTGAGGGAGAAATCGATCGTCGGCGGTTGATTGAGGGAGAAAAAGGGAAGAAGAAGAAGAAGAGGAAAAGAAGAAAGAAGAATAGGAGAAAAAGAATACCTCGCGCCATCCTCGCCCGCACACCGTCGCCGCCTGCAGGTCGCCCGCGGGCGATTTTTCTCCCCCACAGGGAGAAAGATTGAGGCGACATCGCCTCAGCGACGTCACCCCTTTTTAATATTTTTTAAAATATATTTTAATATTATACTATATAATATTATATTATATAATATTTTAATATATTTAATATATTGGATGGTATGCACTGTGCGTACCGCCGAATACTAGTACCATACCAATACCGACAAAATGTCAGTACACTGGTATGGACTAGTAAGTAAAACCTTGGACTAAACTACTAGTCCAAAATGGTTAAGGACATAATAATATACCAACTCATATCCCAAAATTGTGACTGGCGAGTGGTTGATGTGTCACAATCTCCCCACTTAAGGCTTGATGCCCTAGTCAAAATCCAAGACACAACTCATAAACTAGTCGGGCTTAGTCGGTGAGTTGTAATGCCCAATCCAATGATGGCTTCATGCCATGATATGCCTCCAACCCCAACCATGATAGAACCTCATATACCAATTGTGACAACCCATCCTGATGATAGAACTGCAACATTAATTTGATGAGATTAAACCACTAGTATAAAATGGTTAAAGCCATAATAATAGACCAACTCAATTCTCCTCTCACTTCTAAAGTGAGACTAAACTATGGTGCCAAAGTCTTCTCCACATAACACGTGGCTTCATCATCAAAGCCCAAGGCCCCCCTTGTAGCTCAAAATTATGCCTAATCAGTGGCATGGGATGTTGCTCGAGGCTTCCCCCAATGTGCACATCTAGGAAAGTACTAACCCTTGCACACAGAAAGGTTTATGTGGTTTAAACTTTAAACCATAATCACCCCAAGAGAAACAAGCATCTTTGCCATGATCCCAAAGCTTGCCCTGTAGTTCAAAAGAAGATATGCTAAATTCAAATTATTGGTATTGGGTGACTCCTAACAAAACTATCTAGAACGTGACTAACAACCATTTTTTGCTCTAATATATAGCTTACAGCAATTAGCAATTGGCACCCCCTGCTTGGTAGAACCAATAAAGACATTGAGAATCAAAATGACATAAAACTAGTAATTTAAATAATATGACTGTGCAGGTGCAGATACTACATCACAAACAAAAAGTTCACACTAAACACAAAATAAAAGCATCCATGATTGTTTGGGTACCTTCTTCATCCTCAAGCACTTTAGACATACCAAACTTAAAAGATCTCTCAATTCACTGACATGAGAAGGATGATATACAGGTATCGGCAACTCAATGTAACCAAAATGACCTAGACAAAGAAAAAGACTGTCATTGGAAAATGGTACAAAAAAAATGTTGTGATAGCAAGTTTTATCTGCAAATTAAATGATATACACATGCATACCTTCACAATTTCCAATTTCAGCTGTCCCACAGGTTTCACATCTACCAGATTCCAATGGCAAGCCAAGAAAAGGATTTGCTAACTGGGTTGGGTGTGAAATGGGACACTCATTTATGGAGTATGTCCTCTGTCATGCAAATATGATCTCATGTTATATTCACTATGGTAATATTGGGAAATCAACAGGTGCAATCAATAATGCAAATTATAGTTTTGTTAAATATATAATAGCATAAAAGCAATTAAACACAAGTTGTATCTGTCTAGATACCATTAGGTGAACAATAAATGATACCATCGTTCTGCATCAGAAAGTCAATAAAAGTTACAGAAGAGAAGATTATTCAGGTAATCAATAAAAATGAAAGGAAGTGTTTTTTTTTAAACAAAGTTTGTTAAGAAAGTAGTGCTGAACCTTTATTTTATTTCCAAAGTTTCCTGAACATAGCATGTCAGTGTCTACCCAACTAGAACCATTTGGTTTTGCATCTGTGTGCTAAAGAGTAACTCCACAACTCTCCGTGAGCAAACATTAGAAAAATCCTTAAAGGGATAAGATGAATGTTTTAGACATCAATCTTTATGGTAATGTCAACAAAAACTCAAAGTAATGTTGTTCTATAATTTGTTCATGGTTATTACCGTTCAACTGGTATAGAAGCTGAAATTCATTTCAGTGATAGAATAAGATAAAATTTGCCTTATTTATGCTGTTGAGCAGCAAACATCATGATGTTGGTCCTATTCATACATGTAGATGTTAGAAGCAAGTTCAGACATAGGACTAAAAACACTGTCATTACTAACGCCTTAAGAATTTTAAAAACAAAGGAATATTTTCAGGAAGCTGACATGAGAAGATTTTAAGCTTATTCAAAATAACCACAAGTGATAAAAGGTGACACTTTTGGAGGTCTACATGAGGTATGAAGAACAATGGGCAACCTGAATCCCCATAAATTCGTGATAGACAACAATTCTAGTTCAATCAACATGCTATTAATTCAATGTATTTATTTGTTTTTTTTTTGCTTTGGATCAGATTTAGTATTTTAGATGGGATATTTGTTAATTTTATAAGTTGTTACATAGAGACATCTCCCATATTTCTAGCTTTATTTCCTAGATTGCTCAAGGATAAAAAAAAGGAAGCCGATGAAGAAAAAGATGGAAGAAATCAAATTTTGGTTTGACTGAGAATTCCATATATACAAGGAAGTTTCATGATTCTACGAGAACAAAGATATCATAGAATACCATCAATAAGCTATATTATCAAAAAGGAAGATTACTTATCAAGTTAAATATGAAACTTTCTCTTTTATAAAAAATGAAAAATAATTTATTGGTTTATCTTGATGTAATTGTATTTTTTTTATTATTTCTGTACCTTTATTTTCTTCTTGTTCTTTGGGCCTATTAAATAGGGAAAGGAGTTCTAATGGGACAGTAATTACTGAATAAATGAATCGAGTTATTTTCCCCAAAAGCTGCCTCCATGTAAGGCCACAAACTCTTTCCTCACAAGTTCAGAGCTTTTTATGTTTCCTACCTTCCCCATATAATCTACCATCTAAATTCCACGGACTAATTACATATTACCCTCTGTAATTAGAGACCTTTAACATTGCAATCCCTACACTTTAAAAAGTTACATTGGCAACCTTATAGTTACGAAAGTGAAACATCTAGGTCCATTTACCTTAACGTCATCGATTTTATCAATGGAAACACAAAAACAAAAGGTAATAACATAATTTTAACGTTTCAGGTGGTGGTGGCGGACGACAGCCACTACTGGGGTCCGCGGGTGGCTATTGTGGATAAGAAGAGCGACGGTGAGAGGTGAAAGCCACTTGGCGATTACGTCGACGATGTATTCGACATCGAATTCTGAGACCCATATTTTTCTATCACCATCAGATACATCCGTCGAGAGCTCGACAATCGATCGCCTGCCAACCTTCCCTTCTCAATTGATGACAATCACGACGAATAGAACTCCTTCGATGAGCCCTCATCTCCCCTTTTTCATGCCCATGTTGGAACTAACATGACAGCGAGGGGAGCAACAAGGGCTCTGACGACCCTAGATTCAAGTCGAGCGATTGCCCAACAGGTCAACAGTGAGGTGACCACCATCCTCGCCATTGACCTGTTGGGATGATCGCTCAACCCGAAGCTAGGGTCGTCAGAGCACTTGTCGCTCCCCCCGCCGTCGCATCAATTCCGGCATGGGCATGAAAAAGGAGAGATGGGGGGCTACTGAAGGAGTTCTATTCGCTGCGGTTGTCATTTGAATGGGAAGGGAAGCTCTGGAAGGCTAGCAGCCGAGCGGTTGTCGAGCTCCCAGTACCCGATGACGATAGAAAGATGTGGGTCCCAAAATTTGATGTTGAGTACGCCATCGTATCCGTCGTTGATGCAGTTGCCGAGCGGCCCTCGCCTCCCGCCACCACTCTCCTCATCCACAACAATCACCCATGGCCCCCACAGGCTATGTCGTCTACTACCACCAATTGAAACGTTAAAATTATATTTTTACCATTTGTTTTCATGTTTCTGTTGGTAAAACCAATGACGTTGGGTAAATGAACCTAGATGTCTCACTTTCGTAACTATAGGGATGCCAATATAACTTTTTGAAGTGTCAGGACTAAGATGCTATAGGTAGCTAATTATAGGGGTAATCTGTAATTAGCCCAAATTCCACCATTGGGTAAAATTCCTAAACCCCAAATTATTGCCACCAATTGAAACGTTAAAATTATCTTATTGTCCTTTGTTTTTGTGTTTCTGTTAGTAAAACTAACGACTTTAGGGTAAATGAATCTAGATGTTTCACTTTCGTAACTATAGGGATGCCAATATAACTTTTTAAAGTGACGGGACCAAGATACTATAGGTAGCTAATTACAGGGGTAATCTGTAATTAGCCCAAAGTCTACCATTAGGCAAAATTCCTCAACCCCAAATTGTTGAGAACCTGGAATTATTGAAGCATCAAAGGGTTGCATATCAACTTTCCCCTTTTTTACGTCCCCATGTCCCACCCTGTAATTAGCCCAAAGTCTACCATTAGGCAAAATTCCTCAACCCCAAATTGTTGAGAACCTGGAATTATTGAAGCATCAAAGGGTTGCATATCAACTTCACAATCAGCCAAGTTAATCAAGGAGGATCATTGTCTTTCTTTACATCAAAAACATATGCATTTGAATTTGCACTACTTGTTCTTGCATTGTCCAAATTGGGAATTATATAAATTTTATTGAATATGTTCATCCTCTATTTTGTATTTTTTTTTAATCTCACAACTCTCTTTCCAAACCAATAAAATCACTAGGAACTTAGGTGCTCACGTAGGCATCCGAGAGAGATGAGGTGAGGCTAAACATTCGAAAGGTGGTACAGGCAAACACCATCAATTAGGCATGGCCTACGCATGTTCTTGAGCCTATACATCGGGCAAGTGCACACCAAAGACAAACCCAATATAAGTCAAACTAGTATGTTGATTATGGTTCGATTGAACTAAATCAATGTCTTGCTAAATCCAATTTGAGTCAACTTATGGTCCATTGATTTTGGCTCGATCCAGATTAGCATCTCTTCTAACATCCCTCCTGCACGTGCGTAAATGAGACCCTTCCCTGTTAGAAAATCTAATGGATGAAAGACGACGACATCTTCCTCTGATAAAAAGCTTTTATGCAATCTCTGTAATCTCTCTCATTCCCCTCCCTCCTCCTTAATAGCCAAGCCTCCTCTAAGTGTCGATAGCCCCACCCCTCCCTCCACCTCAGTCGTCTCCATGATAGCTCTCAATATCCTCATCTTCTACCATTGTTGTTGTTGTCTCCTCCTCCCCGACAACCCCCTTTCATTCCTCCTCCTCATCCGCCTTTGTTGCCTCCTTTTCCCCGATAGCCCCCTCCTTCTTCTTCCTCCTCCTCCCCCCTCCTCATAGCCCCCCACTCATTCCTCCACCACCTTGATATCTCCCATAACTCCTCCCTCTTCCCCTATCCTCCTTATTTTATAGCTCCCTGCTTGTTTCAACCGACGTCAACCACATCCTCCTCCTCCACTAGCTTCTTGCTTCCCTCCCAATTTTGTTATTAGATTTGGGCAAGATAATTTGGTACTTTAAACGAATAAAATTTGATGTTTGATTTTTAATAATGATATATTTTTAATAAAAAATAATATTCGAGAGAACCTCAGGCGTTTTGGAACCTCGGTGCCTTCTAGCGCCTAATGCCTTTGAGTACCCCTAAGCCAATCACCCTTTCAATTCATCTAACAACAAGTAACATCTGATATAAGATGATCAGCAAAAAGAAGATTGATGTAGCTTGTTAAGAACGATCATTTCTAAATTACTATAATTGGCAACGAGGAGACCTACTCAGGTCCTTCTAGAAAAAAAATGCCAAATTGTTTGTATTAATTATATATAATCCCTGTATAACATGATTCCATAGGCCATCTAACTTCGTATCTCTTGCAGCAATTATACATCTCCCACAGGATATTATAGTTTGAACTGCAATAAATTTAAAATTTAGACATGTAAAAGCTAGGACAATCAGTTTTCTTGCCAGAACAATCTGAAGAATCATAAATTGTATAATTAACTGCCACACTTCTCAAGAAGCATGCTTATTCAGAGTTTCTAGTGTAAAAATTCTCTTATATGTTTTTTATTTGATCCATATTGTACACATGTTTTGCCTCCATTTTCCTCATATTCATCTGACTGTTGCCTACATTATATTCTAGAATCTCTGGTTTGATGGTGAAGACTGCAGGATGGAAGTTCTGTCATGAATATCTACTGAACCCAAGTAGATATCAGAAGTTTACAGAATATAATGCAAAATGAACAGAACTAGTAATTGGTCTAAGGTCCAAAAACATTGTATAATATTAATATGAGGAACAATATGCAATGCAAACTACAGAAAGAGCAGAAATGGCAGAAAAATATATTAATCTAAATCCAAGTCAACCAATAGAAGTTTACAAAGAAAAGAAAACACTAGATCTAGAAAAACATTTGATGAAATGAGAGTCTAATTTGAGAATACACACAGATACTTACAATTTCCTCAGCAGTTGCTATGCTAAATTTGATGCTGCGAATAGATCCATCTAAGACAAGCGGAGAGGAAACTTGATCTTCCATGTCACCAAGTATTTTTTTCTCTATGCCTTAAAGCTGAATCATAAGTAAAGGAAGATATTATAACCTGACAAATAAAAAGTGAAAAATTCATTTAAGTACTATACTATGAACTAGACCTAGCACTAGCATGGAATAAAGCCTTAGACTTTAAGTTTTACAAATATCTTGACTTTGTAAGTACAAAACATGAAATGACAAAACATGTAGTTCTCCATAAGAATCAAGAAATCATCCCAGGAACAAATGGAAAGAAGATCCTTAATCTTACAATTTGCAGGAACATAGTGTAAAAACCTTGATATAACAAAGCATCACCTGCTGTTGAACCACCCTAACACTCAAGCTAACAATGTTTGGCATAATCTTCAAGCAATTACAGGACAATCATCAAGATCATGCACAAAGTGGTTCCACTGGAATCTTGAAAATCTAACTAAAAAGAATCACATTTTCATGAGATTTCCATGTGTTACAGTTAACCTTAAACAGATGAATAAAAGGGCAAGGTGTTAACTTTTCCTTTCATCAATCATAAAGTATGAGACAATGAAATAAGAATCTGCATCAGCTTCTTAATGCAGATGATATATCAATTTGATAGTTGAAAACTAGGCATTAAAATAACAAAGGAATAATGTATGACTTTCCAAAAGGCACTCGGACATTTCAATGAAGCGCCACTCGAGCACTCGCTTGAGCCCAGGCACAGGGTGAGTGCTCGAGTAACATTGGGTTGGCATTCAAGCCTAGTTTGATTGAACGAGCAAGTTTGGGTCTTTTTGAAAAAAAGAATGTTTTCCAATAGGAACTTACAATAAACTCAAAGAGAAGAAAAATGATCTCTATTGAATTCTCAAGAGAATTAATGACAATGCTTACGAAATTGAACTTCTAAGCACTCACTCCACATTTAACATGCAGGATTTATCAATTTACCATGATAATAATGATGACAACTCGTGGATGAGTTCTTTCTCACATGGGGCGAATGATGTAATGCATGATGAGCATTGAAGAAAATAGTTCGTATCTTGAGATAACTATGAAAATTCAAAACTACCAAAGTACAATGCACCATGAATTTAATATGTATTGCAATTTGTGGTTGACTTTCAGTAAATTAGGTGATTGAAGGATTCAAATTTATAAGGGATTATAAAAGGGGAAGGAAGGAAGGTTGGTGGGGTATTCTATTGTTTTTTAAACCTTATCAAATTTCTATATTTTGAGTTATTAGCTCTTAAGTATCTGTTGAAATAAAGAGAGTTCTCTTTGTCCTCCCATATCTCACTTCCTTTTTTCACCCTCTCCTCTCTTGCTATTTGTTTCACATCAAAAAGGCATTGCGAGTTTTGAGACTGAAGGAGAGGAGAAAACAGGAGAGGGGAAGAGAGGAAAGGAAAGAAACGGAGCGGGAAGGAGATGAGCAAACAGAAGAGGGAGGAAAGTTGAGGAGTGAGGAGGAGATGTGCTAACGGGAGAGGGAGGCGAGAGGAATACCAGGGACGAGGAGAGAGGAGCGGTGGATGGGCTCAGGCGGCGGCAGCTGCTAGGTCACGACAGCACGGGGTCAGGCACTCGAACAGTATGCACACAAAATTTTGGATTACAAAACAATGGTACGCCCTAATTTCATCGGAACGAAAACGAAGCCCGGAAAAGGCAAGAGAACAGCTACCGATGCATTCGCAACAATGAAGTCCCATCACAAGACAAGTACACGACGCAGTTAGGAGAGAAGGGCATCGACATTCATCGGAAGCGGGAGCAAAGGCATGCAAGACAAGAGCCGTCGAAAGAAGAAGAGAACCCTACAAGTACGTCGGCCGAGAAGCGAGGGCAAAATTGAAGGGAGAACGAATAAGAGAGAGAGAGATTATGACCTCACCAATGAGTTGAAAAATCGCCGACGCCGTTCTTTTCCCTCTTTCTTCTCCTCGCGCTCGGTCGAAGAGATCTTGAAGTAAGGCGACGGTAAGAAACGAAACCCTACTCCTCCACCTCCTTCCTCATGCTCTCTCCGCTCTTTTGCGTCGAAAGAAGAAATGCGAAGACGAATTGAGGGCTGCTCTTCTTACTCGATTTAAAGGCCTCGCTGCAGTCTGCGGGAGAGCGTCGAGCAGAGAGGCGACAAACCGGTGACCATTTAAAGAGCCACATCACGTCACCGCCACGGAGAGAGAGAGAGGGCGGGGTGGGAAATAAATAAATAAATATATATATATATATATATATATCTATTTAATGCTTAAATCTGTAATTTTGAAGCGAGGAGATATGTGAAGGGTAATTACGCCATTTCGTGACCGGCAATGATAGTATTGTAAAGCGAACATAAGAAAAGGGGGAGCGAAGTTAACACCGGCGGTGACGCCAGTACTCGTACTGGAGTACAAATGTAAGAAAAAAAGGAAAGTGGAATTAAATAGTAAGGTGCGACGTAAAATGCCTAAGATGCCCTTCCAGGTGCGTTTCTTCGGACCAATGCACACAACACGTGGTGAGGATTCGAATTCTGGCGTGAAGTATTTATTTATTAGGGGTTTTGGTGAGCGTAATGGGATGGGATGGGATCTTGTGAGAGGCGCGCCGAAAGGGCGTGAGGATTTGCTGCAGCCAAACAACCGGGTCCGGTCGAGCCAGAAGTGAACCGGGTCAAGACCAGATTGAATGCTGCAGGCCAATTACACCAAGTAAGCTAACACCAAGATAGATTAAGCTGCCTCGGATTTGAGCTCCTGTGAGGAGGAAAGCATATCCATTGTCACTGAGTTAGAACAGTTGCTGATATCATGAGACACATGCATTAACAATAAATAAATTTGGTAAGAAATCTAATTTGAAGTTTGCTTCCAGTTTTCTTCACCCATTGTCCGATAAATGTAATTGGATTAAGCACATGAGATTCTCCCATAGGTGGAGAAGACAAGCTTGTGGAAAGCCTCGATAAATATTCATTTTCGTCGGGAGCTTGACGTGATGATAATATATATATATATATATGTATATACTAAAAGAACAGAGTTCAAGACCAAAAATATTTTTTTTAATATTTAAAAAATTAAGCGTACTAACGTTCCTCCCTTTCTTTTTCTTTTCTTATGATCCAATGATGCTTTAGAACTACTCATTCATAGAATAAAATTCTAAGTGAAAATAAAGAATCCTCAAATTAAATTATGGTTACATCTTTCAATATCATCGAATCGATTTGTTTCAAAATTTCGACGTGTATATAGTAGCTATTGAGCTCCATAAGACCACTGAAAGATTTCAAACATGCCAACAGAGTTCACTTCCGCCACGGAACTTATTTCACATAAAAAAAGAGATAAGATGATGTCTAAAAACGGCTTCCTGCCTCCTTTAAACTTCTGCAAGAAAACTATGGCACTGGAATAAACCATAGCATTTCATTGTTCTAATTCGTAGCAGTTGAGCGCTCAAGTAATCACACTTCCATCATGCCCTCAACTCGGGGAAATGAGGCAGGCACTGTAGTCAGTCAGTAAAACAATCAGTTGGTCCTTTTCATACCGAGTACTGGCTTTGGTCCTTTCAGTCATTAATCATCTTCTGAAAAAAAATGAAGAGACAGTAGTCAACAAGTAAATAAGATTTCATCACCATGGCTACATTGAGGGAACTCATACAATTTCTCTTCCAAATTTTGCATATTTTAATTACGATAAGTGCAGACACAATTCAAAATGTGTTATTGATGGACTCAATCAAGAACTAACATGCTCTATTGTGTGTACTTCAGTGGACTATTGGACCAGTGTGTCTAAAATACCACATAATTTATCCTTTTGAATTTGTTTACTATACTGAATGATGAGTTTTCCAGTTTAGTCCTAAAACTTCAAAAAAAATCAGAGCATGTGCCAAATTTCTTTCCAACTTACTTTCTTCAGGATCAGTGTGGAAGTAGAAACTTGCAGCAACAATGAAGTAGCAGAGTATCAACATTAAACCCTTGAAATAGTTTGCAGTGCCATCCTGGAAAAGGAAGTAAGAGCTTAGATTATGTTTAGATGACACTCAATTCCTCCTACTTGAAAATAAAGGTCAAATGGGTCTACTGGTCTTAAATTTGGCAACAAAATTCAACTGAGAAAGATATGCTGAAAGTCTGAAACCACAGCAGTTAAAGACTTCCATGCAGTGCAAGCATCTAAATAATCATCAAAATGTAGATGAAATAATAAATAATGAAGAAAAAACTAGTTCATATATCTCCAGTACAAGTTAACATTTCTCAAACAAAAAAAAACTAAATTTAGGAACAAAAAGATTATATGCTTCTTTTAATCCCTTTTATTCCCACTAAAATCCATTTGTATTTTCCCTTTTCCTTTGCTACTGCACATGCTACTAAATGTTATAATTTTTTTACAACTGTTTCCTTTCTTCTGTTTTCCCTTTCCCCATGTGTTTTATTCTCATCATCTCATATCTAAATGTCTGAGTAGAGAAGCAGAAATTTAGCCTGTAAAACTCAAGAAGCCAGAAGAATGAGTGTATCTTTTACAATCTGTGCACCCACCTGAAGCATGAACGCCACAACCAACACTGTTATAAAGAGAGTTGCTGTCTCAAATAACTGAAAATTTAAGTCCATCTGCTGCCTCATGAGCCAACCAACAACCACAGAGAAGGGAATCTACAATTACCAGAAGAACAAATAATAATGAACATCAATGTATTAAAAAAATGGAGAGACATGAATATTTAACGAAAAAATCTTCAAAACTATGATATACTAATTCAGAAATTCACATGCAGTGGTGTTTAATTCAGTTAGAATTGGAGAAGCATGTGTAAATTATTATAAAGTGCTACGTCAGAAAGCTTAATGTTTGATAGACCAATTAAATAATATGTGAATTGCATGTAATGAATCTACATCAGTTTGCTTGAATGGCAGCAGAAGCTTCAGAGGAAGAAGCCTAAAAAATTGCTAAATTTTCAAAATTACCACAAACATGGATATCTGAGTAGATGATCCGATTGCAACCCCCAAAGTGATATCCTGCACGAAAAAAAACAAGGAGGTAAATAAATTAATTTTATGTGTAAAGTTAATCCACTAGATGAACATCTCAGACTTACAAGCTTATTTTTCATGGCAAACATAATTGCACTAGCGTGCTCAGCAGCATTCCCAACAATTGGAAGCAAAATGACACTGATAAAGGCCATTGGCAGGTTCAACGCATCTGAAGCTCCCTAATCAAAGATGCAGAGACAAAATAAGATATTTAGAAGGATCACAGTGTTGTCAGCTAGATAAGTGATGATAAAATACATAGGGAAAATTGTGAGGATATGCATAATATTTTGAATCATAGGATGATTAACAAATAGTAGCTAGCTAGTAAAGCTCACAACAAAGTTTAATAATTTGCAAAAACGGATTAATCTTGATTGCAGTTATTAAAGAGTTATAAATTAATTAGTAAACACAAGCCTTTAAACTCCAGATCATGAAATTTCCCGATATTTTCAAATAATTAGTAAAGAGGAAAAACAGTTGAAGATATGGTTTAAATAATTAACTGGCTTTGTTCTATTGGTACACAATTTGTTGTATTGAAGTCATCACCACAGGGCGATCTGTAGGATGAAATGATGGTAATACTAAATAATTCTACATATGAAACATATAAATGTCGAATTCTGGTGGTAGATGTCAACATAATCCAACACATAAAAGTATATTAACAATTGCAAAGCAGGGATTTAGCTAGTTTTTTATTATTGGAGGTATGGAGTATTATTTGAGATACAATAGGCAAACTAAGATCTGTTTTTCAACTGCAATTTGATGAAATGAGTAGAGAGTATTTTCTAGATTAGACAAAGATTAATATTATTAGACAGATCATGATACTCAGGAAGTTCATCTTGTTCTTAGTCCCAGCAGTCTCTCTTCCATGATCATTTACTTTCTTTGCATCTAAACTCAGATAAGTTCATTAATTCTTGTCAATCAAGTTTGTTGACATTTTTCAAACTAAAATTGTGTAGGAAAATACACAAATAATTAATATGATAATTCTAAACCGTCCAATATAAATAATATGAGTATTGATGTACCTCTATGGCATCAACAAGGTATTCAGACAGAATGGAGATCCAAAGAGTCAAAATTGCCAGCCATGATATTGCTTCCCATTGGCTTAATTCTGGAGGCTCATCTTCATCCGAATCAGCCTCATTGAGCCCCTCTTCCTAGATGATCCAACATTTTTTCAAATTTAAGATAACACAAAGCCAGACATCAAGTGCAACAAAAGCCGAACAAACAAAATCATAGGTGCCTTTACATTGAGAAATAGAAAATATCAACTTACCTAATGCTTTTATCTTTTGAAGAAAATCTTATTAAGAGATCAATTATACTATTAGTACAGAAACAGAAAGTAATAAGAAAATCAACATAGTAGTAAAGTCCCAGTAGTGGAGACTATTTGGGTCTCGGCTACATGGATCTTCTGTCACCATATTTGTGAATAGTCATATCACTATTTAAGTTAAAAGTATTTATAATTTTTAATGAAATATTTTTAAATGGTCATCTATATCTTATCATAGTACGAACAATAATTATTTCACCAATTCGGACTACTATATGTAGGCCTCCTGTGCACATGTCCATATCATCTTTTTCTTTTTCCTATATTTTCCAGTAACTTCACAAATCTATCTCAATATTTTTATCTCATAAAGATTTATTAAGCCTTGTAATAAGAAAGTACAAAAAGAGGACCTGTAAATAGATCTGCTAGTGCCTAAACAAAAACAAGCTAAAAGAATGAGATTATTAAGCATAAAGCTAGTACAGCAAGGACTCCACAGAAAAAAAAAATCCAATAGGACTTCATGGAAAAGCAGGAGGGAATATATAAAGTATTCTCGGGTCAAATCATAAGTTAAGGTGCTGTTCCTGTGTCGTGTATATCAGTGATTGCTGTGTAACTATGTATTTTGAAAATCACAGTGCATGCGAGTGGATATATTTACTATGCAAATTGTAGTTGGACATCAGAGATTTATACACTGCACCTTATTCCTTGGTCAAATAGATTATTGACTGTGCTACTGGATGAATAGCAAGTGCTTGGCACACCACACCCTAAACACTGGGTGGAATAAATTCTTATAAGGAGTGAAAACAAGTGATGCAAGGTTGCAACTAGAGATTCTTTTTCATTGCAACATGGCAGGTAACTCCTCTTGTAAGCACAGAAAGAGGATACCTGCTAAGCTAAAAGTATGTGAAACAATGTCCCAACCATGACAACAACCACAAAGACCACCATAACATTTCAAATAGAAAGGCATGCCTTGATTGCATATAAAATATATCATTCGGATGCAAGCATCTTCAGTTATTTAAAAAGAAAAAGGTCATTAAATGATTTTTAGTGAAGTTGACATCCAACTATGTTAACGCTAGGGTCAAGCCTACACATTCTTCATGCAGTTTCCTTTTTGCAATTCATCTGTTGCAGGTTTTCAAAAAGACTGACAGTTTTAGGAATTGTATGGTGGCCACATTAAAACCACCAAAAGTTTAACATCTTTTATCATCCAAAAGAAGCCCATATGTTGGGAAGAACTCTTTTGTTTGCAATAAATAATCAGACAGGAATGTCTCAAGTCACATAAAGAGACAACAGGACTAATAGATTAGTTATAGCAAATAGGTAGGTTAACTGCATTTTGAGATTTATTCATCACACTTTATTAAGGTAAAAATCATTGATGCTGATAGGGATAGTGCTAAAATAGTTCTCTGGTAATGATCACCACTTGCATGGACTTTGATGTCAAAGTGCACATCGGGAAGCCCGGTGACAAAAGGAAAAAAAAAAAGGTTTCAACTTTCTACTGTGCTCAAACTGTTGTCAAGCTCAAAGCACCATCAAAATTCAATTAGAAAATAGTAGAAATTAAGCAGGGTGAATGACATGTATGGAAGCCTATTTGCCAAATATCAAGGTTAAGTTCATGCACTGAGGAAATATGTTAGCAGTTCCTTAGTAGTATGGTATGAATTAAAAAGAGGCAAACAAGATCTGCATGGTGATTGTCCAGTAGTCACTCATGAACAATATTACCATGTATTTGCAAGGTCAAGAATGTTCAAATAACATGTATTTTCTGTATCCCAATGCACAATGGGATACAGTAAACATTTTAATCCCAATATCAGATGCAGGTTCAGCAAATGAAGTCTGATGCAAATGCATCATAGGTTTAATGGGAGAAAGAAGATCATAACAATCACTAACACATCAAAGTGTTTACAAACAAAGATGTCAATAAATATGACAGCGACAGTGTGAGAAAGCTACATCTGAAATCAAATTTCCAAGATGCATAAGGTAACTCACATCTTCAATTGGATGGTAGAGATTCCTATGACTCTTGAGTTGAAAAACAAGGTAGCTTGCATAAGCTATAAGCATGACACAACTGCTAAACCTTGAAAGGGCAACCTCCGACTTGCCATATTGCACCTCAGAATGTGTAAAGTGGAGGACTGCAGGAAACATTAAACCCATAACGGCCATCAACAACAATCCCGAGTTCACGGCAGCAGCAGCCTGTAGCATATTAAATCTACATGTATATCAAGTCTTATTAAGAAAAGACCAATCTAAAACTTAGCATCTTAAAAATGATTGGTGTACAAAAGTCCTACCTTGTTAAAGATTTGATCTTTTTTGGAATGGACTACCCCTCCCGCGAAAAAGGCACAACCTAAAACTAGTAGCATATTTGATAATATAGAGCCCAGTAATGATTGTTGTACAACACGAATCATTCCATTTTTTAATGCATATATAGCTATTATCATTTCTGTTGCATTCCCAAAAGTAGCATTTAGCAATCCCCCAACTGCAGTTACAAAGAGAATTTATAATCAAAGTGCGATTAGAACAGAATTCGGAAAGAAACTGGAACAGTTGATGGAAGCATTATGGGGTATCATGCTCCTTAAAAAGAACATGAATAAAATTTACAAAAGATGAAACTGGTGCGATCTCTAATGTACCTGTTTGACCAGTGTATGCAGCAAGCTGCCTGCATCATGACAGTAGCACATAACAATTAGCAAATTTGAGGGAAAATGTGCAGCACTGTCAAAATTTATATTCACAAATAAAGCATAATTTACTCTGTTGCATATCCCAAACGCTCTGCCAAAGGAGTAATACCTATCAAACTGAAGAAGAAAACTAATCCCTGGAAGGTATAAAGAAGAAAATTAGATTGCGATGATGTTCCAGATATTAATTCCAAGGAATAAAAAGATAGAACATTAGGATTTAAGAGCTTAAAGATACATGGTTCATTTTCCATTTCTCAAAAGTGGCAAATAATCTATGTAGCCGATCCCAAATAGTTGAGACTTACAGTTTTGTTGTTGTTGTTGTTGTTCCCATTTCTTAGTAAAGAAACTAAATAAGATAGTAAGTAGTGTTTCTTGCTTATTTTTAAAAAATAAAAATAACATTTACTATAATGGTGAGACCAAGTATATGTACTATGTGATAGTACTCGGAGGAAGCAAAGATTTAAGCAGTGTGGTCCTGTTAATTGGTCATCTCATCGAAGTTAGTACTGTATTCTCTAGATAAAATGACCATGCTCATAATTCACAGTTATCATTATTTGTTTAAGCAAACTCCATCTAAGTATCACTCAGTGTGCAAGTAACCCGGTGTTTTAATCACCAAAGAAATACTGGTTAAGTTAGTTTCATATAGCTGATTAATATCTGTAGCGCTTAGAACTAAAAAACTGCAAAGAAAATGGAAATATTAGGTAACAATGCTATCTTAAATTTGGCTTACATGATTTTCAGTAAGAAAATGGAGAACAATTGAAAGAGGTCCAAAAGGTAGTAGAATGTTAATTTTTGTGCCGAATATAACAACTTTAATGCTTTTGGATAATCTTTTTATTATTCTCCAGAGGATCCTCGAATAGGCAACACTGTAAAGAGGACCATTATGAGGCATCTCAGAAGGGTATATCTTCACTGAAGATACTGATGAATCAGCAATTGTCTCCACCTCCATTGCAAAACTTTCCTTTTCATCTACAGGTCTCATCTGTATATTTAAGCCATCATCAAATAATTATGTTACAAGAATGTAAAAAATCAATAACAAAATTGTCATACAAAGCCATAAAAGTTTTTTATATCTTGTTGTATATTTATTTTCTTTTAGAAGAGGAAAGGGCAGGATGTTATTGTGATAAAAAAAAAACAACTGATAAAACCTTGTAGAACTAAAGAACATTGACAATAACATAACACCCGAGAGAAGAAAAATCACAAAAAAAAAAAAATAAATTGGGAAGCCATGTTTTACTATAACAGAAATAAAAAAACTAAATTTATCTCAGCATGACTCATCAAATTGCATCTGTTATGGCCCATCCTGATAGAATCTGTCTCATTAGGTCATTAGCTTATTGAGTTTAAACCGCTGGTCCAAAATGCCAAAGCTCAAATTAATAGTCTCATGTCTGCTTCCCATGTGATATTAAAATTTGAAGTATTATAATTTTTCTACTTAAGGGCTTAACGTACCCAAGAAGTATCTAACCTAGCCTCATCGTAATATGTTGCACATGAGCCTAACTCAGTAGTGGTTCCATGTCGTGACGTTCCTTCTAGTCCCATTCACAGATGGCTCTTTCTTACTTGAGTCTCTCATTATGGCTGATATTATGTCAACTCTAATATCATTTGTCATGACTCGTCTTGATAGGATAATTGTCCAAGTAACTTATTGAGACTGAACCATTAGTCCAAAATACATAAGCCAGGTTATATAGTAATACACTGATTAGACCAAGTCAACCACATTTTTACCCACTTCTCACTGGGGTGTTATTATTGGTCGGATAACAATTGATTGTGCTCCCCAACCCGAGCATCATAATGCATAAAGCTGCATGCAGTCATCATGTCTGGCCTCATAGATGGACCATCAACCTTAATCATAAGGATAGAAGGGAGAATTAATATCTTCTACACTACCAAAAGGAATAGGTAGATTTAGCACATGAAGACCTACCTAATATGGCAAGAACATGACTTTTATTGGAACACATCATATTCCTAATCGAGGCATAGAAGATTAACAAAACCATCATAAATAGTCAGAAAAATGTCTAGTTATTCTTGCTGCTGTAAGTGCTACTGAAACTAAAAAAAATGTTAAACTCTCTTTCCATGCTTGACGCATTGAAACAGCACTGAACCTTCCACCAAGATTTATCAGAACGCCATAAGAGTCCTCACTGTTCTATTTTCTTTTTATCTTCTCCCTCTTCTTCCCCCATTCTAACCCCAATCCCTGATAGTTGCAGCATTCCAATAGCCGAAATTTTCTTGTGCAAATAGGTACTTGATAAGATCATTAAGTAACTCAGAATCATTCTATTCTGAGGACGATTACTGTGAATTCAAGACCATTCAAGAAAAGATAGAAGACTCAAATGCATCAGTAAATGACCATAAGAATCTGCTGTCTAAAAGCATTAAAAAAAAACTCAAAATCTAGAAAATATACTCCTGCAATAAACTGGCAAAGATTCAAATAGTTCCAACAACTGAAGCCTGAGCCTAATCCACTATGTTCCAGTTTCACATACACAGAAACAGGAAGCAACATCAAGAACTTAAAATGGAGATCAAGCAGGAAGATTCACTACGATTATACCAATATCATCACAGCACAACAGATTAACAGATGGAACCAGGAAACAAATTAGTTCGACTAACCATTGCCCGTTTTTGTCCTTCAGATCGTGTAACGTAGGAATTATCAGAAGGTATCGCGGATCCTCAAAATCTGGAAAGCAAATCCGCAACTTGGAATACTCAACATCAAGATCCCTCTCAGATGGCGAAGTAGTATGTGGCAAAGAAGAACCCAAGCTTGGCCAAACGGAAACCAAAACCCTACGAGCTTTCCTCTCTTCTCCGCGAGTGTCCGCCGGATTCGAACGTGTTGCGATGCAAGATTCACGGCGATCGAAAGGAATAAGTGTTTCCTCCTTGCTTGTTCGATTCTTGAAAGATTTCTTACGCAACTTTAGATTTGTCTTTCTCCTCCTCGGGTCTCGCCGGACTCAAACGAGTTGCGACGAAAGACTCACAGAGATTGGAGGGAGTAGGTGATTCCTCCTTTCGGTGTTCGATTCATGGGGCATTTCGTCCTTCCCTCCGACCTCGTTCCTTACAGCTGCTGCTCCTCTCGCCTCAGCCCGAATGGAATCGGAGCATCGATTTCCTCCCTCTTATCTTATGGGATTCAACTCTGGAAAAGGACGACGGTGATTGCACGGAGGACGGCCCAACACCAAGGACGAAGCTTCCATGAAGCTTCCCGGTGGACCCCACGGCCCGAGGCAGGAACGGCGACTCGGCCGAGTCGCGCTCTGCCCGGACGCCGACTCGGTCTGCTGCCGCTCAGCTGTCCCCGTCACGACAGCACCCAGCTTCCCTGCTCACACTTCAAGCGGAGCCACTCATCCAAAGACGCCGACATCATCGGCAAAAAATCTGGATCCTGATATGCCACGAACAGCAAATCCCCACTGAGCGTTTATCGCGGGTCACTCGGCATGGATTTGTTGGCATTTGCTTTCCGTACGGCCGGCCTTTATCAATGTGTTGGGCTGCTACATTGATGAATCGGGGCCGTCGATGGCGGACACACGATGACTCAAACTGGGTGGGTGCCCACCACGGTACATGTCGGGGTACATGCGATCTCTTGTCTCCACGCTCCTTGACCCCATTGAAAACAGCAAAGAAACCACCTGCTGGATTTTACTTAGGTCAAATACTTGTCAACATATAGTTTACTCGATGTGGAACCCAACCAATTATTTCGATCATATTTGTTTCATTGAGAAAAAATAAGCATTAATTGTGATTTAATTTTTTCCATGATATTTCTTAATATTATTGTAGCTGCAGAGATCTGGAGTCAAACTATTGCAAGATTCCAGCGTTGTCATTTGCACAATATACATGAACTGTAGTCTCTCTCTCTCTCTCTCTCTCTCCATATATTTATATACATATATATATCAGTCTGTTCGGAGATGCAGCTCTGTTGATATGTGAATGAGCTGTAGAGATCCAAACTAATCAGAATGAATCCAATCTAAAATGGCAAATCAAAATTTTTGACACCAAACCCCTCCACCTCTCAGGGGAATCTCAACATATATGTATACATATACATAGACAGAGTCAGTGATTTGGCCTTAGTTATGTGTTCTTCTCAACAAAGTGCTCAGAAGACAGCTTGTAGCACATGATAAGATGAGATCAAATTGCTTGATGGGCATGAACTGGCGTGCAGAGCTTCATGCATGGTGGAGTCACCACAGTCTGCAAGGAGGCTGATCTGCTCCATGGTTTCATGAACAGGCTTCGGAAACCAGCAAGATGACCGGATGAGACCTTCAGTTCTTGTCACTTGCAAACTATGAACGTACGTGGAACTGTTGTTCTAACTTCAGAGATCAGATAAGCTCAGTGGAATCAACTGTTTCGGCTGGCTCTTCAGCTGCAGCATGTAGAGAACGAATGAAGTTGACAGGAAAAATGAATTCTCCTTCTGATCAGCTAGCTATCTCTGTTTCACCTCATTAGGGCTTCAACCTGGTAGACTTTAAGCATATTATAACTATCGTCTCCGATCCTTATGCTATTATACACATCGGAGTCGACCAACGGCAGGTTGCTTCCTCTTGCATGGCCACCCTTTTATCTTCAAGAACAAGGATAAGACTGTGTATAGTAACTAGGAAAAGAAAGGAACAAGCTCCTGTTCCTTCCTCTTTTGATCCATTCCATTAAACCAATCTCAATTTTCCTTTTGAGGTTCCACAGTTCCATGCACGGTCGACCACGTTCATTTCATCTGCGCACTGGGTTCCCTGGATATAAGCATGCATAGCAATCCTTGGGCAGCAACATGAAGCTGAGCTGCTCCAGGGATCTCTCTTCTTCCCGAGCCTGGTCGATCATATCCGCTATGGAGGAGATCAGGGAGTACATCATTCCCCGGGCAGAGAAGAGAGGGAGAGGGAGAGAGAGAGAGGTTCACCGGAAGGTGCACGGCCATGGAGACGACCGAATCGGAGAGCGCGGGGGGGCATGCATGGCTTCCCTGGACTGCTTCAGGAGACGTATGGGTATTGTAAGTGCCAAATGTTTCATTACTGCACAAGCATCTCATCTTTTGTAAAGATCTACTGCAGCATGTCGTTTGTTGATCAAAGTATGTCACGATCGATAAGTTAATTGGTTCATCAATTTAGTTTAGTCTAAATTATTGATCAAAATATTTAGATAATAATAATATTCTTAAAAGTCTAATCTTACTCATATATTCTTTTTCGATATAGTCTTACAAAGTGTCTCATTACATCCTCATCTAAGTCTTTTCCTCTCCATCTTCCACCTTCTCTTATTGCAGGCAGCACTGCTCCCTTCTTTCCAAGTCATAGCCAATGGTGTGTTCCTTGCTGCAGGCCACCAGCAACATCACAATCACAGGCCGCTCCTCAAATCTACTACTGTTCCGACGAGCTATCTCCAACCACCGATGACATAAAATTCCTGTTTCCTCTTACTCCGACGACACCTCTTGGGAGTTGGGGCTCTACTCACAACATTTGTATGCTAAGTTTTTTATTTATTCGAATGAAAACAATCCAAGAGGGAAGTACTATTATTGAGTATATATAAAATCTAAAAATTATTATAAATGACTTAACATTAATAGCTTATCCCCGAGTTATAAAAAAGTTATTATTCATACCCTCAACTGCCTAGGGAACAAATACAAGAAATTTGCATTAGCAATTCAGTGATTCACCAATATCATTTAGAAATTATATAACAATTCAATTAATCATAAAATATATCTGAAATAAGAAAACAAAAAGATAAAACCAATTATTATCCTTGTGTACACATGCCTTATAAATATGTGTCTACTAGACATGTGTCACATAGACAAATTAATCAAAAATCCAATCGAAAGGATAATAAAAGTAATAAAAACTTTAATAAAAGACTAAA
The DNA here is from genome assembly GCA_021527575.1 of Ensete glaucum. Taxonomy (NCBI): domain Eukaryota; kingdom Viridiplantae; phylum Streptophyta; class Magnoliopsida; order Zingiberales; family Musaceae; genus Ensete; species Ensete glaucum. The sequence continues at coordinate 4,247,036 of CM038551.1, read as the reverse complement.
CAAGTTACCCTAAAGACACATGAGTAATACACAAAGTTATTATCCTTTATTATACTATCAAATCTTCAACAATAATGATAATTTTAACCAAAATAACTTACGAAATAATTTTGACCACAATTATCATTATAACTATTAATAGTTCTAGCATCTAGACAATAATAATTAGTAAAAAATCATCTATAAGATAGTGACAAAATTGAATATAACAGAAGTTTGTTAATCCTAACCCAAACCTATTGTCATACACAATTAGCTTTAGTCAAATATTATGATTACTCCCACTATTAATCCAAGTAATTGGATTGTCGACTCTAGTATTTTATATTTCATATATTTTTTTATTTATAGAATTTATTAATCTACATTGAGTATGAAGATAGAAATCTTTATCACTCATACTAGTTTCCCAATAATTAATTCACACACGAACAATTACATACGCACCTCATATTAAAAAGAATATTAATTTTATCTCCTAATTTTATAAAATAAAATAATATTTAATAAAAGTTTTTATCTAACTTATTTTTTATAAAGAATCTGAGCATGAATACATCATTAGTTTGAGGTTAGAATAAATATAACATCTACTAATGATCATCATTTTCATCAATCATTCAACTAATTGTTCTTGCTTTAGTTGTTGCTCCAATCGATGTAAGGTCTGATTGTGTTAGTCATCCTTATCCTCCATTCAATAATAGTTAATTTATTATTTTCTAATTTTTAGATAAAGTAAAATGACTACTTATTATAATGTTTGTCTTAGTAATAAAAATTACTAACTGCGTTATGAAATGTCTTTCATGTCTTGCTCTAAACTACTTGAAATTATTTATATTAATGTATGAAGCTCCAATCACTTTCTTTGAAAAATTTAGATTTTATGTTATTTTTATAAATTATTTTACTAAATATATATGACTCTATCCTCTCAAATATTAATATAAAGTTATCATAGTCTTTACTCGTTTTAAAAAAATGGTTTAGAACTTCTTTTAGTTTATCATTAAAATAATTTATTACGAAAGAGGAGGTGAGTACCAAGCTCTAACAACTTATCTCGGATATACATGTTAAGTCACCACCACATAAACCTAAACTAGTTGGGTTTGCCGAACGAAAGCACTGACACATAATTGAAACTAGTTTTTCTCTCTTCCAGTAAACCTTTATGTCAATGACCTTTTGGTCAGTAGTTTTTTAAACTCGATCTACCTTATTGAGTATATGCTCATCCCAATCTTATAACATTAGTCTCATTTGAATGACTATTTCATATAACTCTAAATATTGAAAAACTCAAAATATTTGATTGCTTATGTTATCTCTAGTTATGTCCCAATGCTTCGTATAAGTTAATATCAAGATCAAAGCCATGTATATGCATTGGATATTCCATTAAAAATAATATTTTTCTATACTTTGATTCTCAGACTTATAAGTCCTTTATATCACATCATATTATTTTCATTGAATCCACATTGCTCTTTCAGTAATGCAAGCCACTATAACAATCACCCATCACTAGACTCATATACCTCAATCCCCTTCTAACATACCTCTTATCATATAAATTAATAGTTGTCCTCTAGACTTATTACTCTAGTTTAGGAGCACTCGCTTCTTTCATAACTTCTTTATTCACCTCTACACAAACTCACTATACATACCCTATGAAACAAGTGATACTAAAGTGCACTAAAGTGACACAAATGATATTTAGTCCTCTTCTTGATAAGTGACACTAAAGTGCATCAATTTAATTAGGTATTATAAGTGATTCTTTACCAATTCTCAAATCATCAATAAAATCCAACAATACCACTCAGCTTGAACATCACATAATAATGCGTTAAAAAAGTGACATCTTTAAACTATGTTAAATATTTAAAAAGTTTTAGATTTGATATAATCGAATATCGAGATTAGTAGCTAACCTTATGAAGGTAATTGGGTATCAACAACGAATCATCCACTCTTAGTATCACAAGAGAAGAATCTAATTTATGCTCTCTCGGACAAATCCTTGGCCAGAATCATTCAAATTGAGAGAGGAGTTCTCTAGGAGAATCCAATTAGAGCGAGACTCAGATGGATTCTATATGTGTCCTGATAGTACCATATCCAATATACAGTCTTTGAGATATTATATGGATATAGGATTATAAATACATAGTAATGTGGATTGACATATCTGATGGATTTGATCCCTCTAAACCGTTTGTGAACTATGGTGTAGTGGCCTAGTACTTTCATAGTCGATAAGTCGAGTGAATTATTATGAGGATAATAATTCATTATATCACAAAGAGTTCTAATGCGAGCTACTCATGGCTAGCTGACCTAAAGAGTCCAACATATATGGTAGATGCTTCAACGAATAGAGGATTAGATATGAATTATCCAATTAGCCTATATTCTCATTAGATGGGCTTCTTGCATGAGGCCCAATTAGAGGACAAAGAAGATTATTGGATAGAGATCCAATAATCCAAGGTTAGTGAGAAATTGGATAAAGACTCAATACCCACTAAGGCAGAACCCCTAGGGTTTTTTTATGACTCTCTATAAATAAGAGGCAGGGGTGGCACCTAGATAATAGGTTGCACCTTTGGTCATCCCCTCTTATTCTCCTCCCTTCTTCTATGTAAGAGTTATGAGATTTGTGACTATGACTGGAGGAGTATCATTGTAGCAATCCATTATGTGGATACTGCCAGAGAGGAGGATGTTTGACCTTATTTATCCTCTCTATCTGGATTTAAAAAATTAAGGATATATAATCTCCCTAAGTAAACAGTCTCTCACACAGTACGATTTTTATTTTTATGGCTTTTTCACAATATAATTTTTGCATGATGATTTTGATCTACCTGGGAAACTAATTTTGTTTTGATCTTCTGCTGCACATGTGATGCTCCCGCTGATGTTTCCCAACAGTGGTATCAAAGCCAAGGTTTTAGTGCAAAAGATTAGTTTTAAACTATGTGTGGTAATATTGAATCATGTAGAACTATTCTACACATTTGTTGCAGTGATTGACAATAAAAATAGCATTAGTGCGAGCGAGGGGTGGCCACCTATGGGCTGGCCACCTATAGGGGTGGCCAGGTCTGGTTGGTCAAGTAGTTAAGACCATGTTGATTCGGAGGCTAAATATGATGGGAATCACAATGAGTTGTGATTGGTAACAGTTGTCTACCTTTCAGACTTAGTGTAATTAGTTGAGTCACTCGAGGTTGCACTAAGATACCGATTGGATTTAGATCCCCACTAGAAATCTACTGGAGACTTCTATTTCATGTGCTGAGGGTGTCACATGATTTGTTAGGAAAATAGTGAGAGTACGTTAAGATATAAGTTCATATCTTAATTAGTTTTTCATAAAATTTGCATGTTATTTATTTGTGCTATTTCTTGTTTGTCGAAAACATATCGCTTACAAACCTCCTGAGTGACATACTTGATACCAACTTACAAACCTCCTGAGTGACATACTTGATACCAACTGCCTCACTAGTTCTAACTACATAGATTGGCTCTGTAATTCGAGAATTATTCTCATGAAAGAAAAAATCACATACATCCTTGATATAATTATACCCACGCCGGAAGAAGGGGCAAGTAAGGATAAGATCGCTAGCTATATGAAGTACATAGATGATTCCACATTGGCAAAAATTTATATATTGACCTCCATGACTCCTAAGTTATAAAGGCAACATGATAGCATGAATGCCAATTATATCCTTATCCATCTCAGGTAGCTATTTTCCTCTTCTCCCTCACCTTCTCAACCAACTAGCCCCTCTTTAGTGCAAGAAGGCAAAGAAGATAGAGGATCTTCTTCCATGTTCATTGCAAGAAACTACGCAAGAATTATGTGATTTATGGCTACGGTTAGAGGAGTAATGCTACAACGATCCATCGTATGGATATTACTAGAGAGGAGGGCATTTGACCTTCTACATCCTCTCTATTGATATCTAAAAAAAATCAAAGATATATGATCTCTTCAGGTAAATAATCTCTCATATATTGTAATTTTTCGATTTTGTAGTTTTTCGCATACCAATCTTTGCACGACGATTTGATCTACATAAGAAGTCAATTTTATTTTGTTCTTCCACTAACATATAATGCTCTCACTTAGTTTCCCAGTAGTGGAATCAAAGCTAAAGTTATTTATGCAAAAGATTAGTTTTAAACTACGTGTGATGAGATTGAAATGCATAAATTATTTTAGACGTACCTTATTGTAATTTTTTGTGGTTAATCAAATATGCATAGCAACTTCTCTTACAGTAAAAAGGTGTTGTAGAGAGATGTTTGAGGTTCTTTGATGTAAAAATTATGACACAAAGAAGGGAGAAAAGCACATAACTTTTGTTGCCCTATGGCGTGGACGAAGGCTGCTTGCAACCTTGGCTGTGAGCAAGGTTGTTGCTCTCGGTTGGGTCGAAGGTTGCAAGGCCGAGAGCAACAATGTCTCAGCCATAGTAGCATCCTCCATGCAGCCAAGAGTGTTGGTCGTATGAGGACTTTGACGACTAGGGTTTCTTGGCAGCTAGAGATTACCTTGCGACTAGGGATTTCTGACTACAAGAGGTTATTTGGGTGACCATGGTTTGTTGGCCACCCATGGCAAATTACAACCATGGGGATGGCTACAAAGAAGTTCCTTGGGGGCTAGGGTTTCCTAGCCTGCTAAGGTTCCATTGTAGCTAGAGACTCCTAGTTGTAGGGGACTCCTAGCGGCTAGGGTTTCCTAGCCGCATAAGGAATCTCTACTAATCATATCTGAAACCCTATGGTAGGGTATCCCAAAAATTCTAGAAATATTTAATTAAATAATTTAATTAATTAATTATTATTTAATAATCCTATATGGTAATGTAAATATGTGATGTATGATGTGGATGAATGATTATGAGTCATGTGATGTGATGTATTTGACATATTATCATGAGAAATTATTTTGGTTATTATTTTTTCAGTAAATCAGAACAAAAAATTCTTGAATCTCCCTTTTATGACTTAAACATGTAGTAGTATTATTTAGTATATTCTGTTTCTTTTTTCTTACATTTCAATGAATTATTCGTTTTTTGTATACTAATAGAATGGCGTTTCCTTTTCGTTTTCTCCTCCTCTCTTGAAATCGAACAAATCCCAAAAGAGTTACGATCAACACTATTAGTTTATTTTCAGATTGGATAGACTATAATTCCTTTTGGAAAACCAAATCGGTTGGGACAATTTGAAAAATAAAAATCAAACATTTTTCGTCTCTGACTATAATTATTTTCCAAGTGTTGCGGCGCCTCCTTGCCAAGGAGAGCTGCTCTATCCACGGGCGAATCCGCGAACACCCCATCATCGTCATCAAACTTCTGCGTGACGATAACCATAGATAACAAGGAATGAGAAACCACCAACCAGTTCGCAGCGGGAGGTCTGCATTCCTTGCCAGAGACCTCGTTGCCACCACCAGCGTAAGCGTCGCAGCAGACAACGGCAGTCACACCGATCGTAAAAAACTTCAAGAATTCTCGTTGCTGAGGTTGTATAGAGTGCAGATTGGTTATAGTTGCAGAATGACAAGATCGTTGCTCGACAGGGAAGGGAACGCATGCATGCATATGAATCAACTAAACAGTCCTCTTCTCTTTCAGGACATGCGAATTTTTCTTGCAGAACCTGTTTACCCATGCATATTAAGTCAAGTGAATTCCTCTATGATATGGTATATGTTCTCATAACAATTTTAATATTGTCTCCCTCGTAATCTTGCTGTTTCATTCAGAACGGCAGAAAATTCTACTAACCAAAAACTCTATTTCCTGATATTTAATACCAGCATCGACTTGAGAAAGACAAACCGGAGAATATTTCTCATTCAACTTCCGTTCTCTATCTACGAGAATGTCTGCATAATAGGAAATAAAAGAAGGGAAAAAAAAAATAAAAGTCCCTTCAGGTTGTTTCAAACAGCTCCTCTTGTTGACCGCATGGCCGAAGACGAGCCATACTCCCAGCGGTCTCAGTTTCTTGATTTCTCCATCCTTTATATTGTAGGTGTATACATCCTCATGTGTGGCGAAAACAAGTAGCGTAGTCGTCGCCACCTCACTCGGCATGGTGGACATCATGTTGAGTGAACACACCCGAGAAGACGTACGGTATTACTCTTCCCCAACACCTCTACAGCGAACACCCGAGAAGACGTACGGTGATGAATCAGGCAAAGCGTCTTTCCCTCCCATTTGCCGATCCCAATGATGTCGGAGGCAACAATGTTTACTCTTTCCGGCGGACGAATGATCTGCGTACACTCGGTCCTCAGGTCGAAGGCGACGACGACGTACGACTTTTCATCATGCACCGACGCCCAGAATATGGTCTCGTCGCAAACCACCGGGTGATCCAAGTCTATTGCGCCACCTCCAAAGTCTACATTCTTGTTCATCGTCCACATCTTGGCCACCGAGTCATAGACTCGGCCTCACCAAGGTTGATGAGACGTAGACTAGCCTGTAGTCTTCGGTAACTCCATCTTTGTCGCTCATGAAGCTCGCCGCGATGCCACCCTGCGGACACAAGTCTGATGGTGTGGGTAGATGACACCGAGTCCTACGTGCCGGGTTGTGGACATATAAGCTACGGGTGGTAGCATTGGACAACCGGTTGTTGTCGTGGACGACGAAGGTAAGGCCTTCAGCTGACCCAATGATGAAGCCGTTGTTCTTGCTTAGGAATTTGTCAAAGATTCTAAGCACATCGGCGTAGGGGTCAACGACGAGAAAGGACTCGAAGGAAGAATAGCTCTTGACAAAGAATCCAGAGCTGGTTTGCATAGATTTGACATGTTGTCGGTAAGAATCTAGTTTTTGGTTCCAGGCATCTAGTGACCAACAAAGTCGATGCTGTGGATTTTCTAGTGTGCAACGATCATGACAACAGGATCGATATAAAGACTATGCCTCCTTATATGATATAAGAGTATATTTAAATATAAATATAAATATAAAATAATATATATATATATAAAAATACTATAAACCCCATCATTATTTTTTTATGAAAATGGTTATTAATTTTTATGACAATTGAGAGAATCCAAACAATTATACTGCTTTAATAAAGTGGGAATAAAGGCCACCACCCTGCATGCGGGGATCCCAACTCTATCTCTCTCACACAACCAGCAAGCAAAGAGATCCAAAGATGAAAAAGAAGGGTCAGCGTGACCTGTCAGGTTCTCCACTCTCTATTCTATTCGCCGTTCCTCCTCTCAGCACCAGTGGTAGTGGCACTTCCCTGCCATCATTGTAGCACCTCTGCCGCTCTTCCTTTCTCCTGTTGGTGTACAGTCCGACACAAGTGACTGCACACTTTGCTTGGCTCCGTAGTGACCTATTTCAGCGCCAGAGAGAGAAGAAGAAGAAGTAGGAGTTGAGTGAGCTGTGGTGGTGGTCGATAAGGAAGACATGCTGTGCCTCAAGGCAGAGGCTTTGGGCGACGAGATGTACTCTTCCAGTGGCGCTATCCCGACCGTGAATCTGTCAGACCTCTCTTTTCTCTCGTCTCTCCCTGTGACTTGGTTTCTTCTGCTTGTTCTCTTGTGCGCCTTGGCATAACCCCAAACCCCCCCCCGTTTCACAGTGGGAGGTCGATCCGGAGACTGATGCATAAGGTTGGGAGGGGTGGTGGGAAGAGCCCGCACCGTTCGGATCCATACGCGTCCTCGTCCGGCATGGAAGTTTGTCTTCTTCCTTCGATCCAGAGATGCTGTTCTCTTTGTTCCTTCTTGATTGATGAAATGCTGATATCTGTCAGGATGAAAAGAGCAGTTATGGTAGAAGAGAAGGGAGGCGTCGGAAGGTGTGCTGTTACAGATCGCAGCTCGAACAAGAAGTAAGTGCTTTTGGTGGTGTTCATCTTTTGTCTGTTTCAGTGTTCCATGGAATAATTGGGCTCCTCGAAGATTTTGAAGCCATCAATTTGTAGACTAATCTAAGAGTTGCTGACTTTTGATAATAAGGTGCTTAGGAATTTGATCATTGCAATGTCGTAAGAACTTAAAGATGCTACCAAGGATAAATTGGGCTTAGTTTACGGCAATGAATGTTACTTCAATCTATTGTGTCAAGCTCTTAGATGGAACATAAACTGAGAAATAATAGATTTCTTTTGATGTCTTATTGGTAGAATAAGGGGGATGGATCTTAGTATGTAATGACTAATGTCTTAACCTCGTTGGTGAATTGGGCCACAGAAGCTATTTATGTTCCTTTTTAATCAAGTAGTTCTCCCAGTATCCTCATTCTTATTTTGGTGCATCATACCATGTTATTGCACCCTTATGGAGTTGAAGATGGATGTTTTTGTTTTATCTTAACTCCAGCTTTCATTATCAAAGTGTTGTGCACTATTATATTGCAAGTGATGAAAGACTAAATAATACTAATTTTCATCTTCCACATACAAATAGATGCCAAATCATTCTTTTTAGTTTATTTGGATCGTAGCCTCAATCTGTATATGCATTCCAATTTTCATCTTTATAGCAGGATGACTCCTATGACATGCTGAAATAACACAGGTTCAGATATTACAAAAGCAGCTTCAAGATGAGTTCAATCTCCATGTGGCTTTGGCAAATGCTTTGGCTAAAACTGCTGCCCCTTTGTTGAACTCTATTCATAACATTCCAGATGAGGTAACCACAGCATGCCATTTCGTTTACTTTTAGATGACTCTGTTATTTGAAACAATAAGATTCCACACTTTTAAGGACTTGTATTTGACAAGTATTTTGTCAACTGCAATGTTTTCAGATTCAGGAACTTCTACATAGCATAGCCACACTGGAGATCACAGTTTCAAATCTAGAAGAGGAGTTGGTTACCTTGCATCTTCAGATTTGCAATGAAAGGGCTGAGAGACACATCGCTGAAGCTCCTCTAGGATCCCCACCACTGACACCAGGGCCACCATCTCCATTTTCCGACTGTGTGCCAGAGGTATATAGGGCTTTTAATTTTTTTTCAGTGAATTAAAGTATCAGGAATTCATGTTGCTAATACTTTTTGCTGCCTTGCTTAGCATATATTTTCCTCAAGCATTTCAAAGTCTCAATCAACTCAGATACCTATCTCAATGCAAAAATATGTATCATCTGGTTGTGAAGATTCACAGTCCATTACAGACATAAGATCAATGGAGAGATGTCCAGAGGCAGAGGTAAGTTCTGTGCATTCTTTATCTTGCTGTTAACTATAGTTAAGCAAAATGTGTTGTTATTTTCCAGTGAAGGACATTGTTTAGATTCCAATACAGTACCTCACATGCAATCTCTTTGGCTGATGCAGACACTAAGATCACGCAATGCTAGTGATGAAGGGACAGAAATGGGTGCTTCTGTTCAACTATCTGATGAAGTTGAATTGAAGAATAATTTTCCTATAGAAGACATATCGAACTACCCAAACAAGCTTTCAGAAGAAATGGTTCGATGCATGAGAAATATCCTTCTTTGTCTATCTGGATCATCAGACATCCTTCCGGAAATGTCTTCTTTAGAGGGCTTTCAATCTTCCCCGGTCGAGCACCTATCTTCATCTTCTTTCATGTCTTTCTCAGACTCGATCACAGTGACCTCAGTATTTCAAAGTCCAGAAGGGATTTACCAAATGAATGAGGTAGATAACCAAATGTCTTCCTTTGATCCATATGGAGTTAGTTACAAAATGAACTGGGGGAATGTAGGAAGCTATAATTTGGCAGCTGAAGTCTCTTGGATGTCAGTTGGAAAAGCACAATTGCAATATGCTGCTGAGGCTCTGAAAAGATACAGGTATCATGACATACTCTTCTGCTTTCCATGAACAAGTGTGGTTAAATGACTTATAATTCATCCTCATTCAACTTGGAAACATACATGTTAAATTCTTTGTGTGTATGTATGCCTAATTCATTAATTTGAATATTCAAACAAGACTAATGATTAGTCTCGAGGAGCTTCATGTGGAACTTTATTTCTATGCTATAAGTACTAGTTACTTTCTGAATTGCATTATAGTTTCACAACTTAATTATAGAAATTAGCCATGTTTGATTACAAGAATTACATTCTTTACCATATTTACACTGCTGTGAGGATTACTGTCAATCAAAATATGGAAGTTTCGAATGTCATGTCAGCGGCAGATGTTTAGATCAATTTGAACTGCTGCGATTTTAATTTACAAAACAATGTGCTGTTGATTAAGAATACGAGATGGCGAAAGAGAGATAATATAGGGAAGTTAAGGGTGGCAGGGGAGGCACAGTAAGATGCATCACAGCTGATGAGGATTTTGGGTGATGTTTTTATATCATTTTTTTGAGCCTAACTGGGACCTGAAAGCTTATTTATGGAAGTGTGGTACGGATGACCAAGTTTCCGAAATCAGCATACCAACCAAACTTCTTTGGTCTTTGCTAGTTTCTTTATCAAATAAAATCCTTTTTGGGATTGTCTTGTACTCACATTTATATTTTAAAAAAGATAGTACAATGTGGGACCTTATGATGGCAACTTATTACTTCTAACTCCACCACTTCAGGTTTTTCGTGGAACAGTTGACAGAGGTGAATCCAGCTTGTATGAGTCTCAATCAGAAGCTTGCCTTTTGGATCAACGTTTATAATGCCTTGATGATGCATGTAAGTTTAGAACTAATTTGTTCCTGTTCTATTGGCACATGTTGAATACTAATGTATTATGCCCTAAAGAGAAAAATGATTACAACATCAACTTAATAACCAATTCAGTACATCTCTGCATTTAGATAATTTAGTGCCTCTAAATTACAGCATCACTTGCTTATAAATTTGATGAAGTCCCTTGCAATCACTACAGTTTCTTACCTTTTCTTTTCATGATAAGACAACAAATGATTCTTGATTCAAATACTGATCTGGGCCAGTAAGGTACCAAGATTGAGCATTATGTAGATGTGTACCATCCAATAACACTGAAAAAAAAAACGAAAATAGATATGAGTGTAGATTAAGTGACACCTAGTGGCATTATCCATAATGGTTATTTGTCAAACCAGTAAGCTGGACCAGTATTTAAAACCATGGTTTTCTTATTCATCATTTTTTCTTATCTCAATAAAGTTAAATGTGTGCTGCATTTTGCTTTCAGTAAAGAAATTAATATTCTTGAAATATTTTTTTTCTTACAACTTCTGTGCTTTAACTGTCAGGCCTATTTGGCATTTGGGGTTCCCAGAAGCGACATCAAGTTATTTTCTCAAATGCAAAAGGTTTTATCTAGTAACTTTCTGTGACCATTGTGTTGACAATGTGGTATATGCTGATACAATTGTGTTATTTACCTAGGCATCTTACACTATAGGTGGTCAGTCATTTAGTGCAGCTGAGATTGAATTTATCATTCTGAAGTTGAAACCACCAATGCATCGTCCACAATTAGTATGTGGTATACAGTCCTATTGTCTTTTTGTAAGCTTTTCTTTCATCATAGATCTCGTTTGATGCGCTTTTTTCAGGCTCAATCTCTTGCACTTCACAAATTTAAGATTTCTATCAAGCACCGAGAGTACTCGGTTGACAGTGCCGAGCCCCTGGTAGTATTTGCCCTTAGTTGCGGAATGTATTCTTCACCTGCAGTGAGTTAAATAGCTCTTAAAATTTACTGCTTCTAGAGTGTATATTTTGTGGTATAGGAGTAATGTTAATTGTCTGAAGCTGAAAGCTGTTCTAGCAAAATTAAATTAATATAACTTCACTGTTAACCTCTTTGAGTCGAAGATTAATTGATGTGCCCGAAGCTGAAAGCTATTTCAGTATTAGTTGCGTGCTTTTAAGCCCTTACATGAAAAATCATGAAAAGCTGCTGAGGAATTCTTTTCAGAAATCAGCAACCCATCTACTACAGTTTACTTATACGTGGATTTCTGGTCTAGTTAGATAAAATTTCCTTAAGTTTGACTGTTCGTGGCTTACAATGAACTTACAGAAAAGCATTGTTTATTCAAATTCTTAGATCATTTCAAGTAGAAGATCACTCATAAACCTTATGCTTGATATCTGTGGTTCTTTTCAAAGTTGGACGTGATGCAAGTTTCAGCTCACAGTGATCTATTGTCTTTGTGCTCCTACAAACATGATCCCATTTGATGCAGGTGAGAATCTTCACCGCTGATAATGTTCAAGATGAGCTACAAAGCTCCATGAAGGACTACATACGAGCATCGATAGGTTTAAGCGAAAAGGGGAAGCTGTTAGTTCCAGAGATGCTGCATTCATTTACCAAGGGTGTTGTGGAGGACTCGCTGCTGGTTGACTGGATCTGTCGCTACCTTTCCTCGGATCAAATAACTATAGTTCACTATTCTAAACCACAATGGAAGCAGAGGTTACTCGGTGTTCGGAGTTTTAGCATCGTCCCATTTGATTCAAGATTTCGGTACCTTTTCTTGCCGGACAAGACTTCCTGAGATCTGACCACTGAATTGCTCAGAATCAGCCAACGATGAGTAATCTAGTTCTGGATTTGTATGATTTTTTTTTTTTCCAAATCTAACAACAGATATAATTCCATTGGAGATTCCTATCAACCTTCGGGTGCATAAACTGGTGAATCTTTCCAAGTGTGGATAATGAAAGCAAGTGAAGAGCTATGCACAGTGATATGGACATTGATAGGAACAACCTCTGTAGATGATTTGTTAATTTTGGATCCATGACCTGTTTTTTTTATCAGCAACTTTGCAAGATTGCCAGAAGGTTGTTTCTTGATCTGTGGAACATTCTTGTCATTTTTTTTCTTTTGGTTTTGTACTCATCTTTTTGATTGTTCATAAATAATTATTTTGTGAGATCTCTGAATCCAATAAAGGGGAAGACATTGTGTTCATCTTGTTGTGGTTCAGATAGCCATTGTGCTGATCTCAGTGATGCTGCTGTCTTGTGTGGTTGATGAATGCTAACTGTGGATGGCTTTCAACATGAAGCTGGATTGTGTGAGCTGATCCTGAAGAGATCTCTGTTGGAAAGGCCCCCTCAGATTGGGTGTTGTGCCTCTAATTTTGAATCATCATAATGTGATCAGTAGCAATAAGTATCCTAATTAAATTCATAGCTAAGAAAATGCTTAGTTGCACAAGAAATTTCATGAAAAAAGAATTGTTTGATTTGGTATATTAGTATGAGAAATTATTCTTCTTAGAGAAAGTTATTTGTTTTTCTACAATTTATTTTTTTGTGACTTAAACATGTAATATTATTTAGTATATACTATATTTCTTTTTCCTACATTTCAAAACATTATTCACTTTTCTACACTAATAGAATGCCTTTTCCTTGTCTTTTTCTACTCTCTTCAAAACCAAACCACAAAAAAAAAAATGAGCGTCCATCTCTGACGTCGGAGACCAAATCGGTGGGGCCCAACTGAAACTGTAGCTGAAGTCTTTCAACGGGCTCCACCGACGGGTCGTTCAGGGTCCAACCACGGGGCAGGTAAGAAAGTGAGGACTCGTCTTTTGTGTACTTTAAAATGTTAAATCAATATTCTGGACTCTTCTTTCGCCCTTAAATCCTGTCTCCGCCACATGCGACCTTCGCCGGTTGTTCTTTGTCCGATCGTTGCCGGGAGCGTGTAGCTCATCGCCCGCCTCTGATCGGGTGGTCCAGGAGGTGGAGACGACGGTGAAAGCGGTGCAACGAGGATAAGTAGAAGATGGATCCGTCCACGTCTCGGCTGCTAACGCTGGGTTATGCTTGCTGCCCTCCTCGGAGGTAATCCGATTCCCTCTTCTGTTCTGAGAGTAAACTTAACCCATCAGTTATAATCTGTCTGATATTTCATTAATTTTTGATGCTGTAAGCTACCCTCCATTAGGGCATCCTTCGTAAATCCTTTATCCAATCTGGTGGAGTTTTCCTTCACACACTGGTCCGCTTTGTTCCCTAGCAAATGACCCATGTCCTTTATCTGTCCCATCGAGTTCTGCGCATGACCTTGTTAATTGGATCATATTTGTCGAATAAACTTAACCTAATCGTATATGTGCACCAGAATCTAGTGAAACCCATGTGAACACCCCATATCTTTTTAAGTTCTAGAATCTGATATGATAAAAAATATTGAGTTTAGATATTGTAGACCAGAAAACAACAGTCATCTTGTTGTGAAAATATTCTTTGTAAAACTCAGAATGGTGCTATTGTGTCATTTTTGGTAGAAAGCAACTCTAGTATATGGTAAAATCAATTGCTTGATTATCCACATAGAAAAATAATGCAATTTATTCATCAGCTTATGCAGCAGAAATGCAGGCCTTTTGCCTTTGGTGCACAATTTTATTAAGTTTTATTTGTGCTGAAGAGCTAATCTTTTAACTTCATTAACCTTCATAGGATGTACCAGCAATCCCCCTTAACAAAACTGAACTTTTTCCCCTGATAGTTTTGTCTGCATGTGGGAAGGATCATCTGTGCAGTGTTGTTTGTAAGGCTGTTTTTTTTTGGTTGCTAGTGGAGATTTGGCTGGTTAAGCTCTACATCAAGATAAGTGAGAAGAGGCTTGTTACTAGATTTGTATTGGTTGTCATTAAAGACTAGATGGTCATTCAACAAAGATGGTACATTATCTGTTTAGTTAAATGAATATAGTTATAAGTCAGCTGAAATTTGTTGATGATGTTAATTCAGCAGCAAAATCTAAATTATGGTATCATGTGTTTGTTGGTGTAGCAGTCTTGATTTGATTTAGAGATGGAGGAAAAGGTGAATCTTTGAGGGAATACTATTATGAAGCATCAATTGTTTTTGGATCTTGGTGCATATATCATCTGAGTCTAGTAATAAAAGGCTTTTGTATATCTATCTATCTATACAGTTGTAGCACTCATTTCTCACTTTCCATTTTGAAGTTCTCATAAGTAATTATTACATTTAAGAATTCTGTTAAGTACTATCACACATAGCTGGGGAAAAAAGATAATAGTGAGAATAGGCTAGTATCATGCACTAATAAATTAATAAAAGGTGTATCTTGAGCCTATTTTTTGTGCATTTAGCAGGGGCTGCACTGAGTTTCAATTGTTTCTTGATCTGTGACCAAGTATTTTGGGTAAAGAAATTTTTGCCTGACATATGGTACTCTTAACCTGAGCAGATTCAAAATGTTGACAACCCTTACTATCATGGACAAAAATATAAACAGGGTGTTGGATGTAATGCTTATGTATGTTCGTGTCTTTCGGTCTTTGTTCATGCGTTGTACAACAAGTGGCGGGCTAACAGTAGCCTTGACGACCCTAGTTTGGTTAGCTTTCATAATCGTTTTCGACTTGTAAATGAGAGTTGTGTCATGTGGACACTTGTGGGGATTTCGGTCTGTAATGAACCATGATCCTTTGTGTGCGACTTTTTAGATTTTGTGAAGTCTACGTTTGTAATTTGCATTGGTTATAAAGTGTTTGCTGATATGGTTGCTTGTGAATCTCATGTGAAATGCTTTCTCTAATTTATTTATTTATTTTTTTGTAGGTCCAAAGGGACTATAGGAGGTTTCAGAGAAGTTGCTATTTGCCGATGGACATTTAAGGGTACCGCACGACTAAGACAAAAGTTGCTAAGTTCGTGACATTCAATATCAGAGTGAGAGAAGCATGGCCAAAGCGTATTAGAGTAAACGGTCTCTGCTTCTTTCAATTATGATAACTGAATTATGATTATTGAATTATGATATTAACTGATCTATTGATAGGATAGCAGCAGGGTAAAGAAAAAAGACTTAAAGAGTTCGGTTGGTTGTGTTCTAATGTGTAAGCCATCTATTTCTTTCCTCGGTCGATTTTAGTTCGCTCATTCAGCATATGAATCTTAAGTTTTATGAAACTGACGATAGGCATTGGTTTTTTATAGGGTTCCTTGAAATCAATTGTTTGGGGATAAACTGTATAGGAGGAGATGGCATTATTATGGTATGACTCGACTATGGAAGGAGGAAATGAGAGTAATGGCTTTCAAATTTAAGAGTCTTTTTATTTTCTTGTGATGCTTCTATTTTTAAAATGATAAAATATAACTTTAATTATTCTCCTATCTTGCCCTTTTCAAACATATTCAATCGAATAGACTCATTCAATGAAACAGATTAACTACTCCAAAATGAAAATATTTAAAAATAAATAACATTAATATATATATCAATAAAATAAGTTATAAAATTTTATTTAATTTATAATGAAAATATTTTAAAAAAAATAAAATCGTGATATTGAATTAAAAGTAAAATATAACAAAATAATTATATTTATATATTAAAAAATAATAAAACCTACAAAATTTTAATTTTAAATAAAACCTCAAAAAAGACCTAAATGATCTTTTTTTTTCACATTTTAACTCTTACATAGGTACTTTTATTTGATTTCAGACGTGTATATGTTGAATTTGTGTCACTCAATGGTGATTGGTTAAGGCTTTTTTAATCCTTGTTCTTAGATGTGAGGCTCCTAAAGTTGCAAGTACTTTTCAACCAATATTATTATATAATGTAAATTATAAGATTCTTCCTAATGTCTTAGCCAATCGTATAAAATCATTTTCTTCCCCAAATTATCTTGCAGGGATAGACAATTTTTACAATTAGCAAAAATATCTAAGATAGCAATTTAGCGACTTAGTGATGATTAAAATATAATTAAAAAAACTTATGATAAATTGTCTTGGGAGAGGAAAGCCATATTTTAGAACTCATCTACTTCTAAAACTTATTTATCCTTAATTTTCAAACTTATATATCATCTCTCCATATGTTGTTCCATTTTTTCAAAAAAAAACCTTTGTCATATTTTAGGTGTAAGAGAGGTATCAAATAAGGGGAAACTTTGTTCCTTATATTTTACGTGATTGCTGCCCAAGCCGTAACCTAAATGTTGAATTGGACAATCATCTCTTTATCGGTTTAAATCAAGATTTTCTACCTAAGGTATATGAATGATATTCTTATCTCTTTTAGAGATGTTAAAAAAATTTTTAAAATCATTTTTGAGATACTTAAAAAGGTATGAGAGACTCACAAATATATTCAACATGGTTAACAATATCTAATTTTGTTTTTACTATATTTGCTAATAAAATTATAGGAGAGAAAATTTATAAATAATTAAATATTAAATAAAAAAGATTTGCTTATAAGGACAGATAGTGACACATGACAATATCATGTCTGATATATGATCTCTGAGATATTAGATGGATAAGAAACTATAGATGTACGATAACTGAGAATAGATAATTCTAATATATTAGATCCCCCTATATCGTTTAGGGACTATGACTTAGTGGCCTACTACATCTATAAATGATTTATTGTGAGTTAGAATATCATATCAGTAGACTCTAACATCTTTAAACTCAGAGGATGGGCTTATATGTTATATTTTTAATAATATAAGAGTTATTTTTATAGACGAACAAAACCATAAGAGTTTAATGGTTCATAGCCAAAACATAGGGGCTAAAATAGATTTTTCTAAAAAAAATAAATTATATATATTATTATATTAATAATTTATTATGAGTTAATATATCAACTAAGAAATGTAAAGATTTATTAACTAAAGTACATAAATGATATTATTCTCTCTTTTAGGGATGTTAAGAAATCTTTTGAAACCATTTTTTAGATACTCGAAAGGTTTAACAACATTACAAATATATTCAACATTATTAACAATATCTAATTTTGTTTTTACTAGATTTGCTAATAAAATTATATGAGAGAAAATTTATAAATAATTAAATATTAAATAGAAAATTTTGCTTATGAGGATAGATAGTGGCATCCGACATTGCCATCTTTGATATATAATCTCTAAGATATTAGATGGATGAGGAATTATAGATGTATGATAACTGAGAATAGACAAGTTTAATATATTAGATCCTCTTATATCATCTTGAAACTATGACGTAGTGACCTAGTACGACTATAAATGATTTATTATGAGTTAGAATATCACATAAGTAGACTCTAACATTTTTAAACTTAAAGGTGGGGCTTATATATTATATTTTTAATAATATAAGGGTTATTTTATAGACGAGCAAAACCATAAGGGTTTAATGATTCATAGCCAAAATCATAGGGGCTAAAATAGATATTTTAAAAAAATTAAATTATATAAATTATTATATTAATAATTTATTATAAGTTAATATGTCACTTAGGAAATATAAAGATTTCTTACCTAAGGTATATCAATGATATTCTTATGTTTTTTAGAGATGCTAAGAAATCTTTTGACACCATTTTTTAGATATTCAAAACGAATGAAAGACTCATAAATATATTCAACATTGTTAATAATATTTAATTTTATTTTTACTAGATTTGCTAACAAAATTATAGGAGAGAAAATTTATAAACAAATAAATATTAAATAAGAAAAATTTTCTTATAAGGACAAATAGTAGCACCCGACAGTGTCATGTCTGATATACGATCTCTAAGATATTAGATGGATGAGAAACTATATATATACCGTAACTTAGAATAGATAAGTCAAATGTATTAGATCTCTCTATATCATCTGAGGACTATGGCGTAGTGGTCTAGTACATCCATAAATAATTTATTGTAAGTCAAGATATCACATAAGTAGACTCTAATGTATTTAAACTCAGAGGAGGGGCTTATATGCTATATTTTTAATAATATAAGGATTATTTTATAGACGAACAAAATCATAAGGGTTTAATGGTTCGTGGCCAAAATCACAAGAGCTAAAATAGATCTTTTTTAAAAAAACTTAAATTATATATATCATTATATTAATAATTTATTATGAGTCAATATGTCACGTAAATAGTCTCTAATATCTGTTAAATTTTATTTGATCGAAATGATTTATAAACTATATTTTTAAAAATATAAATTATTTTAATATAAGTAAATTATAATAGGTTAAGAAGTAGGTGATCAAAATTACAAACATTTGAATCTTAATCCTAAATAAATAAATATTAAAGAAGTAAAATTTGCTTATAAGTACAAAGACCATGATTTGCTCCCCATAAAATGCTTGTTTCTGATCTTGACTGTAAACTTAATAAATTCAACAATAACTTGATAATTGGAATGTAAGTCATCCATTCCAAGGTGAGAGGTTCTCTCTGGTACATTCTCTCCTTCTCGTTATAGTTTTCTAAATCGATAGAACTAGACTCTAGCTTCTGATGAGGTAACTAAACCAAAATGTGAGGGAGGACTTCTATACCATAATTTATCTTCTTCATTTTCGAAGTAATGAGAAGCTGCCTCCATGGAAATGATGACTTTGGCTAGGAATGTTTTATATATGTTATCGTCTTTTTCTGGTTATAAATTGTTACATGTAAACAAGGAAAACATACGAGTGCCAATATTTTTCTGGTTATAAATTGTTGTGGCAGTGGGAGAAGATGTCATTGTTGTGATATGACTGTGAAAGGAGGAGATGAGAGGAGTTGGTCTGAGCAAATCATCGGGAAGTTGATGCTATGGGTGTTATCAAGCGTACTATCTATTCCAATGATTACAGAGATTTGAAAGAATAAGAATGTCTATAATATAGAGAAGGAAGAGAGAAGGAGATATGTAATGGAAGGACGACGATGACTCTTAAGCTTGACATAGCTCACAAAAAATAGTTTTCCCATAAACCCCATCTGGGCCAAGCTTATCTCATGCATCTTCACCCATTCAAGCACACTGTTGCTTGTCTTCTTCAGTAGCCACAGACCGACCGAACACCCCAGAAAATGGTCTGTAAT
Organism: Ensete glaucum; assembly: GCA_021527575.1. NCBI lineage: Eukaryota > Viridiplantae > Streptophyta > Magnoliopsida > Zingiberales > Musaceae > Ensete > Ensete glaucum. The sequence goes on along the minus strand of CM038551.1, from coordinate 4,227,182 downwards.
GAATCAGGCATAAATGTTATGGAAGCACTCATCCCTCACGTCGAATGCGACGACATATGTGTGATCCCTTATATACGACTCTAAGTCCGATGATACCCAGAACACGACGTCGTCGTAAACCACCGGTGTTGGGGAAGGAGGGGCAAGGAAATGATAAAACAGAATACTACGATCCAAATAACGGAAAACGCTTTCAATCAAGAAAACGACGTAGTATTAAACAGGAGGTAAAAGAATAAGAACACTTACAAGATTATTTCCAAATGCACACACTCTATTTTCTGCACTCTGCTTCATTCACTAAGGTCCTATTTATAGGACATAATAATAAATACCTCACACCACTTTCTTCATCCCACTATCTCACTATCTCACCCATCATTAATAACTACCCCCACTAACTCATAAACTACCTCCACAACTCCTAAACATTGGCCACTACTCCTAAACATGTTAGCTAACTGTGTAACTACCATGAATCAATTCTCAATACTCCCCCTTGATTCATAGTTACATACACCAATTTAAGACATAAAATAAACATGCTTCTGAACTGGAAGTGACTTGGTGAGAATATCTGCAACTTGTTCATCCGTGCCACAATACTTCATTGTTATAGCTCCATTTGCTACAATATCTCGGATGAAATGATAGCGTATCTTTATATGCTTTGTTCTTCCATGAAATGTTGGATCCTAAATGATCCTCCTTTTTTTTTTTTTTTTTGCTTTTCATATTTTAAGTCTTAAAATGGTAATTTTACTGATTTCAATGGTGAAAATGATGAATTTGTGTGGGACCTTTTGATGGCAACTTATTACTTCTAACTCTACCACTTCAGGTTTTTTTCGTGAAGCAGTTTGACAGAGGTGAATCCAGCTTGTATGACTCTCTCAATCAGAAGCTTGCCTTTTGGATCAAAGTTTATAATGCATGTAAGTTTAGAACTAATTAATTTGTTCCTCTTCTACTGTCACTTGTTTGAATACTAATGTTATTGCTCTCTAAAGAGAAAAATGATTTCAACATCAACTTAACAACCAATTCAGTACATCTCTGCATTTACATAATTTAGTGCCTCTAAATTAATAGCATCCCTTGCAATCACTACAGTTTCTTACCTTTTCCTTTTCATGATGAGACAACAAATACTGATTTGGATCAGTAAGGCACCAAGATTGAGCATTATTATGTTGATGTGTACCAACCAATAACACTGAAAAAAAAAGAGAAAATAGATATGAGTGGCATTATCCATAATGGTTCTTTGTCAAACCAGTAAACTGGACCAGTATTTAAAACCATGGTTTTCTTATTCCTCTTCTTTTTTTTTTCTTTTTTCTTATTAAATGCGTGCTGCAGTTTGCTTTCAGTAAAAAAATTAATATTCTTGAAATATTTTTTTTTTCTTCATGTTGTTTGTGATACAACTTCTGTGCCTTTTAACTGTCAAGCCTATTTGGCATTTGGAGTTCCCAGAAACGACATCAAGTTATTTTCTCAAATGTAAAAGGTTTTATCTATTAACTTTCTGTGACCATTGTGTTGACAGTGTGATATATGCGATATAGTTTGTGTTATTTACCTCAAGCATCTTACACTATAGGTGAGGTGGTCAGTCATTTAGTGCAGTTGAGATTTAATTTATCATTCCGAAGCTCCCAACCAGATTTTTTTACTGTTCAAAATAAAGATTTCTGAGCTTAGAATATTTCACTAAAAATTAGACAAAAATTTCACCGTTACATCTCCGAACCAACATGGCTGGATGAATTCTATAAAAACCCAAATCTAATATAATATATTATTTACTATAATATGTTAATCAAATATACCTTTAGTATTATTATTATTCATCAAATTTATCCTCTGAATATTAATAGAATATTATTAAGTGATAGAAAAGTCATAAAAAAATTAGTCTTAACTTTCGATATTGTTTAAATTTGTTTTATATATTAAGCTTGATTGATGATAGTTTTTATTTGTTATATACTTAATTATTTTAAGTAATTAAAAAATTGATCTTCTAAAAATCTTAGCATGTTACGATTGTTTACTTATTTTAAGTATAACTAAATTTCGACAATACCTCCCCTAAATTTAGAACATATCTCATTTACAACCAATCACAAAACTTATAAATAATAATAAAATATAATCAATTAATTGAACTATCATAAAAAAAATAAGAGAGGCATGGGTAATGAAGATTGGAGAATAAAAACAAAGAAAGGAGAACAAGTTAGGTTTTGGGACTGTTTAGTTTTAATCCTCAAATCAAAAGCAACACTCTAAATAATTTTACCTAACGACGTAATCTTATTTTTAATAAAGGATGTCATTTTGATATGAAATTATAATACAAAGGGTTAATTATATGAGTTTTAAAGTATGGGGATAACTTTGATTTTGAGACATGGTACGAGAGGTCAACAAGAATTTCAGTTATTATTTTACCTAACGACGTAATCTTATTTCTAATAGAGGGGTCACTTTGATATGAAATCATAGGGGGTCATTTATATGAGTTTTAAAGTATAGGAAATGACTTTGATTTTGATACATAGTAAAATTTTGAAAAAAAAATTATTTGATTTGACATATAAAAATTATTCTTATTAGAAAAAGTTATTTATTTTTCTATAATTTATTTTTTTGTGAATCAGAACTAAAATTTCTTGGATCTCTCTTTTATAACTTAAGCATGCAATATTATTTAGTATAATATATTTCTTTTTTCCTACATTTCAAAACATTATTCACTTTTGTACACTAATAGTTTCTCCTCTCTTCAAAACAAAACAAAAAAAAAATCTAAAAAAGTTAGTATTCTATTTTTAGATTGGATAGACTGATCACTTTCGAAGGAATTTTCCATCTCTGACGTCGGAAACCAACTCGGTGGGGCCCAACTGAAACTGCAGCTGAAGTGTTCCCGTGGGCTCCACCGACCGGTCGATCAGCGTCCAACTAGGGGCCAGGTAAGAAACTGAGGACTCTGCGACTGTGTGTTCTGGACTCTTCTTTCGCCCTTAAATCCTCTCTCCGCCACGGGCGACCTTCGCCGGTTGATCCGCCCGCCGCCTACCTCCCGTCCTCATCCCTTGTTCTTTGTCCGATCGGTGCCGGGAGCGTCTGTCTCATCGCCGCGTCTGATCGGGTGGTCCAGGAGGTTGGAGCGACGGTGAAAGCGGTGCAACGAGGATAAGTAGAAGATGAATCCGTCCACGTCTCAGCTGCTAACGCTGGGTTATGCTGCCCTCCTCGGAGGTAATCCGATTCCCTTATCTGTTCTGAGAGTAAACTTAACCCATCAGTTATGATCTGTCTGATACTTCATTAATTTTTTTGATGCTGTAGCTACTCCCTCAATTAGGGCATCCTTCGTAAATCCTTTATCCAATCTGATGGAGTTTTTCCTTTACACACTGGTCCACTTTGTTCCCGAGCAAATGACTCATGTCGTTTATCGTTCCCATCGAGTTCTGTGTATGACCTTGTTAATTGGATCATATTTGTCGAATAAAATGTCCTAATCTTATCTCTGCACCAGAATCTAGTGGGCACACTTTCTTAATGGCAAAACAATTCGACGCAAATACCATGAGCCGAAAATTTCTTGGTGGAACCCATGTGAACACCCCATGTCTTTTTAAGTTCTACAATCTGATATGATCAAAACTATTGAGTGTGAAAATATTGTTTGTAAACCTCAGAATGGTGCTATTGTGTCATTTTTGCTAGAAAGCAACTCTAATATATGGTAAAATCAATTGCTTTATTATCCACATACAAAAATAATGCAATTTATTCATCAGCTTATGCAGCAGAAATGTAGCCCTTTTTGCCTTTGCTCAGCTGGTGCACAATTTTATTAAGTTTTAGTTGTGCTGAAGAGCTAATCTTTTAACTTCATTAACCTTCGTAGGATATACTAGCAATCCCCCTTAACAGAACTGACTTTTTCCCCTGATAGTTTTGTCTGCATGTGGTGTAATTTGGAACAATTACAAAAGACCTAGTGGGAAGGATCGATCATCTGTGCCGTGTCGTTTGTAAGGCTGTTTTTGGTTACTAGTGGAGGTTTGGCTGGTTAAGCTTGACATTAACATAAGTGATAAGAGGCTTGTTACTAGTTTTGTATTGGTTGTCATTAAAGACTAGATGGTAGTTCAACAAAGAACTCCTAGTAAGTGCTGGTACATTATCTTTTTGGTTAAAATGAATATAGTTGTAAGTCAGCTGAAATTTGTCAATGATGTTAATTCAGCAGCAAAATCTAAATGACGGTATCATGTGTTTGTTGGTGTAGCAGCCTTGAATTGATTTAGAGATGGAGGAAAAGGTGAATCTCTGAGGGAATAGTATTATGAAGTATGAACATCTCCATTGTTATGACCTAACACTGGCGACTCTCAGCATCGATCGGTTTTTGTATCTTGGTGTATACATCCTCTGAGTCTAGTAATAAAAGGCTTTTGTATATCTATCTATACAGATGTAGCACTCATTTCTCACTTTTCATTTTAAGTTCTTGTAGGTAATTAGTACATTTAAGTCCTCTGTTAAATGCTTTCATATATAGCTGGAGAAAAAGATAATAGTGAGAATAGGCTATTATCATGAGCTAATAAATCAATAAAAAGTGTATGTTGAGCCTACTTTTTATGCAATTTAGCAGAGGCTGCACTAAGTTTGAATTGCAGAGATTTTTGACTAAGTATTTTGGGTAAAGAATTTTTTGCCTGACATATGGCACTCTCAACCTGAGCAGATTCAAAATGTTGACAACCCTTACTCTGAAAAAGCTGTGTATTGATACATATTTGATATGAAATGTAGCCTACAAATAAACTTCCTGAGCATGCATTACCTTTTGACGACTTACCCAACATTGTACATATCCAGACATCTAATCTTAACGTTGGTCTTTTTTTCTGACATGACTTAAGTGTAACGGGAACACACACGTTGAAAGATGCATGTATCATTACCAGCTCGTGTAGATGTTTTTCTCTTTATTTTGGTACTTCAACATCACCAAGAAATCATATTTTGGTCATATTGTCTATCTCTGGAAGTTATATGTGCGTATTATTGCCTCTGAGTTCCATATGCAATTTGTTTTTATGAAAGATACTTTTTTCCATTTATAAATAGGGATGTTTCGGGCCGTTCTCGACTCAAAATCCAATTGGGGTCTGAATCTGATAAGCTTATGGATCCAAACTGAGGACCCGTACCTAAGATTCAGATCGGACATCCAATTTATGTATCATCGCGAATATCTAGGATCCACACTTGATCTTGTAATGTTAGTGGATCCAAAATTTTATGTTGGACTTCATATCTTGTATGGAGCCACGAGGATTATCGACATCCTTATCCCCATAAGACATGTAAACCACAGTAGCATTCCTTTTCTGCTGCATTCTTACTTGTGTTCGAAACAAGCATCCATTGGAAGGCTAAACATTTTTTTTCTCTCGTTGGTATCCTTGAAGCTGGTGGTGTAATGGGATATGTGAAGAGCGGCAGCCAGAAGTCATTAGTTGCCGGAGGGGCATCGGCTGCGTTATTGTGTCACGTGTACACCCAGCTTCCAGAACGACCTTTATACGCATCATCCCTGGGGTTAGGTATGATTCTAATCGCTTCTACCATGGCTATTCTGCTCAACGCCAGTTATTATCTTTTCCCCCTTCTCCTTTCCTTATGCTTAACCTGCCTGTTTTGCTTATCAGGTACGTCTGTGACTCTTCTAGCTGTAATGGGGTCTCGCTACAAGAAGACTGGAAAGGTATTCCCTGCAGGTGTCGTTTCTCTTGCATCCTTGATCATGGCCAGTGGCTATCTTCATGGAATTCTGCGTAGCAGTAAAACATTGTAAGTTTCAATAGTCTTCTTCATGTTCTTCATCGACATGCACAACTTTATCTTCATGGAATTCTGCGTAGCAGTAAAACATTGTAAGTTTGAATATTCTTCTTCATGTTCTTCATAGACATGCAGTAACTTCTCCTTTAGTGCAGCTTGAGTGTGTTCTTGTCCACCCATTCACTGTTTCCACTGCTCAAAAACTTCCATAATTTGGGTGCACTTTTGCCAGCAAATAGAACATTACATCAACAATGTTCATGGCACCAAAACCTATAAAAGAATGTCCATAATTATTATTTTCATCATTAGGTTCTAGAGTTAGTCAATTGTAGATGCTTGATGGTTTGCTGCACAAGAACGTGACCAATGGCCAACTAGATGATTCAAGAAGGCTCTCCCGATGTTATATCCATGCTCTCTGATGGATTTGTCGAAAGGATTAATTATGGATTAACTCATGTAATTAGTTATCTTTAGTATCTTGATTCTTATATTCTTAAAAAGTTACATTGAGATTCATATACTTATGAAAGTAAAACATTTGATCTCGTTGTTTAAATAAAATTTTTCTCTCGCTTAATCTTTAATCGTATTATCTTTTAAATCCTATAAAGAGATCTCAATGTTTTACTTTCGTAAGTATAGATATTCGAATATAATTTTTTAAAGTGTAGGGATCAAGATATTGTAATTAGTTGCAATTAGCTCATGCCGAAGCGTAGCAAGAGCTTTTGCGATCGCTACCTCGCCGCTCACCGCATGAAGACTACGCTCCTCAATCTCGCCAACAAGAAGGTATTTTATTCTAATAGGTGCCCCTTTGCTTCAACCCCTGTGTCAATTGGCAATCGCTCCACGATGATCACCTTATCTAGCTCAAGTTTGTCTTTGACTAGTTCCTCCGGGCTAGCTCTCGTCGTGGTGCAACTTAGTGATGCTCGACACCTCAATTTCACAAAGATGATGTATGATGAATTCCTAGGAATTTTGATATCACCGGACATCTCATAAATATCTTCTCGAGGTTCTAAAAAATCTCGTGATAGCATTTTCTCCATGGTCTTAATCTCCTGAGCAGGTTGTTCGGGAGTGGTCTTTTTATCCATCTGAACAGTATCAACGATTATGTAAGTGGAAATCATCGATAGCGTCATTCGGTTGTGGTCTTCATCTTGATTGGTGTCTTCATCGTCTTGTCTTTCTCGATCGGATTAATGATGGTGTGATTTCTTTTCCCTCGAATATGTTCCTCTTTTTTATTTTCTATAGAGGGAGCCGGATAAGCTAAAGTGTCTTTTGCTTTTTTTTTTTTTTAATTAACCTCCACGTCTTTGACGAAGATCGGTGAATTTGGTACCATCATTAGTAAGATGATGACCACATCTTGAATCAACAATCCATATATTTTTAAAATTTGATACATGTCATGGCTTCAATAGTTACAGTCATAAAGCATTTGCCCCAATATTTATCAGTAGCATCACCAGGAAGATAATGACCCAATCCTAATTAAAAAAACTAATCGCATGATAAACTAGTATTGAAATAATCTTCTTTATTTGAAATATTTCCTTATTTAATCTTCACACGATAGTTTTTTCTTGATATGGCCTAACTTGTCACACTTGATCGTCTTTAGATGCCTAAGTCTAGAGAACTCTCATATAATTTTTATGGTAAAAAAGATACCTTCTATCTTCTAAAATAATACAAAGTCTTCTTTGTGAAAATGAAAAATAAATATATCTTATTGGTTTTTTTGCATTGCACACCACCATAGCGATGTTGAGGTTCTCTTGTTGGTGAGTCTTTTTTTAAAAAAAAATAAATAAATAAATTTATGAAAGTATTTGTTTTTCCTCACAAGAACATGGTATTTTAAGGTTTTGTGAGTATTTAATACAAAAAAATATTCATGGGCGGGATGTTAAGAGAGGACTAACGAATGCATTGAAAAGGTCGAATGATATATATTTTTGATCTGGCATAAAATTTAACTAGAAGAATAAGCTTTTAGATTCAGCTGGTGTCAAATATTATATACAGCAATCACGATCAGTTTAACTTGGGACTCTTCAACATCGATGATCTTAAAATTCTTAAACTTCAGCAGAGCTAAGGAGTGAACAAAAATGCATCAACCAAAGGAAACATTCTTCATATCGCTTCCAACACCTCCTCTTGCTCACCGCATGGCCGAAGCGAACTAACGTAAGGGATGAGTGTGGGGTCATAGACACCCACTGATCCAAGCTTCTTTAGATCTCCATGCTGTATATTGTAGCTGTACACCTCGTCGTGTACGACGAAAACAAGTAGCATGATCGTCTCCACCTCACTTAGCACGACGGAGCTCACGTAGCATGGTTTCCCAAGCCCTATCTGCCCTAAGCTTATCTCATGCGCTTTCATCCATCCCGGCAAACCATTCCTCAGTAGCCACAGAACGAACACCTGAGACAGCCTACGGTAATGGATCAAGCATAGTGAATTATGCTTCGACGAGGCAATCCCGATTATGTCAGAGTCTCTAATGGTTGCTTCATCCGGTAGCGCGATGATTTGCGTCCATTCCGTCCTCATATTGAAGGCGAAGACATACGGATCAATCACCATATGTGTTCCCAACTTTGACACCCAAAATATAGTCTCGCCACTGACCACCGGGTGCTTCAAATCTAGTGCCCTCCACCCATTATTGAGTTTCTTGTTCATCGTCCATGCCCTTGTCGTCGAGTCATAGACCTGACAACGGTGCAATGAGCTTTTGTTGGTCGGCGATAGGTGGACTAGCTTGTAGTCTTTTGTTAACCTATTGTCGTCGGTCATGAATCTCACGGCGATGCCGCCTCGGAGATAGTTGCCTTGCGGGGCGGGGAGGTGGCACCGAGTCCTACGAGTTGGGTTGTAGACAAATAAGCTACTGGTGGTAGCATGGATCGATCCCTCATTCCTATGGGAGATGAAGATGAGGCCACCGGCTGACCCAAGAATCCTTGTATTGCGCTTCCTCAAAAAATCGAGGCTACTCCTGGGCAAGCCAGCGTAGGGGTCAATAAGGACGAGGGATTTGAAGGTGGAGGCTCGTTGGGCAAGGAAGCCAGAGATGGCCTTGTTGTTGTATGACTGTGAAAGGAGGAAATGAGAATTTGACGAGAGTTGGCGAAAGGTCTTGCAGACAGAGAGAAGCTTGAAGAAGGTCTTCGCCGGGAGGTAGGAGAGAATCTCTATGACCACGTCGTCTGGAAGTAGACAACTCCTACTTGCGAGCTTCTTCATAGCAACTGAGGTTGATGTTGCAGGTGTTCTTGAGCGTCCCGCCGACCATTACAGCGATAGAAGATTTGATAGACCGAGATTTGAAAGAGAAGAAGGATCGTGTATCTCATAATAAGAAGGAACTGAACTCGATCTCTCCTCGTTTGAATTGGGGGAAGTGTTTCGATTATTAGGAATCTCATTGAGAAAGATTGTCATTTTCATACACTCGTCATATAAAATTATATGTTTGGTTATTTTTTAGAAAAAATTATTTTTATTTTTTTCTATAGCAACCCAGTGTTAATGTTTTTCTCTTAAATTCTATATTTTTTGAAATAACAAAAATACCCTATTTCCTTTTTTTTTTATCTTTTCCATTCTTTCTTTCTTTTTTTGCTAAATCAGCTCACTTAGCATGGTTCCTTTAACCCCATCAGGTCCAAACTTATCTCATGCACCTTTGCATATCCTAATATAAAACTAATTTATTAGTTATATATAGGTGTCCTACAAATCAATCGATGGTACATGTGACACGTTGTAGTAATCTTTTTACCTATTATTATTAGTATTTTCTCATATTATATTTCTGGATATATATTGTGATGTCCCTGAATTTGTCCAATGGGAATCGGATCATGATAAAATCATGATAATGAGACTGATTCACCTTTAAACATAGATCCTAAATCATTTTGGTCATAGGTTACTCAAGAGAGACATCGAGATAACTAGATAGACTAATGTGTTGTGTAATTGTTCATATGATGGAGGTAACTGATGTCATAGTCGCTTGTTTGGGGACACTAGAGATATCATGGAGGTAAGTATTCATCGGAGAATAAGTTCACTGATTGATCCGCTTACGGAATGCCAGATGAAAATTTATACCTGATTATATCTTTCTTTTTCCCGAACGAGATCATTTATCAATCTCTTACTGGCTCTGTTGTAGGCTACTCTTTCGTAAAATATAGTATCATTGACATCTCTAATAAAGAAAGGAGCCTTTTTCCCTTATTCTAAAAAGAGTCTTTTCCCTTATGTAAGTAAAGACCATAATAGATCGAATTCGCTAGCTATGAGAATCATCCATCTGGCCATAGTTTTAATTAACAGGCAAAATTTTGTAGTCCAAATTGTATATTTGGTCATTAGACTTGACCGATGATGTCTTATATGAGTACTCATTTTTTTGACACTGGATTTAGGAAAGGTCCAAATTTGGTACAACCGATTATCAAGATTGGTAGCCAACCATATGAAGTCAATTGAGTGTCAACAAAGAATCATCCACTCTTGGTATCATGAGAGGAATATCACGTGTGTACTCGCTAAGATAAAATTCCTGGCCAAGGTCATTCAGATTGAGAAATGAGTTATTTATGAGAATATGATTAGAGCAAGACTCATAAGGATTCCGTATATGGCCTGATAGTATCCATGCCCAATATACAATCTCTGAGATATTAGCTGGATGAGAAAATACAGATATATAGTAACTATGGATAGACATGTTCGATAGATTTGATCCCCTGTACCGTGTGAGGACTATATCGTAGTGGCCTAATACATTCATAGTCGAATGAATTATTATAAGGATAATAATTCATTATATCATAAAGAGTTCTGATGAGAGCGACTCACGGTCAGCTCAGTATCGGGACTAGAGGGTCATACACATATGATAGATGTTGCAACGGGTAGAGGTGCAAATATGAGATATTCGTGGAGCTCCAAGTTTAAATCCTATGATTAAGATCCGACATGATTGGATAATTGAATAGAGATTCAATGTGAATGAAATCAATTCAGGAATATATTCATTCACCTATATAAATCGGAGTCACTCCATTATTCATACGCTAGAGCAAAGGGAGAGCTAAATAAGCTATCTCCTATTACTCCTTAAAGTTTTCTCCTCCTCTTTTGTTTGAGAGTGTAGAGAGATTGATCCTGCAACTGAGGAGCTTGCCATGTCTACTGTGCAGATTATCACTAAATAAGAGTACGAGAGTGCTCCCTCGTCTTCTCCATCGGATCTAAAAATTTTCAAAGATATACAATCTCCTTAGGTAACATATATCTTATGATTCATGCAATTTTCAAGTTTTTTATAGATTTTTTACATACTAATGATCGTACAACGATCAAATACTTAACTTCGAGAATCTGGATTTTGTGTTTTCTATTGCGTATGAGATGCCGATCAAATATTTTCTGACATGCTTCTCTTCTCTAGCAATCATAGGGTGAACACCTGAGAAAACCTATGATATGTTAAAAGATTAGATTTAAATAAATATGAGGGTGAAAATTTTGTTGGGATTTGGTAAAAAAAATTTACTATTTTTTAAAACTTATACTTTATATTTTAGTCAATATAAATAGATATTCTACTATCAATCCAAAGCACAGTAAATTGAAAATACTCTTAGTTAATTCTACTATTATTCTCTTTCTTTTTTTCTCTAGTTTTTATAGAAAATTCAACAGTGTGATATCTGAGTATCTTTCAAAGAAGATCCAAATGAACTATAAAATAAAAATAAAAAGATAGCAGAAATTAGAGTAAGTGTTTTTAATTTATTATTATTTTATTTTCAAAAGTAATAATTATCAATTTTAGATTATAAAGATGAAAACTCTATTTATTTCACAGGAATTATGAAATTTGATAGAGAATAATTTTATTTAGTATGATTTAAAAATTATTGAGTATCTGACCAATGAATATTTTTAGACTACTGAGGAACTAATGAGTCAATTTTTTTTTTTGGAATACTAACTCTATCAACTTTCTGGACTGGTTATCGTAGGAGTTTGATATCATCTTTATTAATGGTAAACTATCAAAGAAGTCTACCAAATATCGGGAGAAATTGTAAAAAGTTATTTAATATATTATGGTAGAATCTCTGGTGATAAAAAAAAAAATCGATTAGAAGAAACCTATTAAAGACGAACGTACCTCCCGACCGGCCACGTATGATTTGTCTCGAATAAAAGATCTCCTCATGAACACTGATTACTGATAAAAGATAAGATTTAGTCAGGATTTAGATATAATTTCCCGAACTGAATGAAGAAATCTCGTATGTTAGTTGAGGGAAATCATCTTTTTCATTATGTATAAATAAACGATGAATCAATGAATCAATTGGGCATTTTCATTACTTCTTTTTATTTTCAACATGGTATCAGAGCCTCTCTCTCTATAGAGAGAATACATTTTTTTTATTCACTGTCAAACGAGACTTTTATCATTATTTGTTCGTGGATAACTCCGCTGCGAAACCACATATACTTATGGGTCATCCACCGCCACCATCTCGGACATCCTTTGCTTCCTTTGCTCCGAAGGTAACTCTCTCCTCATCAGTGCAAATCTATCTCTTCTTACTGTCAAACGATAGTCTCTCGTCGATGTCGAAGCTGGAGATTTCCGGTGCATCGACTTTCACTTCCTCCGTTGGACCTTGTTGGCTTTCTCAATTCCTCTACCGAGACATTCTTCTGCACGAGGTCATCTTCCTTGTGCACCACCACTATCGCATCAGCTCCAACAAGCAACGACATCTTGCCTACCCCATCTGCAGTAGACGATGACTTCTACACCTGCTCGTCGGCGCCATCCCTCTTGCAGCTTCTATTGCTCTATTCTCTTTGCTGAGAGTACCTGTACGGGTCGTCGCTTATCGTCTCTCAGTGCTCTACAGAGAAGGCACAACAAGTTCTTTCTCGCTGTCAAACGACAGTAAATCTACGATCGTAGTGTTTCTCTCGCTGCCACCACTACTACCATGCCGCCGCGTTCGCCGTCCTTTGCTACAACCCTTGCTCTTTGCCGCTGACATCACCGTCAAAGTCAACTATCATCAACGTCAACCACCGGTCTTCACCGGATTGACAACACGACTTCCTTCCTTCGTTTCATTGACATTGATTCAAGATCGACATCCTTAGTTCAAGATCGGCGTCCTTACGGAGCTCGATCTTGCGGGGCATGATAAAAGATAAGATTTAGTCGATTTAGATATGATTTCCCCAGGAAATCTCGTAGTTGAGGGAAATCGTCCTTTTCATTATGTATAAATAAACGATGAATCAATGAATCAATTGGGTATTTTCATTACTTCTTATTATTTTCAACACTTACCACACAAAAAGGTGAACCAACTCATCTAAATATTTTCTGTACCGAAGTATTCCTTCAAATGTGTTAGCATAAAATAAATTACTATCGGTTCCACCGTAACCATGGTCACTACACTAAGAACTGCTATGTTCTAAAATAATACATTGATGAACTGCTATGATCTTTCCCAAGTCCAAGAGTTTAAAACAGGGTTGCAAAAGCTTTATATGATGTGAAATTAGACTGAGGATAACATATAGCGGTGAAAAAAAATCACCATCGCTAGTTTTGATAACATATACACAGAGGACAAGTCATGGGTCGGCCCAGCTCACTAATGCCCCTCTAACTCAATGAGTCACGACAACGACAGAACATCTCAACTGACACAGTATGTTGCCCGATGTGGCACAACACTTGATCGAGCTGGCATAGCGCTGACCAAGCTGCGACGGCCGCAGTCGAGTTGGAACGCCCATAAATGAGGAGTGTCATGAACGTCATCGCTCCACGTCAATCACGGCACTGAGTAAGAGTGTACGTTGGCCTTACTCCAGCACGTCGACCGCAGTAAGAGTGGGAGTAAGAATAATCGGACGCTTGACAAGTATAAAAACCTCTCCCGGGAACAGGAAGGGGGACTCTTTTTGACTCTCTCTCTCTCTCTCTCTCTCTCTCTCTTTATAGTGAATTATTAAGACCAGCTCGGTCGGGACATTGACTTGATCATCGAACGGGTCACATCGGACGCCTCCACCCCAACGAGATCTTCGTGCAGGATCTCATGGTGAACCTTGAGAATTAGTAGCCCGAGTCGTGTTCCCGAGTAAACCCAACCGATCTCTCCCGAGCTATTCGACTGACACAGATGAGTTTGCGCACACTAACGAAACTAAGCCGTGTCAACTCCTCGACCACAACATCAAGTTCTACAACATATATAATAGCCTGGAGTCCATTTTCAAACATTAAAGTCATGCAAGCAGCTAGCAAATATACAATATAGTTTTTTCAATCTTATTGAAATTAAAGGACCTATTTCAGGATAACACATATGTCATGATCTTTAGAAGCTTCACGCAGCATGTCATTCAGTCACACACACATACTGCCCATGCTCTGCTGCTAACACTTGCTACTCTCATCTACACTTCATCTACTATCTTCTATAAGCTGTCATCGCGAGTTCCCGGGGGCAGTAAACCGAGGCCGTGACCTGACACAAGAACAAAGTCCCTTTGAGAACCGGCTACAGATGGATGAGGAGCAGTCCAGTCCAGGGAGAAAGGTTGGAGACGATGAAGCTTACTTGTTTTGTGTCGGATTGGAGCTCGAAGGTGGTATCCTCCTCAAGTCTATCCCCACCTGTCGTGCCGGTATCATACCAACGTCGTCGACGTTGATCGTGACGTTGTGTCTTGGGGAGGACTGGTGGGGTGTCACTTGGGCCGCAATCAGCTTCCTTGCTTGAGCTACGCCGCCATTGCTGTCATTCCAGTTGAGGGAGGATGGAGAGCTGAGGAGGAGCATCAGCAAGACGAGTGCGACTGCCTTCATGATCTCTCTCTCTCTCTCTCTTCTTGCAGCTATGTGCAAATGTGCTGCTTGAGCTATATATACATGTTTGAGCATCCAAATCATTGGATTCTCGTCGAGAATCTCTGTGTTTTGTTTGTTCTTTATCTATCTCGTTTCTTTCGCTCCTGTAGAGAATGCAGGAAAACATGTGATTCATCTTTGACCGCCTTCCGATAACTCCTTGCGAGTTGCATCGTGCATGCATGTCAGTGATCTTAGCAATTTGAGCCTTGGATTTTTTTGCGGCAGTCACCGGCCATCCGACCTCCATCTGCAATTGCCATCTCAACGCTTCTTTCTTGGGCTTGATTAGATACAGATACAGTAAAGCAACGCTCTCAATATAAGGAACAACTCTCACATAGGAAAGAAAGAAGAGCAAACAACAACATGGCTGACTACCAAAGAATGCCACAGCTTTAGGGAGGTTGATTTGACTTCAATTTCTGGAACACATTGTTGTCTTTTAGCTTGTTCTTCCCTTGTTTTCTTCTTTTTTTTTTTTTCTTTTTTACTGCATTGCACAGATCTCAAAGAAGGTTAAAGGAAATAAGCTTGTGCAGGTCATGGTGTCTGAAGCTTCTTAAAATATTTTGCCAGTAAGAACCTTTGTTTGACCAGATCTTAAGCAGATAAAATAACTGCTCGGTTTCTAGTATTGCTAAACTTCATATGAAGGTGAAGACTTGTATAAATTATTTGGTGCATGTATAAACACTGGGAGAATGACCATATATGGATCTATGAACGTATCACAAAGGATGGAGACTATAAAAGTTGCATGTTGCAATGAGTTCATGTTGTGCTTTAAGCTTCTAAGACTTCAAAACTTTTCACTGATTAGTGATACGAGAGGAGATGGATGGCGTGTGTAAATTATGCTTGAAAACATTAAGCTATTATACAATTGGAGAGTATAAGTTTTCGCATTGCACTTGGAGATGTATAAGACTGTGATATAAGATTAAATAATTCCTCCCTTTTTAAAAAAAAAAAAAGTTTCTTTCTATTCGAATTTATTATAAATAATATATGAAAACTATGATAATGTTTTTCAAAACGCTCGAAAATTCTTTTGTTTTTGTTTATAAATCAATAATAATATTATTTTTGAAAGTTTATCCGTTTGTTTCGGCTATAATATTTCTTTTAATAATGTTTTGGTGATGAAGGTTTTAATCTTTTCAAAAACATTATATAGAAGTCTCGTTATTTAGTAGTTTTTGTTCCTAAGTTAATAAGAATAATTATTTGAAATTTTACTTCAGGAAGCGGAAGGACGGAGCGGTAAGGAGAAAAGATGATGAGGAAAAGGAGATGAGGTCGGCACGGAGGCGCGGCCGCGGCGGCGGACGGGCGATTTCTTAGGGAAGCACCGCGTTTGTCGGCCGTCATCTCCCGGCTCGACCAAGAGATCCCGTTCTTCAAGGTCCTCTTCTTCCCTCCTCTTCTACCTGCAGTTACAATTAATTAGTGACCCGTCAATTGCTCGGTCGTCGTATTCACCATACGCATTTGCCGATCGCTCCTATTTACTTCCCATTCCCCTAACAAGTTGCATCGGATCTGCCGGTGAGACAATTTTTAGATGATTACGATTCCCAAAAACAAAGGAACTCACGATTAATTAGATGGTAGCGAGGACTAGAAAGGGGAAACGTATGCGATTTTGATCAAATGGTGTTGTGTCCCCATTGGTCATCAATCACTTCGGATGGGTTTCTTAAACCCAGAAGTTTTGAGATCCTAGTAATATTAGCAGCATGTAGTGTTGGGTCCTCGATGAAAGGTGCTTCCTTTCCGCACTATGTACCAAGATTCGATTTTTTGGCTACACTACTGATCAAATTACAACAGAATTTGAGACATGCACTTTGTTTTCGGATAATAACTGGACCGCTTGAAGGTGGTAAATAATGATCTCTTTTCTTTTCCTATGAAGATGGAGATGTTTGTAGGATAGTCATGGCTGAAGATGGTACACATATTTCTGGCTTCATCCTTGGAGGGTTCATAATAGAGGCCCCAAAAATTAGAATGAGTACAGATTACCACTGTGGTTTTTTGGTGAAACAATGCTGCACTTGGGTTTTTGAATACATAAGGGCCCAATTCCAGTATTCTATATGCAGCAAACATCACCTTCTGAAACAAGACTGATGGAAGTGGTCTCAATTTTCAATACCATGGGACATAGATTATACTGCTAATGAATGTAAAATAAGATGGTGCATCATAAGCATAATAAGAGGATTTTGGATTGGTTGTCATACCATGATGTGCCATAGTTTAATCAGAGGAATTGTATTACTTCTGACCATTGCAAGCCAATATTTTAATTGGGTGATTTGTATTACTTTCCACACTTCCCCAATTTCAAGGCAATGTTTAATTGGAGAATGTATCTGTATTATTCTCACCCTTCTTCCATTGCAAGGCAGTGTCAAGTATACTACCAACTTTCGGAGTTGCTACCTTGAGATTTATGAGTACTTCTACAATTCTCAAATTGCTCTAATAAAGCTCAGAAAATTGTAGAAGATTGTTTACCAAGATACATTAGTACCCTGGGTGCATTATTGTTTAGCAAATTGTGAAAGTCAGACTGAAATGTGATCCTAGACCCAAACTTTCATGTTTAGAAAATTTGAAAACTATTTCTTACTCATTCGAAAGGATTTTCTTTGTGTAAAGGAAACCGGTGCTTAGTAACATGATTCATGTCCATGCAGATCCATCTAACTCTCTTCTCACTGTGTGATGTTTTGTCATTATGTCTTATTTGTTATGTAAATGGATGTTTATACCAGGTAGAGAAAGTTCAGTAGATCGATGAATGAATCCTGATGGTGATGATAATACTATTGGAGTTAGGCTATTCAATGTAGCATTCAATGGTTTCAGGTTGCCTAGCTATCTGTGGACACTAGTACCATTCAGGACTGCATGGGCATCAAACTAACCCGCGATCTGAATTTATGGAATGCTTGTTTCATTTCTCTTATACCTGTAAGGGTTACAGGGCTGAGAGATGTCTTTAAATGAGTGTACTGCACCAAAACATCAGAAATGATCATTTCTGTGTTTTGTTTGTGCATGGAAGAACTGAAATGAACTTGAAACTGTGGTGCTTTCCTCTGCAACATGCAATGAGTAAGTGGTTTTCATGGTTTTCTTCTCCTGAATTTTCACTTTCCTACTCAGATGCATATTGACATTCCTGTTTCATTGATGGTATCTGCAGAATTATATTGAGCACAGACTGGGGAACCTGATGCCTTCCTTGCTGTGTGACCAAGCAATGATCAGATGGCTGATCATGCACCATATAGTCTCGCGTTTGTAAGATTAAAAGGAGTCGGACGACGTATATTCGACTTAATATGTTTAGACATAGATTGAATTGATATCGACTCTGATATTTGACCCCGAACTCATTATCAATTTTAAGGACACTCTTGTTTGTGCACAAAGCTATTGTCAACGACAAAACCGTGTTTTTAATGCCATTTCCGAGAATTCCTGGATCTCTATACAAAGTTTTTGCTCATCATGGTTGACTACTTGACTGTATGGCTAAATAATGTCCGATGGCAAATCTCTGGTTGTGATTGCTCTCTTGCTAACTGTATGTGATGGCAACTCAACGTGAGTATGCATGTGCTTTGCCTTGTAATCCTCCTACTCATGGCAAATTATGAATGCTCCTCTGGTAAATGTAACATCTCGATTTGGTTGGAATTGAATTGATTTATAATAATTGAATGGAGTACTAACATTGACTCCGACTTTGGTACATTGACCAGGTGATTTGACTTTAATAATTTAAGTTGATGTAGGATTTCAAAACATCTTATGAATTATAAGTTAAAATATTTTGGATACATCATTTAAGTTTATTAAGCTAATTAAATAGATCGAGTTACTAGTGCACTTGATTAAGACATTAATTATTGTACCAAATTGTGAAAGGTGTCCTCATAATATTTATTGCATGGTTTCCCATCTGCAAGCGAGCCGTGAAAAGATCGAATGCCTGAGACGTGTTCGACGAATGGCCACAAGCAGCAGCAGTGCCAACCAACCGAGTTGGGTCGGGCCAGAGCGCCGGTTGGTGGGTGGACGACTACATTTCATGGCAATAATGGCTCTTCCTTCCGTGCCCATCTGAGTGAGCATGGGAGGCAGCGCACCGCGGCGCCCGCAGCGTACACGGACCACGTCCTCGAGACACGACACGAGCCTCCCACCGACGACCGACCCCACCACCACGGCCCACCGCCGTGCTCAATGTCTCCCCTGCTGCTCACGTTCCAGGTGAGATTGGCATCGTTTTCTGCGTGCTGAAGCAACCCATCACCGTGTCTTTGAACACTGCGGCTACGAGCAGCCTGTGAGCCACCGGCGCCACCCATGTCCGTGGCCACGTCCGTTGCAATTACACGCCATGGCGCCTCAGCCAATCTTAGAAGAGTAGTTCATGCTTTATAATAATAGTATGACATTGACAAGATCCTGTCACATAGAGATGTAAACGCAGCAGGGACAGCTAATCCGAGCAATAATACTTGCTCCGATGCATTGCATAAGCGAACGACGACGAACAAGGGCGAGAACACAAAGAATATCTAGTTGTAATGATCAATTAACAAAGAAGAAGGAATTGGAGGAAGATATAGGGAGAAGAAGAGTAGCAGAGAGACGAGTTTGCCGCGAGCGATCAGTAGTAGGGTATCGCCGGCGGTGGTGGCGATGCATACGACACGCCCACAACAGGGGGTAGTATTGGC
This sequence comes from Ensete glaucum, assembly GCA_021527575.1. NCBI lineage: Eukaryota > Viridiplantae > Streptophyta > Magnoliopsida > Zingiberales > Musaceae > Ensete > Ensete glaucum. The sequence goes on along the minus strand of CM038551.1, from coordinate 4,207,532 downwards.
GGCGCATGCTCCTTCTCGTGGCGCTTGGGCGGTGCTGGCGGCGGTGGCAGTTCTGACGGTGGTGGAATCGACGGCGGGGGAGATTGCTTTGGTGTAGATGGCAGAGGAGATGGATGTTCATGCGGAAGAGGAGGAGATGGCTTCACCACCGGCGGCGGAGGTGGTGGTGACGACGAATATTCCAATGGCGGAGGAGCATACTTGGGCAAAGGCGGTGACGAGTACGCTGCTGGTGGTGATGGTGGAGCTTGCCATGGCTTTTGTGATGGCGGTGCAACCGGAGGAGAAGTATATGTCGGAGGCTGAACAGGGACAGGAGAAGGCGTTGGATAATACTGCGTTGGAGGTGAGACGGTTGTGGGTGGCGATGGGATGTGGGGAGGCTTTGCTGGTTCGTAGCCGGGCGTAGGAGGGGCAGGTGGTGGTGAAGAAGCATGGTAGCCCGATGGTGATGGCGGCGGCGATTGCTTCGGCGAGTATGACGGTAGTGGCGGGGGATGGGATCTTGTGGAAGGCGATGATTCGGACTGCGGCGGCGGTGGCGGTTGTCGCGTAAAGTAGCCTCTAGTCTTGCCCCCGACCGGAGCCGGCGGCGGCGGTAGCTGCCGTCTCCTAGAAGCATACTTCGGCGGGCGCATAGGGGAAGGCGGCTTGGTGTAAGGGGACGGCACGGCGCCGCCGTTCCAGCACTTGGACTTGCGGCAATCGAAGGGCTGCGCGGCCGTGGAGGAGCACTGCTTGGGAGTGCGCTGGTCCGGCAGGCCGGGGATGCAGTTCCCCTTGCCGTCGAACGCCACCGCCCTCCCGGCGCGCCCGCAGGACGGCGGCTGGCCGGTGAAGAAGTTGTAAGAGTAGGTGAAGTTCTGGAGGCTGGGGAGGTCGCAGACGCCCGAGGGGATACGCCCGGTGAGGCGGTTGTGCGCGACGTCCAGCTGCTCGACGCTCTGCATGCCGGCAACGGAATCCGGCAGCGGGCCCTGGAGGCGGTTGAAGCTGACGTCGAAGACGGTTACGCGGCGTAGCAGCCCGACCTCGAGCGGGATGCAGCCGGTGAGGTTGTCATTGAGGAGGATGATCTCGTTAAGCGTGTTGGCCATGCCGCCGATGGACGAGGGGATGCACCCGCCGAGGCCGTTATTGGCGAGGACAAGGACGGAGACGGGGGAGGAGCCGATAGTGGCGGGGATACCGGCGCGGAGGCGGTTGGAGTTGAGGAAGATGGCGTCGAGGGGCCGCTCAAAGAGACCCGGAGGGATGGGCCCCTCGAAGTCGTTGAAGCGGAGGTCGAGGTAATGGAGGGCCGGCAGGTGGAGCACCACCTCCGGGAACTTGCCGACGAAGCGGTTGTTGCTGAGGTCCAGCTCATATAGCAGGCGCAGGCGGCGGAAGGTGGGGGGCACGGTGCCGCAGAAGCGGTTGGAGTTGAGGTGGAGGAGAGCGAGGTCGGAGAGGAGGCCGAGCTCCTCTGGGAGGTACCCGGCGAGGTCGGCGTGGTTGAGGTCGACGCCGGCAACGACGGTGAGGTAGGGATCGTCCGGGGAGGTGGCGCAGTAGACGCCGAAGTAGGAGCAAACGTCGGGGCCAACCCAGTTGCCCGTCAGGTTCTGCGGGTCGGAGAAGATGGCGGTGCGCTTCCACGTCTGCAGCGCAATGTAGGCGTCTCTCAGCCTCGAGTTCGCGAACTGGAAGCCCGGATCCACCGCCAAGCTCGCGCCGGTGCCCTCCATGGCCTCGTCCTCCCCCTCATTCACCCCAAGAACAGCAACAGCAGCCGACAAGAAGAAGAAGACGACGCAGGGAACGAAGAAGAAGAGCTTGATAGGGGCCATCTCATCTCCCCTTGCTAACCGAGCTCTGAGAGAAAGAAACCAAATCAAAAACAGCTCCCAGAGAGAGAGAGAGAGAGAGAGCGAAGAGAAAGGGGTCAAATCACGTGGTTGACGGAATCGACGAAGATGAGTGAGTGAGTGAGTGTGGATGTCTGCCTTGCCTCTCTCTCTCCCTCTCTCGTCTCCTTCCTCACCTCCTCTATTAAATGCACTGCCTCGGCGTGCGTGACTGTGACTTTATCTTCCTTGTATGAAAACTAGCGCTGTAACAGTAACACTGGATTTGGGACTCAAGTTGGAGTTCGACAGCTACAGCCGGAGAGGGACACAAAGGGAAGAAATGTAGGATCCTCACCATCGCACAGCTGCCATGTCTTTTAGCAGCAGAAACCAGGAACAGCGAGACCACGGTGCAAGTGATCTCATCCCTCCCCCGAGAGTTCCAGCTAAGGCTGGCCCTCGCCACCCTTCCATGTCTCTCTTCCCTCCCCTTCTTTATTGAGTCGGTGCCTGACACCTGCTGTTCCCGGGGGATCTTTCCATGGATCGGATCGATCCACCCAATCGCCTCCTTTTACCGTCAGTGTGAGGGACTCATTTCCCCCTCCTAATTACGCCCCAAACAAAGCTCGTCGCATCTTTCCTCCCTGGTCAAGCCATTTCTCTAAGCTCTCTTGTTGCCGTCCTCAAGCTACATGCATGTGAAGCAATAAAAATAAAGGGAGCCCGACAGGGGTGCAGAGTGAGCCACTTTGTATTCTTCCACAGGTCACACCCACGGAGGGGAAAGGAGGGGTGAAAGGAGATGGGGTGGCCTTGTGCAGTCTTCTCTCCCAATCGATGCCGAGTCGTGGCAGGGATTACTTGCTTGCTATCTCAAAGGAAGAAACGAATCCACGTTCACCTCGGATAGCAAAGGGAAGACGAAGTGATGTTAAAGGCGCTTTTGCTTTGACCTCTGCTCTGCTGCGCGGCCGTCTCCTGCAAGCAATGGACAAAAGCATGCAGAGCATCATTGAGGGAGAAGGCGAAGCAGCAGCAGCAGCAGCAGCAGCAGCCCACATCAAAAAGGTCGGACTGTGTTCATCGCATCACATGGCTGTTAATATTAATTCTCAGCAATCATCTCCTACCAAATCTTCGTATTACTACGTCGATTACATGGTTGCTTTGCAGAACTATACATCCATGGATGGCCTCCGTGAATCCATCAATTGAGCTGCAAACACCCACCAGAATCTATCAATTGCTCCAACCAGACTACAGAGTTCCCACAGTGCTGCTTCGATGTACACAAAAGTGGGAAAAGGACAACAGCTCACGAGACAACAGGATGAGCTGAGAGTTAAAAAAAGGCATTTATTATGTGCAGGGAAGATGGCTCTCCCATGTATCTGTCACAGATAATGGCACATCCAAAGGGGGGGCCACTTTGCTCATCTGCTCATCCGACCACCACTTAGATGCTGAAAGATAACTATTTGTTTTCTCTTAAACATCAGGAATCTGTGCTGGGATTTGATCTGCTCCTGTAATAGTTTGAGATGGTCACTCAGCCTGATCTTTGTTGAATCTCTTCAGTGATCAGAAAACAGCTGGGTGATGTCAAGAACAATCCAATGTACGTAAACAGAGAACAAGCTGTTCACTCCCAAAGCAGAACCTGCTTTAAATGTTTCCAGCTTTCACTCTTACCTGCTTTCTTCACAAAGTTATGACTGAGAGCATATAAAATGACTTGAGGAAAGAGTAAAGGAAGTGCCAGTGACTTCTCTGCATTGATTCACTGACTCCTATATATATATATATAATGACTCAAAAGTGTAACTAAAAGAACCATATGGAGCTTCAAATAAGACTGAAGCATTGGCCATTTCAAATACTGATGTGAAAGGAGGATAGAACAAGCCAAGGACCAAATAAAAAGGCTGTCATAGTAATAACATATCTGTGAGCTCTAACTGTGCCAAATCAATCATTTGGGTTCTACTTCAAAGGTGTCATTCTTTTTCCTGCACATACCAACAAGAATTCAGAGAGGATCCACCCCTTCCTTGTGCATATGCAAACAAAAGATGCCATGGACTCCTCAAGAAAAAAAGATATCCCTCTTGAGAAATCTGTGTCAGAAAAGCTTATTGTTCCAGCTTTAGATCCAAGATGAGGTGAAAATTTTGAATTAAGACTGCCAACTTCTACCCTTTTTTTCTATTTGCTTTTCCTGTTTTAATAAGAAACTTTGACCTGCAAATAGGGGCAAAGGAGATCTGCATTAAAGTAGGCATGAACTGTGTGAGACTCCTAATGGCAATAGGAACAAGCAAAGATTTCCACAATCTATCCATCTCCTCATTCATTCAACTCTCAGTGACTCTGAAATGGGCTGCTGAACAACAAGTGAAATTGTCATTTGAATCAGACTCTGCATATTTAATTCACATTCAGAAAAGTAAAAGGATTTTATGACTCCTTAAAGAAAACATTTTTCAAGACTGTTTTCTGTGCTCAGGAAAAATAATTCGAGACTTGATTTTTTTTTCTTTCTTTTTATAGTTGTAGAGAAGTCCTCTATTGTGTTTACAAACAAATATTGCATAACTAAAAACAAAAACACAAATGGAATTATGAACATTGAGCCCTTGTGTTGGCTGCAACAGCACGAAACTAGAAGAGAGCACACGACACCCAAGCAATTGGGCCGAGCATTTTTGGGCCACGTAAGTGATTGATGCTTATAAGTTGGGTCAAGATTTCGACCGCGTTGACTGCAGTGTGAAGTCAAAGTCAACGTCAAATCCAACCAAACAGAGAAATCTCTGGCTGTAGTGAAGAAGAAAGAGAAAATTAATTTATTTTTGAATTATATAATATCATGTATCATAAAGCAATTCTGATAATTTAATTCTGTCGATATGCTTGCAAATATTATATAACTAATTGATGTCATGAACTATCAAGAAATATAAATCATATTTTGGTAAATGATAGGGCTTATCTTGGCCCATCTAATAAGGACGGCCATGCTACCCTCATAAAATCGATTGGACATATCCGACTTGGCTCGGATCATAACCTCGGGAAGGGGAAATGTTCTGGCCTACTGCTCGATAAGCATGGGGAAATAAGGGGGATGCATCAATCGACATCAACAGACATATCACTCGTTCGCCCCTCATCTAAAGAGCATGAAAACGTACAACACTGTACCATTGATTGCACATATTAAACAACCTCGTATAGGCTCCTCCCTCAACATATAGTATAAAAGATACCCAAGTGAATAGATAGCTCACACGCAAACACAACATCCCACTAACTTGATCATTAGAGGGGCCAAGTCGAGGCATCCCCCATCGTCCGATTAAGGTCTCGATGTAGGATGTCGGCGTCAGACAAGGAGACAAGCAAGTCCAGGACATAGAACCTAAGGCACATTGACTCTCTTGCACACGCGGGTTGGACCATGCCGAGATAACACATTAGCCTCTGCACAAAAAATGCCAACAGCAAATTATAACTAATTAACCCCTATATTTTCACTTTATCTACAAGAAATTATTTTCCTTACATTATTTTTCTTTAAATATCTAAAGAGGACGCACTTATTCATATTAAACTTTAAGATCTATTAATAGTTGAATAATAGGATGTAATCATATCAAATAGTAAATTAATTCGCTTACATAAAAAACATTTTGATAAAAGACTGAAAAGAAAGATATATCCATCCTCTCAAAACCAAATGATTTTTGTATTTATCCTTTTAAATTTAATTTATCACATATTTATACAAAATATATCCATATAAATAAAATCCTTCCTTTTTTTTATTAGACTAATGTACAAAAATAATGTCGTAGCTTTGAATTATGTCACACAAATTAGTTTACTACATTGATGATCTATATTTTTAATTGCTCCGATGATGATGATGATGATGATGATGATGATGATGATGATGATGATGATGATGATGATGATGATGATGATGATGATGATGATGATGATGATGATGATGATGATGATGATGATAATAATAATAATAATAATAATAAATGATATATATATATATATATATAGGTTTGTGGAGGGGTACGAAATTTCAACGCCATCGAAATGTCCGCTGAGTTGGCCGGACGCACGACTAAACAACCGCTGGTTGCGGAAGACCGTTAGCCTTCGCGTCGCCCTCAAACACAGGAAATAACGGAGTTTAATGCAGGCGGTAGGAGGATACGAAAACGACGAAGCAGACGAAGAAGGAAGCATTGCCCACCAAAGTAAAGGAGAAGAGAGCGACCGCTCCCAAGACTCCACCACCTTGGATCATCGCAACCCAAACAATTGTACCCTCTCCTCTCCTCTCCTCTCTCCCCCCCTTCCCTTTGTCCCACCACCTGCTTCGTCTTCTGACCGCCTGCGTCTGCCTCCCTTCCTCTGTTCTTCTCACCGCTTCGCCTTTCTAGCGTTCAACGTCGAGGAAACTTCCTCTGCTCTCTTGGTTTTCTCATAGAATCAGTCAACCTTGGGACTCCACTGCGCCTTTCCTCGCATCGGCGAAAAAGAGAAGGCGATACGTTTTCGTTTCGGCATCAGGGAAATGAGCGGGAAGCTGCGGGTCGGCTTCGATTCCCAAACGTCTTCGAAGGTTATCTATCATCCACCATTTCCATTTTCTTTGTGCGCCGCTGTTGATGTTTTCGTTTTCTTTGGGATGTACGTACTAGATTTTGATGCCTTGAGGTGTGAATGGGTTAAAGGAATTTAGATTCTTTCTTCTTCTTCTTCTTCTTCTTCTTCTTCTTCTTTGGCTTATTTCTTGTCTTCCTTATTTGAGTAGCCTCAGTGGTTGATGAGGGAAGTCCCGCAACCCTTTGTGTTGAGGATGAGTTGAGTCTAAGAATTGGATTCCTTCCCAACTTTACACTAGGCATCGCCAGACGTGTGTGTCATTTAAGGTATCCAGCATTGGCTTTAGAATTTTCATTGTGGTGTTTGATTTCTTGTGTGTCGCATAAATTACATATTTGTTTTGTTTCTCTGTTAAAAGGCACTGCACTTGGAGTTTCTGCAGTACTTTGTGTTGTTAATTAGCACTATCTTCACTTAACAAGTGGGTGAAGGTATCTGATTCAACAGACTGGGCTGGTCTAAAGAGCAGATCGAGAATAACTTACTGCTTGCTTACTTCTTTTAAAGGAGAGAAATCGGTATTTGTTAGGCAATTAAGATCATAAATGGAAGAACAGTATGAAGAAAGGATTCTGTCCTTCAAAATCATCACAGAGAACAGCTCATTGAATATTTAAGGGATGGATCGAATTGAGTTATCTAGGAAAGGGAAGCATGGTTCTTCAAGACATCATTTCTTAAGAGGCATTCGAATTGTAGTTTGTGACATCTGGAGGAGGAGGCAAGGCAGCAGGTAGCTGAGTTAACTGGTCATGGGCCTGTTGACTTTTGGGAAAAAGAAACAGGCATTGTTGACATTTGAGCATCAGATATGATTGCAGAGCAAACAAAACCATGAAGACATATATGAAGATTGAAGTAGTAGTAGTAGTAGTGAGTAACTCCGTCATTTAGATAGCAAGGAAAGGTAAAAGGTAGATTCGATCTTTGAAGGTTGAACAAAAAAGCTTCTATATGGAAGCTTAAAAAATTCAATGAAGTGCCGAGAGACACAAATCCAATAGGCTTGTGTAGCACAAAAATTCCTTGTGTGGAGTGGCAGAGCAAAAACATCAAGTTAGATCGGTGTTAGTAGGATGAGCTTTCAGGACTCGGATGACTGTATATATACTGTCATGTGGATGAGGTTCCATGAACCAGAAACAGGTCACAAGAACCTAAGAGTTTAGGGACAAGGAAATCATTCCAACAAGTGTGTCCTGCATAAGAGTAAGCATGCATGGATTGAAGTGCCATTGGATAGGAATTTTGATCTCGGATTCCATGTTCTCTCAAATGTTACATTTTCCTTATTATTCACCAAAAGCAGCAAAAGAATAAGCTTCTTTTGCATGTTCATCTTATGCTAATTTGCTCCCTTGGTTAACATGTCATTTATAACTTGAGTCCGAGATATTTACTGATCATAGTCCTTGAGTCCGAGATCTTTACTGATCATAGTCCATTATGTCTGCAGTGTCGTTGTTCCTCTTCATAATCAATCTTTCTTTACAGATGGACAAGATTGATGAAAAACCTCAGCTGGGCATAGTTCACTCCCAATTTGAAGTGAGTTTTCTTATGCTTATTCCATAGAACCTCCTGCATACCGCCTTTTCTCCATGTCTATGATGAAATGTATATTGTGGTACATTCAAACCGTAGAACAACAAAATTTTTAACGTATCAACGAAAAGAAAATTAACCCTGCATATCTGATTTTATGAGCTCAAATTATTTAATTCACGAAAATTTTTTGTTTGTTGCTTATGAAGCAAGCATATGCTAATTGGTTCGTGGCGCAGATGGGTTCTATGGATGGTAAATCAGAGCATGAATTTGAAGATGAAAGCCTTGTAAGCCCCATGGTACTCACAAAAATGACTAATGGTCTGCATGGAATTCATCATGGTTCCTTCTCTGCTGTGGAACAACAGAAAAGTATCGACAACATCAATACCAGCTTGTGGAGGAGCTTAAAAATAATACTGTTTACATCCAAGATAAATATATTGATGCCTTGTGGACCTTTAGCAGTCGTGATCCATCATGTGACTGAGGATCAAGTTAGTTGATTTTCTCTAAACCTTTTTTTTTTTTTTTTATTTCGGTTGCTGATGTTTCTCTAGGAACATACATAAACAATTAATTTTTATTTATGATTTATCTTGTGGTAATAATTTTTTTTTGGCATTTAGGGATGGGTGTTCTTTCTGAGTTTGCTGGGCATTATTCCATTGGCAGAGCGTTTAGGTTTCGCCACAGAGTATGAAGCCTAGTATTCGATTACTAACATGATAGATATGCTATTATTTCCTCAACTCATTTATGCAGCATCATAAGTTTGCAATCTGATACAATTATGTTCTTTGCCCATGATGCAGGCAGCTAGCACTTTTCACAGGACCAACAGGTAGTATTTTGTTCCTTGCAGATGTACGGCTCGCACTTTTGGTATTTTTGGGACAGCAAATAATCAAAGCCACTTGTAGTATTTAAATTTTAAACAACTAAAAACAAACTAAACAGTCCTGATAATTTCTAGCTTTTTACTTAACTGCTTATCTTTTGGATTTCATAATTCGATGGACATCTCCATAAATTTTTAATTTGTTGTCTTTGAACTTAATGAAACTTGGTCAAACATAATTAATCTATTTAATGATCTGCATAAAGTAAAACTAGATCAAGCTGCTTCCAAGTCAAACTGACCGTCCATCCGGTGACCCTAATCAACCAATTGGTTAGTTAGGATGACTAAGATCTAATTCTCTGCTGGCCATTATAGTTCTCATCTATTGAAACAGTCTTTAGGTTACTTAAGTATACATGAGAGCCATCATCTCTTTGCTTGCATCATAATGAATTTTAAGCATAAATTTAGTTATGGAAAAAAAAAAAAAAAGGATGTCAATAGTTTTTCCGGCACGGTACAATTTTTGTGGAATGCTGGTTGGCACATACTTGTACCGGCTAATGCAGCCTTAAAAATTGGCCTAATCATATATGGCCATCCTTGGCACAATTCAGGATGATACCTTCCAAGTCCATTTTGGCACGATAAGATCTGAAAGTACCATTATGTATCGATCGACATGATAGCGAACTGTTGTATGCTGAATCCTCATCTTCTAGCATTTGTTCAATGTCCTAAGAGTTTATTATGCACAATCCAAGGAAACAAGCTTGGAACTTCAAGCTTAATCCGAAGAGTGCTCGATGATGCTAATGTGATCAAATTTTCCTAATGCAACTAATAAAGGATCAAATCTGAGAGTTTTTGTCTTCAATGTCATTTATCTAGAGCAAATTACACCTGTCATTACTCAAACCAGAGGGGGGCAGCAAATGGGCTGTTCTGTGCAAGGATAAATATTTTGCACATTTCGATAACTGCTAGTGATAGTTTCTGCTTTTGCATATATGCAGCCCCTTGTTACATGCTCACCCAGATGATGAAGAGTTTTGTTCTAACACTAGCAACTACACACATGCAGTGGGAGGCCTTCTGAATGCTACTTTTGGAAATGCAACAGAGATGATAATATCGGTCCATGCACTAAAAGGTGGAATGATACGGGTGGTTCAACAGTCGCTACTAGGATCCATATTGTCAAATATGCTGCTGGTTCTTGGTTGCGCATTCTTCTGCGGAGGGATTGTGTTTATGAAGAAGGACCAAGTCTTCGATAAGGTACTGTTATTTGATTGTGGGACAGTGCTGTTTAATGCTATGGAGGTCACAGTGATTGTTACTACTCTGTGGCAGGCAGCTGCTGTAGTGAACTCTGGGTTGCTTCTGATGGCAGTGATGGGTTTGCTCTTCCCTGCTGTTCTCCATTACACACACTCCGAAGTGCATTACGGCAAATCAGAATTAGCCCTTTCGAGGTTTAGCAGCTGCATAATGCTTGTGGCATATGCCTTTTACCTTGTTTTCCAGCTAAAAGGTCAGAATGAATCCTATGATCGGGTCAACGAGGTTAGTTCTTCATCCAGTTTTCGCAACATCCTTATGTTCTTGATATTTTTCTTGGCATTTCATCCTGATAAACTATTGTGGTTTGACATTCTCTACGATACAGTTGGTTTCTTTGGCACAAATATTTTGCTCAAAACGAGTTTTTTTACTACTGAATCTGATCTATAAGGATCTCCAACATTAGATTTTAGGATACCATCGGTGAACATTATCTAGGAGCAAAGATTTTTTCTTAAAAAGGTCATATGTTGGTTTCTCTTTTATAATTTGGAAACTCAAATTGTGCAGAAATGATCTTGGGTTGATGCTAACTCTGGATAAAGTTGTGTTCAGTTATTTTTGACAATTTTTTTTTTCTCGTTTTTATTCGATCATACATCTTCAGTAGTTGTGCATTCTTTACACAACATGTTCTTCTGTGGTTCTAAAATTAAATTTAACTGAAGGAAGGAGGTGAAAACGAAGGGGGTACCGATGATGATGAAGTTCCTGAGATTTCCAAATGGGAAGCCATCATTTGGCTTGCAATTTTGACTGGTTGGATCTCAGTGCTCTCTGACTACTTGGTTGATGCCATACAGGTTTTGTTATTTTGCTTTTCTAAATCTTTTGCTGCAGTGTGTAAATTAGTACAGTAAGTGTACTTGATGTTCCACCAAAATTGTACATGATCATCTTGGTCATGCAGCTTTGATACTTCCTCGAAATGTAAATGACTTCACTTTTTATTTGCACATAATATTTGATAAACTATGCCAAAATTTCAAGAAAAAAATCTGGCAGAGTCTCACCTAATAGACCAAGAAACGTAGATTGCCTTCTTTCTACTGTTTCATTTACCTCTTCTCACCATTGTTTAATGTCCTGTTTTGTCACTGCATCCACGATTGATTCCTCCTCTCTCTCACAGGATGCCTCAGCCGCATGGAACATTCCTATTGCTTTCATAAGCGTTATTTTGCTGCCGATCGTGGGGAACGCAGCTGAGCATGCGAGTGCAATCATGTTTGCCATGAAGGACAAGCTTGTGAGGCTCCTCCACACCTCTCTTAAATCTTAAAAACTTGTACTGCTTCATTATCTTGAGCAAGCTTCTGTATCATCTTTTTTTTTTTGTCAGGACATTTCTCTAGGAGTTGCTATTGGGTCATCAACACAGATATCCATGTTTGGGGTATGTTCATAGGCTCTCGTCAATCTTTGCTCACCATGGACAGCCCGAAGTATTGTTTTGCAGCAGGGTCTATAGGAACAATCTATCTCATGCTTTTTATTCCATTGCATTCACCATTGCAGATCCCTTTCTGTGTGGTGGTAGGGTGGATATTGGGACAACCAATGGACCTAAATTTCCAACTTTTTGAGACAGCATCACTCTTCATTACAGTGTTAGTTGTAGCCTTCATGTTGCAGGTAAGCTGCTGGTTGTACTACAAATGTTAAAAGGAAAGTAGATTAATCTGTTTCCAGATGGCCTTCTGAAAGCAATCGCAGCAGCAGCAAATAATAATAATAATAATAATAATAACCCTCTAAATCTTTCTTGCTATTTATGATGTGATCACAAGTTGATTTGATGGTTTTTGTTCCAGGAGGGTACCTCTAACTACTTCAAAGGTTTAATGCTCGTTCTTTGCTACCTAATAGTAGCTGCCAGCTTTTTTGTACATGTTGACCCTTCTCCAGTCTGTGAGTTCCTCACATCAGTTGCTATCTATCTCACTATGCATCGACCAGAAATCAACAACATTTGATGACTGCTTTTGCTTTAAGCATTCTTCCTTGTCGCTAGTTCTGGAACCATATACATTGTTTATTAATTAGCATTGCAAATGTATCTACTCCTTTGGTCATCCGACATACCTAAAATGGCTGAATGGGAATACTTCTTCGCAGAAGACGAGAAACCCCCCTCCTCAAGGAAGATAGCAGGCGGGTATTGTTTCGGCTGTGGAAGCTGGTTGCGAGCCATCAACTGTTGGCTTTGGGTTCCCCAGTTTCAGCAGAGCAGCAGTGGATGACGATTTCTTTAGTGTAGAGGAGCTGATCTTTAGTTGCATCGGGAAGGCTAAAGATTTAGACATGTATGTATAATAGAAATATATATATGTATCTGCTAAAAAAGTTTTGTACTGACAAGCCATTTAACAAATGGATCTATCTGTTCAACTCTCTCTCGGTTGTAGCATGCAATCTCTGAAACATAATATCATATCGTCTATTTTTGTCTGAAAAGAGAGTTGAAACGAGTAAGAAACAGTGCAAGGCACATACCCAAGAATGTTTCGGATGCACCAACTCAGCCGGCGCGCTGTCAGGTTCTTTTGGCAGCCTCTGACGCTGAAATGTTTGAACATCAAAGCAACAATCAGCGAACAATTTGTAGTCAAAAAAGAAAAAACAAAAGGGATCATTGATCTGTACCTTTTTTGACCACGAAAGTTGGATAGAAAACAAAAGCTCACTGCTCTGAACTGCACGACGATGACAGAGCTCTTTAAAATGCCAAGAGAGTTTAAAAAACAAAACACAATATGCCTGTATGATGACGAAATGAATCTTTGATTCTAAAGAAAAGCAAATAAAACGGTAACAGTTTGTGCCTTCAAGATTACACAGGTTTCAAACTTGGGAGATCACACACAAAACATCCGGACACTCCAAAAAGAGAATGTAAACGGCATTTAGATTCAATTGTCATAAAGTCATAGGCAATTTGGATTCAATAGTTTCTAAAGTCGCGGGTGATTAGATTCAATCGATAGCATACTCTCTTGTACAAACAAGAGGAGGCTTGAGACACGACAATCCCAGATGAATCGTATTGCACCAAAACAAGTGCTCTTCTTCTACCGATCCTTTAACTCTTGTTCGAAGCCCATCAGTTTCTCACGGATAGGGATCAAAAATGTCCTCATATCCCTGCAGATCTGCATTCTATCTTCGGCTGCCAAATCCTTCTCCTCACTGAGACTCACCTCTACCTGCAAGAGCAGACGTTACACCAATAGTTAGCATTATGAAATGCTACACTGCAAGATTGCTCTGATTTTGTCAGACCATGAATTAATAATAACAGTTAAGTATACGTCGCCTGAATTTAGATGATATACTATATGGTAGTGATCGGGCATGTACCTGCAGATCCTCGAGTTCACCAAATGAGAACTCAGGGATATCTAAGTGACCTTTGATCTTCTTGTTCTCATTTTGAATCAACCATTCACCTGCTCCACAACTCAATGAGCTTATACCACAAGGTAGAATAAAAAAGAAACAGATCTGAAAGTCACCAAGACAAAACAAGTAACTCTACCTTTGAACTTTAAAGTTAATTCGTAGGTATAACAGACTCTCTTCTTATTTCGCACTGTCACAAGAAAAGCCTGCTCCAGACAGTCGATAATATAATGCTATGTTAGTAGTAGCTTTCAAGGCATTAGGTGCTTAAGTAATAAACATAATTAATAAATACTTCGAGATTAAGAAGAAAGAGCACAGAAACCAAGTTCTGCTCGGCCATTTTATACATTACTAAACCAGCTAACCAGATGTCAAAGAAAAACACAGAATGGCACAATATGTCGTGCATTTTCACAAGAGAACAGGTAAACGACCTTAATCATTTCATTCACTATCCTAAAAGGACAGATATTTGAGCTTCATTATATAATGAGCCAGCATTATTTTTCTTAAATTGAATCAACCAAACAATGATAATTTTAAGTATATATCTGTGGTGATTTCTCAATGATTCATCAACTCTTAGTCTGTAAGATACACATGTCAGAGACACAGAGGAACATATACTACATCAGATCTTCAACGACATGAGGAAATATTATCAGTCAGTTCAGACCATCTTGTATAATCTATAGTTGTTTAAGAATTCTGTTGGAGTCATACGCCTGGTGTCTTTCCAGCAAAGGTGTTTCTTGACATTTCATTTATAGAACCATATGATGCCACAAAATATTACATCTTATAGAAATAAGAGGATCAGATGCAGGCACATATTCACGCAAAGAGTGCATAATGGAGAATGATGATTATCCCATATTTAATAATATGTAGACCATAAAAGTAGAGCATAGAAACCTAAAACTCAGGAAGGGCTCAAGCTGTAAACAGGAGTTCCAGATAGAGTTCCTTTTGGACCTAATGGCCACAGAATGATTAATCTTACATGTGCTAACTCCACAAGTAAGGCTTCACCCAAAGAAAGTAGAGCTGTGATAAACAACAACCAAACTGAAGGTTATAGATTAAAAGGTCTTATACTTACATCGCCTGAACATTTGGACACATCATCGATATATGCTTTACCATTAGAGAATTCCAATGAGTCCAACGACTTGAGCAACTCCTGAAATTCGAGATCAAATGCATCTTCATTTTCTCAAACAACAAGAGAATAAGATATTTCTATAGATTCACGCCAACATACATACTCTTCATCTATGAATTTATAAGGTTTCGCACCTTTATTCTGTTACTTGCCCATGAATTAAGGTTCCTCTCCTCCCAAGTACCAGCCTGCAAATTTATCCAAATTATCAAAACAAAAAATGTCTCATCTCATAGAGTTTGCGGGCATACTTTTAGTTTAAATGAGAAGCATCCAAAACTGTCAGCTGATGGAAACAATACTGACGAAAAATACAATATTTCATAGGATGAAGGCAACCCAACGCATTCTCCTACTGTGACCAACCATATCTTACCAAGCAAGCTAAGCAAAACATAAGAAATCTAAAACACATATTGTTAGACAAAAGACATCGACAAATCTACAAGTAAATATATCAAACGGCTTCACTAAATGAAGGGTTAAATCAGTGTATTAATAACCACCAGATTACCTCCATAGACATTGTATTGACTAGAGTTTTGCACACTAGATTTCTTTCTTTTTTTAGATATATTAGTAACCACCTGTAAGTGTGACTAGTGACTACAGTAAAAATGAGAATCTTTGTTGCTCAATCTTAACGCCATGCTTATTGCTCAAATTTAGGAATATAAGATTACAGCTTAACACGGTTGCAAATTTAACATACTGCTACGTAGATATGCTTCTAAATTAAAATATCTAAAAAGATATGTTCCTTACAATTTAAATAATTCTAAAGATATTTATTTTAAATGAGAAAAAGTAGTTCCATTTTACTCTTCTATTTTCATTTTCTCATCTTTTTTATTTCCTTTTCTTCTTCTTCATCTTTTCTTGGCTTCTCGTATCCTTTTCTGTGCACAACAGAGTAGATATCGCCATGAGTTGTCAAAAAAAGTTCACAGTTAAGCTTGTCTGCTAGTTTGAGCAGAAACTTTGAAATGCCATAAAAAAATTAATACTGCCAACAGACGAGCTTCATGCCATACACACAATCCATCATTATCTTATCCTAAAACTAGCGTCAAACCATCAACCCCACGTTATATGACATACCAAAATTAGAACAAAAAGGAAACAAGGAGAAAGCGATGGGGAAGGGACCTGATTCCAGACGGATCCCAGGGTGTTGGTCTGCGGCTGCTTGGAGATGTCGTCGGCGGAGAGCTTGCGGGGCACCGGAAGGGGGGCAGCGTCCTCCCGCGTCTCCCTCACCCAGTAGGTGTAGGACGCCTGCTTCTCGGCCACCCCGCCGCCCTCCATACGGAAATCGCTGCTACCCTACCGGATCCGAGGAATCGAAGGCCGGGCGAGAGGACAAGAACCGATCGACGCAAAGAGAAGGGCGGAGAAGAATGAGATCAGATGGGAAGCACGACCGAGGCGGCTCTCCGACGAGTTTGGGGAAGCGAAGACCCTGGAAGAGGCCGGAGAGATCGTTTTAGGCAGGCGCGTGTCTAAATCGGGGACGACCCTTGGCTCCGCGTTGGCTAAACCGGGAGGGTTCTGGAAGCTTCCGGGGTCTTCGGAGCCCTTCTCGAGCCCCTAGTCTCACACGGGCTTGGTGTATACCAGCAGCATCCGCACGTGTCCACTGGAGCCCAACTTGACCTGACCCAATCTCCAATTAGACTCCGATCCACGAGCCGCATTGCAATGCTATTTGAATTCGGCTCGAATTATTTGCAATCTAATTAAAATTAATTAATTTCAGTAAGTAAATGTGAAATTTATACTCGAGGTCTTCTCATCAACATTCTATATATATATATATATATATATATATATATATATATATATATATTATATAGTATTAACTCTTCGGAGGCCCAATACATGTTAAAGACAATTGGGCCAATGTGATTCTTCCAATTCTTACTGTTTCTTGAGAAAAATACAAAAAAAAAAAGAGAAAAGAATTAGATGTCGGTATAACTAAGTAATATTAATTTTCGCTTACAATGCATTCGAAACAAACTAAGATAATTAATAAAATATAAGATCTTCCAGTGTTGCTAAATTCTTTATCGCAACTATCAACTCCGTCATCTATAGTTACACATGAAGGGCGTGTTTAGAGGAAGAAAGATTTAGTTTGGAGCAAAGAGATGAACATAGCAGCTTTCTTACTCTCAAAGATATACTCAATTTATTTTATTTTTTCTGAAAAAAATACAAGGTTAGATAGAGACGAGTGCAGAGTACTCCTCTGCGCAAGTCTCTAAAACTGTGAAAGCTCTGATGCACGCCCAAAGACGATGAAGAAAGACTGAGGAGTGCAGAGTGGTCCGCCAAAAGCATCTATTTCTGTGAGAAGGACTCTGACCCACAATTTATATCACCGATCGATGATGAAGATGACCCCATTCTCTATTTAGAAAGAGGTGAGCAATGACATCGCTGGTAATCAAAATGGACGAATGACTGCAGATGTAGTTTGAGTGTAGTTTATTCACAGAGTAATTATGTCTTCCTCGTTGCTTTCTCTGTGATCGTAGCTACCATCAAGAAAGAACCGTTGTTGACCTGTCACTGTGAAGCTGGTAGCAGTAATGCACAGGACATGGCACTCACAAGTGATGTGAGGGACCTGCTTCAGCCTGGACCAACCCAGCCAGAGAGCTCCCGAGCTCAGCGAACTTTTCGTTTCCATCTCAAAAACACTAATTTTTTCCTTGTGCTTTCTTCGGAATGATTGACATGAGATGCATGAACTGCGCATAACGCATGATTGATGCCATCACAGACGGTGCAAGCTCGGTAAAACTCTGGATCCGTGAATGCTTTCGCATCTTTCAAGAGTACTGTCGGTCAAAACAATTTATGACGAAGACCACTGTATGAAGCACCATTAGCGAAGCCAAGGAGGGGGTGCGAATGTTCAGGTACTATCTCTATGATTCATGCCAAGAGAACGACCGCAGTCCATTATTCGTTCATGCACGGAGCCACCTCATCTTCGTTGTCGCGCAGTGAGCTCAGGATCTTTTAACTCTACCATCGTCTCAGTCGAAACAAAAAGAAAAAGGATTACCTGTTCATATCATATTAGCTGTAGAATTTTTTTGTAGCTTTTCTGCGGCAGCGGTGGTGCTAAAAATTAACTGTGGAGTCAGGATTTGTTGGGTAAGCGAGGCACTTTAAGCCTGTTGCCTTTTCCTTTTTCTCCGAGTGGGGGAAAGGGAGTGGCTGTCATACCGCAGCGGAGAGGCCTTTGGATTGGTCTGTGTGATTAAGAATATTCTTTCTTTTTATTTTGCGTTGTTTTCTGTGTGATCTTTGCCCCCTCCTTTCTTTGCTTCTGCATCCTGTTTCAGAAAGATTTTTCCTTTGGCACCACCACCTGCTCGTGTTGTAAAAGGCTCTTCCAAGCTTATCCAAGTGTAGATGCAATTTCCAAGGTACTCTTTTGGATCTGAAGAAGCTATTTTTTGGGTTCTTGCTGCAAGCTTTAATCCCTTCTCGGCAAAAAACCAAAAACATCATATTTATTGCTGTTGACTGCTGTCTCTGTCTCGATTTCTTGAGGTTGCTTTCAGTGGATTTCCTTGGGGTTTTGGTGGTGATGATATCTCTTGATCCAGCTCTTCTTTTGTTGTTAGACTTGGGGGGTTCTGGAGTCCATGAGGTAGACCGAGGAACAAGATCTTGGAGCTGCAGCTTGGGGAGAATGGGGTGGATTTCACTTGCTTCAGGGATTCTTTCTTGGATGTGCTTGCTGGTTGCTGTGGGTGGGATTGGTGCTAACTGGGGGACACAGGCAAGCCACCCTCTCCCACCGACGACGGTGGTTCAGATGCTGAGGGAGAATGGGTTTCAGAAGGTGAAGCTGTTTGATGCCGAAGAGGGCACGATGAGTGCCCTGAGGAAGAGTGGGCTGGAGGTCATGGTTGGCATCCCAAATGACATGCTTGCGATTCTGGCCACCAGTATGAAGGCTGCAAACAACTGGGTGTCCAAGAATGTCTCAGCATACATCAATGATGGAGTCAATATCAGGTTCTCCCTTTCCTCATTACTTTGCTTTCATATAGGGCTATAACTTGTGATCCATATGATTGCAATTGCTAAATGATTCCTTATTATTTGTTTACACTTTTTGAGGCAATAAATCACCTGCAAGTATTCCATGACACAATCCTGCATACACTTGATGGATACTTAGACCTTGAGGTTTAGCATATTGAACACAATCACTCTACATAGCTGAAAACTCTCTTGTATCATTTTCGGTATATCACCTGGGAGTACTCGGACACCGTAATCCTGCATACACTTGATGGTATTGAGACCTGGAAATCTAGAATATTCCAATGACACAATCCTGCATACGCTCGATGACTATTGAGACCTCGAGATTTAGCATATTGATCACAATCCCTCTACCTAGCTGAAGACTCTCTTGTAGCATTTTCGGTGTATCACCTGGGAGTACTCGGACACAGCAATCCTGCATACACTTGATGGTATTGAGACCTCCTGCATACACTTGATGAATATTGAGACCTCGAGATTTAGCATATTGAACACAATCACTCTACCTAGCTGAAGACTCTTTTGTAGCATTTTCGGAATAAACCCATCTTTTCTTTTCTTCTTTTTTTTTTTTCAAAAAGAGAAGAACTATATTAACTCAAAGGATGATTACAAGGTAAAGCCTGCTCATCGGAGTACAGAATAGAGCAGAAGTCAGGATGCCAATCCAGCCTCCAAATGTGATCTGCTTTGGACCTTTTAGTAAAAGAAGCAAGTCAGTGGGCACACTGGTTGCCTTCCCTAAAGGTGTGTAACAACCTCCACTCAACGAACAAGTCAAGTAGAACAAAAATCTCGCAAAAAGAATTAAGAAGGAACCAAGGAGGGAATTCCTATTGTAAACAAACCCATCTTAACTGCATAATATACCACATTCTTTCAGCATTTATGCAGTGCTCACAATTGGGTGAGAAGTTATGTCTCTCCAAATCCTAACCAATATGGGACTCCATGAAATTATTAAATACAAAGTTATAGGCCGATTGAAACTGCTTGTAAACAAAGAAAGTGATGGGGCGCACAACACTGGGGTCTAGAAGTAGGAGAGGAAGCAAAAATTGGGGTTTGAGGTCGAGTCTTCTGAGTTCCTAGTTCTGCTTGCAATGACTCATAATTTGCTTTTAGCTTTATTTTCTTAAAGATCTTTATTGATCTGGCAATTTAAGTATCAATGACTTTGTCAAATCTATACAGTTTCTTTAATGAATGTGTTGTTCTTTACTGTCATTACTTATTTCACCAAAAGAAAAATATATGAGAAATTAGTTGAAAGAACATCATCACTTATTCTGCTAATAATCTAAATATTTCCCTCTATTGGAATTCTCATTATTCTAAATCTAACAAAAACATCTCAAATTGTTCCTGCCACTATGAAGTGTGTACCATTCTTGCCTCTTCCCTTTAGAAACCATGTATGGCATGGTTAAAAACTTAAAACTGTAACTTCTTTGATAGATGCTTACTGATAAGACATTTTTATTCCTATTAAAGCAACATAAGTTTCTGACTTTGGACATTATCAAAACATTTTAATTTTTGCAATCAGAGTTGTTATGATGCATCATTAACTTTCTCATGAGCATGTAACGGCTAGGTAGATATTGCACCTTTTCGGGATTCAATTGTGCATGTAAGAGCAGCGCTGCTTAGCAATACCGTTACCAAAACCGAATAACAACGTGGTCTTGTAGGACAGCATGGACATGGACGGTTTCTCTCACCTCACTTCTCAAACTTGATTGCCAAGGGTCACCACAGCCTGTATATATTTGTGGATTTATTAGTTTCCACTCATTGGGAGTCTACCATGTACTAAACTGATTTTATTAGGAAAGGATACTAGCTGATTGGGACTTTTTGAATTTTCCTGAGAAGCTTCGTAACAAGTGATAATTAGGCCACCTTAGGAGATATTTCCATCAAGATTATTATTGCAGTGATCAGGTTTGGGATTTGAAGAGTTCCTAGACTGTAGATCCGTGTTATATTTGCATTCTCCGATCCCCTTGTTTAACCTTTCCTTTCTCAAACAAGAAGCTTCTTTGATGATATAACCACTCGTAATTGTGTTTTTCTATTTCGATGTTGATATATGCTGATTTCCATGAATTGATATTGATCACGTCATATAAAACCTGAGCTGCTCCTTTCTTTATGAGGATTTCTTGATTTTTCGTTTATAGTGGCAATCACTCGAACTGCAGTTAGCATGCAAGTCCAGTCTAGTGTAGAAGGTTGATGAACCAAGGTGATAGTAGTACCTGAAATACTTTGTGGTGTTCAATGCTGCAATTTAAACACCGTGTTCCAGTTTTCCACACATTGAAAATTTCACTTGGAATAATTCGTACTGATGTTTTGGTCAGCAAAATTTTGCTCTCTTATCATGAACAGGTATGTTGCAGTTGGAAATGAACCTTTCTTGCAGACCTACAATGGGAGCTTTCTGCAGACTACTTTTCCGGCACTCCAAAATATCCAAGGAGCTCTCATCAAAGCAGGTCTCAGTAACCAGGTCAAAGTCACTACTCCTCAAAATGCTGATGTTTATGCGTCACCTACTGGTCGACCTTCTGATGGGGACTTCCGCTCTGACATCCGCGACCTCATGCTAGCCATCGTCAAGTTCCTCAATGACAATGCCGCACCCTTCACCGTGAACATCTATCCTTTCATCAGCCTTTATACCGATCCCAACTTCCCTGTGGACTATGCATTCTTCGAAGGGTCTTCCTCTGCTGTCGTTGATGGTTCAGTGACATACAGCAACATGTTCGACGCAAATCATGATACTCTCGTATGGGCCATGAAGAAGAATGGCTTCCCAAATCTCCCCATCATCGTTGGTGAGATCGGTTGGCCAACAGACGGCGACATGAATGCAAATGTTCAATATGCTCAGAAGTTCAATCAAGGATTCATGAACCACATCTCATCGGGGCAGGGCACACCGATGAGGGCTGGACCGATTGATGCATACCTTTTCAGTTTGATCGATGAGGATCAAAAGAGCATCCAACCAGGGAACTTCGAGCGGCACTGGGGTATCTACACTTACGATGGGTGGCCAAAGTATCAGCTGAATCTAGGGACGACGAAGACTGGCACACTACTTCGTGCCAAGAATATCCAGTATCTGGACAAGAAGTGGTGTGTTCTGAAGCCCTCTGTCAACCTCGATAACTCAAAGGTCGCACCGAGCATCAGCTATGCATGTGCTAATGCAGATTGCACTAGTCTCGGTTACAAGACTTCGTGTGGCGATCTGGATGCCCGAGGGAATATATCATATGCTTTCAACAGCTTTTACCAGAAGAACGACCAGGACGATGTGGCTTGTGGTTTCGAAAACCTGGCGACGACCACGAACAAGGATCCATCCACTGGTACTTGCAGGTTTGGTGTAATGATCATCGCCGATTCTGGGATCAGACACCAGGGAGCTGGTCTAATACTCTCTGTACTTGTTTCACTATTTCTCACCTTGTTTTGACTTTTGAACATGCACATTATTATGCATGGTGTCTTCAAATTGCGGCCATACTTCCATGATCATGTATGTGCTCTTAGCTATATAGAACAGAGTTAATACCTGTCATCTACAATAGGGAGATCCTCATTTATTTTTTGCTGAATTCTGTCTGAATGATTCATAATTACTTGGGTAGGATACTGTCGTCACTACAAAGTAAGCTGTTAGAACTCAATTTGAAGGAGCCCAGATGCCTTCCACCTCTGATGTGACGAGACTTTTCGCAAGTACAGTGAAATATTTCCCATGTCGAGGGCGGCAAGGCAAAATATCAAACATGTGGTGTGCTAGCGGCAGCCGAGCAAAATCACAGACAATTAGAGCTCAATTTTTGTCAGATCGTCGGCAGAAAGAACACAAACAGGAAAGGTTTCAGTGACACGACCTTCTTCTGCTCTCTCTCTCTCTCTCTGGGCAGCAGATGGGTGCTTCACAGGACATGGAATGCTGCCTTCACCCTCTGATGTAATGACGACAGGGCGGCAAGGCAAAATATCAAACGGGTGATGTGCTAGCATCAGCCAAGCAAAATAACAAACATGTGATATGCATCAGTTAAACATACGTCCATAAAATAAATAATTAAGTTGCAAAAATTATTTCCGTTGCCGGGACTCGAACCCGGGTCTCTCGGGTGAGAGCCGAGTATCCTAACCAACTAGACTACAACGGATTCACATCCACTTTTAAATTTTATTATATAAATAAATTCACATGATGGTCATCATTACACAAATGACATGGGAATTGTGTTCCCCCACTCAATGAGCTAATAATAAATGCAACATTATTACACTTGGCATAAAGTATGTTAGGGAAATAGCCAACTGACTTGATTCTATTGTTTCTTTATCATGGTGATAGGGCACACTTCTAATCATGGTTATCTCATTGAAACCCAACCAAGTACATAAAGCAAGTTGGTGTCATATATTTAGCATAGACACAGAGAATACTAGAGCTCATATTAAATTCTTAAGTTCAATTTCTATCAATTAAGGTGATTTTTGCTTTATGAGATTCACCTGTGGATATTATGGAATTAGTTATCTGAGAAAATGAATTATTGATTAAGTATGCATCAACAGATAGGTTTTTCTCTTTTGAATTTTTTTATGCAATTTACCATCATCATGATCATCTCCATGAGTGGGTGTTGTGGAATAAAGCAAAATAAGTTCACATAATATGCAGTGTTCTGAAATGGGCTTCCACAAGACCAAACAAGCCATCAAATGTGATTTAGAGAGAGGAGCACCTCTGTACTGCTGATGATGAAAGATTCTATTGTGGATGAGTTAATCAAGTCCAAAAATGTGGTTTTGTGCTGATGACTAGAAAGAGGAAGACTGAGCATATAACCATAATGACAAGGTGGGTGTAGTGAAGTCAAATCAAGCAAACTGACATCATTTGAACAACAAAAACACTGCCTTTGCTGCTGTGGTTTCTTGATAAATCACTTGCATCTGGTCTAATCTTTCTCCTTTTTTTTTTATTTTAAAATTTTCCAAGTTTCTTCTTCTCAAGAGAATAGACAACACAGACTTATCATTGTTTAAGAACTACTTGGGAACTAAATCTGCAACCACACAAGACTAATGGTTCAGGCCAGGAGGCTTCTTAGAGTGTATCTATGCTTCCATTTTGTCCAAATTAATATGAATAGATGATTCATTGATACCTATTGCACTTCCACCAAATTAAGGAATTCTTGGTATGCATGGGGTGCTAAATCCCACTCTCTTTTATAACTTTATTTTACTCAGCTGCTACTGATAGTACACAGAGTAGATAAGTAGGTTCTTGTGTTGTTGTTTTCTTCTAAACATTAGATGAGAGGTGTTTAGCTACTCTTTTTTTTGTTTCTTTTTGACTTGTCTTGACCCTCAGTGCAGACAACATCAACCTACAATTAATTATCCATGGAAAGTCATTTTCCTTATTGTGTGTTGATAATTATTTTGATGCACAAAACCTTGTTACACTGTGAGAAAGAACATGGTTTGATTCTGGTGGCACATCAGTATCACTAACCAACCAATCAATGTGATAAAAAGTACATCTTGACAAACTAATTTTCTTAAAGACAAGCTATCTTGAAAGAGTGTCTTAAAGATGGCAAACTCCCTGTACAATCATCAGTATGATTGGCCTCATGATGAATGAGATCAAAAATATGTTTCATAAGTTGTTTATTTTAAGATAAATAATGGTGAAGAAGTGCCTAAAACATGGCCAAAGCCAGAGAGAGCTACTCCAACAGATGATGCCCCAAGCTACTGCATCAGTCCTTAAAGATTCACAAAAAAAAAAAAAGGTAGGTTCATCTTCTCAGACCTCAGTTGCAAAGAGAAAACCACTGACAACATCAGGAACAGTCACAGCAGCAACAGCATCAATGCAAAAATGACTCATTGGTGGCAGCTTTGCCTCCCCCACTGATGTAACAGGAGCTCAGGTCCACATGATATTAAAATCTGTTCCTTGCAGAGGTCCCAAGTTTGATGGGTCAAATAATGTTGACCTACCAAACCTAGATCTGACACTTATGAACAGTTCATTTTGGTGTAGCCTTAAAGAAATCCATGTGCCAATGTCTTTGGCTCATTCAAGGCAGCAATTCATATATTAAAGTTAGATATCTTACTATAGATCCTACAAGGCATGGTGATTTGATGCATATGGTTTCATGATCTTATCATAAGTTTTAATTATCGAACATACAAAAATTCAGAATCAATCCAAGTCAAATATTGAGATAATTTGGGAACATCCTCCTCCCCTCTGATACTTAAGTTAGTAAACAAATCAAAAGATTTTTAAAACAAAATATATGTTATGTATTTAATTTATTCGAGAGAAATTAAGAAACATATCTTAAGTCTTTTATAATGACTCGTTATAACAATCGAGAGTCCGTTATATAGAATCACTAGCCACTCACGTAAATGAGATTAGGAGCCCGAGGTAGTATTGTCTCGGAGTTGATATGGGAACGATGATACTTGATCGATATATCCGATTGAAATGGTATTCGATCCAATTCGATATCAGATCGTATCTATGCCTCGAATGTTCATTCATCATTCATTTTTATCTTTGTCTGGAATCAAAACCTTCAAGTTGAATGTTTGCTAAAGCAACTACAGACTTGTAGGTCTTCTGATGCAACTCACCATCTCGCATGCATCACTTGAGCTTCGAACAGGCACTGTGGTTGTTTATGCAGCATTCCTGGTTTCATCTGCAGTAACAACTACTGGAAGAACTATTTAAGCCTTTTTCTCACTATTTACCTGATTGTGTTCAGAAAAGTTGTGTTCTTTCTCATGCTTAGAAGAGGAATCAGAGCACAACCAAAAGTGTCATCCTAACCATTACTGCATACTCAGATACAATGTGCATGGATGCATCTTAGACTCTCTAAGTTGATATTGCATCAGCCTGAAGACCAGTGATGAATAATCTCTCTGCTAGAGTAACAGAGTTGATTGATGGTTTGACCAATTCCCTGTAAATAACCTCTAGTTCTTGGGGATATTATTATATATTAACATTGTTTTTTTTATTAGTAGAGATGGTGGTTGATTTTGTTTGACTGATTTCTTGTTTGGAAACATGTTGCAAGTAATTTGTGAAGAGATATCTAAGAAGATTATATTTATAATAATCTTTTTTTATGATCAATATTCTTTCTAAAAAATAATAAATATTATTTTATTATTTAAGTTCTTTGTATTATTGATTTTATCTCTTTATTTTTTTCTTCTCCACAATCTTTTATTTTATCCTCGCCACCAATATTATTCCTTGTCGACACCCTCACTATGGATCGTCAATTG
This sequence comes from Ensete glaucum, assembly GCA_021527575.1. Classification (NCBI taxonomy): domain Eukaryota; kingdom Viridiplantae; phylum Streptophyta; class Magnoliopsida; order Zingiberales; family Musaceae; genus Ensete; species Ensete glaucum. The sequence goes on along the minus strand of CM038551.1, from coordinate 4,181,242 downwards.
ACACTATCATTGCTTGCAAAAGAATAATTTAAATATATTAAATTATAAATAATAAAATAAGTAGAAAAAAAAGTAAATAGTAATCTCTAATATCTAATGGAGTAGACCCTTCGTACTATTTATTAGACAAACTCACCGGGGGGGTGAGTGTACTTGATTCTGATGTTGGTCAAAGTTGTAATTATATCCTAATAGGCGAACTTTCTCGTCTTCTTAAATTTCCCAATATATCCGTACTTTTTTTTTTTGGCTATAATTCCCATCTTGTCAAACCTCTCCGAGCTCTTTCTCAAAACTGGGGGCGGCCGTCTCCATTTGGAGCGAGACAAGATGGAGTGCTCTCCGTACTACATCGACTCACCCCTCCTTCACACGGCTCCGATCGGTACGCACGAATCATCTCAGACAAGAGGGGAGAGTGTGCTGGTGACCGCACGTGATCGCTTGCAGTGCATTTCTGGTGGCTGTTTCGGCTCTCGGTTCAATGCACCGCCACCGGAGCCTTGGTTTCTTCAGTCAAAACAATCTGGAATTAATGGTGGCTCTCACAAACGCCGCCCGGCTTGAACCCTAGAACGTTCCCAATAATTAGGGTTCAAGATTCCGCCCTTTCAGGGTTCTTATCGGTATGTTCCTTTTTATCCGTTCCGACCGGGTAAAAGTTGCATTTTGGTTTCCGTGTTTGATAGTGCTTCCCTTGGGGAGGTAAAAAGTACGCTTTTTTCTTTACCGAGCTTGGTCCGATAAAGATGGCGGCTTGGTTTGATAACAATGATGCAGTTGGGTCCTTATGGCCGAAGATCTCTTCTAACCCTTTCCTTCTTCCGGATTAAACCTAATCTGAAGCTTGTAAAGAAGTATAGAACAGAAGATCTGGCTGAGACGTTAGTTAATTTGCAGTACGTTTCCTTTCGACGATCTGTGACCCCAACTTTGGTTGGTTGCTTTCCTGTACAAAAGGCACTGGGTTCCTTGTTATCAATTAGGTGGGCGACTGCAGTAAAAAGGGCAAAAACAAATGCACGAAGAAGCTTACTATCGTGGTTCCATGTGCTTGTACTACTTGGGTGTCGCTTTCTTTACCTTCTCCTCACGGCAAGCCTTTTCCCCGTGATCTCCCTTTTGATGTGTTGATGGAGAAGGTGAAATATTTCTAGCTTTTTAGTTCGGTTTTTGGTTAAAAAGTGCTTGTGTGAAAGGAAATAAAAGGCATTCCAACATCGTTCATCCAAGAATAGGAAGTTAGAGCTATCCCAAGTTGTCTTCTTTGTTTATTTTTCTTCAGTCCGAAGAATGCCTTGTGGTTGATTGATAACAAGTCTTCTGTGGTAGCTTAAGTTATTTGGCAACTTCCGACGGGAGGACCCGAGTACAGGGAATAAAGTTGATCATAGATTGGTGGAGCAGAAAATTTTGAGAGAAAATAACTACGGAGTAAAGTTGATATCCATGGATGTGTTCCTTTTTAAGGGAGCACTAGTGCTAATTGTTTCATCAGCCAGCTGGTAGTACAGACCTTGATCGGATTTGTGGCAGTATAAACCAACAGAGAGAAATTTGTGTCTTGTGTTTTTGTTCATGTTTCAGCTGTAAGAAAAGGAAGTGTAAGAAATGCCTTAGATGCTTCTGAGTCATTGTTCCTGTGAAGGGAGTTTGCTGTAGCCTGGATCAAAGAAGACAAGTGCAGAAGATTCATTATGTTTCTGTGACTTCAGCAGGAAACACGATTGCTTTTGTTATTGATGTGTATGGACATTAACCGCATCCTGGCATGACAGCCGGAGGTAAAGATTGCTCTTTTCCATCTCATTGCTATATTTCTCCCCGATCTGATCAACAAGTTTTTGACTGCAGTTTGCTTTTCACAAGCTTCTGTCATTAGGGATGGAAGACGTCAAGAACAGCCTGTGAAATTTTCTTGGTCTGTACTCTTCTTTTTTTATCCAGATGAAGTGAGTTCTGTTTACTCTTTTTTGGTTGATTTATTCTCACTTGATGATCCAACACCTCCAAGTGCATTTTATTAGTCATTTCTCCGATCAGATTTATACTTGAAATCTGCAAGTGCTTCTTGGATGGATTGGGTTGCCAAGACTCCGTTCCAGTGGGATTGGGAAACTCTGGAATTATTCAGTGAAAAAGAAAATGAAATATGTAAACCTGCACAAGAACCTCTGTTGAAGAGTCAAGGAAGCATGGGTATTTGCAATGGATCTGTGTGTTCATCTCGTGGTGAAGCATCATCTGCTCTAGAATTGGGCAATAGTTCATCCAAAAGCTTCATCTCTTCATCGGTTGACTCTTCTCCTAAGACAGAACAGAGAAATTTGGAGTTTAACTTTAATTCAGCTGAAGCGGCCCCTCATAGCTCTAATAAGATTATCTTTGCAAGGGTTGGGGGTTCTGGAACTTCACCTGTACCTTTGGCTGCAGGCCGCCCCAAGGAACCACTTACTCGTTTGAAGCTTGGACAAACCTTTTTTGAAGAAGGTGGTGCAAAGAATAATGTCAAAAGCTCATCTTCCTTGCCTCTTCTGACCTCATCGACTGCTGTAGCTAAGAAACCTAGGGTGCCTCAGCAGAGCTCACAAAGCCCCTACTGCCAGGTTGAGGGTTGTAACATCGACCTTACCACAGCTAAAGATTATCATCGCAAACATAGAATCTGTGAAAGCCATTCAAAGTCTCCCAAGGTAATTGTAGCTGGTCAGGAGCGCCGGTTTTGTCAACAGTGTAGCAGGTGAAACTCATTTAAGTTGCTTTGTGAAAGTGAATTAAACATACTATGAAGCTCTTTTAAGTAACTTATATCTTATGGATCATTTTGGTTTTTCCCTCTGACACATTATCAAAACACCTCGTGTATCATATAGATTAAAGTTCTTTGCTGCCCAATATAGTCATGCTGATTGTAGTAGTTACACAAGCTTAGATGGCTAATGTGAACAGAATCTGAAGCTCTAAATGAAATGACTGGTGAAAGGATTAGTAACTCTATATTTGGGTATTGCATCAGGACTTTATAGTCACATATTCTATGCAAGTGTTTTCTGGTCATTGTGTTGTATGGTGTGCTCCCGATATATGTTATGTTGAAAGTTTTCTTATGATTTTTTTTATTGACAAATCAAACAACCTGAAAATAACCTTTTGGTTATTCCAGGTTCCATCATTTGTCTGAGTTTGATCAAACAAAGAGAAGTTGCCGTAGGCGTCTATCTGATCATAATGCACGTCGTAGGAAGCCACAGCCAGCAACGATCTCATTCAATTCTTCAAGGATTTCCTCATCATTTTATGGTATAACTTGACTGTGTCCTTTGAAATTAGCAACTCAAATATTTTTTTTCTTTCTAAAGAATGGTAGCTTCAGGCAGCTATGTTCATTTTCTTACAAGCATAACTGAATTTTGGTTAACAGTTTTGCTGTTTCTTTATAAAAAATAATATTTCTATTTCTTTTTCTGTTTACTGAATAATTAAATTCAGGCACATGATTTGGAAGCACGTAGTTAGCGCTCTTAAACTGTTGTTTTTCTTGGATTGGCATTAGAATTTCACCTTTTCTGCATTTAGTGATTATTTTAGTATTATTGTATTTTCAAATGGATTTAAGTTAAATATATGGGTTAAGATGCATTTTTAGGTTTGCAGTAACTGCACAAATGGTCTTATTCTTAGTATTCCACAACTGACTGCTTCTCTTGCATAAAGTCACTTTTGTTTATTTTAATTTCAGATCCTTCACTCCCTTCTTGGATTATATATTATTTCTTGCCCTTTTTATATTATCTCCTGACGTTTTGTTGCATCCTTTTTCAGCTTAAAGGATTATCTGAAATTTATTCAGTAAGTTTGATTGAAGCCAATGGTTTCAGTTATCTAAATCAGATTTGATTTTTTCCCCCTTGGTGCTGTCAACTGTGATGCTTGTATCAGCTGGTTGCAATAAACCATTATTAGATGCATTCACATGAAATCTTTCATCTTTTTTTTTTCCTTCTGCAGCATGCCTTTTTTGGCTTATTTCCTTGTACGTAGCTTAATGGTGGAAAGTTGGAACATCACAGCTTACTGTTGTCGTAGTTGTTGTCTTGTATCTTTTTTGCTTCTTACTGGATAAACCTGACACCACTTTGTTCAGACTAGCATGAAATGTCATTAAAAGCAGCTTCTGCTATTGTGTTTAACACCCATGTTGGATATATGCACAACACAGTAGGTAGTACATCCAAACTTAGGCATATGGAGCCTTGTAGGACCAGATTGACCATGTTCAGTTCTCCAATATCAGATTACAATTGAGAAGAGATGAGTGAATGTCTACTAGCAACTTAGCAAATTGCTTCTTCAGTAGCTGTCGAAACAATCAAGGTAGATACGCCAATTGTTAGCAGAAAAGCTTACATGCATCTAATACTGTGTCTTAGGGTGGTTATGGAAAGCCTTTGAGAACTGGTTAATTATGGTAACTAGGCATTTCTATGGATCGCCAACCTTCCAGTTCATTTATGCGTGATCTGTAGTAGTTTGAGTGATTGAACATTTTTGTTCTTTTTTGTTGTTAGCATATGCGGTTGCTGGACATTTTTGCCTTGTCAATTTAAGCTGCACAAAATTTTCACTTTGGAAATTGAATTGTTTATGTTAACTGCTTGTAGATCCCATGATTATAACCTTTTTCACCGCAACTGGTATGAAAGTTTTCTCTTCATATGTTTTGTCTTATTGTGATCCTGTACAGATGATAGACATCAGATGAATCTTGATTTTGGTCCAACTCGTCTGGGTCACATGACAACCACTGTAAGTTCCCGATGGGATGGCCCAAGCAACTTTAAGCTTGCTCAACCCAATTCTTGGACAAAGTCAAATAAAGTAGCAGGCATTAATGGGCAGCTGCAGTTTTCTAAATCTTGTCAAACACGCAATATTTCCACCCTTCGCCATGACTTGGATGGGCTCTGGCCTACCAAGGGTACCACAGTAGATGTCCTAAATCAAGGTAACACTTTAAAGTCTATTAATTTTTTGTATCCATGATTGGAACCTGTTGTATTTTAGGTATAGATAAACTAACTTTATCGACTCTTTGTGTGCACACCTTAACACGGTGTGTGTGAAGGGCCTGCCATGGTATTTTGCATGGGGGAAAAGTCATGTCTTATGTGTTCCTCTCTTCAGTAAGACATGTATCAGGAGAATTTTCCACTTCTCGTTTGCATGATTAAGTATGTGATCTCATTTGCATGATAAACTATGTGAATATCAACTTTTCAATCCAAGGCCTGTTTCGTTTCCACTGTTTTGACGAGAGTGCTATGCTCTTCTTCCATGAAAACATTACAAAAAGATCAGTAGCTATTCTTTCTGGAGATTTTTGACATAGAATAGGATGATTGGTTCCTATAATGCACTCCTTGTTCTGAAGCTAGCCATACTGATTTGGTCTTTGGTTTAACATTCAAGTTTGTACTTTACAGTTCCAGAATCATCTGCTTTTGCTTCCAACTTGGATGGAGCACCGGGTCTTGGATGTGCTCTCTCTCTTCTGTCAAATGATCCTTGCTGTCTAGCCAACCCAGGACCAACTTCTCATAGCAAGCCTGCTAAAGCAAAGAATGCAATTGCTATCCATCCTGCTGCAAGTCCAGTTGATATAGCGGCAGGGTTTTTGCAGGATGATCGGCCCTCATCACAGTCCATGATGCTGCCGTTCAACCTGCAAAACGGTCGTGGTGGTCAGTTCCAGGAGTTTCAGCTGCACAAAGCAGCACCATACCAAGCCTCCTTCGACTCCACTCGGATACAATGATACCCCCGGCCAGATCACTATCACATTGTTTTTGAATCGAAGGTCAATTTCTACCTCGTATACTTTCTTCTTTAATGCTCTGCAAATTTGCATCTGTGATCTCTCGCTGATGCTTTTGTATACCAGGTGATGTTCTTGCTATCAGACACTGGATTGATCAGTTCCGGATGCTTGGCAACTTTCAACTCGCAAGCCTTTCTGTGGCATCCACTCCGATACCATCAAGAAGTTTACGCCCTTCATGAGCTTCGATGAGGTTCCTTTCGGTCTTATTTATAGTTACAGTATCTATTCATGGCAACCAATAATACTAAATTTCTCAGCTAAGAACATTTGCTGCTTCTGTTACTGCTTTGTTCTTGATGAATGACTATGGAACCCTTTTGTCAATAACATCATGATCTATCGAAGTCTCCTACGTTCTCGATCGAATATTTACTGAATATATATATATATATATATATATATATATATATATATATATATATATATATATATAATATGCTTGTTACAGTGGTAAAGGCGAACCAAATTTGAAGGGGTATGTATCAATTATTTTTTTGAATTATTTATGAAAGAATCATGCAATAGACAAGAATCAATTCTGGATGTGCTCATGCTCATATCCTACAGATTAAAAAAAAAAAAAGATAGAATATAGACATTCGGAAAGAGCATAAAGGTAATGGTCAAATATTTTTAATTTGATAACCAAATAAATTTTCATGGAAGAAATTACTCACAAAGACCTTAAAATTTCACTTTTTTATCGTAGGGTATCGTAATTTTGAATAATTATCGTCGAACATTCTTTTTAATTTCTCGAGTATAAGTAGATATAAAAAAAGAACTCTAATTTACATTGCTATTTTTCAGAATACCTGTTCGAAGATAAGAACATTATGAATACTTTTGTTATTTAGGAAGTGGTCAAATAATTTGTAGGACTCATGCCAAATTTTATATGCATAATGGTAATAAACATGCTATTGTCAAAGGACACAGATGTAAAAATATAGCAACGCCGAAAGCAACGGGAGGAAACGGGCGTTTAAATTGCTTGCGTACTTCGCACGCGGACTGTCCATTTTATTCAACGGCCGACTTCTTTAGGCATTAAGTCGCTATCCCCCGTCATACCACGCAGAACCGTCGCTTTAAGATCGGACGGCCTATCGACGGCGCTCTTTCTACGTGCGTTCCCGTCGACCTCCATCGCATCCCCCGTTATTAAAAGGCTTCGTCTTGCTGGAAAAGAGAGCCGTGTCTGCGTTCGCTTCTCTCGAAGGTATGCGCGACTCTCTCTCTCTCTCTCTTGTTCTTCGTCTTGTGCCCCTCGATTAAGGATTCGATGTGGCGAGTTGGGTTTTCTTGCTCGATCTCTGTGTTTGTTGGGTTCTGCACATGATAGATCTCATCGATCTGTCTTTGTTGGTCCTAGTAATGTGGCTAACGTCGGTGATTGAGTTGATGAACAGTCTGCATGCTAAAATTTGAAGCTTTCATGTGTTGTCATCTCCTCCGCGAGATGCAGACGTTTGTAACTAGTGCAAGCTTATATTTTGCTTCGAATTCTCAGGACGATGCTGTGATTTCTCCTTATTTTTGGCGTTCAATGCCTTTTTAAGCACGTCTCACAGTAGTTAATTGGACACTTGGAAATTTTTCTGAGGTCAGTTGCATTACGAACTCCATATTTAGGGTTCCATAATCGACACCCGGAATCGGGGATGTTTCATGTGTATGAATGCTTTCCATGAGATACACTTCCGTCTGACCTCTTCTATGTTGAGATTTTTTTTCTCTGTTGCCAGTAGTTCTCCTATATCTTGCACATATGGCTTCATTGCTTGGTTATCATCACTAAAAGCTTTACATTTCAATCGATACCTATAATTGCAAGACACAATTTTGAAGTTCCGTAATTGTAGGAACCTGAGAGACCTGCAAAAAAGGCTACAGCATGTCTGGAGGCATAGCACGCGGTCGTCTCGCAGAAGAACGCAAAGCGTGGCGTAAGAATCACCCCCATGTGTGTTACTCTCTCTGATTGTGGTCTCATCGAATGTTCATAGCGTCAAATTGATTTATCGTACTTATATTTTGGTGGTGCCAATATTGGTAGGGTTTTGTGGCTAAGCCAGAAACATTGGCAGATGGTACTGTTAATCTGATGATATGGCATTGTACGATCCCTGGTAAGCCGGGGGTAAGTCTGATTCTGATCTCATATATGAATCTCTTTGTTTGCAATCTTCATTTTCCTAGATAGCTCTTTAATTTTTTCCCTTTCTTGGGCATAATTAGTTGTCTTACTATTTTGACCATGATTTGATTTTGATAAACACACGATGTTTCTTGACAACCCGTTTACTATCCTGATGAAAATGGATATTTATGTAATTCGGTTTCTCAAAATAATGGTAAAATTTATGAAGCGAGTTGATTAGACCTTCCTATTTTCTGCTTCCTTGCAACACTTAATTTGTGTTTTTTCTTCCTTGAAGATTTTGTTTATTCTTCTTAATCTTCTCTTCTCCATTTTCTCCTCCTTTTGATATGTTTGGAATATGGAATTTGTTGGTTTTGTTGTCTTCCTTTACTTGCTGAACTGACTCTATTGCCAGAAATAAAGGAAAAAATTCTATTAAGTTTCCGAATGAATTGAAGCAATATTTTTCATGTTTCTTTATCAGTTTCATTTGTTGGTGCGAATGTGTTCTTTTGAACAACAACAATAATGTAAAGATAATGCTTTAAAGTCTCAGCTTCTTGGGACCAAGCTTAGGGAGTCCTCTCTGTGATGAGATCTAATTTGGATTTGTCCAGGATTGCAATTTTCACTAAAAAGATTGGTACTTTTTTCTCATGTTCTATTAAAATCTTACTTGGTCTTCCTTCTTATGTTTCAAAATTTTCTGTGTTATAACCTTCTTACGTTTTATAAGGTATTTTCCAACATGCATGGACCACTTAGATGAGTTCAAGTCATCCTCAGCCAGTACTACTACCTCAGACCTGGTTGAGATGCATTCAATTATCATCTTTCTTAGTGGTTCTTTTATCTCAACAATCTCATCGTGACCTAATGTTTTGGTGCATAATGAATGCTAATTACTGGATGTTATTAACACTGAGGCATGATTACGTAGCTTGTAAATCATCCATGGTTTTTATGTATATGAATTAAGCTTAACTGATTTCCTCACAACATGGTGGCTGACAAATTAGATGTGCAAACAAATGATTCTATTGAAAGCAATCATAAAGAAGCAGGAAGCTACTCTTGCAATCATATGCATTTTGATATGTGCAAATTTGGAAAAAGAAATTAATAGTAGTCGACTTGTATAAAAGTGCAATACCTTGTTAAACATTATGTTGAACCACTAGAATCAAGGGTGCTTAAATTTACTGCAGGCTTATTTGCAAAAGATAAATACTATCATATATTTCCCTTTTCTAGGTATATTTGAGCTAGACGTCTGAGTTAAAGACTTGTCGGAACAGATGTGTGTACTCTTAAAATCATAATTTGCAATATTTGCATTGCAGACCGACTGGGAAGGTGGCTACTTTCCCCTAACACTCTATTTTAGTGAGGATTACCCTAGCAAACCTCCCAAGTGTAGGTTTCCGCAGGGCTTCTTCCACCCAAATGTCTATCCTTCAGGAACAGTGTGCCTTTCAATTCTCAATGAGGACAGTGTAAGCTGCTGCTGCTACAAACCATCTTCTTTGGCAAATGTCCCTGTTAAATGTGTTATGACCTGCCTTTGTCATATGCAGGGATGGAGGCCAGCCATTACGGTGAAACAAATACTTGTGGGGATACAAGACTTACTAGATCAGCCAAATCCTGCCGATCCTGCTCAGACCGATGGCTATCATCTTTTCATCCAGGTCCGTCTTATCAAAATCTGGATGACTTCTTCGTGGACTTGTCAGGGCACCAATTTGTGATCTGATGCAAGAAGCTAACATGTTTGTTAACTTACAGGATCTTGAAGAGTACAGAAGACGCGTTCGACAGCAAGCCAAGCAGTATCCTGCTCTTGTCTAGTCTCACCAACTCGTGCCTTGTATCGTAGGCGATAGACTTTTGCTTGTTATTCTGACAACTAGTTCCAGTCTGAAATCAGCTATGTCAGTGTGGTGATTTGCCTAAATGCATATAGATTATAGACCAATGCTACTCCCTGGTTAATCCATGTGTAACGTACTTTGTTAATTGCAAATGAATATTGTGATCATCAGCTATCGTCTTTTCATCCAGGTCCGTTTTATCGATATCATCCAAATGATTTGTCAGGGCACCAATTTGTGATTCTGATGCGAGAAGCTAACATGTCTGTTAACTTACAAGATCTTGGAGAGTACAGAAGACACCTTCGACTGCAAGACAAGCAGTATCCTGCTTTCGTCTAGTCTCACCAACCGGTGCCATGTATCGTAGGCGACAGACCTTTGCTTGTTATTCTGACAACTAGTTCCAGTCTGAAATCGGCTATGTTGGTGTGGGGATTTGCCTAAATGCATATAGATCAATGCTACTCCCTTATTCATCGATGTGTAAATTGCAAATTAATTATGATGATTATAAGCTATCTCAATATTACCGATCAGGTTCATCACTATACCTGGAACAGGTTAAAATTGATCCATACTTACCAGTTTCTGGAAATTTTTGTGTGTTTATGCTCTCATTGCAATTTCATGAATCTGGTTTACTGATTACAGTTGAAAGTTTGCTCATTGTGTGAAGGTGCATTTGCATCAAAGATCAAATTCTCCATTTACCAGTGTGCATGCTACATTACCAATTGTGTGTGCCATATGAACATTCCTTGTCACACACTATATGACTTCTTGATGAACTCAAGTTGGAAAGGAGTAAATTTTGTTGTATGTTGGTATCCTTTTTGCAGCAGTAATTGGTTTCTTATTAATATGATTTGGAAAATTGAACGGAAATGAGGTCCTACATGTCAAGTCAATCTATGAACTCTGTCCACTACAGCTAATCCATGTTATTGTTCTCTTCTCATCAAATAAGGCACTCATCAAATGATATCTTTTAGAACATCAACCATCTTTGCCTTGTGTGCTCCATTTCCTCCATAATGGAGTGTGACCACATCAAGTTGAGATTGATGTCTGACAGTGGAAGAACATGAGGAATTTGTCCAAGAATGATTCTATTCTCAAGGTCTTAGAGATCAAGATTGGAAGAATATATTATTAACTGTGATCATCCATCAAACATTTCTCTTGGGAATAAGATCCTAAACAATATTTTAGGTTAATCATACTTGTTAAGATTGTTTTTAGTTAAAAATATACATATATATATATATATAATATCTTAAATATACTTAAATATATTATCATTAAGTATTTATTATTCCAAATAATAGTCAATATGTTTTATTGAAATTTAGAGGGATATATTTGTTAAATTGAGATTAAAAGGAATACATATGTTAAACTAAAATGTATAGGGATATATATGAAATAAATGACATTGGAGGGCTGTCTTTGCAATGTTGCAGATATATATATATATATATATATATGAAAGTATCAAAAGTAGTAGGGTTTTGATTGTCGATGCCCAGTTCCTTGGCCATGGCCTCATCTGAAGCCGAGACCGCCGCCCAAGCGCCCCCACCGCCCACTCCGGCCGACGGCAACGCCTCCGAGACAGCGGCGGGGGCCGTCAGCAAGAAGCAAGCTAAGAAACTCGCTAAGAAGGAAGCCAAGGAGGACCGCAAGCAGCAGTCCGCTGCAGCCGCAGCGGCTGCTTCCCAGGCGGACGCTGCTGAGGCCGACCCCTTTGCGGGGAACTACGGCGATGTCCTGGTCGAGGATATTCAGTCCAAGGCGATCAGCGGACGCGAGTGGACCGAGATCGGCGCGCTTGGCGCGGACCTCGCCTGCCGGGTGGTGCTCATTCGGGGGGTCGCCCAGACGATCAGGCCCGTGAGCAAGAAGATGGCTTTTGTTGTCCTGCGGCAGTTCATGAGTACGGTCCAGTGCGTCCTCACCGTCGATAAGGAGTTTGTGAGCCCCCATATGGTGAAGTTCGCGACGGGGCTCAGCAAGGAATCGATCGTGGACGTTGAAGGGATTATTTCCATTCCCAAAGACCCGATAAAGGGCACGACCCAGCAGGTACTTGATTATTCCCAATTCTTGTTGTATAAATTGTCATAGCTTTGTTCGCTAATTAACATTTTAATTTTGACTTTGAGACTTGATGCAAAAGATATCCCCAATTCGAACTGATTTTGGTTATATGATGTGATTTCGTGGATTTCGACTTTAGCAAGTCTATGAGGATTTTAGCTGACGAGAATGAGACTCCAGGGAGAACCTTTGCGTTTGTTTTTCTTACACGACGGCTGACATTGCCCACAAGTATTACATTCTTGAAACTGAGAGACACAGAAATGTGATGTCTTGCCTCCATTAAAACAATAAAGAGCAGGGATGGTGTTGTTTTTGAAGGGGATTTCCCTTGTCCTAAAATGATAATATGGAGACAGCGTACTGGCTAACTCCTTAAATTTAAGGGCATTTAAGTTGATGGTGCTTATATGTTCTGATTTTTTTAGAGGTTGTGATGGAATAATGCCATGAAGTTTAAGGATTCTTGCTGGAGTTGGCATAAGCTGATGCATCTGATTGGTTTTCTTATTGGAAACGTAAGAAGTCTTTATCTTGGTTTGATGTCTGGCTTGCTGGTGGTTCAATTGTTCAAAGGATGTCTATTGGTGGTATTGAATTTATTGATATTGTTTTTTATGCTAAAGTTTTAGAATGCATTTTTAATGGGCATTTGTATTTGTATTCAGCTTTGATTAAGAAAGCTAGATATATATGGGGGAAAATCAGAGAGGTAACATATTGTACAGCAAGTTGTTTTGCTTCCCATACAAGTGTATGTTTTAGTGTGCATGACACTTGGCCATTGATAGGAGGAAAGAAGCTAAAATACTTTAAGCCAAGGGGGCAGTTTGGTGTAAAAGAATCAAATAAATATGCTTTAATCCTATGGCTAGTGATGCCAGATAAATTGCTTACCATAACATGTTGGTGAAACATGGTGTTATACATTCTCTGCTTGCATTTCTGTCAGGTCAATGAATAGTCAAGGTACCACAAATTTTTCTGTTGGGCATTATACTGCTGAGATTTGGAGTTGAATGTTGCATTGCAGAAGTATGACGAGGCGTATCATGAGTTTTATTCTTTTGTTTGCATGATTTATTTCACAGTATAAGAAAGAAAACTTTGAGAAATTACATCAGGGAGGATGCACAGATTACTGGGAACAGATGAAGAAAAATTAGAGTTGTGGACCCTTTGGTGTTAGAATTGAAGTCGCAGATTATCGGCTTGAGGTCAGAAAAAAAGATTGATGGTGGATTAATGGCAACAATGTTGGATTAATGATATCTGACATACAAAAGATCCAAGTGGAATTTTTTTTTCAGATCCCATGACTTGATTCAATTCTAGGTTTTAAGCCCAGAGTAATGAATAGATATTATAATCACCTCCTTATTTTAATTTGTTAACCAACTATGTGAGTGTCAAAGATGCATGCCATTGATGTGAGTTAATTGCTTGAAGAATTAATTTTCAGTTTCTTCCTGCTTGAATGGCATATACAGGTTTCTATCTTATATATCGATATTATGTTGCCTGATCTTTTAGCTGATTCCTCTATTTGCCAATATTAGAAGATAGCTGCTCAACCATCCATCTTGTTTCCCTATCTGGTCTTCTCCATGCCATTTGCAAGTTTCTTAATTTATGTGCCTTGTTATGTATGGAAACCCTGATTATTAGTTATCCTGTATGTTGAAGTCTTTTGGATATTTTTTTGGGGGGCATCGGGGAGAGCGAAGACAAGATTCCTTACTCAAATTTTAATCTGCAGGTAGAAGTTCAGGTAAGGAAACTCTACTGTATCAACAGATCCGTACCTAATCTGCCTATTAATATTGAGGATGCAGCACGAAGTGAGACAGAGTTCGAAAGAGCGGAGCTTGTAAGTTTGTGTAAATTAAAATTCTTATTTTTTTATGGTTACATCAAAAGGATTAGTAAGAAGTGGCAGTTTTGTGCTTTTATCACCTTATATACTTTGATGCTAAACATCAAACTATTATAGTATCTAGGAGTGTGCTAGAAATAAATTGGAAGTTCATTTGTCTTACTTTTTTTTCCAAAGTATATAAGTTTTGGTTAATTGATTAATCTTCTGAACGTAATAAACTGAATGACAGACTGGAGAGCAGCTTGTTCGTGTTGGTCAGGATACACGTTTGAACTATAGAGTTCTTGATCTGCGGACTCCAGCAAATCAGGCAATTTTTCGTATTCAGTGTCACGTTGAGGATGTAAGTTCACAATATTATATACCAGTCTAGCCCCTTTTTTTCCATGGTTCATTTTTGTGCTCACTTTTTCAGAAATGAACAAATTTGGTGCTAAATTCTGTTTGTTCTATTATTGTTTTTGAATGAAAAATTTGTATGCCATGATGCTGCTGCTGACATTATCCAGCATTTTGCCTATTACATTTATTGTTACTAATATTGGCTTACACCATGTGTCTTCGAACGTAGAATTAGCAACATTATCATGATATGGTTTGCATGGGCTTATAAACACCCACTACTGTACCATGCAATCCTTTCATTGGTACGGAGTATAATGACAGGGATTCTTCAATTTTTAATCAGTAGACCATTATAAACAATTTAACTTTTTGGAAGTTGGAACACAGGACTTTAACTATGTTTTTACCATACGTGACATATGGATTGCCTAGTTATTGGTCATAGGTCTTTGTGGGAACGAATAACATCTCTCAAGATTTGCGAGCTAATTGTGGCCTTTATTTCTACAACATCTAACTAGTTTTTGCCTTTTCTGAAATGTAAGCTGTCTATATGGTGTAACAGCCCTGTGTAGATTTTTTTAATTCTCTTAGAATGCATCTAATTGAAACATTTTTGATATAAAAACTTCCATTGCATCTGCATTATATTTTTGCAGAACCAAAACCAAACATTAGTTTTGTTATGTACAAAATCTTATGTGACCTTAGTAACAATGTGTAGGTGTTTAGGCGGTTTCTACGATCTGAGGGATTTATTGGTATCCATAGCCCAAAGTTGATAGCTGGATCAAGTGAAGGAGGTGCTGCTGTATTTAAGCTTGACTACAAGGGGCAACCAGCATGTTTGGCACAATCACCTCAACTTTATAAACAAATGGTGATATGTGGGGGTTTTGGACGTGTTTTTGAAGTTGGCTCTGTGTTTAGAGCCGAGGATTCATACACACACAGGCATTTATGTGAATTTGTTGGACTTGATGTTGAAATGGAAATTAAGGAGCACTACTTTGAGGTAGGAATTTGACTGTATTGCATTCTCTAATTGAATTATTTTTTGATTTAATTTTGAAGAATTCTTAATAGTATTTATTTGCATAGGTTTGTGATATTGTGGATCAATTATTTGTTGCAATGTTTGATGACCTGAATGAGAATTGCAAGAAGGAACTTGATGCTATCAATAGGCAGTATCCTTTTGAACCTCTGAAGGTGAAGGATATGATGTTTTTATTAAGATGATATATAGAATTCTTTTAAACAACTGAATCTCCTTGAGCACATATTGTCTTTCTGATTTTCTCAATATGAAAGAATACGTCTTTCATGCTTTTGGCAAGCTTCCCCTGTATATTGTTTCTAATCTCTTTTAGTTTACAATTTACAGTACTTGAGGAAGACCTTGAGACTTACTTTCCAGGAAGGCATCAAAATGCTCCAGGTGCCTATCAGATGAACTGGTTTATTTTCAATATCTTCATATCAAAGTCACTCATTGGTCATCACTCCTTAACATTAAGTTATGAGCACTTCTGTATGTTTTCCTTTAGTTCTCTTTGATTCTGTTGAATACTGAAAGTTAATGCAATGTAGATGAGGCTGATATAGCATGCTGCATGGCGTTGAAAACAAATTTCAACCATGTGGAGAATGAATAGGTTATTAATCTGTCGGAGGCTGACTTCATCATGAATCTGGCAGAGATTATGATCTGAACTGGTAATATAACTTATGAACCGGAAAAAAAAGGTTATGACTCAAAATTAATAGTTTGTTGAGTGGAGGATTGTTGGCATGTAGATAGAAGCCATTGCTTTTATTTATATTAGGATATTGACATTTGGATTGCAATCTGGAGAGCTCCATCAAATGCACATCATAGTGTTGGTTTTGTCATGAAAGTCAAATTCAAGCTGGGACTTTGTGTTTGTTTTACCTGATAGTGATGTTTATAACATTCATTCTTTTAGAAATTTAGTATATATATGTTGGAGACACCAGACTCTTTTCTGGCCATTTTCAAAAAGCACATAGCTTGTCTTCCAAAAAGAACCTCTTGTTCAATATTAGTAATGTTTTTATGTTCTCTATTCAATTAAATTGCTTGTTAAGGAGATCAAAGGTTGCGATAAAATTTTCTTAATCCTTTACATGGAAGTCAAATTTGCTGCATTGCTACGGATCTCTCAGCAATTATGCAGCTCCAGCCTTTGACAGTTTAATTTATTTTCAAATAATTAAAGTTTAGCCACTCTGTCTCTTTTGCTTTCTGACGATGAAAATTAAGCTCTTGTTCAATATTAGGAATGTTTTTATGTTCTCTATTCAATTAAATTGCTTGTTGAAGAGATCAAAGGTTGCGATAAAATTTTCTTAATCCTTTACATGGAAGTCAAATTTGCTGCATTGCTACGGATCTCTCAGCAATTATGCAGCTCCAGCCTTTGACAGTTTAATTTATTTTCAAATAATTAAAGTTTAGCCACTCTGTCTCTTTTGCTTTCTGACGATGAAAATTAAGCTCTTGTTCAATATTAGTAATGTTTTTATGTTCTCTATTCAATTAAATTGCTTGTTAAAGAGATCAAAGGTTGCGATAAAATTTTCTTAATCCTTTACATGGAAGTCAAATTTGCTGCATTGCTACGGATCTCTCATCAATTATGCATCTCCAGCCTTTGACAGTTTAATTTATTTTCAAATAATTAAAGTTTAGCCACTCTGTCTCTTTTGCTTTCTGACGATGAAAACTAAGTTTCTATCATAAAGCTAGTTTTATGTGGCTTCTCGACTAAAGAAGTTTTGAGTGATTTGACAGGAAGCTGGAGTTGAAGTTGATCCTCTAGGTGACTTGAACACCGAGGCAGAGAAAAAATTGGGCCGGCTTGTGCGTGAGAAGTAGGTTAATTTTCTACTTTTGCTGGTTATATGAGATTTGTGAATGACATGCATAATCTTACTTGCCAACACAGGTATGACACAGATTTCTACATTCTCTGTCGATATCCTTTGGCTGTGAGACCATTTTACACTATGCCTTGTTATGATGATCCAGCATACAGTAACTCGTTTGATGTTTTCATTCGAGGTGAGAATTAAGACATTGTTTATTATTGGCAGTTTCCATTGTTTTAACTAGTCTTGAAAACGTGTGCTTGCTTTTAGTGAACTACCTAATATTTTATAGTGGTGACTAGTCTCTTTATGTTTTCTGCATAAAAATGAGCAACTGATTTTAGTATATTTTTTACAAACAAAAAATATTCTCTCTTTTCACCTTGACACTTCTACTACTATAAAACGCACTATTGATGAGTTCTCCTATAGATTTAAGATCCTTTTCTCGTTACATCATAAGCAAAATTTTAAGATAGAATTTCAGCAGTATTAGATTTTTAAAAGACGTATAGTAATCTTTCTCAATCCATCATTCTGTTTTAACTGGTCATTTACCATTATTAAACTTTATCACTTTAAAATCATTAATCTATGTTTTTTAAAACTCAAGTCTCAGAGTTGGTTGTTAGTTTTTCAAAATGTACATCCTTTCATTTTGACTAGCAATTTATACCAACATGTTCACTTATTAGTGCCTTGCAAGTCCAATTATGGTTGCAATTACTAATGATATTATGCTAATCTAGCAAGTGGAATTAATTGGTTGAGTAAATGACATTAATAGTAACCAATGGTCAAGTTTTTTTACAAACCTATATACAACAACAACAAGAACAACAAAGTCGTAAGTCCCAACTATTTAGGGTCGACTACATGGATCTTTTGTTGCCATAAAGATCTGTAAAAAGCTATATGTTTAATGAAGTTCATAGTATTTAAATCTTTATTTATAGTTTCTATTAAAGTCTCTTTAGGTCTTCCTTTACCTGTCTTCGTATTACTAAAATTAATTATTTCACCTCTTCTGACTATCATATCTGTAGGTCTCCTTAGCATGTACCCATATCATCTTAAATTATTTTTTCTCATCTTATCCTCTATTAACGAGATATCTAATTGTTCACAAATTAAAGTATTTCTCTTTTTATCTTCCCAGTAACTTCACACATTTATATCAACATTCTTATCTCGACACCATAAAGCTTTTTGTATATGTTTTCTCTTAAATGTTGAACACTCGGATTCATAAAACATTGTTGGTCTCATAACTGCTTTATAAAATTTTTCTTTTAATCTCAAAGGTATCAAATGTTCATACAAGATTCCTAATGCCCCTCGCCATCTTAATCACTAATTCAAAAAAATGCTAAGCGCCAAAAGACGCAAAGATCCCAAAGTGCTTGGGCACTAGGCGATAGCAGTAGCAGCAGTGATAGAAGCTGCAGACAACGATGCCGTGGGCGGAGGAAGCTTTAGAGGTGTCTGTTGGTGGCAGGGGAAGTTGCGGTCCTCTCCCTCGATGGTGGAAGGAGCTACACACGGAAGCAATGGCGGTGGAAGGAAGCTGCAGATGAAGGCTAGGCCGTCAGACCCGTCTGTCAGCGACAGAGGAAGCCTCAGTTTGCTATGTCTGCAATAGAGGTAGTGGCAAAAGGCGTTGGTGGCGAAGGTAGAAGTTGCGCTAGGGTTGATGGCTCGAGGTCCTTCAAGGGTGCAGGGGGTGGCTTTTATGGGTAATAAAGTGGCTAGTTTGTTCAATCGAATCAATTAGCCACTACTGTTGAATCGAACCAAACTTAAAAGTTTGGTTCGGTTAATTTATTTGAACTGGGCGCTTGCCCGAGGTGCTCGGTGCCTAGGTTCAGGCAAGCACCCAGGTGGCGTTTCACTGAAGTGCGTCACTTGGCCCACCCTTGAGGCGCTCGTTCCTCGCCTTATCTTGTTTTAGTGCTTAGGTGAGCGCTCCGGCGCCTATTTATACTTCTAATCTTAATCGTCCTATTTTTACTCTGAATAATATCTTCATCGATCTCTCTATCTTGTTAAATAATTGATACAAGATACCTAAAGCTTTTACTTAAAAAAGATTTCTTGTTCATCCAATTTAACTATATTCTGTTGTGTATTTTTAGATTCACTAAAATTACATTTTATATTTTCAGTTTTAGTCCTATTTAATCTAAAACTTTTAGCTTTTAAGGCTTGCATCCATAGCTCAAGTTTATAATTTCACTAAGACTTTATCAATTAAGATAATATCGACAAATAACATACACTAGGGAAGTCTAATGTGTAAGTGATTAGTAAGTTCATCTATTGTCAATGTAAAAAGGTAGGGACTTAATACAGATCCTTGGTGGTCTTATGCTAATAGGAAACTCATTAAACACACTCCCTATGGTTCTAATACTAGTAGCTGTATTATCATACATATCTTTAATAACATCAATATAATTAGTACATATGTCTTTTTTTGTAAAACCAACCATAATAAATCTTTAGGAACCCGATCATAGGCTTTCTTTAATTCAATAACGACTATATGTAAATCTTTCTTTTTCTCCCTATACTTTTTCATTAATTGTCTTAATAAATAAATTCTTTTTCTCCCTAAGTGGGTAGAGACAAAATCTCTCTAGATTTTGTCTCTACCCACTTAGTCTCTTGCAAGTAAATAATATTTATTCTTATTCTGATTATAGTGTCTATCAATTGTCGTCTTTTTCTTGAAAATGTTCCCATATTCCAAGTTGCTAATCTAACCATCTGGTATTGGACTAACTTCTTTATTCCCATTGGTCCAAAACAATGAGAGAACCCTACATAGCACAACATCTCGACGCCGATGTGATGGGCCTTTCATCTTGACAGTCTATTTGCAGTCACTTCCTGTCTTCATTTAAATGTTTTTCATTGAGACTTCAAAAGTCAATCTTCCACTAACTGACAAACAAAGATCAAAATTTGTTCTTTAGTGTGACAATTGACGATATAATTTTCCTGCTGTAACTATGGTGAACTTTTGACTTGTTTGAAGCTTTTGCTGAATGAGGTATTAGAGCTTTACATTTTGCACGTCTCTTCCCGCACAATGCAATTTCTTGAGGGAAGCAAGTACAAAATAATGGTGGCATTTAAATAACTCATGGGTTACGCTTTTGGAGCTCAGGACCGATTAGGGATATTTGTTTGCTGCCCTCAGAATAATGTGCCTTAGTGTTTTTGTCTTCTCAGTAGTGAAGTAAACATTAATTACAAAGAAAGCAGAATATACAAAGTTGAATCTGGTTAATGCACTACACCAGATTTCTTGTGATATTCACTTCTAAAAGCTGTGTATATTCGATGCCTAATTATCTAGTTATATAATTAGAAATCCTTAACGAATCTATATACACAGCCAATGTTATTCAATGAATTTGCATATGCATTATGTTTTAGCATATGCCTATTTATGATTCTAGGTACATTTTTATTTTAATTATTCAGTTATATTATAAAATAGACTGGTATTTTGCTTTTCCATTCTTTAACTTCTTTTTTTCTTCCCTAGGTGAGGAGATAATTTCAGGGGCTCAAAGAGTACACCTGCCAGAGTTATTGACCACTCGTGCAGAGGCATGTGGGATTGATGTAAAAACAATAGCATCATACATTGACTCCTTCCGGTATTTATCTTTCTGCTTGCTATTTTCACCATTGGTGCTATTTATTGCTTCTGATGTTTGTTTGAAGTGTTTCTTGTCATGATGATTTCATACATTTAATTGCTTGTATCACATGTTTTTGCTGGCACCAAGACTCATAACAGAAAGTACACACAATACACGCACACCAATTGGAAGAATATACTCCTACCTGACTTGTGTTTTGTTCCATGACTTCATTCAAAGATATGTCTGTTATCACATTAATTTTTACTGGCAGAATGCTCAATGAAATGCATCAGTTTTTCGAGTGGTAAAACCATTAGACATCAAAACATTTGATGAGGAAAAACTAATCTAATTGGAGAAAACCTAATGGTATGTTACATCCATAATACATCCTTTTTTATTGTAGCACCAGAACTAGCTGTTCAAACTTGAAGCAGACCCTTCTCCCAGGTTGATGCTTTATTTATCTGTAGAAACCTAGTGGTGTGTGCGCATGCACATGTTTGTGTGTGTGTGTGTGTGTGTGTGTGTCTGACTGTCCATCCGTCTACGTGTGGTGTGGTGTGTGTGTGTGTGTGTGTGTTCATGTGCATGTGGGCATGCTTCTGTTTGTGCGCATGCATAGGCATGCATGTATGTGATTGAAGGGTGGCTTTCTTCTCTTTTTTATGCTTCCCATGAGTTCCAACTGTCACAATCTGAAGAACGAGTAAAGACATCAAAGGCAATAAATCTATATGCATAAACCTTACTAAGATTTTGCTTTTGAACATAATAGATGATGACTAAAATAAATTGTGCAATGTCCTTTGGAATGATGGATTACTGATCACTGCAAATATGGAAATAAATTCTGAGCCTTTCTCTACTTGTTCATCCATGTTCTTATGTTGAACTGGTGAATCTTTTCTAGGTATGGGGCACCTCCACACGGTGGCTTCGGCATTGGCTTGGAGCGAGTGGTGATGCTCTTCTGCGCTCTTAATAACATCCGCAAGACATCCCTTTTCCCACGCGATCCTCAAAGGCTTGTTCCATAACAACTACCATGCCTCATCGCTTCCATCATCGGAAATTGTCGACGTCTGTTGTTAGGGCAGGCAAGTCCTTTGTTACTATATAAAGTACACTCGCTTGATGTCTTTCTATTCTACTTTCTTGTCGAACAATGAACAATGCTTTCCCCAACTCCCAATTTCAAGTGGGACTTTCTTTTTCAATTGTATCTTTTATGGGTTATATAAGCAGCATTATAGTTGATGTGGGATGAACTAACGAGATGCTGTCTAAATTATTTGTTGTCGCTATCCTAATTCTTCCTGTGAAGTGCTTAAAATATATGTTGTAAGGGTGCTTCCATTACTGATCGAATTGGATCCTTCTGGCTGGGCGGATTAGAAAATTCTAAAATGCTGGTTGAAATGGATCCAACTTAATGGTTGGGTTTGAAATATCGAAAACAATTATTGAGTGTTCTGTTTTCACTTTTTTGAATCAGTCATGCAATGAGTCAATCAACTTGTTTAGTTTTTGAATAATTTGTATGAATCGATTGAATTAAATAAAAAGATAAGGTAATTTAAATGTTTTTAATGCAATTTTTTATTTACTTTAGAGGATATTTGTATTAATTTTTATGTGAGAAGGATGATTTTGTCATTTTTTTTTCTTAGAAATTGTTTGTGTTTTTTTTTTGTTTTAAGATTGTAATTTATTTTTTATGCTCGACAATTACATCGACATCTATGAATATTAGCTTTCATCTCTCGTTGTATTATTCATCATAACCACCTGTCGGCTCCCAATGATGTTACTATTCATCATGGAAATATTAAAATTACTCTTTTATCGTTTATTTTTATATTTTTATTGATAAAATTGGTGATATTAGAGTAAATAAATTTAGATGTTTTATTTTTGTAATTATAAAAATGTCAATGTAACTTTTGAGTCATCTTAATCGATGACTTTTGTAAAGACAATGTGGGGAGGTACAAATGAAAGTGAACCAACTAACTACGAGCTAAGACTAATTATGGAATACCCCCTATAGTTAATTACTTTTAACATTATAATTCATATATTTTAAAAAATTATATTGACACAAATATTATTACGAAAATAAAATATCTAAGTCTATTTACCCTTGACAATTTCAATTTTACTAATGAAAACATGAAAACAAAAAATAAAAATATAATTTTAACATTCAATTGATGGTGGCGAATGACAATGTTGCTGAGACCATGAGTGATTGTTGTAGATGATGAGAATTAAAATCGCTCGACATTTGTATTGGCATCGACATAATTATTGAGTGCGAAAGAGCCACCGACGCAGTTGTAGAATGACGATGAGAGGTGAAAGTCGCTCGACATCTGTATCGACGTCAACACAATTATCAAACGACGAAAGGACCACGATGCAAATGCAATACGATCCTACTTGACAATTATGTCGAGTAGGGTCACTGATTGACAACTATGTTGACATCAATACAAATGCAAAATAACCATCACAAATCATTATTGATCTC
This sequence comes from Ensete glaucum, assembly GCA_021527575.1. Lineage (NCBI taxonomy): Eukaryota > Viridiplantae > Streptophyta > Magnoliopsida > Zingiberales > Musaceae > Ensete > Ensete glaucum. The sequence goes on along the minus strand of CM038551.1, from coordinate 4,157,924 downwards.
TTCATTCACAATAACCACCCATGTCTCCCAGTGATACGTTATCCACTACCATTAACTCCGTCAACCATCACTAATAAAACATTAAAATTATTATTTTTATATTTTTTATTTTTTTGTTGATAAATTCGATAACATTAAGATAAATGAATCAAGATATTTTACTTTCATAATTATAAAATATTAAAATAATTTTTTAAAACATAAAGATCAAGATACTAAGTATAACTAATTATACAAGATAATATCTAATTAGTCCTCCTCACCAACGATGAACTAATTATACAAGATAATATCTAATAAGAAGCTAGTTTTTCTGATTCGGTTATGATAAACTATCGATTGTTCCCCCACGTTTAGTCTTTACAGAAGCCGAGGCTGAAGTCGTCGTCGATTCAGTCGGCACAGCAGTCGTTCCCGTTCGTAGCTCCGCGTTCGTAGGCTTAAGGTGTTTCCGCGAGTAACTTTACCGCTCCCCGAGGCACCCCCCCTATCTTCCTCCGAACCGACCGATCTCTTCCTCTAGAGAAAGCAGCATGGCGGTTGCCCCCTTCTCCCGTCTCCTCCTCAAGCCCCCGCCGCCTCCGCGCGCCGCCCCGTTCCGGGCGGTTCTCCCCCTTAACCTCGGCCTCGCCTCAGCCCAGTCCTCGCAGCTGCGGCTCCCCTCGCCCCTCTGCCTCCCGGGCACCCGCCGTCCTCGCCGCTTCTCCGCCCAGGAGAACGGCGGCGCTTCCGAGATCCTGGAGGAGTCGGAGGCAGACGGAGGAAGAAAGAAGGATCAGGAGCAGGAAGAGGAAGTACAGAAGAAGGACACCGCAGCTTCCACCGCCGCGGCATCGGTGGCTGAGGAGCTCAAGGAGATGATGGAGGCGAGGAAGAAGGAATCTTCGTCGTCGTCGGATCTGTGGGGAGGGGTGGCGGACGAGGTGAGGGAGATCGAGTGGCCACCGTTCGGCAAGGTGCTGGGCACCACTGGCGTCGTCATCGCCATCATCGCCGGCTCCAGCGTCGCCCTCCTCACCGTCAACGCTATACTTGCCGAGATCTCCGACAAGGTCTTCGCGGGCAAGGGCATCCAAGACTTCTTCTGATAACATCCAAAAAAAAAAAAAAAAAAAAAAAAAAAAAAGAATTAGCTAAACCTCTTCATCATATATATTTGAAATTTTTTGTACCTTTTATGTCAATTTCTCAATGCAAGCTCCATTATTCCCTGGAATTTAATCCTCTCATTGTCTTTGGAAGCAGGTTGAACTTTTGCAATTTTATCGTCACTAAGAACAGTAAATAGAATACCTTTGCATGGATGAACCTAAATTTGCAGAAATATAAAGAATGACAGCTAATATACATATAAGTCACATAATTTATAGATTCCAAGCAATAAAGATGCTTAAGAGTATGATGCATATAGTGCTACGTTAGAACAACAAGATCATAAAATAATAGAAATGATAAAACCACACCACGATTAAGAAAAGAATCCATGACATGCTCAGTACACGTAATAAATGTTATACCTGGCATAAGAAACCAATTCAAAAGCAGAAATTGATACAGAAATGGAATTCTAATTGATAAAGGTTTGCATTGATGCAGAAATGAAAAATAGGAGTGGAGAACAGAAACTAAAAGCAGCAAAGAGTAACAACTTAGTCTGCATACTTAAGGCAAAGAAATAGCTTCCAACACAATTATAATGCTCCACAGAAAAGTAGGAATCTATATGGGAGTTATGCCAATACAGAGTAGATTGTGAAGATTGTCATTTGCATCTGGTAACAAAAGCTAAACCATGTACAATGAATGACCAAATTAATCTACATAAACACCCTGCTTTAACAACTTTGATTTTTCCAAACCTTGAATGAACTCCAAATGAAGTATGATATGTACATATATGCTTTCTCGGGTTCATCTAGAAAATTTCTCTTGTTAGAAAACTCTAACCTGCTGAAGACCAAAGGAAGCATTGCCATCAAAGCTCAAGCATTTCCTCTATTAAGCATCGATTGTTACTTGAGTGCTCAGCTACTGGAAGACCCATGTACTTCACCAGTGAAAAGTGGTCATCATTAATGGAGCTGCATGAGCAGAATCGATAAAAGTATCATCAAATCGAATTGTTTAACAAGTACAAGGCACGAGACAATCAAATTCACTGCTGTTACGATGCACAGAAATATAATGAATGTGTATTTTGTAGTCCACGATTGCTAACATAACTAATGACTGCCTTGGAGCATTTTCCATCTTTTAAGCCTAGTCAATATCACAAGGTAGAAGTTTGCACTATTGTGCAATCCAAGATTTCTAAAAATAATGATCAACTGCTGCACTTCGAGATGGTGTTGTCATGACATACTGCAACTTCCTGCTACTTCATTAACTAGGATAACTGCTAGTTTATTAAGGGTATCGTTTTTTTGGCATGTGCAGGTAACTTCATCTACCTTAAATGTAAAAGTTCTTCTAAGCAAGATATTTAACTTATTTTCATTTAGCAATGATTGCAAAATTCCAAGATCCTTAAAGGATAGTTTATTGTGTTGGGCAACTTGAACTATCCTAATTTGATAAACAAAAATGATATGCTATCTTTAACTTGATGCAATCAAAATGCTTATCGCACCCACATGGGTGCAGATGCCTCCAATATAAGGATTGTAAACACTTGAATACAGTACACATTGAATTTTGAATTTCTATGATTTAAATAGTCTCCTTAATACAAGGTACTATATGTGAGTGGTCATTTGATATATAATTGATTGTTTATGCTTATCATAAGTTATATTTATGACGACCATAGATTGTTACATTGTACATGATATCAGTTAATATATGAATTATACACTATATAATATTCATAATTGTTGTTTGCCTCATTCAGATCCTGTTGCCACCTACTTCAAAAGATATGACATAAATAGCTAAGTTCATGTTGCAATGTATTCATATCCAAAGCAATGTCAATATAGATTTGTTCCAAAGGTTATAGCTTCATTGTGTTTCTTAGTTTAGGCAGCATTTCTCACACAAGAATCTAGAAAATAGAATAGTCTCTTTATTTTTCACATCCTCATAAAAAAAAAGAAGAGAAGATTATGAGATGTAGTATAGTAGAGCAATAAGGAAAAGAAACTTTATATTGCCATGAGAACAAGCAGTCTGCCATGGCATTCAGTATTATGTTCTACAAAAATTAAAATTGTCACGGGACTTGTACCAATATGAACTTTTGGACTAGAAACATAGAATAACATAAATCTTTTCAAGCTTGAATCAAGAAATTATATTACTCAATGGATTACTATATAATGAAGAAAGATGGTAATATAAGTTGCAGGAAAATACTGTCAAACTGGTCCACATTTTCAAATCTAAGTTACTGGAAGTTATATGTATTCTTTCAGTCAATGATTTCCATTCAGATACAATCATGATAAAAATTTTCAAGTTTACATATATATGAAAATTGGTCTTCTTCCATATAGATCTACCCTAATTCATGCAATACATTATATACAATGATTCAAGCATACTGCTTCTGGAGACAGTGAAATATACTGAAAGGATCTCGAGTGCACAATTGTACATGATAATTCATTTTGGAGCTGATCATACATCACAATCTTATATAGTTCCAGACAATTGTTGCCGATAGACATGCAGATTTTGATACTGAAAGCTTGGTTTTAGAAAGCAATTACACCGTCTGGCAACTCCATGCAAGTGAAATACAACAAAAAATGAGATTTGCAGAAAGTTTTTTGAAAGTAAAAATCAACAGAATGCATTTAACACATCATACAGAATATGGAATCGCTCAACACCATCCAGTTCACTCATAGACTCCCTATTTATGCATTTGATAAGTTGAATTATTCATGGTATACTTTTGGCACTTCATATAAGACACACCAGTGTTCCCATGTAAATCATATAAAATACTATAATTCTTTTGCTACACATATCAGACATGATTCGTACTTGTGGAAGTTGGCAAAATTACCTAAGTGTCTGACTGCTACAAGAAGAGCAATTAAACTATTTCATCTGAACCATTCTGCAACGTCAGTGATCCAGAATGAGAAAGTACCTGAGGCGTTTGCTCCTCCTTCTACTCGAATATGTGAAACCCATGGTAATTGGCGCCTTCCCACCCTCGAGCATTGAGTTCCTTCACCTCCCAAGAGATTTACTGGTCGAAAACAAATCATTATCTTCTAAGAAACCACTACTGTTTCTCGGGATATATCTGTAGTATCATCGAATGTGTCCGCTCCTACCTCTTACACTCTAGCGACGCCTCGGAGCTTGAATGAGATCACCCTTCTCAAATCCCTAAAGAAATTAGTGGATCAGTTCATAGAATCGGAGTGCCTTCTCAACATCCCTAACTCCTAATGCCAAAGGGGACGAAAAAATTGAAGGGGAGGAGATCACACCTTCCGGTCCGGTGGTCCTCGATATACGGACGCTCCAGAGAGAGGGAGATGGAGGAGGAGCGGCGTGGAAACCCCCGGATTCAGAGTGCGCGATTCCATCGGCGGTGGTGGCAAATTGAGGAGATGCCGCTGTGTCTAATTCTGTTAATTGGGAATTAACTAGAAAACTCTACCCTTATTGCTCGAATAAATTACAATTTCGCAGATTGACCAACGATTTGTTTAATTTTTGACCCGTGTTCAGCAATTTGGAGATCGGGTCCGGTTAGACAGGTTGGCTTGGTTTGGCTGGACCGAAATCGGCAATTTAGGCTCAATTGGAGGGATTGGATTCGTGTCCGGTCAATTGAGTCTTTGGACGAACTACCGGGTTCAACCGCTTGGGATCCGAACCCTATCCGTCTTGAGACCAAGGCCAACGGACCGGGTCGGATCCCATGACCGATAAGAGCCCGATGTTAGTTAGCTACCTCTTCCCTCTTCCTGGTTTCCGCCCTTCTCTCCTATCACACCCCAAGTCGCGAGTCAGCGATGCTCCCCTTCCAAGGGCTGATCGTCTCCGACCTGCTCGACGACCCCAACGGCGGCCTGGTCGTCCTCTCCTCTGGCCTCCCCCTCCCGTCCCTCGTCGCGTCCCTCATCCTCCTTCATGACGCCTCCGCTGGCTCTTTCCTCCTCCTCTCCGCCTCCGACACCCAGAAGTCCGCCATCTCCGCCGCACTCCGCAGGTACGGGCAACCGGACCTCCCCCTTCCCTCCGACATCCTCGGCAACCTCCCCTCTCACAACCGCACTGCCATCTACGCCTCCGGCGCTGTCCTCTTCGTCACTCCCCGCGTCCTCGTAGCCGACCTCCTCACCTCCCGCGTCCCCCCATCCTCCATTGCCGCCCTTGTCGTGCTCAACGCTCATCGCCTCTCCGACACCTCCACCGAGGCCTTCATCGCCCGCATCCTCCGGGACCTCTCCCCCTCTTCCCCCATCCATGCCTTCTCCGATCGGCCCCACGCGATGGTCGCTGGCTTCGCCAAGGCCGAGCGCATCATGAAGTCCCTCTTTGTCCGCCGCCTCCACCTCTGGCCGAGGTTCCACGTCCTCGTCTCGACTGACCTCGAGCGTGCCCCACCCGAGGTCGTGGACGTCAGGGTGCCCATGACGCCCGCCATGATTGGGATCCAGGCTGCGGTGCTTGGGTCCATGGATGCCTGTCTCAAGGAGCTCCGGAGGACCAACAAGGTCGACGTTGAGGACCTCACTGTCGAGAACGGCCTGTTCAAGTCTTTCGATGAGATCGTGAGGCGGCAGCTCGACCCCATCTGGCACACTCTTGGGAAGAAGACCAAGCAGCTGGTTAGCGATCTCAAGACCCTAAGGAAGCTGTTGGATTACCTTGTCAGGTAAAGAAAGCTACTTGTGAAATTTCTATCGCTGTCTACTTTTGATGCTTCTTATACTTCGAGGTTCAAGATTTATTCTTCGTGACTAAAATTTACGGCAGTGCTGTTGAAGTTTGTTCTTAATTTTAGTTTAGTGGAAATTGTTCTTGTTAGGTACGATGCTGTCACGTACCTGAAGTATTTGGATACCTTGAGAGTTTCAGAAGGTGTTCGATCCGTGTGGATATTTGCTGATTCAAGCTATCGGATTTTTGAGCTTGCGAAAAAGCGGGTTTACCAGATGGTTCGAGCAGATGGGACAAAAATCAGTGTGGACACCAAAAGGGCCACTAGCAGGAAAAGGAAAGTTAATAATGAGAGCAAGAAAGAAATCGGAAGTGGTGAGTTGCCCCTGTTTCATTTAGTTTCTGTTCTTTTCCTTTTGACTATGTGGGTTTATGCTAACGGTTTTCTTGCTAGTATGTATCTGCATACAATTGAATCCTTGCATCCACCCATTTCAATGATGAAAGCTGGAGAAAATCTTATTCTAGATAAAGACATCATGCATTGTATTGAATAATATTTTTGTTCATTTCATCAGGGATTGGAGCTTCTTCTGCAATTGAAACAGATGGAAGTAAAGTGGATACAAAAGCTGATGTAGTGTTGGAAGAAGTCCTGGAAGAAGCCCCCAAGTGGAAGGTGTTGCGTGTAAGTGAGTGAGTTTGCTTGCTTTTCCTCAATGTCCACTTGGCATGATACCCTGTGTTTCCCTCTCTTGTTTTCTTCTCCCACAGCAGTGTAGCACGTAGGATGTCGTGTTATGAAGTTGTGTTGTTAAATAGCTGTTATCCTATCAGAATTTTGTTCTCTAAACAGATGATTATTATGTCAAATCTATATTGTGGGTGGTGCATGCTGATGCAGCAACAATATAATACATATTCAAGTCCTTCATTGAAGTCTCTATATGGCACTTTACATTATATCTTGTATGTTTAATATCTTTCTTAGTCCATCATGTTATATTTGTCGGTATGTGAAATTGTGTGCCTATGGGATGTAAAAACAGTTTCTTCTGACAGGCTTAAGGTGCTCGTATCCAGTTTATAGCTTGTATTGGTGCTGAAACTAGGTACAAGTGAGCGAGAGTTTTGGAGTGGATCAAGGTTTGCCTTACTGAGTGGTAAGGCCTTGTACCAGCCGGTATGCACTGGTTCATCAGCTGACCGGTGCGCGGACCGCTCGCTACTGGGGCAGTACCATCGAAATCGACCTGAAATTGATCATCGGTGGTCGATTTTGATTGGTATTAGTCGAGGGAGGGAGAAAGAAGAAGAGGGAGAAGAATAAGGAGAAAAACCTGGTTCCCCTACACGCTGCTCTTCCCCAGTTCCCCCGCGCTATCCGTCGCCTGCGTGATCCGTCACCTGCAGGGCAATTTCTTCGCCGGTGGGCAATTCCTTCTCCTTGCGCTGGGAGAAGGAACGAGACGACATCGCCCCTTTTTATTTTATTTATTTATATTATATTATATTAATTTATATTATATTATATTATATTATACCGAGTGGTACGCCTGTGTATACTGCTCAGTATTGGGTACCATACCATACCGAGCTGAGCTCGGTATGCTGGTACGGACCGGTATTGCAATCCTTGAAGTCAATACATGCGTGGTTAGAAGGGTTTTTGGAAAGGATATCATGGTCAAACTGTAGAAATAGAGAGTGTAGAAAATAAAGAAAACAAACATTGACATATGTTCCTACTTCTAAGGAACTTTATTTTGTTCTCTGTTTAGTTATGGAACATATATCAAATGGTAACTTGACATATGTTGCTGGAGCCTGCCATCAGGGTCTAGGCCAGACTGGCATGTCTCAGAAACCACTCTGGTGTGGCATTGAAAAATACCATGTCCTTATCTTACAACTGTGTACCAGTGTGGTCATCCTTGGCCAGACCACATTTGATTTTTGACGATTTAATGCTATGTGAAATAGATGAGATTGAAAAGGTTGTAAACTAAATCAGCATTATCAAATGTTCCAGGTAACATCTGATTTTGTTTTTTGCACAATTGCAAAATGTTTTAACTTCATTAATTTTTTAAGCTTTATTAAATTTCTTTCTTACCTTTTACTTACATATATCGTACATTTTTCATTTTATTCTCCATGCACAACAGATATAATATGTTGAGAAATTTTATTTCTTGCTCTACATTTTATTAGTGGCAGGTAAAGAGCTTTTTCTAGCCCATTACATAAAGTTCTCATTGGAAATTCCTGTTTTCTAGTTTATAACATTCTATATATATATATTATATTTAAGTGGACCTAAGGTAACCAGGAAGAGGAATTGAATTGCAGGAATTGTTGGAAGAGATAGAAGACGAGCGCAGAAAAGAGATTCAGCCTAAAGAAGGAAAAACAGCAGCAGAAGATGCAGGGGATCTCAGTGAAATTGTTCTGGTTGCATGCAAAGATGAACGCTCATGCATGCAGTTGCAAGATTGCATCTCAAGGAGCCCACATCAGGTGTTGCTCTGGAACTAGTAGTTGATTTGTAGTATTTGTATTCAGACAAATCACAACAAAAATATTTCTGTGACAATAAATTGTGCTGGTATTGTGATTCACCTTTCTGTAGTTCCTTTTTTCATAATCCAGCATGATTTTTTTCTTAATACTTTCTTCAGATCAAGGATGTTGCACTCTGTTGACAAGTCTGCTATTATTTGCATGTTACGTTAAGTTTAGTATCTTAATTAGAACTTTACAGCATATTCCTAGTTTAATTTTTTTTTTATTGTTTAGAGAAGATTTGTTGAAACCAACTAAGTTTGGTTTCTGATTACTCATGAATACATCTGGATATGATGCTTCTTCTCTTTTGGCTTACCCTACATGTAGGTTATGCGGGAAGAGTGGGAGAAGTACTTGCTAGGCAAAGTGGAGTTGCACAGTTTAAGTAAACGCAACAAGAAAAGATCTCAGGAACCTAAAGGTTTTGGTGTACTTGATGGTGTGGTTGCTGCTGGATCATCTGATAATTCAGAACCTAGCAGCATATCCAAATATGAAAATGATGCCTTATTGGCTGCAGCATCTGAGATCAACATTTTATCTAAAGAAGTTGATGTTGGGGATAATTCTCAGTCCGAAAGTAGAAGGAAAGGTTTTCGAAAAGCAAGAGGAAAAGGAAGATCGAGGAAAGGTTTGTCAAAGCCTCAACTTCCTGAAGCTAAAAGTTATCAGATAGATAACAATGACAAAAATGATAACAATGAAAAGACCAGTTCAAAACATGAAGGTGTCCACAATGACCCTGAAACAAAATCCCCAGGAAGTTATCAGGAGAAAGATCTTCTTCAGGGGCATAAAGAGGAGTCCCATGGTGCAACATTGAATCATATCAAGCCACTTCCACCTGTGCAATTTTATGCAATGGATAGTGACCAACATATCCTTGATGTGCTGAACCCATCTGTTATAATTGTATATCATCCAGACATGACCTTTGTTAGAGAAATAGAAGTTTACAAAGCTGAGAATCCCTCTAAGAAGTTAAAGGTGTACTTTTTGTTTTATGAGGACTCTGCGGAGGTGCAAAAGTTTGAGGCAAGCATACGCAGGGAAAACAGTGCATTTGAATCCTTGATCAGGCAGAAATCACTGATGATGATCCCAGTGGATCAGGTCTGGTTCATTTCCATTGCATCCCCTGCATGTTATCTCTTTTCTCAGTTGTTGATCCTTTCCTATCATGTATTACATCTATCACTTATCTGCAATCATGAATTATTAAATCTCTAGACGTGAATTCGTTTGGTCTTGAATGAATTGGAGATAATATAGTTATCATTTCCTTTGGGAATTTCTATTGTTTATTTTAGTTGAGTGCAAGGAATGCAATTTCGATCTATACCGCTCGGCACGGGTGGTACATACCGGTCCTCCAGGTTACTGGTGTGTGGATCGCCTGTTACCTGGTGGTCGATTTCGGCCGTCGGTGGCCGATTGAGAGAGAAAACGACCGTCGGCGGTCGATTGAGGGAAAAGAAGAAAGAAGAAGAAGAGAAAAGGAAGAACGAAGAAGAAGAGAAGAAGAAAGAAGTACCTCCTTTCCCCACGCCGTCCTCTCCCACGCGCCGTTGTCACCCTCGCCCGCGGGCGATTTTTCTCCCGCACGAGGAGACGGAACTTCTCCCCACTCGGGGAGAAAGATCGAGGCAACGTCGCCTCTTTTTTTTCTTTTTAAAATATATTATATATAATATTATATTATAAAATATTATAATATATTTTAATGTATTGGGTGGTACTCATTGTGCATATCGTCCGGTACCAGTACGAACCGGTATATCAAACCTTGGTTGAGTGCAACCGAGCATACAAATTGTTTTATTCCTCTTTCTGGATGATGAGTTTCAAGAACTAAACTGGAGTTTTCTTTTTGGAATCAAAGTATAAGGTTCATAAACTATCTGCTAATAGAGTATGAATCAAGTTTCGTCGTATCGATCCGTAGGTATACCGAGCTCAGCTCGGTATGGTACATCGGTACTGAGTGGTATGCATAAGCATACCGCTCGGTATATATATAATATAATATAATAGAAAGTTCAAAAATAAAAAAAGGGGCGACATCGCCGAGGCGACATCGACTTGTTCCTTCTCCCCATGTGGGAAGACGTTTCTTCTCCTCGCATGGGGAGAAGAAATCGCCTGCGAGTGACGGATTGCACGGGCGAAGAGCAGCGCAGACTCCAGGTATTTCTTCTCCCTCTTCTTTTTTCTCCCTCCCTCGGTTGATACTGCCCGAAAACAGCCATCGACGGTCGAAATCGATCATTACCATCCACACGGCCGACGATGGTCGAAATCAACAGGTAACGGTTGATTTCGGGTAACGGGGTAGGAACAGCCGCTACTTGGCGGTGCTACCCGTGGCCGTGTCCATCGGTTAGTGGCGGAGGTATATCGCCGATTGCAATCCTTGGTATGAATGACTGTTCGGTAGGGCATTTGAGAACCTTTAAGGATCTTCATTACTACAAGTTCTCTAGAGGCTAGCTTGTCATAATTGTTTAATTTGTGATCAGACCTTGTGTACTGTAAGTTATAATATATGCAAATTGATTATATTGTAAAGTTTTTTTGTTCTAAACTAGTTTTGTGTTTGCAATGACAATGCTCACTTTTAGTCAAAGGGTTCCTCATGGTTGCATGAGCTTAAACTGCAATCAATAAGATGAATTCTCATGCCCTCTTTGGCTGTTTGAAGAATCTCTCTTGTTTAAATATTATATTGGTGAGGAACGTCACACTATCAATTCTTCCTTGTAATTTTTTCACAGAAATCATGTGAAGTTTTACAACATTTTTCTGAATATCATCAAATCGACAAGGTTTGCAATTTCGACCTGTACCACCCGGTACGGGCGGTACATACCGGTCCGTCAAGTTGCCGATACGTGGACCGACTACCGAGCGGTTTCGCTAAAAATCAACCGTCAACGGTCGATTTCGGTCATCGTTGGCCGATTGAGGGAGAAATCGACCACCAACGGTCGATTGAGGAAGAAATTGACCGTCGTCGGTCGATTGAGCGAGAAAAAGGGAAGAAGAAGAAGAGGAAAAGAATAAAAAAAGAAAAGAGGAGAAGAAGAAAGAATACCTAGCGCCCGCGCGCCATCGCCGCCCGCAGGTTGCGAGCGCTTTTTCTCCCGCGCGGGGAGAAAGATCGAGGCGATGTTGCCCCTTTTCTCTTTTTTTAAATATTTTTAATATATTAATATTATATTATATAATATTATATTATAAAAAAGTTATATTATATTTTAATATACCTGGCTGTATGCACTATGCATACCGCTCGGTACCGATACTATACCGGTACCAAGATGAACTCGGTACACTGGTACGGACCGGTAAGTCAAACCTTGCAAATTGATATAACTTGCCTTTCACTTCTAGATATTATAATATTTGTTTTGCTCATGCTTGTCAAACGCAATGGTAGAATTGTTTTCCTTTATGTTAAGTAGAGTCTTTATATGTCGGTTTTGAAAATTGTTAACCAAAGAGTCCAATTATAGAATTATCATGAAAGCTTTTGCTTTATAAAGCATGGTTCTTTATTTCATGATTCCAGATTGCTGCATGCTTTCAGTTAGTAAATCTTGAAGTATATCATCATGTTCACATTCATTAATATTTGTAATGTATTTGTGTTCTCCTTTCAGAATGGACGATGTATTGGACCTAGTACTTCTTGCGAACCACAGTCGGTTATTGTGCAGAACTCATTAACAAGGAAAGCAGGTGGTAGAAAGCTACAAGAAAAAAAAATGCAGGCAATTTTATATCCTTCCTTTTCTAAATCATTTGGAAGATATTCCAAGTATTTTCTTATGAAGTTGAACTGACTGTGCTGCTGTCTACTTGAACTGTTTAGCAGGTTATAGTGGATATGAGGGAGTTCATGAGCAGCCTTCCTAATGTTCTTCACCTGAAAGGCATGCATGTCATACCTGTTACTCTGGAAGTTGGTGATTACGTTCTTTCGCCTCAGATTTGTGTTGAAAGAAAAAGCATAGCAGATCTGTTTCAAAGTTTTGCATCAGGTCGTCTCTATCATCAGGTGGAAACAATGAGTCGTTACTACAGAATGCCTGTGCTTCTAATCGAGTTTTCACATGATAAGAGCTTCTCTTTCCAGGTATTTCATATTTGATCTTTGGTCACTCATTAATCATTATGTATGCCTCTTAACTTTCTTATCCAAGAAAGTATATATATATATATATATATATATATATATGTATATATGAAGCTTATTGGGTTGCTTCCCATTACTTATATAGACTTTGATTCTTGTGATTTGTTATTTTACCATGATAGGAGTCATTTGGAGATTAAAAGAGGAGTGCCATCTTGTTAAGGGGTCTCATCGGGACTGTCAGCATTGTATGAGCTCATTTGGTAGTTGAGAAAGTGGACTATCATTTCGATTTCAGAGATGACTGAAATGCCCTCAACAGTAACAGATAATAGTTGGTCTGTTCAATTTGATCTGGCTCAGTTTTCATGAGTCATAGTAAACTTGGTTGGGTCAACTGGTTCAGTGTGGTTGTTTAGCACAAGCAATCCAATTAAGGGATTAGAGCAGCCAAGGGTTCAGTTTGTGATTTTCCTAGTCTGCCAGCCATTCTGATCCAGTTCCAATAACTACCATGTTGATTATACAGAGTCATTAGTTCCAATAACTATCATGTAGATTTTCCATTGAGTTGAATGAAACATAAATTTAATCACTTTTGTTCCTTCTAAGATGGGAATTCATCTATCTTAATGTTTCCAACTCGGCTTCATTAAACTTCTGGATATTTATTTCCCAAATGCTGAACAATCTTCTGATTGCCAATCTACCGATTGGCAAACAATCTTTCGGCTTCTTAGCCTGCCATTCTATCATGTTCTGTTTTCTTTGGTATTATGATGATAAAATCTTGTCTCTATTTGAGCTACTTTACAATTTATTACAAAGGTTCATATGCATAAGACTATGCTAAAACCACACAATCATTATTGTTATGGGATGTTATTTGGCTGATTTTAGGTTATATCCATTAGAATCCACATCCAATTTTTGATAAGCCTAGGTGTCCAAAATGAGTATCGGTGTCTGACATTTCATGTGGGACTGGCGTTTGGTGTCAGAGTTCTGCACACTAGCTTAGTACAGATCCTGGTCACCAATCTCATAAGGTTCTTGGATCGAAACGAGGATCTAAGCCTAAAAGTTTGTGTTGGGTTTCTGGTTACAGGGGTCCATCAACACCCCTATTATTATCCACATTTTATGTAGTTCTCCGAGCTCTGGTGGATAACTCACTGGAGACTTTTAAAGAATTTTGCACTTGCATCATTTATGACATCCATTTTGGCTACCAGAGCTTCTTGGTCACTATCAATTTGTTTCAAATATCAGTAAATTGCAAACTTCAAATAGTGTGCCCTAACATCTCAAGTGGCTTTAGGTTGTTTTTTCCATCATTTTTGATATAGGAACATGTAATAACTGCATGATGAGAATGACAAAGCAAATTGTCTTTTTTATGTCATGAACACACAAGGTGTAGTTTGACTACAGGCCAGAAACTCATTTTAATTTTGTTTTTCTTTCTTGAGGCTGACACTAGGTTTGGTTATATAAATTTGGAGATGGCACTAACTTTCTCATGGCTTCTTGCAGTCTGCAAGTGACATTGGTGATGATGTATCACCAACGAGCATAATTTCAAAGCTCTCGTTGCTTGTTCTTCATTTTCCTCGCCTGCGCCTTGTCTGGTCTCGCAATGTGCATGCCACAGCAGAAATATTTGCATCACTCAAACAAAATCAGGATGAACCAGATGAGAGCAAGGCAATTAGAGTAGGCGTTCCATCGGAAGATGGTGTTGTGGAGAATGATGTAAGGTAAGCACGTGAGTATCTTACTACTAATTTCATGGCAAATACCCACATATTTAACTAGGCAATGTTTTACCGAGTGACTGGTATATGGATGGTCATTTAGCATAAATTGTATCCACATAAGTGGATGCACATGCTTTTTTACATAGTAATATTCAAAATAATATATGATTGATAAATAATAAATATATGTTCAAATCCAGAACTTAGGTGTTGTCTGTATAGTCATTTAAGGCGTTTAGGTGATAAGTTGTAAGAAATGGATAAATGTATGTGATTAAAGTTTTAATGTCATGGACCATGTTTAACAGTACCTGAAGTATGATTACAGAAATTGTAGCAATAAGGTGGAATTGTAAACCACATATGTGATGATGTGTTTATAAAGATTGCATATATGGCGATATAGGTTTATGTCGCTGTGGTAGTGCGGCCAATTGGCTGGCCAACCACACTAGAACTACTGAGGCTTCGATTTTTGGAGAGGGGAATGACCCTCTCATCTTTTATCCTTGAATTCACTCTGATGCTAGGGGTGACTTTTGTGCTTGTCTGATTTAAGCAATAATAGCTTTCCTTTTGAGTAAAAAAAAGAAAAAGGTTTATGCCGCTGTATGTATGAGTGTCTTTAATGTGTATTTGTGTTATGGAGCAGTTGAACCTCAAACCACTCACTCCCTACGAGGGTTTGACATAACTGATCCTAGATGATGGTCTTTCAGTTTGATTTTCTATTTTCTAATATTTGTGGAGATACTTTCATCCAAATTTTTGGTCAAAATTGTGTTATATCTTTTTATTTGTATTCATACCTTTGAGTTCCAAATTTTTGGTCAAAATTGTGTTATATCTTTTTATTTGTATTCATACCTTTGAGTTCCATTTCGATTATAGAAAGAATCAAGGGAATACTTGGACAATTGGGAGTTATGTTTAGAGAGTTCTAGACATGTCATAGAAACACTCTGCTTGCAGGGATAAAGATGTGTATGTTGATCCTTTCCAAACTTTCACTGGCAGAAGCTTTGTGCTCTGGGCTGTGCTTTTTATGTTATATGACGTGCATAGATTTTGGACCAGTACTTTTGCTTTCAGTATTGGTTTTCTTGGCAATTGACTCAGAATATTACATTGGGTTTCGACATGTTATATGATAGTCTTAAGATTTAATGAATCTGTTGTCTTCTCAGGGCTGAAAATTATAATACCTCTGCAATTGAGTTCTTGAGGCGTCTCCCTGGAGTGACAGATGCAAATTACAGAGCATTGATGGATGGATGTAAAAACTTGGCCGAACTTGCTCTTCTTCCTGTTGAGAGGCTAACAGAACTCATGGGAGGTCAGAAGGCAGCTCGGATGCTGAAGGAATTTCTTGATGCAAAGTGCCCAACCTTGTTGTGATTTGAAGTGCCAACATGTGATCTTGCAGAATCAGCAAGTGCACCACTCCGTCTTTTCTTGTACCCTTCCCAAATGTGAACTTATGAGACATCATCGACTGGTTCATAAAAGGCTTAGGTGGGATCTTATGCACAGCGGTTGACCAATGT
Source organism: Ensete glaucum (assembly GCA_021527575.1). NCBI lineage: Eukaryota > Viridiplantae > Streptophyta > Magnoliopsida > Zingiberales > Musaceae > Ensete > Ensete glaucum. Next base: position 4,142,061 of record CM038551.1, on the reverse strand, counting down.
GATTTCAAGAACAGCACAAGAGTCGGACTAGGACGGGAAGCCTCAGATTATGACAATTTACCTGTCAATTTGGTCAGCATGGCCAACAATCTCAACCTCTTTTACATTATTAATTGAGATGATTAATTCATTGATTGTTAGCTGAAATAACATTATGGGTGGTATTATTACCCAGCATAAGTTTGTGTACAATCTGTTCCTATTAGTTATTGGGGCTTAGTGTGTAATTTCTTTAGAGCAAATTTACATTCTTCAGAACAAGTGTCTGTAAATTGCTGTATTGTATTCATCAAGGGAACTAGCAATATTTGTTACGATTACAATCACTTTAATTTCTTTTACAGCAAATGATGGTGACTGCTTTCTTTATACACGTACAGCTTTGTCTGGTTGCCTGGACGCTCTTCTCCCTTGTGCTGCCAAAATTTATAATGAAGGGTTAACTTCTTTGAAATTATGGTCAACGCAGAACACTAGGTAAATTTTCTTTACACAGCAAATGTTAGTGACTGGTTTCCGTATGGATGTACAGCTTCCTATGGTTGCCTGAATGATCTTTGAAATCTAAAATGAAGAGTAACTTCTTTGAACTTGTGGTCTAGGCTGAACAGTAGTTTTATTTTCTTTGTAGCAAATGATAATGACTGGTTTATGTATGCAGGTACAGCTTTCCATGGTTGCCAGAATGCTCTTCTCGTCATTGTGCTGCCAATGTTTATAATGAAGGGTAACCTCTTTTAACTTATGGTCAAGGCTGAATAGTACCGGATCCTTGTGAACTCTAGTATTGTCCTGTGTTGTTGGGCTACTTTTAATGCCTGTTTTGTAGATGCTGTTGAACCTTCTCTGTGCCCACTACAATTTTCTACATTTCAGCGGATCATCTGAGCTTATATGCTTGCATGACTTTGATTTCCATTAATGCACTTGAAAGATGTCTCATCCAAGCAAGCCAACAGATGACAGATTCATTTACATGCTATCATTCTGGCACTTCAGGTCCAAGCATAGGTAAGTTTCTCCAGAAGTTTTGTTTGGGTTCATTCAGGTATATGCTACTTGTTTGATAAGTTTCTAGATGTAGTTGCTAAAGATTAATTTTAGTAAATATCTGATGCATAAGCTAGCATTTTACAATGTTTTTCTAAAATTCAAGAATCCCATATATGTTTATCATGCACTTTTCAGCTGTTAAAGTGTGTTACCAAGCAATGTTTCTACATGCTGTATCTGCATCTAGTTAATGCCTTAGATCTCAAAACTTAATCCATTTTTCCTATTGCTCTTTCAAGTTCTGGCTTGGATATACCATTCTGTTCATGATAGATGCTCTTTGTAGCTTCTACTTATCTTTCTGACCTTTTGAAGATGAGTGAGACCCAGAAATTAGGCGAACCTTCTTTACATCACAGCTGCAATCTCATCAGCAAGCAGGAACACTTGGAAGAAGTCGATACCTCGAAGCTCTCAAAGATGACGGCGATGGTGATGGCGAAACACCAAGAAAGAAAGATTAAAGGTAATACTAAAACCTCAAACTAGTGGTTTTCATTATCCTCTTGCTCAGTGCCAGGTATTATTTTATGCCACTTAGCTTTGTTGCTTCCAGCACAATTCATATAAACTATAAGCACAAGCTTTTAGACGGCCAAAGAGGCGTTCTTGAATTGCTTACAACTCCATGTGATACAGAACACAATCAACTTGATACTGCAACTGGAGTTGTCAGGGAAGGATAAGGACATCCATAATTTAGTACAAGTTGAAGTATCAAATGATAGATTACCTGTTAATACCACATGTATATGAAATCTACAAGCCAAGAAATAGGTGTCTAGGCCTAATCTTTATCGCATTTAATACTGCATGATGACATTAATATAACCATATTTGTACTACCTTCCGAGGCTTAAATACTCGGTTTTCTCTGGTGATTTTATTCTCTCCGGACGCCAATCCCAAAAGTTACCCATCATAAGATAACAATATAGAGGACACCACCCACCGTAGAAGCCTTCCTCCTTTTCTTTTCTTTTCTTTTCTATGCTATTGTTATTATTAGATGGAGGAGTCGAGTTATAGAGCCGTAAGCTTAAGCACTTAGATAGAAGTGATTGATGTGGGGAGGGGGAAACCATTCGGGGAAGGCACCCGAGCGGAAGCGAACCGCCAACGGGGGGCTTTCCGAGCTGTTCGCCGACGACTCGGCGGCCCGCACACCAACGGCGAGGTCGCCGCGGAGCTTCGGCGGCGGCGGCACCGTCGGCCTTGGGATCGTGGCGGCAATGAGCGGCCTCGTCTCCCGCGGCTCGCCGGCCCGTTCCGAGCCGATCTCGATCTCCATCGGCTCGGCCCGGGTCGCGGCCGCCGTGGCGAGTAGGTCGGACGCCACGGAGGAGGAAGAGCTGTCGGAGAGCTACACGTGCGTGATATGGCACGTCGGAGGGAGCCTCGCAGGGAAGAGGGTCTACGTCGACGAAGGGAAGGCGGCGGCGTCTTCCGAGCCGCCCGGCCGTGGGCTTCACGAGCTGCTGCTGCAGCAGCGGCAGCAGCAGCATTCTGGCCTAGCGATGAACTCATCGTGGGTGGGATAGTTTCTTTCTTTCCTTCCGTTGATTCTGCTTTGAGATTTGGAGTAACAATTTCGCAACTTGAAGCTACTTCGCATTTCCTCTCTTTTTTTGTTTCAATTTTAAGAATAAACACTCCAAAATTGTTTTGAAAATTAGAAATAATTCTTCTTGTTGGAGTTTTTTTTTTCTCCAAGATTTAAATGCTCAAGCCATGGCTCTTCTAACAACATTATTTGTCAAGTCCAGTTAAGTTATACATATGTATAATCATTACTGCGCACTGGTGATTTGACTTTTTTTAAGTGCATCCATGGATCAGCAGTATTCGTCGATTTAGTCAATCATATGAGTCCAAATCGGAGGGGGTGGATATAGTATTGCGAGTAATGTCTTTTTCTGGCATTCTAAATTCTTTATCAGAGATGAGGAAATGTATTATAAATGATTGCCTTCATACATAGTTCATATTCCAAATAATGATCGCTGGATTCACCTGCAACTGCGGCTGCAGCAGCTGTTTCGACTCCCACGGCTTCTCTCATCCATAGTACAGCTGCAACTCCACTTGGCGGAAGTATGATCGGATCAATGGAGATTCAAATTGAAAGATTGAGGAAGCACAATAAAGAATCCAAAGGTACTTACAAATAACAAGCAATCAAATTGTCAACTCAAGACTTTTAAGCTCATTCAGGTTCCTAAATCGATAATTGAGATGCCAAAAAAAAAAAAAAATTAAGAAAAGAACAAATGTAATAAATGACGGCCTAACATTCACACTAAAACATTATAATGCTCTTGTTAATATTTTTGATGTGACATATCCTTGCTCATTCCACGAGGGTTGTTACATCGTCACCATGGAGCCAGTTGGACACCTAAAACCTTAACTTTGGGGTAGGTTGCTACTCCATCCCATCATCCGAGAAGCATGGTAATGCGTAACACACCCTGAGCGATGTTAACAGATAGGTCATGGGTCTATCTCACAATCTGAGAAGCACAACACAGCTCATATGGCATCGATGCCCAAAGTATGGTCCAACTCTCCTAAGGTGCCTGCATGTATTAACGCCCACGTATGATGATGTCGTCAGTCATTAAACATCCTCGTATGACGATCCCCCCAATATGAGGTAAAAAGCCACCCCGATGAATAGTATTAGAGGACGGACACACACACATTAGACTACCACGATCTTTCTCCTTAAGCTCTGATTCTCATTAACTTCATCATTGGAGGGGTCGAGCCGAAGGGCACCCTCGCCCGACTCTAGTCTTTGTGGAAGACACGACGACCTAGGAGGAAGAGGAGAAGACGACCCTACTCTACATCACGGAATCCAAATGCAAAGATCTCGCAACCAAGTCTCTTTGAAATTTTCGTTTATCAGCTTGGAGCTACGACTAATGCTCTCACGTATTCGGATCAAATCAAATTGTGCTGACTCATTGGCTATGACGTAAATCACGTTAAAAATTTACTTCAATAAATAATATCGAAAGAGTAATTATTGCATTCCATTGGTAGGAGGAGGAGGCTGGTGCCCATCCCATTGCAAATGGCTCCAACATAAGATTTCCTTAACCACAGAAGGACTATGACCCATACGCTATCTTCTTCATCTCAATCCCACCAACCAAAGTTGCTGCCTCACCTACACAATCATCATCATCATCAATGTTCAAACCCCACAAAAATCTCACCCACTTGACACAGTTCCATAATATTAGACTGCCCAAACACCTATAAAAGAAGTCCCACATACCAAACCACAAGGCAAAAAACCATGGACGCCAGCAGAAACGAGGGAGGGTGACATGAGATCCATACGTACCCTTTGTGTCAACCTAATAATAAGCACTTCAGTCAGATGCAGCAACCTCTCTCCAGAGTAGAAGAACACATGCTAAGCTACTACTTATTAAATCATCCTTTTTGTTCCCATCAAGAGATAGTTAGGGTTGTACTTTAACCAACTTTAACTCTCTCTTCTTCACTCTCCTTCATAGTGTTTGCAAAGAGAACTCTCGCTTTCTTTTACTGTTCAAAAGCTTCTCATTTTGGTTTCTTTTGATCACAAAACTTCCCCCCATAACCTAAAGGGAGGTCAAAGAAGTGCCATCAACATCTCCTCCCTCCACCAACTCAGCCGAGTCCTCTGACTTCCAAAAGCCATTCTTCTCCTACCTTGTTTCCCTCCGCTGCCCATCGATTACCCCCACAAAACCATGGAAGCTTTCTTCTGCTCCACTCTCGCCTAAACGCTTATATAAGAGCACGTCCTCTTCTCCTTCTCCCTTCACTGTGTCCCAACAAGCATTGGCAACACAGGAGGGAAGCCATGGCGAAGTTAGCCGTCATCACCCTTGCGGCAGTTGCCTCTGCTTATGCTGCCAAGTCCTTCTTCCCCGACCTGTCGCCCTTCTTCCTCTCCCTTCCTCTCCTCGTCCTGCTGCCATTCGCGTTGTTCTCTGGGTCCGGGTCTGACACCCCTCCTGGTCCCGTCTCCTTCCCCATCTTCGGCAATTGGCTCCAGGTCGGCAACGACCTCAACCACCGGAACCTGGTGGACATGGCCAAGAAGTACGGCAACGTCTTCCTGCTGCGGCTGGGCGCGCGCAACCTGGTGGTGGTGTCGGACCCGAAGCTAGCCGCCGAGGTGCTCCACACTCAGGGGGTCGAGTTCGGCTCCCGACCGCGCAACGTCGTGTGGGACATCTTCACCGACAACGGCAAGGACATGGTGTTCACGGAGTACGGCGACCACTGGCGCAAGATGCGCCGGATCATGACGCTGCCCTTCTTCACCAACAAGGTAGTGCAGCAGTACCGGGAGATGTGGGAGGAGGAGATGGACATGGTGGTGCGCGACCTCCGGGGGGACCGGGTGGCGCAGACGGAGGGGGTGGTCGTCCGCCGCCGCCTGCAGCTGATGCTCTACAACATCATGTATCGGATGATGTTCGACGCCAGGTTCGAGTCGATCTCCGACCCTCTGTTCCAGCAGGCGACACGGTTCAACTCCGAGAGGAGCCGCCTGGCGCAGAGCTTCGAGTACAACTACGGCGACTTCATCCCCATCCTGAGGCCCCTCCTGAAGGGCTACTTGAACAAGTGCAGGGACTTGCAGAGCAGGAGGCTGGCCTTCTTCAACGACAACTACGTGGAGAAACGAAGGTAGACATATAGCTGCTACACATCATTTCCTCGGATCACCACCGCAGACCAATGTCTAATTCCCGCGGTTCTCGTCCACCTATAGAAAATTGATGGCTGCAAGAGATGGGAAGAGGCTGAGGTGCGCCATGGATTATATATTGGAGGCCGAGATGAACGGAGAAATCAGCTCAGACAACGTGATCTACATCGTGGAGAACATCAACGTTGCAGGTAAACGATGACTCTGTAATCATTTGCGTCGAGAGTTGAGAGGCTTAACGAGAGGCTAATGCTACAGCCATAGAGACGACCTTGTGGTCGATGGAGTGGGCGATCGCAGAACTGGTGAACCATCCCAACGCCCAGCAAAGGCTCAGAAAGGAGCTGTGGGATGTGCTCGGAGATCAACCCTTGACAGAAACCAACCTACAGAGACTACCGTACCTGCAAGCAGTCGCCAAGGAGACACTCCGGCTGCACTCGCCCATACCCCTCCTCGTCCCCCACATGAACCTCGAGGAAGCCAAGCTCGGGGGATACGACATCCCCAAGAGAACCAAGGTGATAGTGAACGCGTGGTGGCTGGGGAACAACCCGGAATGGTGGCACAAGCCCGAGGAGTTCCGGCCGGAGAGGTTCTTGGACGAGGAGAAGGAGGTGGAAGCAGTGGTGGGCAGCAAGGTGGACTTCAGGTTCCTCCCCTTCGGCGTCGGCCGGAGAAGCTGCCCCGGGATCATACTGGCGCTGCCGCTGCTCTCGCTCATCGTCGGGAAGCTGGTCAAGGACTTCGAGATGGTGCCGCCGGCGGGGGTGGCCAAGATCGACGTGACAGAGAAGGGAGGCCAGTTCAGCTTACAGATCGCCAACCACTCCACCATCGCCTTCCATCCGATCGCACCATGAGAGGGAGATGAAGAAGTTGAATGAAGTGATAGAGATCAAAATGGTGTTTGTGTGTTGCTTTCTGTATACTCTTGCTTTGTATTGGATTTGCCGAGCCACCCGTTAAAGTTAAGTTGATAAATAAATGTGCTGCAGATGCCGTTAAAACCCTTTTTCTTGATAAAACAATAAATAGTATGTTAATCTCTGTTATTATAATATTTTAACGTTTCTCTTAAAAAAAAATAATAAAATTGATTGAATCAAAGCTTGTTTGACACTGATAAGGGAGATATGACAATTCTCATTTGGTCAACATGTCGGCACTCCGTTCCAACTTAGTGAACACTATGAATCCCCACATCTCATCTTAAGACGGTTTACATGCCCGACAATTAGAATCTATATACAAATTAGACTCATAAAAGTCCAATTTAGATCAATTTAACATAAATTCACGCTAGTTTTTCTAGGATTTGAGATTGATTGAATTAGGTTCTAAATGAGTTAAGTTCGATTCAAGTTAATTGGAATGATTCGATTATTGATTCGTGTCAGCTTAGGATTGATTAGGGTTTGTTGCTAGATTTTGTGTTGTGAACAAGGAGTCTGCATGGCATAGTTCGACCCGCATGTACACCATCGTTCGGGCGAAATCTGGAGACTCAAGGATGCTTGGTGAAGTTGCTAGGTTTCATTATGTTGCAACCCCTCGTGTCGGGGAATCAATCGGCTCGACTTCGACAAACGACCAGGACCTACAAGAAGGCCTTCGTAGGGAGAGGAGGGGTGGTTCCCGACGTGACCCCTCCGGTGGCTAAGTTAGCTTTTCGTGGGTAGAGATTGTAAGTCAAGATTCAGAAGATCCCAAAGGTTTTTTAAGAGAATTTATTTGAAAAAAGTCACCCCCAATAATGGGCTACAGTGAGGATATTTATACTTGTAGAGTAGAGAGAGGTCGTACTGAGGTGTTTAATGAGCACGATATTTTTGGCAAGTCTGCGGGTACGACTCTGCATGGGACGTTGCTCTCATTGATTCTCAAAGTCTCGTTCAACGGGGTCATCAATTGTCAATATGACTTTATGAGCATAAAATGTTGCATAAAAGTCGTGTGCGCTTGTAGAGGTGGTTGTTGATGTGGCCTGAGTTCTCTGGAGACTCGATGTGGTCCTTGGGCTGATGTGATTGGCTGATGTGGTCGGACTGGGCCAACGGGCCCAATATTTATCCTATCACAAATCGAATCATTAACACAGGATAATGATGATGAATATTTCACAGTGATCATAAGATTAAAAGAAGTAAACAGTTCATTATATTATTATATTCATGCACCAATTTGAGAGGAGTAGTGAAAATGATATTATATTCATAAAAAAGGAAAATTGGCAAATTGAAAGAATGATCTCTTTACGTCGATGAAGATAAAAGATAAGTTAGGGAGGATTGCATGATTAAGAGTTTGCATCTCGTAAATACATTTTTATATGCTGTGCACAAAGGAAGCATATTATTTAGATTGTGTACATGTACTTGATGTAATATATTTTATATATTCTGTAAGGTTCAACGAAACATGATCATTTATTTAGGTGAATTATCGAGGAACTCCTCACTTGCACAACTTTTTTTTAGGAGGTATCTCCTTTTCATATTTCCACCTCTTTATCATAAGATAATTAAAAAATCTTAGGATCGATTCTCTAATTGTCTTGTCGTGAGATGTTTCAGAGATTACGATAAATATTAGAGAATAATCTTTGAAAACTATGAAAAGGAGGGGTTTTCGGGAATTCGCCTCTCATCGTTCTCCTAAGCTTTTTTTTTTTTTTTTAATTTCATTAACCAAAACGCTTATATAAAAGCATTGGCAACACAAGAAAGAAGACAACAGCCATCGTCATGGCGAAGTTGGCCGTCGTCCCCCTTGTGGCAGTCGCCTTTGCTTATGCAGCCAAGTCCTTGTTCCCCGACCTGTCGCTCTTCTTGCTCTCCCTGCCCCTCCTCCTCCTCCTGCTGCCGTTCGTGCTGTTCCCGGTGTCCGGCTCTAACACCCCTCCTGGCCCCGTCGCTTTCCCCATCTTCGGCAACTGGCTCCAGGTCGGCAACGACCTCAACCACCGGAACCTGGTGGACATGGCCAAGAAGTACGGCGATGTCTTCCTGCTGCGGCTGGGCGTGCGGAATCTGGTAGTGGTGTCGGACCCGAAGCTAGCCGCCGAGGTGCTCCACACTCAGGGGGTCGAGTTCGGCTCCCGGCCGCGCAACGTGGTGTGGGACATCTTCACCGATAACGGCAAGGACATGGTGTTCACGGAGTACGGCGACCACTGGCGCAAGATGCGTCGGGTCATGACGCTCCCCTTCTTCACCAACAAGGTGGTGCAACAGTACCGGGAGATGTGGGAGGAGGAGATGGACATGGTGGTGCGCGACCTCCGGGGGGACCGAGTGGCACAAACGGAGGGGGTGGTCGTCCGCCGCCGCCTGCAGCTGATGCTCTACAACGTCATGTATCGGATGATGTTCGACGCCCGGTTCGAGTCGATTTCCGACCCACTGTTCCACCAGGCGACGTGGTTCAACTCCGAGAGGAGCCGCCTGGCGCAGAGCTTCGAGTACAACTACGGCGACTTCATCCCCATCCTGCGGCCCTTCCTGAGAGGCTACTTGAACAAGTGCAGGGACTTACAGAGACGAAGGCTGGCCTTCTACAACGACAACTACGTGGAGAAACGAAGGTATCTATCTACACATCATCTTCTTGGATCACCACCGCACACCTTTTTCTAATTGCCGCTGCCGCCGCCGCCGCTGTCATCCCCCTACAGGAAACTGATTACCGCAAGAGACGGGGAAAAGCTGAGGTGCGCCATGGACTACATACTGGAGGCCGAGATGAACGGAGAAATCAACTCAGACAACGTGATCTACATCGTGGAGAACATCAACGTTGCAGGTAAACGATGACTCCGTAATCATTTGCATCGAGGGTTGAAAGGCTTAACGACAGGCTTATGTTGCGCACGCTACAGCCATCGAGACGACCTTGTGGTCGATGGAGTGGGCGATCGCAGAACTGGTGAACCATCCCAACGCCCAGCAAAGGCTCAGAAAGGAGCTGCGGGATGTGCTCGGAGATGAACCCTTGACAGAAACCAATCTACAGAGACTACCGTACCTGCAAGCAGTCGCCAAGGAGACACTCCGGCTGCACTCGCCCATACCCCTCCTCGTCCCCCACATGAACCTCGAGGAAGCCAAGCTCGGGGGATACGACATCCCCAAGAGAACCAAGGTGATAGTGAACGCGTGGTGGCTGGGGAACAACCCGGAATGGTGGCACAAGCCCGAGGAGTTCCGGCCGGAGAGGTTCTTGGACGAGGAGAAGGAGGTGGAAGCAGTGGTGGGCGGCAAGGTGGACTTCAGGTTCCTGCCCTTCGGCGTCGGCCGGCGAAGCTGCCCCGGGATCATAGTGGCGCTGCCGCTGCTCTCGCTCATCGTCGGGAAGCTGGTCAAAGACTTCGAGATGGTGCCGCCGGCGGGGGTGGACAAGATCGACGTGACAGAGAAGGGAGGCCAGTTCAGCTTACAGATCGCCAACCACTCCACCATCGCCTTCCATGCGATCGCACCATTAGAGACAGGCACAAGTGTAGGAGATGAAGTCGTAGGAATTGTTGAGACGTGAGAGATCAATTGGCCTAAGCAATAAGTACATACCGTAGTGGTTCGGCTACTCTTTTAAAGTGGAAATTGATGCATGAATGTACTGTAAATGATGTAGAGAGGCCTTTTTTTTTTCCCTTATTTTATTTTTTATTTACAACGACAAGAAACCATATACCAAATCAAACTTATACCGTCAGATAATATTAAATCCGTTAAAAACTATTCCTCGTAGGAGATTTCTATTAGCATCCCACTTTTATTATTTATAACCTCATCTTAATTTTTTAATATTTTTAAAAATACCTCTTTACAAATGGATGCAATTTTTTTTTTTTTTCTTCTTGCCCTTTGTGCGGCAAGGGATGAGCGACATCAAGCGACGAACAATGTTTTCCTTTTATGTGTTGATCGTTAAGCTATATAAATGAAGCCATAAGATGAATTGTGGTGTCGAGCAATGTAAAATGATATAATGGTGTCGATCGAAGTTGGTGGGATTGTCAATAGCAAACTTATTCTCTACTCTATCAAAATTCACTATTCAATTTACAATTTGATTGTACTCCTTAAACACTAGCCATGTCTTAGTTTATAAAATCTTCAACAACAAAAAAAAAAGGAAAAATAGAGCATATTGATGTCTTTGAAAACAAAATGTTTTTATATCCTTTTTTTTTGTTATATTAGTTTATTGATTTAAAAAAATATTTCTTTTAATTCTAATGATCTCATTGCAGGGAGAATCATGTTCCCAATAAATTATTTTCAATTCTTAATGATGCTTGATAGATAGATATTAGTGAGACATCAAGTTTGGATGAAAATTATTTTTCAAATAGCTCAGATCTCGAGATTATGATGAAGATGATGATAGTGGCGATGTCTTCGAAAATATATTAATTGAAGAAAGATAACAAGAAGATGTTGAAGGTGACGTAAACCTTAATATTTATAATGCATTAGATGTCAATAAACGAGTTATTTTGATTGAGAATATGTTTGATAATGTTGAACAAACACTTGTTAAATAAGATTGTAGCCAAGATGATTATGTGTTATTAAACACATCAATTTCTTTCATTGAAGATGATGATTCTTCATACAATGAATGATCTATTTACGTACGATATTTAAATAATATTAAAAATTATTATTATTATTATTATTATATATTTGTAACTTAAATAATGTCTTTGTACAGGTGTTTTGAGATAGGTCTTAATTTCAAAAATCATCAAGAGACTGTCATTCCAAGAAATCTCAATTTTGAGATGAAACATATTACAACTAGAAGTTATAAGGTAAAAACAAAATATAAAATTATGATGCTATCTCATGGTGGAATCTTTATGCATTATCAAGTCTCATAAAGAGTGTAATTTGTTAAGATTGAGTAGGGATCATGAGGATTGCAATAGTTCTTTCATTGATCTCCAAACATAATTATTGCTGGTATTAAAAAAAAAGATTTGGAGTAGTTGTTTTATATAAAAGGGCTTATCTTGCACAGAAGATTATACTTAATAAGGTTCATGGTGACTTTGATGAGTCACATATTAATATAATTTTTTTTTTAAAGGAAGTTAAATTTGTATAACTATGAGACTCATATCCAAATGATAGTTTCATCATAAACTTATTTTCAAAAAAATATTTTGAGCTTTTGAATATTGACTTAGAAATTTCAGATTATATATACAACCCATCTTTGGTATCAATGCTACACATCTATCAAGCAAATATTAGCTATAGTTATTATTGTAATAGATTTTTTTTTCAATTGTATTTGTTGTGATAAAGATTGAGTGCAAAAATCCACGAGGGTGGTTCTTGCATTAATTGAGAATATATATTATGGAATAAAAAAATTAACTATTATTAGTGATCAAAATCTAGGAATTCTTTCGATTGTGAAAAAAGATTGTAAAGTTGTTTTGGGCTAATACTATATCCACTACTATGTATAAGCTTGATGAATGCATACAAAAGTTGAGAAAAAAATCATAAAAAAAATTCCTTATGGATATCTAAAATTGAGAAGGAGTTCCAAAACAAGGTACTTACATTATCAGTTGATAATGTTGATTTCATTATATTAATTATTTTTTGATGTAATATGAGAGTAGACCATTTTTTTTACAATCTTGGAGATTTTACTTTATTTAATGGATCAAACACAAGATAAAACTATCCTTATCAAATTTTAAATACATGTTAGGATTAAATTATATTATATAAAAAAATAAGGTACAGTAATTTGAAAACCATATATATCTTTTTTATATGTAAACCTTTTAAATAACTGATATATCTTGAATATTCTCTTTCTCTCTCCCACTATTGGAATCCTCTCAAAAATAAATGAATGAAATGTTGCTAACCAATTATACTTATTCAAATTTTTTAAATTGTCAACAGTTGATATTAAGGACCACTATAATCTATAGTTGCTTTGATAAAATAATATGTAGGAAAAATATATATAATACATGCATCCGACAAAAGGCCATCACTGATTCCTCATCATCACTTGGATTAAATTTATTATCGATCTTTTTAAATCCCCGCGGGTTGGTCTTTTATAGAGAAAAAAATACTTATGTGTAAAATACCCTGCGGATTAAGATGTCTTCAAAATCAATGACTTATTCAATATTGGGTAGATTAAGTAGAAAACATGTATCAGATACAGAAATTAAAAAAAAAAAATGTAGTACCACTCTATTCATTAGAAATTTATCACTCTCAAACTATTTGTTGATATTAATCCACGAGAAATGATAATATCAAGAATATCCAAGAAATGACCAAATATGTCTATAAGAAAGTGATGAAAATGATCCACAAAGCTTCGTCCTAAAACTATTAATTAGAATGATTTTTCGACCCCATATCAAAATAATTTGATCTAAAAATTTATATAAGCAAAAACATAATTATGATTAAATCAATAATTTTACAATTGGCTTTAGACTTTCTACACATATAATAAGTATTTGATGACATGTTTGAAGCCAAAATGGGTTAAAGTTAATAATTCCATAAAAAAATATCTAACTAGAAAAAACAAGGAGAAAATAAGAAAAATGACACATGATTCATATGATAAAAAATTCATAAACATATTTAAAATTATCTAAAATGAAACATAGTAACATATGTCCATAAGTGAGTGACCTATTCAAAGTTTTTCTAGAATTTGAGATCATTTTGAAAATGGGACTACGCAATGTATTGTTTTCTATTTTTCCTCAAAAAGAGTGTATCACCTATTTGAAAATTTTTTCTAGACCAAATTTTATACATATATTGTTGACCTATTTAGAAGCTCAATTATGAAAAAAATATTGCATGGATGTATTATAATTTATTAAAAATATAAAAAATAAGGAGAAAATAATAAATGTCATACTATTTAAAATTTCAAAAATCCATAAAATTACCAAACAATATAAAATGGAAAAAATGAGTGATATATATTCATTAGTGTCACATTCAGTACTTTCCTAAAATTTGCAGATCATTTTGTATAGTGCATCAATGTGATGGATGCACTATTAGATGGCATGCACTATTTTTGAATTTTTCCTCAAAATAATACATCTCCTATGAGGAACTTTTTTTCTAAACCAAATCTTCTACATATATTGTTGACCTATTTAGAAGATCAAATGTGAAAAAAAATATTACATGGATGTATTCCAATTTGTTACAAATATAAAAAATAAGTAGAAAATAGAAAAATAACACATTGTTCAAATGTTCAAAAATTCATAAGATACCAAAAAATCTTTAAAATTTAAAAATAAATGACATATGCCCATAAGTGTCCTATTCAATGCTTTCCTGAAAAAATTGATATCATTTTTAATAGTGCATCTATTTGAAGCACTATTTTTGAAACTTTCTCATTAATAGTGCATCTATTTGAAGCACTACTTTTGAAACTTTCTCATTATTAGTGCATCGCCTATTATGAATTTTTTTACAACAAATTTTTTACATATATTATTAACATAATTAGAAGCTCAATTGTAAAAAAAATTACATAAATGCCTTATAATTTTTTAGAAAATAGAATAAACAATGAGAAAAATAGAAAAATGACACACTATTCGGATGCTAAAAAATCCATAAAAATACCGAAAAATAGAAAAATGACATACGTGTCATATTCAATACCTTCTTAAATATTTAAGATCATTTTGATCAGCACATCTATGCGATATACTATTTCAAAATTTTTCTTAATAATAGTGCATCACCTATTAGGAATTTTTTTTAGACCAAATTTTCTATATATATTGTTGCCCTATTTAGAACTTAACTGTGAAAAAATATTGCATGCATTCCATGTATTTTTCTAGAAATAACAAAAATAAGGAGAAAATAAAAAAATGATACTTTGTTTAAATGCTAAAAAAATCTATAAAAATATAAAAAATCTCTAAATTGGAAAAGCAGTGATATATATATATATATATAAGTTACATATTCAAACTTCTCTAAAAATTTGAGATTATTTTGAATATTGTATCTATGCAATATACTATATTTGAATTTTCCTCAATAATAGTGCATCACCTATTCGGAAAATTTTTCTTTAATCCAGAAATTATATAAGAAGCTCAAATACGAAAAAAACAATACATAGATAAATTATAATTTATTTAAAATAACATAATATTTTGGATAATTTTTTATTTAAAAAAACTTAAAATATTGATAGTAAAACAATAAGTTTTCGAAACAATGTTCAGAATAATAGACATCAATGCAGTCTTGGAAATCTAGCTACATAATAAACCAGAAGTTTAGATTTTTCAACAAATATTTTTACAAAGGTAGACACATATCTTAAAGAAAAAATTATTCTATCGCAAACAATGCCGGTTGTTATTATAGTTTTGGAACCTTACAAGCAAGAAACGCTCAAACTCTAGAACTCTCTTTATGATAGCAATGGAACAAAAACTCAAAGGGCTCAGTGTTATTGAGCTCAATGGACTCGATGTCATTGGTGGTGGAAATTAACATCTCATAAATATGATAGAACTCGACTCTAAACACAATGATATAATAATGCTTAAAGACTATACTATAGAGTATACTGCCACAATAGCGATGAAATAGGCAACAACTAGAGATGCAAGCTCTAGTGTACAGTAATAAATTGGTTCAAAGTGAAATTTAATTTTTTTTATCAAATTTAATTTTATGTGAAATCAAACTAATTTTAAAGATTAACATTATCCTTGTAAAAAGCGGACGCATTGTTTAGACAATTTTCAAAATCGAGATGTTTGCTAGAAAAAGATAAAATTGTAATTTCATTGAAGTATATATATATATATATATATATAAAATATGGAGTAAAACTTGATGGGGGTGAGTATGTCATTTGACACGATATGGGTGCATGCGGTCGCCAAAGCGGGAGATTCGACGACTGTGCCCGGGAACTCGTCCAGATGCATAGACAACGGGCATGCGGTCGCCAAACCTCGGGCCGAGGACGAATCGGAACACTTGGCAGTGTTCAACGAACGTAGACGCGTCCTCACCCGATTGGGACACTACACTTTTTAATTTTCGCGGCCGTCGTCAACCACGAAAAATTCCGCTGATACGGACAGTCGTCGTCTTGCTCGGCACGTGACACCTGCAACGTGGACACTGATCTCGCCGCCGCCGTTGATGAACTACTCCTCCCAAATTGATCTCATGGGACCGACCGAGCCACATTGCTTTGTTTCCTATCACAACCGTCCATCTCAATCGAATCATATGATTTGTCCCCTCCCATTCAACTCATCGATCCGTTATGTTCTCTGTAACGGGATCTGATGAAACGCGAGCCGCAATGAGGCTATTTTGGTCATTTGAGTGGCCAGCGCGGGGGGTGATTCCGTAAGTTAAGCATGGGTCGGATGTCTTATCATGTCACGTGGCGTCCATCCCCCTTCATATGTGCGCCTCCGCTTATAAATACCAACTCACCGTCGTCCTCCTCGGAGGAGGAGCCCAAAGAAACCGCGAGAACGAAGAACAGGGGGCAGAGCCGAGAACCCACCCACTTTGGAGAGCAAAATCTAGGGTTTCAATCCGCCGGAACCCCTAGGTTCTCCAAACCTCGCCTCTGTTCTCTCGCTTTCGCCTCGCCTCGCCTCGCCTCCAATCCTCTCCCTCCGGAGGCGCCCCTGTTCCTCTCCGTGGGGTTTCAGCGCCCCCCGTCGGGATATCGTCTGTGGTGAGATGCTGCATTAATCTTGGGTCATTTTCTCCTTCCGAATCGATTCTTGGTGTTCCAAGAAGCCGTTCGCGATTTCTTTTCTAGGAAGGTTTCGATTTCTATCTTTCTCGGCGGTGGTAAAAGATTATATATATATATATATATATATATATATATATATATATATATATATATATATATATATATATATATCTTTATTTCAATCTTCTCCCCTCTCCGTCGACTGCCATCGGACAAAGCTTTGTCTTCCATGGCGGAGACCATCCGATTTCTTCTACCCGACTCCACTACTTACTCCTACTCTTAATCAAATCCCATAGCAGAAGAAGACCAATTTCATTCTTGGCTTTTGTTTCAGCTTTAACATTTATTTCTTAGATGAGTTTATTGATCTGCTGCATTGCTTATTTTATAACCCGATTTGGATAATGTAGCTAATCAGGAAATAGATTTCGTATGCCTATGGTGGGGGGTACAATTGCATCATCAATCGTATCGCTTTGTACTGTAGTTGATCTCCCTTTTTTTTTTTTTTGTTCTTCGTCTTGTCAACTGTAGATTATTAATATGGATCAACTACTTCATAGATTTCTAGTTTTTGTGTGTGTAATATGGTCACAGTACAATTTACGCAGATTTATCCTCCTCAAATTTTCTTGTTGATAGTGTATTGATGGCTGTCGTTTCTCTTCATAGATAAGAGAAGATGGTGCTCTGGGTGTTTGGGTACGGGTCATTGATCTGGAACCCTGGATTTGACTTCGATGAGAAAATTATCGGCTTCATCAAGGACTATAGGCGGGTGTTCGATCTTGGTAAGCTTCTTCTTTTGAATGGAACAATAACCAGATTGGAATCTGTTGAAGACTAAGAGAATTGATTCATTTGCTGCAGCTTGCATTGATCATAGAGGAACACCAGAAAGTCCAGCTAGAACTTGTACGTTGGAGGCCAAGAAAGGAGCAATCTGCGTAAGTCAATCCTATACCTTCTCTCATACGATATTTTTGTTATTACAAACGCAGAAAAACTATTAGAGAAGCATTTGCTTCCATCTTGAGTTTCTTATCAACAAACAGAGGATGTAAAATGGAACCGAAAAGAAAAGAACAGTTTCAGATGATTACTTGTGCATGTTCGATGCTAAATGTTCCATGATTACTTGCGCATCACGTAGTAAGCCTCGGTTTCTGTTATTGAACCTTCAGGAGTCGAGCTGAGGTGTCGGCCCGACTTGTTCTCGGCCGAGTACGCAAGTTCGCCAACGTCAGTAGGGATTTGGACCTTTGACCTTGGTTGGAGTCTTCTCGGTGGTCTGCATTCAGGTGTCGGTCGGGTTGTCTCTCGGCTCATCTCGGGGCTGACGATCCTGCACACAGGCCTCTTTGGGAATGGGAGGGTTAGCCCGATGAGGCCCCTCCGATGCTTAAGTTAGGGAAGAATGAAGAATTGCCCTCCTCCACTCGAAGGGTGAAGTAAGAGTTCAAGAGAGAGGGTATGAGAGCCCGTCCCCCTTACCTATTGTCGAAACGCGTTTTATACCTACGGGAGGGGAGCTTGTTCGTACGCCTGGTCTTACCCTTGTCATCCCTCGAGTTGTACAGTGGACGTGCCGGTGCAGCGGTATGGGGCGATGGCGTGGTGCGCCATACGGTATTAATGGCGTATGGAGGAGCTGGGCAGTGTCGTACTCGGGCGCCTCCACCTCGGACGCTTAGTGTGCTGTCAACTCAGTCGCTTGGGCTGACATGGCTTCCTCCTAGGTGTTGACATGGCTGTTGACTCGGTGTGGGCTTGGATGAGTCGGGCCGACTCATTGGGTACCCTATCATTCTGCCCCCCTGAGAGGGGTTCTGCTAAGGCACTTCGCGAATCGAGGGGAGGACTCTGAGTGCCAGTTGCTGTTGATCCTTGTCCCATCAGTTTGCCTTGGTTCGATCAGTTTTTTGTCTGACGGATCAGCTCGGGCAAAGGACTGGGAGACTGGCCGATACACGCAACTTAGGCAAAGGACTAATGGATTGGCCGAGATATACGACTCAAGCAAAGGACTGATGGACTGGCCGAGAGGCACAACTCGGGCAAAGGATTGATGGACTGGTCGAGAGGCACAACTCGGGCAAAGGACTGATGGACTAGTCGAGGTACACAACTCGGGCAAAGGACTGATGGACTGGTCGAGATACACAACTCGGGCAAAGGATTGATGGATTGGCCAAGATACACAACTCGGGTAAAGGGCTGATGGACTGGTTGAGAAACACAACTCAAGCAAAGGACTGATGGATTGCCGAGAGGCACAACTAGGGCAAAGGACTGATGGACTAGCCGAGATACACAACTTGAGCAAAGGACTAATAGATTGACCGAGATACACAACTCGGGCAAAGGACTGATGGATTGGTTGAGATACACAACTCGGGCAAAAGACTGATGGATTGGCCAATATACATAACTCGGGCAAAGGACTGATGGATTGGCCGAGATACACAACTCGAACAAAGGACTGATGGACTGGCCGAGAGGCACAACTCGGGCAAAGGACTGATGGTTTGGCCGAGATACACAACTCGGGCAAAGGACTGATGGATTGGTCGAGATATATAACTCGGGCAAAATACTGATGGACTGGCCGAGATACACAACTCGGGCAAAGGACTGATGGATTGATCAAGATACACAACTCGGGCAAAACACTGATGAACTAGCCAAGATACACAACTCGGGCAAAGGGCTGACGGACTGACGTTTGGGTGCCGTCCATTTATGACGAACGTTGCCTATACACATGATGTGAGATGACGAAGTGTGACGAGGTAAAAGGGGGTGGGCTGACGTGGCGATGCTTACCCTCATTTGCGTGTCGTTGGAGGTGCGATTCACATATTCCCTAGGCGGTCCTTTAGCCTCATCAAGAAGTTTAAACGACAAGGTCCATATAAGCCTCCCTGCGGTGGTGGCGAAGGGCCACTTCATTCTCCGCCTTTCTTTTCTGCGCCCTTGGACCCCACGCCTCGGTTGTTCCGTCCCTTTCTGCTTCCCTCATTGATCAGGTCTAGATGGTGTCCTCTCCTTCATTCTCAGTCTCCAACTTTTCTTCTTTCCTTTCTTCCTCGGTTCCCCCTCCCCGAGAGGAAAGACATAGGTCTAGCGATTCCTTAGGGAATCGATCCGGTCCCGAGAGTTCATCCTCAGGCATGATGACCGGGACGGATGCCAAGGTTCTTCAAGCCTTTGAGGCTATGAAGTCGCATCACGACTTCAACTCAACTGTTTGTCTAGAGTCTTTGGGGTCGGTTCGGAAGCGCTTTAGTATTCTGAATGAGTATGTTCTTCATGCTCTGGGGTCGGGGCAACGGCCGTACCACCCTTGTCCCGGGGGGTTCGGTATCTCTATCGACACCTTGGAAGCAGGGTTGAGGTTCCCTCTTCATCCCGTCGTCGGGGAGTGTCTCAATTGGTGGCAGGTATTGCCCGGTCAGATTGTGCCAAACTCTTGGCGCTATATCATAACCTTTCTCGGGGAATGTAAGGGTTCGAGAATCGTCCCGAGTCAGGACTTGTTCCTATCCTACTTTCAGTTATGTAGGGGTCAGGGGGGCTATTACCTAACTGCTCGGGCAGGGTTCAAGGTCAGGTGTGCCCCTTCCAACAACAAGGGTTGGAAGGCGCGGTTCTTGTTTATAAGTAGGCATCGGGGTTAGGACTTTGATGTCGAGTGGTCGGCCCACCCTATTAGCAACGTCTCCCCGAACCTTTCTGATGAAGAAACGAACCTGGTTGAGCGATTGAAGGGTGTCCTATCCGCGTCTCGGGCCATTAGGAGCTTGACCGAGGAGTGGATGGTCGAGGCGGGCCTCAGTCCAGCTTCTCGCGGTATGCCTTGTCTTTTTGCTTGAACTTCACTATCTGATTTCCTGACTCATGGTTGCCTCTGCATAAATGGTGAGCATCAACATAATGCGCGACAATCCTCGAACTTGAGGGGGGCATCCCGGAACTACGTCCTCAGTCACGGTTCCAGCACCACTGCCTCCATCGGCCCCATGCGTCGAATCCGGGTCAGCCTCCGATGTGCAAGAGATCCCCATCGAGGAAGCCAGGGGAGCGCCCGAGGTTTCCCGGAAGTGACAGTGGGGAGACTTGATCGGTCAGAAAAAGAAAGACCGATGCAAATCCCCCCATAAAGCCGATAAAGCCGCGACAAGGGGAAAAGGACCGACGAACATTTCAGATGAACCTCTTGCCTCAAGACAGAGGCCCAAGTCGGTGAGGGAGCTTTGCAGCGCCAGCGCCGGGGTAGACGACCGAGACTACCACACCATTCGGCGGTGCAACCTTCCGGAGCGGGCTTTTAATGCTCCCCTTCAGCCCGATCTTAGACCGCTGACCCATAGAATGCTAGTTTGGTAGAGCGAGGAGGCCTCGACCACGTATATCCGAGGCATGCTGATCCCGCGGCTGGCCACAGATCTGTACACCCTACCATCCGAGGTGTTGATGGACAGGGCAGCTAAAGCTATGATGTTGGTAAGTGCCTTCTCGGTCTCTTCTCATACACCTTTTTTTTTTTTACTGACCGACCATCCGATCTACTTTCTCCAGAGCCAACATTATCAGATGGCCCTGTTTGACCATGTACATGACGCGGGTCGGGTGATCACCTCCTTGGATGGTAAGGTGACCCTTCTGCGCCAAGAACTCCAAAACTTGAAGGAAGGTGGGAACCCGGACGCTGTGGCTGCGGTCGAAGTCCGAGCGGCTGAGGCTCAGTCTCTGGTAGAGCATCTCCAGGTCGAACTCAACGAAGTGAATAGCCGCCGAGCGTTACTAGAAGTGGATCTGGCGGTGGCTTGGGCAGAGTCGGCTAGCCTAGAGAGGCAACTTATCAATCTACGCGAGCGACTAGACGACTCTGAGGGCCAACTCTGAGGTGCAAGGGCCCAAGTGCGCCAACTCCGGGAGGACCTACCAAAGAAGGTGGTCGAAGATTACAAGAAATTGCTCGGGTTCGAGATGAGTCCTGTGCGAATAGGGCGAGTATCGCTGGAGTATGGGTATTAACTGGCATTAGCCCGACTTCAGGCTCGGTATCTGGGGGTAGAGATCGAGCTGGATCCCTTTGTTTCTCTTTCTGAGGATGACGACGTCCCGACGGCCGACGAGCAGCCCTTCGACGATTCCCTGTCGTTGCCCGAAGAATGAAAACAGTTCGATTGTTGCTTGTTTTTGGTCTCGTTGGGGGTTCCCCTCTCTTCCTCTTTTTTTTTTTTTTGTGTGTCAGCCCCCGATCAACGGTTGTACTTTCCCTTAATTAATGCAAAGCACTTCCTTCGTTGAAGCTACTCGTGTCTCACTAAACATAGAACTTCCGTAAATTTGAAACATGCCAAGTTCTCAGTAGCATTTTCCCTTCCATAGTGACTAGGGTAAAGGTGCCTTCCCGAGGTGAGGTTTCCACTCGGTATGGTCCTTCCCAGTTCCTGGCTAACTTGCCGTGGGAACGGGTCGGATCACTGACCTCGGCCTTTCGTAGTACTAGGTCTCCGACCCTAATCTCCCAAGGGCATACTCTGCGGTTGTAGAGTCTCGCTACCACCTTCTTGTACTCGAGGGTTCGTAGGTGTGCAACGACTCTCCGTTAGTTGGTTGGTCGATGTGGAATCTTCGTAGAGCTCGACCCGGAGGGTCGAGTAGATCGCCTTGGTCCCAAAGGTCAAGCCGAACGACGACTCGTCGGTGGTGCTTTTAGGAGTTGTTCGGGACACCCATAAGATGCTCGGGAGCTCTTCCACCCTAGTTCCGCATACGCCTTGTACCCTTTTCTCTAGTCCGTCGAGGATGGCCCGGTTTGTGACTTCGGCCAGTCCATTTATCTGAGGGTGGGCAACGGAACTGAACCTTAGCTTGATCCGATAGCTTTCACAAAATACCTTGAATTTAGGATTATTAAATTGCGTTCCATTGTCAGTGATGATTGCTCTCGGGATACTGAATCTGGTAATGATGTTTCTCCAAACGAACCCTTCGACTTGTTTCTCGGTGATAGATGCAAGTGGTTCGGCCTCTACCCATTTGGAAAAGTAATCGACACCAACTATAAGGAATTTTCGTTGTCCCGACGTTGGGGGGAAAGGGCCGAGCAGGTCTATTCCCCATTGGGCGAACGACCAGGCACCATCTAAGGTGGATATCAGGACAGCCGGTTGGTGTTGGATTCTGGCATGCCTTTGACATCTTTCACACTTCTACACATAAGCCTACGCGTCTCGACGCATGGTCGGCCAGTAGTACCCCTACCTGAGTATCTTGTGGGCTAAGGTTCATACCCTAATATGTTCACCACATACTCGTTCATGGATCTCGGCCAACGTGGTTTGCGCCTCGGTTGGATGCAAGCATCGGAGTAGCGGTTGCGTGAATCCTCGACGGTACAGACGTCCGCTGAGAATGCAATATCATGAACTCGCCCTCTTCATGCGTCGAGCAGCATTGCGAACTTGGGGAAGTTTGCCATCGCCCTTGAACTTGAGCATCTCTTTGACCCAATCGTGGTCAACTTCGGTCGCAGCCACCTCGGTAGATGTCAAAGGCTTCATGATCCTGGCCATCCACGTCGGGCACGTCATCGATCTACATGTGGAGGCTAATCTTGCCAGGGTGTCGGCCTATATATTGTCTGACCGAGGTATTTTTGTGATGATAAAATGGTTGAATCGTCGGATGAAGCACCATACCTCCGCCATGTAGTGGATCATCGACTGATCTCGGGCTTTGAATTCTTTGTTGACCTGCCCAGCGATGAGCTGGGAGTCGGTGAAAACTTCGATGTCCTCAACGCATAGCTCGTTGGCGAGGTTTAAGCCGAACAACAATGCTTCGTACTCGGCCTCATTATTGGTGGCTTTGAATTCAAGTCGGAGTGCGTGCTCGAAGACTTGATCGGCAGGGCCTTTAAGGACGAGTCCGGCTCCTCCGCGTTCCGAGTTGGATGAACCATCTATATACAAGGTCCACTTCGAGGTCAGTGGTGGATTCTCTCGGCTTGTTGGCTCTAATATGAAGTCAGCTAGGGCCTGAGCTTTTATCACAGTCCTCAGAATGTATTCGAGGTTGAATTCCCCGAGCTCGACTGACCACTTGAGCATCCGACCTGCAACATCAAATTTTGAGAGTATTTGACGCAAGTGTTAGTTGGTGACTACCTTAATGGGGTGAGCTTGGAAGTAAGGCCTCAGCTTTCTTGAGACTAAGATTAACGCGAAGTCGAGCTTTTCAATTAATGGATACCGCTCCTCGGGACCACTTAGGATGTGACTGCAGTAATATACTGGTTCCTGTCCGTCTTTTCTGAACCAGACCAAAACCGAGTTGGCCATCGCTTCTGAGGTTGCCAAGTAAATCCCAAGGGGCTCTCCGGGGATGGCTGAGGTGAGGCACGGGAGGTGGGCTATATGCATCTTTAGCTGCTGGAAAGCCTCTTCGCATTGGGAGTCCCATTTGAAGTCCTTCGCTTGCCTTAAGGCTCTGTAGAAGGAGAAACTCTTATCCCCGGCTCGGGAAATGAACCGACTCAGTGCTGCCAGTCTTCCGGTGAGCCGGTAGACTTCCTTGATCGTCTGGGGGGATCGCATTTGGAGGACGACATCTACCTTTTCCGGGTTCACATCGATCCCCCTTTGGTGAATAATGAACCTGAGAAATTTCCCGGATCCAACACCGAACACGCACTTGGTTGGGCTTAGTCTCATCTTACATTGCCTTAACGTTTGAAACGTCTCAGCTAGGTTGTCCAGGTGCGTGATTGCTTCTCGACTTTTTACTATCATGTCATCGACGTATACTTCCATATTGCGCCCGATTTGTTCCTCGAACATCCGATTGACCATTTTTTGATAGGTTTCCCCGATCTTCTTTAACTTGAAAGGCATGGCTTTGTAATAGTAAGTGTCGTGGTGCGTAATGAAGGCCATGCTTTCCCGATCCTCTGGTGCCATCTGGATCTGATTGTACCCCGAGAAGGCGTCCATGAATGAAAGCAACTCGAAACCAGAGGTTGCGTCGACCAAAAGGTCGATCCTTGGGAGGGGATAACAATCCTTCGGGCAGGCCCGATTAAGATTGGTGTAGTCAATGCACATCCTTCAAGTTCCATTACTTTTTTTGATCAATATAACGTTGGACAGCTAAGTTAGGTATTTTACTTCGGTGATGAGCCCTGCATCCAGTAATCGAGCAACCTCCCTCTCGATGGCCTTTTGTCAGTCGGGGGCGAACTTCCTCGGTCGTTGCTTCATTGGCTGGGCGGTAGACTCTATGTTGAGATGGTGCTGGGCCACCTCGGGATCAATCCCGGACATGTCCTTTGGGGACCAAGCGAAGATGTTGGCGTTTTTTCTGAGGAATTCTATTAGTTGGATCCGCTATTCCTCCGGTAACATCGAGCCAACCTTGATAGTTTTGTCTGGGATCCTCGGATTTAGGGGGACTTCGACTACTTTCTTCGTTGGCTTGGGCTTCGGGGACATTTTCCTTGAGTCTCGATTGTCGTGGGTAGTAGCCGAGGCTTTAAGCTTTTTGGGGAGCGTTGTTGCCGTTAGATAACACTGCCTGGATTCCCAGGGGTCGCTTCAGACTTCTTCGACTCTAGCTTTGGTCGGGAATTTCATGATTCGGTGGTACATTGAGACCACTGCCCTGAGTTTGTTGAGTGTGGGCCTACCGATGATGGCGTTGTATGCCGAGGGGAGCGCTACCACAATGAACGACACCAACAGTGTTTTTGATTTCGGCTCTCCTCCTATGGTGACTGGAAGGATGGTTGTCCTAGCGGGAGAGATCGAGTCTCCCGTGAATCCTGTCAGCATTGATATCACAGGAAGCAAACCTTTGTTAGTCAGACTGAGCTTTTGAAAGGCATCAAAATATAAAATGTTGGCAGAACTTCTTGTGTCCACCATGATTCTTTTGACTTGGGCATTGGCGATCTGGGCTGAGATTACCAACGCATCATCATGGTCTGAGTAAACTTCATTCCCGCCTCCAAAGGTGATCTCGGGGTCACAGCTGCTCCTCGGTCTCTTCTCCACTACGGACCAAACATAGGCTTTCCTGGCTAAGGAGCTGTCTCCTCCAGATGTCGGTCTGCCGATGATAACATCTATTTGCTTTTCAATTGGTCGATCCGGTCAGGGGGAGGGGTCTCTTTCCCCATGGGGGTGCTCCTTGAGAGCTCGTTGATCTCGGATGAATCGGTGAAGATGTCCTTGGCGGATTAAGTCCTCGATCTGGTTCTTGAGATCGTTGCATTCCTCGGTGTCGTGACCGTAGTCTCGATGAAAACAATAGTACCTTCTTTTATCACGACCTCCGATCTCTACCCTAATCGGGTTCGGAGTCCTGAGGAGTCCCTTGTCACAGATTTGGAGAAAAACCTCAGTTCGGGTTGAGTTGAGTGGGATCAGAAGGGGCCTAGGAGCAGGTAGCTCCGGCCTATCCCTTCTTCTGGGTGTCTTAGAGTGTAGTCCCTGGGGCTTGTCACCTCGGGACTTCTTATGATCTTCCCGCTTCCCTGCCACCAAAGTTTCGGCGGCTACATACTGGTTCGCCCGTTGCAGCATCTATGGCACCGTGGACGGTGGCCGCTCGATCAACAACTAGAAGAATCGTGAGGGACAAAGTCCCATCAAGAATGCTTGGATTGCCAGAGAAGGATGAGTGTCGGGCATCCTCCGGACCTCCACTATGAATCTGTCGACAAACTGGGAAGTGGCTCATCGCTTCCTTGCGTGAGACCGAACAGCGAGGCGGTCGTCGATCTCGGGCAGGAGCTTGCCATGAAGTTGAGCTCGAATTCCTTGGCAAATGGTCGAAGGATGAGATGGAAGACGGCTTCAACCGGCTGTACCGCATCCGAGCCGGTCCCTTGAGGGTTGTGGGAAAGGTACAACACATCAACGCATCGAAGGTGTCGTAGAGAGCTATTTGAGCTCTGAACGTCGCCACATGCTCTGACGGGTCAGTACTCCCGTCGTAGGGTTCCAAGGTCGAGAGCTGAAAGCTGGAGGGGATAGGTTTGTCTAGAATCTCGAGAGCAAATGGGGATCTGCCTTTTTGTGGTCTCTCCGACCTCCTCCTTGGATCTGACAAAGTCTCTTTGGACCTCGTCAAGCCTCTGATTGACTTGGTGAAGCTGTTCCCTCATCGAGTTGGTTGAATATGAGGAAACGACGTCCAGTTCTGGTGGGGTACGCATTACGTCCCGAGAATGGTTTACCGGTTGACTCACTAAGGCGTCGGGTTCTCGATCGTAGCTTCGATCAGGGGGTGGTGTGGTGCTCCACTACCGGGGTGCTCTCCTTGAGTCGACCTTGATTGGGGTGCTTCCTACTGTAGCGTCTGCCGAGGAACATCTAGACGCTGGTGCACCGGTGCTTGCGCCAATTGAGGGATGTAAGGGACGATGGCTTGGATCATCCCAGTCAACGTTTGGACTTGCTAGGCGAGACTAAGGAATGCCTCGATTGTCACAATGGGAGGCTCGAGGCTCGATGGGGGAGGAGTGAGTCCTGGAGCTGGGGGAGTGAGTCCCGGGTCATTAAACAACCTCTAGTAATGATTTGACATAGGTGGCACCGTGCTTGCTTCTTCCGCGAGAAAGCGGGGAGTTTGTCCGGCTGGCTGTAAGGTTGATGGAAGGACGTGGGTGGATCCGTCGGGGTGCTCCGAGTTTGGATTATTCGTTGGGCATTCTTGCGACATCGGCCCTCCGTCTAGAGCTAGAAATGTTATTGAACCTTCAGGAGTCGAGCTGAGGTGTTGGCCTGACCTGTTCTCGGTCAAGTACGCAAGTTTGCCAACGTCAGTAGGGATTTGGACCTTTGACCTTGGTTGGAGTCTTCTCGATGGTCTGCGTTCAGACGTCGGTCGCGTTGTCTCTTGGCTCGTCTTGGGGCCGACGATCATGCACACAGTAAGTACCTTATCATTCTTTCAATATGATAAGGGATATTTTGGTCGACAGAACGATTTTGCCATTTGTGGAGAGTGAGAGCTCCAAAAAAAACATCTCTAAGAGTAAGGGAGGATGGAGAACTTATGAGCCCTTAGCTCCCCTACTTATCAACTAACGTGGGACATTATAAGTTTAAAACTCCCTACTCACATAATTGGCGTGATATGTGTGTTTTAATTTCCAACGAGATGTTGGATTTTTGACAGTGGGGAGCTGCATACTGCGTTAAAGGAGGCGCAGAAAAGGAAAGAGCAGCAATGAAGGTTAGATCAGATTGAAGGTTCGTTCGATACTACTCTGTTAAACTAAGCTGCGTGAGCATCTTTGCTGCACGATTTGATTTCAGTATTTGGAGAGAAGAGAATGCGAGTACGACAGTAAAGCATCGGTGGACTTTTTCAAGGTGAAGGTCTCTCGGCTCTTCTTTCCCATCTCTTCACCCCTGTCGTTTGCCTCAAATTGGATTTGTGTCGTCACAGGAGGGGGATCCCCGTCACCCAACTGTTACAGGAGTACTTGCGTAAGCGACGACTCAAAACTCTCATCGTCTTCTCTGATGTGTTCCAGTCTTTTTTGATCTTTTCCTACTGATGGCCCTGCAGTTTCATATCTACTCCTGATAAAGAAGCCAACGGCTACTATCTAGGCCCAGCTCCGCTCCAGGATATGGCTAGGTGAGAGAGAGAGGGAGGAGGACGGCAAATCTCAATCTTCTTCTTCTTCTTCTTCTCCTTCTCCTTCTCCCATAGATGGGTTGGTAACCTGGTCTTCTTGGAGACTGCAGGCAGATTGCGACGGCGCGTGGTCCTTGCGGCAACAACAGAGACTACCTGTTCCGCCTGGAGAGGGCATTGTTCGACATAGGTATGTAGGGGGTTTCCCGAAAGAGACTACATGGCTAGTGGTATGATGGTATGATGGATGGTATGGTTGCTGATGGCGAGGGAGATTTTTGAATGCAGGCCATGAAGATGACATGGTGATCGAGTTGGCAGATGAGGTGAGGAAGGTGCTCCTTCTGCTGCAGCAGGAGACGGCAGCTGCAGCTGCAGCACCAGTGTCCCCGCTCCCTCTCATGTACCTCTCTCTTTGATCGATCACTCGGCGGCAACTCCTGTCAGACTAATTGCTTCATTTTGCATTCGAATGTAGCCTTTATTAGCAACTACTTGTTAGGCCTTGGCCTTCAACTGCTGGCCGATGAATGAGATATTTATTAACAACACTATTAAATAAATATTGGTAAAATGGCTCGTTTGGATTTGGATGAATTTATTTGGTGGAATGTACGTATATAATGAATATTTTGTAACGTTTGTGTGTTAAAAGTTACCAGATTATGATGTTAGGTCAATCAATATTTTCCTCCCTAAATAAATATTTTATAATAAATATGACGAAACGGAAGAGGAAACCAATCACATAAGTAGTTTCGATGGTAAAGATAAATAAAAGTCAAAAGGCACGTCGGGTCAGAAATTAGTTTATAAACGGGCTCTCCAAAAAAGAAAAAAAAAACAACAAACAAAAATATTCTATCATGTTTGTCAAATCTCCATTTCGACGGTATAATAAGAAGAAAAAAAAAAAGACAAAGGTGGGAGCCAGGCGGGCTATATATATATATATATATATATACAGTTGGAAAGACTACAAACTACCAAATTGTGATGGCAGACAGACCCGCCGCCTCTAACAACACACGATACAGACAGATTCCAATTCTTTGGACACCATCAGCTTTTATCTTCGTCCTTCACCACCTTCTCACAAGTAGAGGGAGTTGGCAAACATTATACCTCGTCGTAGGCTCTCACTTCCCGCTTCAAACTTCTTTTCTAGATCAACCTCTCCAACAGCATGAGCAGCAGCATGCAACTGGAACGATCATGTTACAAGTGCAGGAAATTAGCATTCAGAAGATACTTCAAACCTGCAGCAGCTTCATCGTTCTCCTCGGAACGAGATGATGCTGCGACGAACAAGTTCACCCTCAGCTTTGGCATCACAAGGCCTTAACCAGCTATAAGCTTGGGTAAAAGATAAATCTATTCTATATGCTACTAATTCTAAGATTCTAAATTTCTTGGCACGTCTTTGATGACATAGTCCTCATGCATTTGATTAAACCACCACCCAAGATTTGGTCAAAACTTGGTCCATACTCCATATCGTTGTGAGATATCTTGCAAAAGAAATCAATCTCATGAAACCCCATGCCATTGCAAGATGTGCGTGCCAAGTCTATCCTCATTTAACAATTAGTGTTCCACTTGGTCCGTCGCTAAGTGCAATGTCGCACCCTCATTTTTTACAACTCCCTCTAGTCTCAAAACAGGGCCAAAAAAAAAAAAAAGAAAAAGAAAAAACCAAGACCATCATCATCTTACATCTCACTTAGCCTCATAAGAAGACCAAAGAAAAATCCCATGTCTCAAGAAGAAGGGAGGAGAAAAATTACAAAAACATTACAAGAAGCATCAGAAACCAAAAGAAAAGGTAGTTGCATCCAATTTTACCTGATTCAAAAATTCATTCAACCGTCTGGCAAGCCGTATTATGCTCCCTTCAAAAATATCAGTCATCTCAATTACTTCAGCAAATGATGCACCCTGCATGGAAAACAAACTATCAAGGAAAAGGCAAGATATGGTTAACATATGCCTTTCTGCAAAAAAGCTTCCTATCCTTGGAACAATCTTTCTTCAAGATGACAATTTGATATATATCATTATTCATGCAAATTAAAGCCAGATTGAACAAGAGACCATAGTATACTACACACAGACTTCATCAGACAAAAGACAGAAAAAGAAAACCGACATTAATAAGAAATGAAAAAGTAATGTCATCAATCAGTACCTGTTCTAATCAGACATCAAAAATTACAAGCACTAACCTTTGACCAACAATATATTACATCCATCAAATATGGCCTAGAAGTCGCTTCCACATACTCCTCCACATTTATGTCCAATTTGCATTCTCGTTGTATCTGCAATTGCACCATGCATTTCATTAAAGCAAAACATCTAGGTTTATATTTATGTAGATGGGAAACCAAAAGGTTCACAAACCTGTGCAATTCTTCGTGCACTATCCTGAAGTTGCTGCAGAGGCTTTGTCAGTTCATTCCTTAAATGTATTTGTTCGTTGGATTTATCACAAGGAATGAAACAACTTGCGAGGGCAGCTACTTGGTGGTGATCAAGATCATTAAACGTACCTATTCAAACACTCCTTCGGATAAGACAGTTTCAATGAAAGAGCAACCAAACTTACTAATCGAAGGCGTACCATTAAACATCAACTCAGTGACCAGAAGTTCATCCCCAGTGTCTATCAAACAGGCAGCACGCCCTTTCAATTGGAGGACACCATCAGCATCAATATGACCAAGCATCTTCAGAACTCGAGAACGATTTTTCAGCTCATCACGAAATTTTTGCAACTAATATCAATGTTAAAAAAAAAAGAATCTTAGATATATACTTTGGCCAAAAATCTCGTTACCATAACATGCACTAATTATTAGAAAGGTCACTTGATCCTAGAAAGACCTTGTTCAGAAGAAAAAATTGCTGCTACAATAAGAGAGCAAAGTCACTATAATTGCATGAGGTGTTCAACGAGAACACAACACAAGATCCAAGACAATTGTGGAAAATAGGGTTTGTTGAAGTTTGGACAGACACTTACCAAAGTTTGCAATTTCGACCTGTACCACTCGGTACGGACAGTACATACCGGTCCGTCGGATTGCCGGTACACGGCCTGCCCGCTGCAATTAGAACAGAGCTAAATTTTGCTGCTGTTGAGATTTTTGACACTTGATTAGAGAACACATACGAAAAATGTGGGACATTTGGCATTCCTCATCAGCTGCCAAACAAGTCTTCTGATGACTAACTACATTTTCAAGTTTAATTTACAAGAATTATAGACTAAATCACAAGGTAAAAGTGATTTCTTACTGGAACTATATCTTGAAATCAAATAGGACTGGTTCCCTCCCATTTCTTGAGACTTTGTTTAGTAGGGTATTGTGTTCTATTTTAGGTATGGTTTGCTTCTAAAGAGACTTTTATAGTAGGATGCTTTCAGTTTATTAGGATTGTGAACCTAAAATTTAGTTTTAATGTGCTCCATACAGGAGTATATTTCTTTGGAAAATCTTTGAGCAAGATAATTCATAATGTGCTCCATACAGGAGTATATTTGTTTCTCATGTATAACTCCACAAAGAAGCTAAGAAAGTGCAAGGCTTCCAAACCTGGTCATTAGGTCATTATTGGCTTAACCTACTTTTGCTTTTTCCAAATAATTCATAAGACTGGCCTACTAGATCATTTTTGCAATCACAGTCTTCTACTTGACATCCATATTTACCTTGCTCAAATGTTTTCTGCCAAACATACCTGTGCTTCTCCCTCCGCTTCCCAAATTAAATCTCTAATTTTTTCTAGTTATCAAAATACCACGCAAGTAGCACATCAGTGTAAGCACTAAACTCTACCACGTGCTTTTTCTCTCCTGGCCAATTTAATACTTGCTTAAAGAAAATAAGGCTAAGACTAACCAAGTAAATTTTATCATCTCATTGGATGTGACATGAGAAAAACCATGATTGTGCTCAAGCAATATAAATGCACCCAAACATGTAAATAATACCACCGTGAGAAAATATTACATTTACAAAGTGTACATCAGCCCAAGAGTATCTTACTTGCGAGTCACGCATTTTTGACTTAATGTGCTGGATTTCGTGATTCACCTCAGCTTTTCTTTGGTACCACTTGAACTGCTGCTCATTTTGACCAGACTGTAACCAAAAACCAGAACATGAATTCACATTCAGATAAATCCCACAAAACTGAGACAAAATGTTGAAACAGAAAGAAGTAAAAGAATACCTTATGCAGCGGATGAGCAAATACTTTCTGCTCAATTTCTTCAATTTGATTGACCAAGTTAACAAATTCGGGATCTTTAATGCCCATATCCTGCCAAAAATGCCAAAGAAACCAAACAAAAGGACTCACAGGAATCAGCAATGTAAAGATCAATGATACTTGTTTATAAGCATTATTAAATAGTAAATCAGAAAGACAAAAGGCAGTGCAGAAGGGCAAGAACTGCCATTTCCTAGCACTATATATAAAGGAAAATGATGTATCCCAAAGCTCTGTCCAAAACTTTATCATTTAATGCGGTGTCTCAAATCTCCATCTGAATCTTTCTCTTATGATGTGGTTCTCTCATGAATTTTATCTGTGAATCCCACAAGTCAGGTGTGAGACAGCCACATAGGATGAGATTTCAAAAGCACTTTGATACATAGATCTGGACTCAGGTATAAAGGGAAAAAATTTCTCCCCCTTTAAACCTTCTTCCAAAGATGCTCCCTCGCAATTTCATTGCCCAGCACTAAAATACACACATTTTTTTAGTCCCATTCTCAGCCACAAAAACCAAATAAATTAATATATATGAACCTTCACATAGGTTATATTATCAATTTATTTCTTTCAAAGTTGTATTACAGTTTTCTTTTCCTTTTTTAAGTAACAAATTGAGTGCGATTTAAATGATTTTTCCACAAACATTAATCACATCACTTGGCTAAAATTGGCACACAGTTCCAACAAATTTGACCTCTAGGTGTGTCTTCTTTTCCCCCTGTCAAATGCACTGATCCAATATAGAAGATTGTCTATTAAAATATTGTACATACACCACTTTGAACCTCAAAAAGAGATCTACTAGCTGTTCAACACAATTAGCAGATGCTGTGTTGACAGCCCTTTTATTTGTCTCTATCACAAAAACTTTCAAGGAATATAAAATTTGCAATACTTAATATGAGATGAACTTTAAATACGAGCTGTGTGTGCCAAAATTTATCACTGAACATCATGCTCAAGAAAGGAAGTATCATCCTTGTTTTCTAAAATTTTTTTATACACACTTCTGCTTATTAGCAATCAGTGTCAATTTTTACTAACATTTCTTTCTTTAATTAAGAATTATTGTATGATGTCTCCATATGATATGTATGTTTCTCTTTAAAGATAATTACAATGTTTGCATAGCCAACACTTACTGAAAATTTCTAATATATATTGGCAAAAGACTACCTACAAAATGGCCTTGCATGCTGAACAGAAATATCATACCTGTAGCCAGTCTTTATGAAATCAAAATAGTAGATGCTTAAGCATGGACAAGAATAATGACAGGAGAAAATTCTTAAAAATTGAAAATATACTTTCACTGGATGCAGCTTTGGTAGTCCTTGTGGATACCGATTTCCTAGCTCTTGAACAGCAAGAAGTACATTTTGCCTTGCTTCTGTTGGTCGGAGGTCAGAAGGAATTGCAATTCTGATACTACTAAGACCAGATATCAGAGGCAATGGTACAGGAACCTACAGATAGTTTGCAATATAATCAGCCAAACCATGGATTTTAAGTATCTTCAACTTCATGAACTACTTGAGATACCAAGATAAGAATATGAGCAGGCACCAATAAAATCGTTATCCCATGAGCTTCAACTCACCACATGCATCTCACCCTTTTCCCCTGGACGAGGTGGGCATGGCTTTGGACGCAAGCCATTTTCACTTAAACCAGGAGAGCAGTGCAGCAAAGTGTCCACGATATAAGCACTACTACTACGTGCAGACACCAAAGTGGGAGGCAAAGTGCTTGATGCTGTGGGAGGTTTCTTCACCACATTTACCACCACTCCCCAACCCCAATCCGTTCCACCATCTCGTACTTTAACCTGCAGGAAAAGACAAATTGAAGTTTCAACTAATTGCCTAAGAATACTACTTCAAAATGATATACATCTTTAAAAATCCAAAAGAAGTCAGTAAACAGCTAGTAGAAGAAAAAAAAAATGCTATGGTTAACATGATAGAAACTGCAACTTACCAGCCTACCAGGCACCAAGTACATCAGAACCTTTTCAGGTCTGGTAATCTCAGACATAATTTTCTTTTCAAGTTGAGCTACCTCAAGTCCCAGCTTGTGATACTCAGCAAGTTCAGCCTAATGATGCAAAAAATAAAAAATAAAAAATAAAAAAAATAGTAACTTCACATGAGGAAAAAAAGGACAATGCTTTCTCTTGTGCTAAATTACCTCTCCAGAAGAATCTAGCAAAGCAGCTTCCTGCTCCAATTTTGAGATCATTTGTCCCATATCTGGTAATGCCTGAATCAAGTAACCAAATTACTCAACCAAGATGATAGTGCAAGATAAAATACAATATGCATGAAATTATAAAGGGTTAACCTTCTCATACTGAAACTGGTGGAATGAATTTTTAATGACATGCTCAGCAGTAAATTGACCTTCGGCACGGCTCATTAAATTCAGAATTGAGTAATAGCTCAATCTGAAAGTACTGACCAGTGGAGCAGGTTTACCTAAAACCATGTCCTTGAGTACGTTCATTTCCATCTGAAGAAAAACAGAAGTGTCTATCAAAACTCTTAAGAGAACTCCAAATTTTTTTTAAAGAAAAGCACTAACACGAATCATCAGGATGCCCAAGGACGCTTATTGGAAGTACTGAATGTTTATAGTCTACCCACAACAGAAAAGCATTCAACAGTTAAAGGTCAAAAAATTGTGACCAAGTGACCAACATTTATAAAGAATGGAATAAGGCATTGAACATCATATTCAACCTCATCCATTTGCTTACCACCTGTAATCCTGTTAGATGTTATCAAGTAAATTTACAGTAAGTTGTTCGTAATGCAAAGATCACAATGTCCTGCAGATGAAACCAATGGATACGTGTTGCATTGTTATTCAGTATTCACTATGCTCTATAAAACAGTAAGCTAGGAATTAAAAAAATGGTATATGCATTTAACTCTTTGCAGGATAAAAATACCAGATGAATTTTTTATCGTTTGACATGATTGATACCAACACTATTCAGATGTCAATCTGGTCTTGTATTTGTGAATCCAGACTTCCACTAAGGGGTTTTAAGCAGAGTTTTTCTGAGACCACTTGTCTAACAAAAATTATGAGTGATCACTTTTATTTATCTTTCAGTTTCTCCAGCTATAATTTAAATTATTATAGGATAACATCTGATGAAGTTGCTTAAGACATCATTACCTTTTCATCAATCATTATCACACATATACCACGTTCATCTTTGCCACGACGTCCAGCTCTTCCACTCATCTTTCGAAAAAAAAAACATAAAGAAATAATCAATAACTCCACAATAGAATTTCTAGAAATAAGATAATGAATTACAATGACATCCTTCATGATGTTGCAAATATTTTAACCTCCTTTTCCAGGCATTTATGCCTCTTATTCCTTTTTACTTTGGTTGCATATCAAACATGAACGTGAAAGTTTTGTTACCTGTATATATTCGCCAGATCCAATGTACCGATTACTATCACCATCCCATTTCTTAACAGATGTAAAGACAACTGTTTTTGCTGGCATATTCAATCCCATGGCAAACTGTGAAGTAAAAATAAACACACAAGATAAACCAAAAACTAACTTCAACATAATAAAAAATAAAAGATAATCAGCTTTACATGAAACTACATCTCTAAGAAGGTGAAGCAGAACTCTACGCCAATGGAGATTTCTTATAAATAGTAATATATATGTGGGACCTATCTTTACAGATTAAAATACTGAACCTCTACTCCTTGAAAAGCATCCATTTCGAAAGAAATAATTAACAAAATTAAAAGAAATATGAAATGTTGACATAAACATACGGTTTCAGTAGCAAAAAGGGCTTTCACAAGTCCTTCCTGAAAGAGAAGCTCCACCAATTCCTTGATTATCGGAAGAAGGCCAGAATGATGCACTGCTATACCTCGTTTAAGAAGTGGCAACATCAGTTCTATAGCAGGCAATGTTCTATCTTCTTCATTCAAACAGAGGACTGCATTGCGGAAAACCTGTTCAACAGCATCTTTTTCCTCTTGGCCGTTGAAATCTAGCTTTGACATGGACATAGCATGCTGCTCACACTCCCTTCTACTAAAGCTGAAAATAATCACTGGTTGAAACTTTCTCTCCATAATCATCTGTAGACGAAACAACATGTTAATACTAATAATAGTGAATGTATTGATAAACCATTAAATACCTCAGCATGTGATATTTGGATGCCAAGAAGTATGAAAAAGCTCATGTTTAACTTTTTGGGTTGTAGGAATGCATTTTCAGAAAGAATCAGGGAGATGCTTTATGGCATTTCAAATTAAGTTTGCTCTAGGTATGACACAGCTCCCAACATTTTCTGGATATTATGGCAGACTGACACGTGTCAAAAGCATCCATCAGGTGGGGCAGAAAAAGGTTGTGACATAAGCAGAAAAATGCACAATGAGTGAAACCATAAAAGATATGTAGAAGAAAATAGGGGTATAAGCACTACACTGCGTTTTGCAAATCTATATGTAATATTGTGTATTCACTAAATAGTATAGTCAGCACAGCAGTAGCTTACATTATGGGAGAACAACAGCTGTGCCAATCAGTTGATGACCTCAAAATAAGTGGACTAAGCTAAAGATTGCTATGTCAATTCACATGTTTTCTACAACCTGAAACTGATCATACCATAATGGTGTCAACATATGCCATGTTGACCCATGCCGAAGGTGCAACATACAGATAGCCCAATTTAAGAACCCCCAATATGAAATTGTGAGTAGAAGTATTGGAATGATCCCATGTCACAACATGACAATCCTTGAAGTAAACATGTGTAAAATGTGGAAAAAAAAAAATAGTTCCAACATCTAATATGCCTTAGCTTCTTGCAAGCCAAATCTGCTTGCCCTGCTAGCGTGGGCAACATGCTGTGTGAATTTCTTCAATGCTAGTTTGTACTGATAAGGATTTCTCAAAGAATTAGTCAACCAGTTGTACTCTAGCAAGCTTATGATAAGCGATGAGTTATAAAAGCAGAGGAAAGAATGATTAAACTATTGCTTGACAAAACAATCATAATTTGTAACACAATGAGCAAAGCAGCAGCGAAAGGACATCAATCTCGATAAGTTGACTTAGAATCTTAGATATAAAACAACATATAACTAATAGCATGGCCAAAAGTCAGAAATTTGATGTTCTTTTTTTATGTTGTCCTAAAAAAGTCACCTCACGAAGAATTGCCATTTGATGGCGAGAGCATCCCCATACCTTTATGGCATGGTCCGCCTCCATTCTGTGCAAATCAGCATGCCCTGTGTCAATCAGAACATGCCAAATGTTGGTCTACAGAATATTGCCAATACCATCTTGGCACAGGATATTTTGACCTGTACCATTCACATTTGATAGGCACAGCAATCCTTGCATCTAGCTGGCTATATCAGTGAGTTAACGCTCAATGCTCTACCAGCAGCAATGAGATGATATGAAATTTAGTTAAACAGTTCACTGTCAGAGTTCAAAATCTGGACTTCCAAGTCTCCAACTGTAGTGCAGCAGAAGCAACATCAAGCATAATATACATAAGATGCTCTAATCTTCTGTTAGTCTGACCACAGCTGTTGATAGAGTCCTGCTAGTGAGCAATCTCACAATTGAATTAGCAGGTCTTACCATGCAAAAGAATCAGAATACTTTCCAACCTAACAGTTAAAAGAAAAAGTATCGAACATACAATCTAATCTTACATCAGCCCGATTAGCAGTGAATCACCTGATTCATGTGAATGTTTGACAAAAAATTTTAGCTACAAGAGTCCAAATCCAAATTAAGAGTACAACACCACAATCTGGTTGATTTTGCATCGTACATGTGGCCATCGCAAGACACTTCCAAACTAATCAAACATTCAAGCCTTAATAGCTAAGTCATTAACTGTTCCTCGAAATTTTAGGAAAGGTACCTTCACAATCTTGTAGATGTCAGAACCTGCAGAAGCAGTCCCTCCCTTTGTAATCCTACCACTCACTTTTCCACCGCTCTTGTTTCCATCTGCCTGAGCCTTTTGCTTTGTGAAAGTCTCCTGAAGCTTCATAAAATTATCCTCTTTAAACTGCTCATTCTCATCCACAACAAGATACAAACCTGAGCCACCTATAGGAAACACATAATGTTGCAGTGGGGTCGGTCGGTAGTCGGTGTACACAACATGACATGGCTGCTTGTGCAAGTTGCATATCCACTCAGCAAACTCTGTGGCATTAGACATGGTTGCTGAAAGAAAAACCATCTTAATGGCGGGGGGCAAAAATATTATACTCTCTTCCCAGACAACCCCTCTCTCCCTATCTTTCATGTAGTGAATTTCATCAAAGATAACCCAAGCTACCTCCTTTATCACTTCAGAGCCTCTGTACAGCATCCCTCTCAGAATTTCTGTCGTCATGACCAAGCAACTTGCATTTGGTGCAATTGTGACATCACCAGTCATCAATCCAACATCAGAAAACTCCTGACTTAGCTCTCTGTACTTCTGGTTGCTGAGAGCCTTTAGTGGTGAGGTGTAGATGACCCTTTGCTTATCTCTGAAGGACATCGCAATGGCATACTCAGCCACTGCGGTCTTACCTGCAGAAGTGTGTGCTGACACTAACACAGACTCATTCCTTTCCAAGCAAGCAACTGAAACTCTTTGGAAAGGATCTAATTCAAATGGATAGGTCTTGGCCATCTGACCACCGTACACAGGGTTTGAAAGACTTCCATAGGTGGCTTCATCCTTGGAAGAAGAATATCCATTTGGGACTGCGACCTCATGAACACATGTACGTGACAGGTTCCTCCGCTTTGGAACGGGTTCAGCCTTTGTAGCTTCATCGGCCAACACAGAAATGTTATTGAAATCTTGCCGTGGAAGCTTCCTCTTTCCTGGAAGTACAGTTTCCTCCATTTACCGACTAGAGAATTCTGACCTTCTACACCTGCCTTGGGCAATTCCCTTCCTTGCGTGAGGTATCTGATGGTATTCCTCAACCAACAACCAAGACAACCAAGAACTGCATCCCAAAAGAGGCAAAATTAATATACGAAAGATCCAGAAAAAAGAAAACGCGCATTCACAAGAACCTTATGGTGCCCAAACCATGTTGGGACTGGAATGGAGAAACAAAGACTATCAAAAACAAGTTTCTTTCCGTTCAAGAATAGTTCTACAAACAGTTACCAAGGGGCAAAAATAATAGTATCAGGAAGAACAACTTCTAAATACAGCCCTACAGTCGATAAGATACAATATATAAGCTCAAGAGTGAAGCGCGGCTGACAGTACCCCGATTCAAGAACCTGAGCTGGAGAAACGTTCAACCGATATATTTCTTGGGGAGGGATAAAAGGGGACAGAGATGAGAGAGAGACAGCGCAAACCTGCAAGAATGATGTGCCGGTGAAGACGCTGCGGTGGCGGAAACGGAGAGGGGCGCAGTGAAGAGACAAATTTAGGGATTCGAAACCGGAAAAGAGGGGGAGCGTGGCGAGCCGGCAACGCGGGACTGAGAGAGAGAGAGAGAGAGAGAGAGGAATTAGATTTAGGGTTTGGATGCGATAGACTTTAATTAATTAATAATTATTTATTTATTTACTACTATCTAAAATGGGCTTACGGTCATAGTAATGGGCTGAGCTCAGTATCTTATATGGGCCTCCAAAAGGGCCAAAACTGCAACCCCTTCAACCATCTCCTAAAAAAATAAATATAATTAAAGTGATTCGATCAGAACCAACACGGAAGTGGATTTGCATTCGGTTCGAGTTTAATTAGATCAAATCAGTGGAAAAAAGTTTGATGAAACAAATTAATTCGGTCTGACTGACAAACCTAATTGCTCGTAATATAATGTAATTTAGAAAAGAAAAAACATCAATTTAGATCCTAAGTAACGAGTCTAAGAAAATTGAATTGAATTGCGATGGTCCACATTTCAAAGTATACTCAGGATGGTAAATATGGTATGATACAAATCTATCCGACACATTGAATTCCTTGTGTTAATTATCAATGTTGCCAACTAGCTTAATTGATAAAGATTTTTAACAATAAATTGTAAGATTCTAGATTCAAACTAGGTATTATTATATTCACCACTTATCCTTATATATTATATATAAATAACTATCGGGTCACTATTAACTTGATGATTGAGGTGTTCTTGTGTTTAGAGAAAATGATTAAACCTCAATAATTGATTGGTTTAAATTATATTAAATTATACTATCTTTTATTTTGATAATAACTTGTAACATTCATGTATCTCAACTTGTCTACAACTTGAGAGTACCAATGAGTTACAAAGTATGATCATGTTGTGAGCATGATCGTCTTGATGACGGTTATTTTTCTAAACTTTATAAAATGACTATGTAGTCATTTTGTAACATTCATGTATCTCATCAGTGTATCTCGACTTACCTTCAGCTTGAGAGTACGAATGAGTTAGAAAGCGTGATCATGTTACGAGCATGATCGTCTTGATGATAGTTATTTTTTTAAACTTTATAACTTGAAAGTATGATCATCCTGAGGGCATGACTAACTTGATGATGATCATTTTGACAATGACCCCATTAATGATACAATTGTCATAAAAGTATGTATGTAGTCATTTTGAGAATATAATAGCCCTCCTGATGATG
This sequence comes from Ensete glaucum, assembly GCA_021527575.1. NCBI lineage: Eukaryota > Viridiplantae > Streptophyta > Magnoliopsida > Zingiberales > Musaceae > Ensete > Ensete glaucum. The sequence goes on along the minus strand of CM038551.1, from coordinate 4,100,864 downwards.
ATAGACTAAAGAGGCCAGATGGTTGTCAAGCATAGGTAGATGTAGCATTTGGCATGCATTCTTTCCTTCTTCTTCACAAGACAACTCAACTTCACAAGATGATGATGATGATGATGAAGTCATGAAGATTGTTTATCTCCATGCTGCTGATTAGTCTCATCTATCTATCTTTTTCATTGATATAAGGCCTTGATCTTTCACCAATTCCCCAAAGTATCTATTATTGATGCAGCATGAAGATGAGAGTACAAGTCATATCATCTACATGTTTGTTCTTGTACAACAGCAGTGTTCAATTTGGTTGGCATAAGATATCAAAGTCAATTGCTGGGAACCAACATTGTTTCCCTTTACCTGGCTATGATATCACAAGAACACATTATCCCTCTCATAGGGACTGAGCTGAAGCCCAGCAGTTCAGATCATCTCTAGCCTATCAAACTGTTGTTCTCTCTGTGGATCTTGCAGTTTGTCCAAACTATATCACAAGAACTTGGCTTTTGTTGCAAAAACTACATCAAGATTGAAAACTGAATAATTCCTATGTTTCCAACAGTGTGAAGCAGCACCAAGTCATGCAACATTAAGATCTGATCAGTTTCTCACCTGCACTGAGCAAGAGATGGTTGTCTTCTTTCTGCCAAGCCACAGAATAAAGCTTAACGAGCATAAAGATCAGATCACAACAGGGAAAAATAAGTTACAATTACATTAAAGACATTCGGGGTGATATGCGTGCTCTTCAAAACCAAGTAGATCAGCTCATTTCTCCAGTTTTCTTTTGTGATATTACACATGTACATAGTAGAAAAATCTGGAGGCTTTCACTATCAGAAGAGTGGAACTGAAATTAACCAAGTACAAAACCTACAACAACAAAAGCCTGCAGCTCCCGACAGATTCCAGCCAATTCCCTCGATTTGGATATTTCATGACTACAATTCCCATCTTCATTAGGAAATTGTGGAACTTTCATCCTTGTGGAGCTGCACATAATTTTACATATCGGTGTTCCGCGGTCAGTTGTGCAGTTTGGAGGTTTGAGACTTCTGGTTCTCACATCACTTGGTACACAACCTTCGTCAGGAAAAGGCAGGCAAGTAAAAAAGAAATGGCCTTGGCTAATGAAGGTTGAAAGGCCAAAACCGCTTTCACTGCATGACCAGCTACATCATTCAAAATGATCATATGATCCTGCAGAGGGGTTGCCTGAGTTCTGATCACAATGGCCCCTCCAGACATTTCCACCATCTGAGCTGCTACAAGCCTGATTTGGGAGGTTGTTATTTCCCAGATCAACATCCAAGCTCATCTGTTGGACTTCTTGCGGGGACAGTATTTTGATGCACCTAACACAGTTAACAAACTCCCTGCACATTAGGAGTGATCATGCTTTGTTAGAACATAGACAATCTTTCTGCTATGATGGTTTAGCAATTAACCTATTGCATTGCAACTGCAAAAGACATGAACAAAATCACAATAAGAACCAAGTCTTCATAACATCAGCACTTAGTAGTCCTTTTGCTTATCCTACTGTTTGTTATCATTAATTTTTTCTCATGCATTTCTTTACTTGAATCGTTATCTCAATTGTAAATAACAAATTATCTTTTTGGGTGCAGCACATGGATCACTAAGTGGACTTAGTCTATTCGGAACCTCGTATACTTTGCTTATTATTACACAAAGTCAGGAAAACACATATGTCTAATCATCCTGGAAAGAATTGGAATTTTTCTGAATTGTTTTCAGAAGTCCTGTAATATGTTGTCATTTTTCTTTGAGGAGATATGATAAATACTTAAATTATGGTATTGCCTACATCTGTTGCGTTATCATCCATGTTCCTTTCAGAAGAATAAAGTGCAAAAACATTAATATCATCCTAGATAGTGCCTCCACAACAAATGACAACAGAAGTTTCTGGATCCTTTATGCACTAATAAGCATGTTCGTCATCTTCAGTATTCCTAGAGAATGTTGGCATTTTTCTTTATTCCAAAAAATAAAAACTTCTTAAAATGCTTAAATTCATGCTGTAACTTACTCCCATGGGTCATCCCCAACAAGTAGAACATCACTCTCATGATCTACATAAACTAGCTTCCAGCCAATTCTCTGACGATCTTCCAGTTGTCCCTCTATACTGAACATCCGTGCAAGATCATGTTTCAGTTCATCATAGCCTGAATAACGTGTGATATCTATAGATCTGCCAACTGCTCCACGCTTGTACACCTATAAGAAATATCATAAATTAGGCCATGTGAGAAGATTGAAAACAGCAAGCTTTAACATTATCAAGAAGCATACATTAAGAAATAAGAAAAATATCTATGCTATTTCATAAACTTGCTTGTCTTGTTTGACATGGTCGATCCTGTTTTAATCTTATGGTACTGCAAAAAAGGGGATTATTTCTACATCCATTACTAGCTAACTTATCCCATTAGTGCCAACCCTTATTTCTAAGCTCATGGAACTGATCCTGTGCATGATAATTTTCATGCCCTAAAGTGTAGTTAATGAGATAAATAAGCTTATGCATTTGGACCATGTTATATTGATGCAATATATATTTCAATATCTGCAGCTATGAAATTGATTAGAATTTGGAAATTATTGCAGCAAGCTATACTTTTCAAGGATAATTCACAATATGATGGTATTATTTGCTTCACTCTTTATGCTATATATTACAAGACTCTTTAGGTTCGGCTTACTAAGCATTTCTTCTGCAGGTAATATTAAACATTTTTCTCTTGGGTTGAGCTTACTAAGCATATTTTCTGTTGGTAACATAAATCATTTTTCTCTTGGGTGATAAAGCAAAAACAACAGAGTTGATTAAAGATTTCACTATCATTTAGCAGGGAAATTAATTTGCCACATGATACTGCTGGACAAAACAAATATCATAGCTTCAAGTTGACACCACGAACCTTGGTGTAAGTGCGCATACGTTGAATGGATGGCGGAGGTGCCGGTGCAAAGGAATTCCTATTTAATAAACCACAATCATTAATTGTTGAGTCAATAGAATTAAATGCCATGTCTGGAACTCCAAATGATTGTGAAACCATGGATGATGATAGCTCTTGCTGAGCATCTTTTGAGGTATTGTAATTGGCAACTAAATCTCCAGGGATATGATTCTGATACTTTCCTGAATCAATGCTATTAACCAGCAAAGTATCAGTAGCCAAAGGTATCCCCATCGAACCCTCTATGTTAACTCCAAAAAGGACATTATTTCTTGGGTCTGTTCCTGGTACATCACTAACTGGAGGTGCATCTCGGAGAAGTGATGGCTGATTGAATGAAGAGAGAGGGAAGTTTTGATTTAAAGCTCCATCAGTCTGAGATAGGCACACAGAAGTTGCTGAGGAGATTGTGTCCAAGTAATCCATTTGAGCTGTGTTGCTTACATATGTCTGAGGGGCAACAATACCCTGATTTTGCATCTTGGAAATTGGGATTGAAGGCTTCACATTATGTACAACTTTTGGAAGCTCCTTAGGGATGCCAGGATTTGCTGCAGCTGCTTCGAATGAGTTGGGGCCAAGCATTGTAATGAGTGACTTAGATGTCTTTTCTGTTGACATCGGATTGCGATTTTCATTTCTATTTAAGATTGCATGGGGAAGAATTGTTCCATTGTTTGCTGAAGGTGATGTGGAGCAAGACGGGATGTCATCTGTAACTCCTGACTGTGCCCCTCCAGCAGCTAGCAAAGGGTTGCCACTAGCAGTGATAATGGTTGCTGGTGTGGCAGGAAGGAGTGCTCCAGGCAAATCACTGATTAGAACTTGCTGCTGCTGAGGTTTTTGCTGTGACTGGTTCTGCAAGGGCTGTGGCAACCTCACAGACTGTGAAGTAGGCTTTGCACATTGTTGAGGGATCAATGATTGCTGAAGTAGTGACTGAGAGTTTGATAACTGCTGTGGTACATCTGGGAGAGTTCTCTGGTATTCCTGAACTTGTGGAAGTTGAGGTTGTTGTGTTCTCGGCTGTGAAAACAATGATTGCTGCTGCTGTTGCTGTTGCTGTTGCTGCTGCTGGAGTTTTTGTAGCAACTGCAACTGAATCTGTTGTTCAGATAACTGTTGATTCACTTGACCAGGAAGCTTAACTGGCATCCTACTTTGTGCTTGCTGATATTGCTGCTGAAATTGCTGCTGCGGCTGCTGTTGATGTTGCTGCTGCTGATGTTGCAGAAGCAGTTGCTGAGGATGTTGTTGTTGATTCTGTTGGATGCTAGTTTGTAATAGCTGATTGTTCTGAATCATTGGCAGCGGCTGCTGCTGCTGCTGTGGCTGCACTTGAGTCTGGACCAATGCTTGAGGCTGTATGACATTGTTCTGTGTCTGGTTCACTGGTAATGCTTGGTTGACCAATTGCTGTTTCAGCTGCATAGATGGATCTTGCATTTGTTGTGGGGCTCTACTGACAGCACTTACTTGATTCAGTGGAACTGACACCTTAGCATGTTCATCAACTTGTTGACCTTGTTGAGGCAGTCTACCGGTGTTGAACTGTATATTATTCTGCTGCAACATTTGAGCTTGCAAACCCAACTGCCTTGAAATATCAGTTGGGCCAAGGTTTTGCATAACAGGTCCTGTAAGAGAGCGAAAATATTCTGTCTGCAGGGTTTGGTTAGCTAGTGATGGATTCTGTTGCATGTTCATCCACTGCACTAAACTTAAACCTGGCATTATAGTATTCTGGGTTTGAGAATCCTTTATGCAAATCTCCTCCCCAAGCCAAGGCATTGCCCTCTTAAAGAGATTCTCCATTTCTGATGATTCATCATCTGCAACATCAACTGCCAATTCAGCATACTAAAACATTTTACAACTAAAACTATAAAACATTTTACAATTTTAGCCACTCCCTTTTCATGCCAAGGCACTTCAATATTTTGTAGAAAAAGCTTGTTTGAGGATATGCTGCATCTTGTTTCAAATTTACTAGGAAAAGTAGCTTACGACAAGAATGTTCTGCAATGATCTAAATCATTTATAAGGAGATCTTGCTGTTCATGTACTATGCATCAGATTGTACCTGGCATTCCTGGTTGTCTGGGACGCTTCCTGAAAAATGGCGGAGGGCAGATGAAGAAAGGAGCTACCACAGGCTCAATTTCCCATATAGAGACCCTGTTACGCCTCTCACCAGCTGCAGACTCATCCCAACCAACCTGTCAGGCATGCTAAATACTATTAATAGGAAAGAAATTGTAAAAGAGATAATGAACAATACTAAACAATGCAAATCATTAACTGGACTAAAAGCTTAAGATTAAATCGTTTGGAAAAATCCATAGCATGCATGTCACTGATATTAAAAGACCAACCTGCAAATTTCGCCATTGTGAGTTTTTCCACCTTACAGGATCTAAGTCGCTGATACCGGTAATCGTACCCATGTACCTGCAAAATTTCAAAGCAACTTTACGTTTTTGATCTAGTGAAAATTTTTCCGGGGAAGTGGCACAAATCAAGGGTTTAATTTGAATGAGAAAGTATTTGTCATTTTAGAAACAGGAAATTTTAGTACTTCAGTGGAAAAGCAAAACCAGAAGGGTACTGTGAAATTTGTACTGAATAGGTAGTCAGTCATATACTCAAGGTGTTTGCATATGTGAAATTTAAAGAGCAGTTTACTGTAATGAAGGAACCATATAATCGCGAACCAACTCCTGGAAAAATCAAGCAGTTTCCTCCAAGAACTCATCGCATACTTGTTTCCTATGTGAGTTGGGGCATATTCACTACAACAGTAACCCTATGCTGTTTCATTTTCCCATCCTCTTCTTCAATTTCTTTTCCATAATTTCTTCATTTATAATTTGTTACTTTATTCCCTACTTGTTATCCTTTCTACTTTATTCTTTTACTCTTTCACTCCAAATAAGTTGTATTCTTCCTTTCAAATATCACCGTCGTTTGCCACTTCATCATCAGCATCTTGATTACTAGACAAGTGCAACTTTTGTTCTTTTTATTATTAAAGAAGAATGATTTGATGCTGCTTGAGTGTCTTTGGGAGAATTTAATCTTAAACTAGACCACTTATACTCTCTAGGTTTCACACTTGAATGCCTAAAAATTGTGAACTCAGCAGATGGCCTTTCCTAACCAGACCTCCTTGACACCCTTGCTAGAAAGAAGCATTGATACAATCAGACATCCCATTTTGATGTGGTTAACTTAATGAACAAGTTCTTTACCTTCTAGTTCCTAGTTCTTCAGTTTCGAACATCATTCGGAATCGCATACCCAGGGATATTTGATTGCTATATACTGCTTTCTGGTACTTTGCAAAAGGAATAACAAACTCTGAAGGACTAGCCCTGCAGAAAGATGTCAATTTATCGCTGTAATATAGAACAAATCTTATGTATAATTAACAACTAATTTCTCCAAAACTGTGGATCATTGAGGAATGGAAAGTAACGTACCTAGGGTTGTAAAATACTGTGAATGGACTATTATTGGCAGCAGCATGGGCTGCAGCAGCAAGAATGCCTATATGCATACTATCGGTTGACAGGACTGATGATGATATGTTAGTAGGTTGCCTGTTAGCACGCCTAATACCTAAAAGAAGCTGCTGTTTTTGATCCCTGCACATGAGGCATTGAATGAATACATAAGCTTTGACTAAGATCTTGATCTTTTGGCTAAGCATCCACCATGAGTTACAGATAAAAAATTAATCAAGGAAAAATGGGGCAATTGGTATTATGTTGTGGAAACACTTGAAAGGAACAACCATAAGATTTTAACTAAAACACTTTTGAAACTGTTGACTGAGTTTTTCCTTATAGTGTCTTCATAACTTCCATTCTGGAAACAAGAAAACATGATAAAGGTATTGGTGCACATTTTAGAGATTAAATTGGCATTACCTAATAAATAAGACAGAATCACCAGCAAACAACCTCTTTCCACTCACAAATAAGCTCCAACCAGTTGTGAGCAAATGCCTTTTTGGTTGGCCTATATTTCACAGAAAGAAGATCATGACCTTTCAGGAATATAATTTTAATAATAAATGCAAAAGCTGCATATGTTCAGTAAGCCATGATATTTAGCCTCTTAAATAAGTTTCCTTGATGAATTGTCAAAAAGAACAACCTCTAACACAAAATTTTAAAGGTTAATACTATTAACTTAAATAGTAACAATATATCAACTCTCATCAAAAAGTTGGACATAAATATTAAACTTTAAAAGACCCGTAAAATCATGTGTCTTACCTCGATAAATATGACGGAAGGTCCATAAATTGTCATGCAAATCTCTGGCCTGTAATTCTTGAGCAGGTGGCTGCATGGAAAAATCCTACACAAGTAAAACAAGATTTGCACTATGGACCATTAGGGAACTATTAAAAGCCTATATCACATGCAAAGGTAACAGATGATTACAGAATTTACTTACAAGAGGAGGAAAAATTTTCTCTGCAGCACGACGAGGCACAGAGAACCCTCCATGAGTGCTTGTATCACTTGCAGTAAGTGTTTTACAAAAGAATTCTGTCTGTGGCCTGGTTTGTTTTAATGCAAGCTCTGATGCCTGCAATGCCTCCTTGTCATACTGCATTAGAAAAAATAAAGTAAAGTACATACCCATGGTAGGCTTGACATAATTTTGGAGGGAGAACTAATGCATACAGCAGGACTAAAATGCTTTAAATTATGAGGGAGAATCAACTGTTATTAGTATCTTTCCTCAAAAAAAAGGGGAAGGAAATGCCCTGTAACATGCATGATATATAAAGTGCATTAGCCGTACAACCCTTGCGGCTAAAAACTGAAAACCATATATGTATGAGTAAAGCAGTAAAGCATTTTTCATGATGAAGCTCTTCGTCAGTATCAAGAGATTGGAAGCTCTAATGCAACATCACACTTACCATGGAGAAATACCATGGGTCTAAAGGTACCATGACACTTTTGTAGCAATCAGTCTTGTCCTTTTCTAGTTTTGGTTAATGTCTATTTTGCTGATGGATATAATACAAAGCAAATGGAATAACTTGGGTACTGAGCAACTCCAAGTCAAATTATCACTAGCTGATTAGCCACATCGTTTTAGCCATTTTAAAATCTGTGATAAAAAAGACAAGATGACTCACTGAATTGACTGGCTGAAGAGTCATCTGAGCATAAACTTCATCTGTCTCTGGATCCGCCTAAAACATCACAAAGCCAACCTTGAAAGTTAAAGCCCACTGTAGAATGCAATCATAATTTTCATGTATAAAAGGAATAAATATCAATAAATGGTGGCATACATGCAGAGTAACATTGTGAAGAAGACAAATCAACTTTGATGGAAGATTTGGGTAGTTTGGAATATGAGCATCAATATCATTTTGCATAGAAGCTGCAACCTGAAAAAACAAATATGAGTTAAAAATCTAAGCTAAGTGAAAACATACAATCAATCTTCACAACCAATATTTTTGAGTTTTAATGACAATCAACACTATAATGAAGAGATCATATAGGATTATCAATATTTTTTAGTTTTAATGACAATCAACACTATAATTAAACCAATTTCACCCAAATTTACCCCAGTTAAGGACTTTAGTCTAACAGGTAAAAAATGTTCCAAAATTCAAATGATATAAATCCATTATCCTACTTAGGATCATAAGAGGATGGCACATCATGTGCTCAAAATAGATGCCAAGTAGCTCATCCATTGACCAAGTCACAGCAAGCCAGCAGTGAAATCCCATTTACACACAACCTAGATCTTTTAGAAAAAAGGAAACCTCAGTCTAATTGACAAATTTGGATCCAGTGTTCGTTGTAATTGCCAATCCCAATCCACATCAAACTTCAGTCAAGTTTTAAACAAAGACCAGAACCTAAAATTGAACAAAAAATAGAAGAAAATTCAGAAGCAAGGTTTATTTCAAATGTTTATGCAAGGACCTACATCAGATATTCAGCTTAGTTTATGAACGTCACTAGCATACTTGCCATTTGATTTTTAAAATTTATTAATAAGATCCAACAATGTCGATTTATTTACATGATCCGACATTATCAAACATGTAGAGTGGTATTGTGAAGAAAAAAGCCAAGAATGAGAATCAGATTAAAATAAGAAGTAGAACTGGTGATCAGAAATAAATGGAAATATATATACTTTGTTTGATATAGATTGAGAATGGATACATGGCTTTGTGGCATATATAAATTGCCTTGTTGTCACTCTCTAGCACTCGCACAAAGGCCACCAAACATTCATACACGGATTTTCTATTACCATATATAATTTGGATTTGATGCACATCCAGTATAAGTAACACACAAAATATGGGCACTGACACTCCATGGTCCATCCTATTTGAAAACACTATCTATGTGTATCAGGCTGCCTTCCAGAGACGAAACTGCATGAAACAAGGGTCATCAATCGTCAAAGTCGAACTTGGCCCATCCAAACAGAAGGTTCTGAGGATGATATCATGATCTGTTTTTCCTGATTTCACATGCAAGTCACAATAATTATGAGAAAGAAACTGTTTCAACTATGTGATGTACCAAAGTATAAAGTTTCCAAAATCTACTTTCCTCTTCCACAAATTCACACATTGGTTATTATGTTTTAAGCTACTAATATGTTGCAGAAAGAAAAAGACTAGCAATATGTGCCAACAATTGCAAAGAGAACTTGCATATATTACTCATTTTACTAGTTTTTTCCTCTTTCCAAACACAAGTTACAGAGTAAACTGAAGGCAAAAAAACGGAACAATGAAGATCTGAGTATTATGCAGAAAAATAACAACGGCGAAGGAAGATTAGAAAAAGGGAACTATTTTACTTGATAAGAAACAAAAACTACCAAGAAGCAACCTAAGTGATTTTTATTTGCAATTGGCCTTAAATTAAGCAAATAATATTACCAAATTTCTTGAACCAAGCACCACACCAAAGTTCCTGGTGTCTGCAAATCTCCCAAGTATGGAGAATAACAGTTGCCACTACTTAGAAGCCACAGAGCCCATATAAGTCAAAGAAATCAAATCCGTTCAAAAGGTGAAGAATGGTCTGCAGGCCAGAAAACAAGAAAAAAGTGTCCACAAAAGGATGGTTTCGCTAACCACCATCAAAAGTAGAGGTATTTTCCACATCCACAGTACTGGGCGCTAGTAAGCAACGCAGGAGCCAATAGCCACACTCATGCACAGCACATCCTAGGAGAGGTCACGGTGGCAAATTAATAGCCATTCTCGTCTCTTTACCTGCTCGCTGTGCCCTTGGGGGAAGTAGATGACGAGGCTCCCAACCGGCGGCACCGTCACCAGAGGCCCCGCGCAGGCATACCACAGCTCCGGGTTTATCGTCTTCCTCTCCCCTGCCACCACCACCACCACCACAACCAGCACCACAACCGTCAACCTCCTTCCCCGCCATCAACGGTCAAAGCAGCAAAAGCGAGCTGGAAACCACACTCACCTTCGCAAGGGTTCGGAGCCGCAGCTCCGTTGGTCGCCGCCTTCATCTTCCAGACTCCGTCTAGCACACCACCAACCGTCTCCGGCGCTCACCCGCGGGCCGCCGGCGGCGGGGAGCTGTCCATGAGTACCAGATCGGGGGTGGGGGGCAGGCCGATAGCCCGGTCTCCGCGAATCGAGCTGCGCCGGTTCGAAGGCAGGGGCCCCGGGTTCCGGCGACTCTGTCCGGTGATCAGGCGGCCGGGTGGCGGGGACCGAGGAGGGGTGGATCCCTGCGCGGGGAACGGAAGCGCGAGCGTTTCGGCCCTTTGAGGGGTTCGTCTCCCGACAAACGAGGGACCAGAGACGCAGAAGTCGCAGCGAAGAAGACGAGAGAAAGGGCGTCGATAAAATAGATAAAATAAGCAGTATTCCCCCTCGGTCCGACGGTCGTCTCCTCCATTTCCTCGTTCCACTAGCGGATAATAAGCAGTTTAGCCCCTGCTTTTGTCCTCGTTTTCGTCTTAACCCTCCTCCCCGGGGTAACAGTCTTAACCGTGTCCCGTTGCCGTCACATCGCCTGAAAAGTACGGCACGGCGCGGTCGGAGGACCCCTGGCACAATTTTGTCGGTTGGGAAGGGCCTCGTCGACAATTGAACCACGGCCCGACCCGACCCTTTTACGTATTACTCCAACCACTTAAGTGCACCACGAGTATACCCCCACACTGGGGCCCGCCCAGCACCCTATGACGAGAATGGTAACCGCGGGACCAGAAATAACGGGTAGCGGAGGGAGATTTTGTTTGCGGAAGTTGACGTATCATCGTTTGTGGACACGTGTCGACAGAGGAGTGGGGCTTCTTTTTAAAGCGTGTTAGCCCTCGTCATTACAACAAATGTGCAGTTCGTTCTTAATTGCTCACCTCCAAAAACCAAAAAAAAAAAAAAAAAAAAACCCCCGAATCATCGAGGATTTAAATCTGGCATCTATTTTTATGGCATTTCATGCATGATACGTCAAAAATATTAGTGTCCGAGAACTATGCTTAACGGGGTGGAGTTCTAAATCGTAGCCTGCGATTTGCTGCTTCCGTACGTGCAATGAGGACGAGAGAGCGGTGGCAAGAATGTGAATAAGTCTAAGGACGAGGGTGATCATCGTGCGCGAGGAATAAAGCGGCCGTCACCACGCCGACGCCGAACGCGGCAACCATCACGTGGCGTAAATAAAATATACTATGCGGTGTGATAGGGTTTAATCCTCGAATTGGCCATCGTTAGTTAATTAGGTCCGCCGGTGACGTGGCGCGGATTATTCGGCGCGTCCTCGTGTGACGGCGACGGGACTGCCGACCTAATAGGAAAATACTTATTCTACCCGTTATAAGTACCCGAGAAATCGACCTGCAATTCCATTGGCGGGGTGTTTCTTTTGCCAATCAAAAGACGGTACACGAGGGGCACAAGTACGTGTAGAGAAAAAGGTTGCTTATGTTGTATTCATTCTTTTTATCCGGAGAGAGGAAGAAAGAGAAAACGATAATTTAAATCTTTAATTCGCTGTATTTAAGGCGCGAGAGTTGGGGAAAGGTGGGCCCCGGAGCACTCATTTCCGGGGAAGGTGCGTCATGGGCTGGAGGCCGAGCCTGGCCCACGCGGGACCCAGCTCGGTCGGTCCTTTTCTGGACCGGCGGGACGGCCGGCTCGTCCGGTATCGGGATCAGGCCGGACCGGCTCGTACTAGCCGAATCGCGCAAAGCGAGACGAGACGGTTGATGCCGCCGAGGAGAAGGAAGCAAGAAGCCCTGCTCCTCTGTTTTGTCTCTGCTGCGGCGGGTGCGGGGAGCCCAGCGTGAGGTGTTCTCTTGTGACTGCGATAGGACGGCCATGCTTGTCCGCATGGCTGTGGGGGTCATGAGCAGTGCCAGCAAACAGTGGTTGTCTCTGTTCCGTCTCAAGCTCGGAGGAGAAGCACGGAGAGAAAACAAAGATAAGTGTCGCCTTACATGTCTGCTGTCTATCAGATGTCATGTGCCGGTGAATAGGTCACTGAAGACAAATCCTTGGATGCGATAATTTTAATGCTATTTTATGTTGTGCAGAAGAAGAAGAAGAAGAAGAAGAAGAAGAAGAAGCAAGTAGGCAGAACAAGAATTATGGAGAGGTTGATGCTTCCACATCCATCGCAGTTTGTTCCTTGATGGTGGGTTTGGTATTTAATCTTAAAAAACATCAGATATGATTCTCACTTGTTGGCCCTAAAAATGGCTTCTTCTTTTTTTTTTCAACCTTTTTTTTCTGAAAGGACATGTTTGGTTCTCACACAAGTAGAGAAGAATTAGTAAACGCATCTAATAGAAATGAGAGAAGACATCCTCGGTTGCAAGAAAGAATTTTTAGCAGTGAGAATTGCTACTCCAAGATTCAATTGTATGTATAACCTTTCTTAAGCTACAACATATATAGATATATAATGTGTTCAAAAGTATCCTTTTTTTTATGAGAATTATATAATCGTAGCAGAGCATATAAAAGGAAATATAAATTTGGACTTTCTACTGAATGTCCATCTTCTTTAGCCATAAAATGATATTGGCACCAACGTAGAACAATGATAAAGATGCTTTGGAGATTCCAAAATCATGTGCAAGTAGCTAATAACATCACTCACAGGCATGCTTGGGATTGAAAAGAAGAAGAAGAGTATAAGAAAAGGTGCTAGTGATTATAATATCATCAAATTTATGGTCCACACTTTCATGGTTGTATCATTAAAAAAAAAAAATGCATGCCATGGTAGTACAGATTTGGGATCCTTGGTGAACTTTAAAATGCAGTTGATAATAATACCATTAAAGTGTATAGATTTGTATGTACCCTTCATTTTAGAAACATATACTAGAAAAGAGAGTACCACATAATTCAATTCTTTTAATAGAAAAGTACGTATAGCTTAACTGGTAGGGTTGATGCGTGAACTTTTTGGAACTTCACCAGGAAGCTTCCTCTAAGCACCTTCTTAACAGCATTAAGTATGAAGCCTTTGATTCTTGTGCATGAATGGTTGATGAATATATATTACAGAGGCCATATCTCTTTTAGGATCATCAAGGAATCTTAATCAGAGAGGTGTACAGCTAGTTTGATGCTGGAAGAATGTGAACCACCTACATCCCTTAATGTTAGCTTTTGATTGCATTATGCTACTTCACCTCATAGATTATAAGTTCAGATCATCCCAATACATTATGTTGATGCTCATACTAAAACCTTCTTTCAGTTTCTTTTTCATCTCACAAGTAATTTCTCAAACTAAAAGACATATTGCTAAAATTAGGGGTGGATCTTACAAGCAAGGACAATTGCTGTTACCAATAGTGAGGTGTTGAGAGTCCCTTGGCATGACTGCTTAGTCGATAAATGCTTCACATCCTCTGAACATGCCCATGTTAACATCTAATGTTGAGCATCAATGGCTTACTATCCACCAAAATATGTTTCTTTGATGTGATGTTTTAGCTAATGCCATGGATATGTATGAGTTTACAACCACAAATTGCAGTACTTTTGCTGGTACAAAGTATGGAACATGTCACATGGAGTTCAGTGTTCGGTTGTAGACACAAAGTAGGTATGTGCAGTGAGTTGATCTCCATGGTTGGGTGTTGATAAGGTCAACCAGTGGCTTCTTGACCTGTACCAGCTGTTTTGATCGCAACGTTTCTACCCCATTTATCAAACACACTCTGTTGCTGCAGTCCATTTGGCAGTAATATTTACTCATTTTTTCTATCTTTTTCCTCGTATATTTATCTGATCTGTAATTTATAACTCTACCCCGCAAGCCTCCCACATTTCCAGGAGCATTTTTTCTATCTGCCACTTGTATTATTCATTCTGTCAAGAACATGGTTTTAGTGCAACAGTGGCCTCAAGAACAAGAAAAAGGAAAAAAGAATCCACAACCAACATCAGATGCCTAAAAGATTATTACATATTCTTTGGACAGCACCACAAAGCAGATGCCATGTGAGTTTGACCATGCACTGTTCTTGCCTCTGGGGACACCATTGCCATCCCCTGCAGCATGGGTGGCTTCACAGAATTCAACAACCTCTTTAGTGTACAATTGTAGAGTGGGGAGGAAGAAATGATTGATTGGATGGTGATTGAACTGGCCACCTTCCAAAGGCTTCAAGGGCCGACATCTTTTTACATTTGGTTTAGCTTTCGGTAGACAGTAATATTCTGCATGAAGTCAGAGGACATGCAGTGAGATTACTCTTGGAAGATGATCTTGCTGTCTCAAGTCCCTGTCTGCCATGGTTTCTGCTTATCTAAATGCTACTAAAGTTGACTGAAATATTTTTTTAAATTTTAACTGTAAACATTTGAATATCAGAACCAATCATAAATTAGATAAACTTCTGCTTTCAGTGTCATGTACTTATTCTTGAATTTTCTGTTCTTTGCAGGTAAAGTGTGAGAAATGAAAGTAATGTTGGATCAACTTATGCTTATGAATACAAGAAATGGTAAGTTGATTGGGTTCCTTGGATTTTGTCATGGTGAATGAGTGGCTCAGAAGATACCACAAGGCATAGTTTCAGTCCATCAGTTCCCAAATTTGGAAGTTGTTGCAGTATGAACCTTCTACTAGTTAAAGAAGCTTGGCAATCTGCATCCATATGTGAACCCTTCCCTACCATTTCTTATGTTCAAGACAACTGCGAAAACAAATTCTTCCTTTTTACTTTTTAGGAAAAAATTGTTCATATATCTCTCATGATGCCATTAAATATCTAGGCATCAAAATTTTTGTTTAGCTAGTCAACATGTAGGTGGACATATGTGTGAGAATAAACCTTAGAGTATAACACCAAAAAAAAAAAGAAAAACTCAGCTTTCAATATCCAAAGCAAAAGAATAGGGTGTTTGTGTTGTTTGCAAAATAATATCTATATGTGGATTTGCTGTTTTGTAAAATTAGTTAAGACTAACTCCTTTGGTGAAGTCCTTGGAAATTCAAATGATTTATTTAACTATATGATGCTATGTTACTCCTTAAATAAACTTAATAATTTGACATATAATGCTACATTGAGAATAAAATTATCATGTTGGTATATTAAGCTTTGGTGCCATAGTATAAAATTGGGTCCACATCTATGTATAAAATCTTGATCTTATACATTGATCTTGTGTGCTAGGTAATTTGTTAATACAGTATAAAATCTCTGAGCATCAGCATCAGTGGATATCTGTGGATGTGACTGTGGTTCCTGCTTCTGCTCTTTCCTTCATCTGTCGGCACACCAATCCACATCAACCTATACTTGTGGAATAATGTGATTTGTACTTTAACATTTGGAAAAGATTAATCACTTTCGGAATGCATTATAGTTAAATCAGCATGCTTTTCAACACTTGTCAAGTCTTTTCATTGATAATATCGTTCTTTATTGTCTTGATAAACCACAAGTCAAAATGCTGAAATATGTGTCATTTTCAATTTTTCATTATGATGTTTTTATTTATTTTTCCCTCCAGTGACCTTTCTAGTTGTTGAAATGGTTGAGAAGGACTAACACAGCTTTGACATGGATGATTAAGAAAACAAAAATTTTCAGATGACTAAACCATAATAAATACAATCTCTATTAATTGACCAAATGAATCATATCAGAATGAAATCAACAATTTGCTTTTCTGTAGTCACAAATTTCCATATTGAGAGACTGGTCGCAACTTATGGCCTCAGTGGTCAACACCAACCCCTCTAGTTCCTTGCAATTTGATCAAACCATAAAGTAATATAGGAAATGTTGGATTTAGGAAGAATACAACTGCTAATACAACATTTACCTTTAGAACAACTCAATTACAAGCTTTAGACAATGAATATAATCACACACTTCTTCGTGAAGGCAAATGATGCTTGGAAGCAAAATACACTGACAACAAAAACTAATAAGAGTGGCTCCATGCCTAAGCAAAACATTTAAGTTAACAGAGACAGACACAAAAGAAATAGCTGTTGGCAAATTGTTTGCAGATTTGGAATCAAGTTGGTCTACATGAATACCGACAGGAAGAAAGAAAAGAAAAGAACACCAACAAGCTTAATCCTCAGCTGATACCAATTGACCTACACTTAAGTTCCTAGAATGAGATTAAACAACAGTACTGTATGCTGTATCACCAGCAGCGAAGATATATAATTTCTCTTTGATTACACTTATCCTTTGGCTGCTCTTCAAGGGGACACTTCAATGTATCATGTCTCCTGAAGTGAGACCTAATTGTTACCAGTCTTCAGGTGGTACCACAGACTCGAGAGCATGAAACAAGCTGACCAAATGCAGAGAGGATGACTTTTGGAACTATTCTTGTGAAATCAGAGAGGAAGAGTTGGAAAACCCAATATTCATAAGTTCATATTATGTACCAAAGCTGGTCAGAGTCAGTGCACATGGTATCTCAGTCAAAGTCCTTTGTTTTGTTTACATTAAGGTTTGGGAACTAATGCTAAACTTGTGTTTATAGCTTTTTAGTTAACCTAACTTGAACATGCATGACTGGATCATATAAAGATAGAGATAAGCATTGTAAGATCTTGAGATAAGTATTAAAGAGGAAATGTAGTGAGATGAATGGGGGATCATTGGAGTAAATCAAGTGTTGTCAATTGCAAATTAGGTGGCCGACATGATGATGGACCCAAGGAGATGTGAAGAAAGATTCTCTTTCATGATCCATTATCATCACAATTATAAAGGAGTAGACCTTTGGACCACCTTGTGCCAAAAGCGACTGACCTCTTCTGTGCTATATCTTCAAAAGGTATTGAGGGAGTCTATCGTGGTGCTGAAGTAAAATTCTTTACACATGGAGAACTATTTTCATAGAGTAAAAAGACACCTCTCTATTTGTCTTTTTGAGTATAAACCGCTTCCTAACGGTTGCTTAAGTACATTAACCATTCTTGCTTGATGAAGTAGATCTCAATATGATGAAGTTGTTCTTTTTCTTTTATTCAGTGGTGGCATATGGGGGCCTCTGAACCTGTGTTAATTGATGATTTTGATATATTTTTTTCTTTCTGCAGCTGGTTGAAGATGATTGAGGTGGTTGTGGTTGGAGAACATTCCTTGTAAAGGCAAGGATCAAGCTTCCATGATTACAGCAGAAAACAAACTTGATTACTTTTGTGCTGAAAGAGTTGCCGGTGCATTGATTTGAGGAGTTTAATCTAGTCATGAGCTTCATGGAAAATACTGCTGAACTTACTCGAGACGTCAAATACATCAACCTCCTTGATACTTGTTGAACTAAAATGCAGAGGAAACAGAAAAGGATATGAGTTTTTAGTCAACAGATGCATCTCAACTCCAATGTCTGGACTCCCTTGGATTCATGTCTTCAAAAAAGAATCATTGGGGCTGTACTTCAGATCTTTCCCTTTTTACTGGTTTCTTGCAAGTATGGAATTCATATGTATTGCCCTTACCACACTGTAACTAAGTTAGATCATGAACCAAAAAAATACTTGGATAGAGTTATCATTATCCCAGAGTTAAATGTGTATGCTTGCAACCCTTGTATCATCATTGTTAGTTCTTTGGACTTCATCTAGTGCAAGGATCAGAGCAAATAGGAAGTCGACCGTCAGTGTGAATCCTACAGAAGACAACAGATGCAAAACTTTGATGTTTCAGGCATATGCTTCAAGAAAGATGCAGACAGATAAATCCAAGGAGCATTTAGTGTGAGATCTAAGCACGACCAACCCTCATGCATCCCCCCCAGCTGCAGGAGATCCAGCTCATTTGATTCAGACCACAGCACCTCAAGGCTGGTTCTGGAGTCCCATCTCTTCCTAACTGTTTGAAGTGGACATTTCAAGTTCAGACAATGTGGAACAGTGCCTGAGCAGCAAGAAGACACAGCAGGATCTGTCCCACCTGATTGATTCATTCTTATCTCCAGCAATCACTGCAGCAGGGGACCAACTGGACCAGATTAACTGTTGTAAAAAATCATTTTCTTTAGCATCATAATAAGGTTGTTCCCTTCTAATTCGAAAGAAAGATCAGAGTTTGAGTGGTGAAAACATTATATATTTATAAGAGTAAAATTATGTATATTGATCCTCTCTAAATTTTGTATTAATGGAAGTCTCATGCATTATGATGTATTCATCCTCAAATCATGTATTAGCTGAAGCCCTGTGAACTGAGCTACTTGTTTTAGGATAGAAGAAAAAAAATATATGAGGTGGTTGACTTGTCTGTGGATTGAGCTTAGGGTTTAGGGCTTATCCAAGTCTAGATGTTGACCTTGAATGGCTCTACGCTGCTGCAAATGGACAACTACTCCAGGGATGCTGAATCAAGAATTTATACTTGTACAACAATAATTTTTTAAGTTTCAATTATTTGGGATCGATTATATGAATCTTGTACAAGAATTTTATTTACGAAACAAGGTAAAAAATTTAAGAGCTTTAGCACAATGTAATATATTTTTTTTTATTTTTCCTCTCACTTTTAGAGAGAGAAAATAAGCTCAAGATAGGCCCTGAATCACATAACTGGCATTTATTTGTAGTGGGGAGCTCTTTGGCAGAGTACAAGAGATATGCATCACAGTTGGGTGATGAAAACCCAACATCAACACAAAGCAAGTAGGTTGCACAACTAAGAGTTAGACATCACAAGAGTGTGACAAGCCATAACCTAGTCATGAATGCCTAACACCACCAGCAACTAACCACAGTAACCACAACAACATTCTTCAACCCTTGTAAACTCTTACACAATTCATAAGTGTTTTTTTTTATATATAGTTAGGATCAGTCCATCATAATAGAGGTTATTCATATTTGTAATTTAACATATTTCTCAAAGAAAATTGTACAAATTTATTCACTTTATAAGTTACCGAAAAATCTTTGTTACAAACATGAAGAAAATGACAGATTTGATGACCAAGGATGATTTAAGATTTGTGGAATATGGTGTACTGATCCAAAATTTCCTTCTCCCAAAATAAGGAAAAAAAAAAGAAAAGAACATAGGAGAACACATTGCATCTTGGATAAGATGCATGTCTCCCATGACTATAGCTAATGGTGTTGGATGACTCAGACCATGTCAACATCTGTTTGGAGGGACAGGTTGGACACAGAATGATGCATGGTTGGAGATACATCCAAATCCCACATATTCTCTCCTCTTTGTGGCTTAAAAGATTAGATTGGATGGTGGATATCAACTGAGCTGTGGAGTGGATGTTGGCAAATTTTATCCAAAAAGAGCTTCCAGCCTTTTCTTTTTTGCTGGCCTTTTCAATGGATTAGAATCTATCTGAAGATATCATGTGCCCTGGTGAGTGCCTTTAGGCTCAAGTGAGACACTTTTGGCTCCATTCCTCATGACCTCTCATTGTGGCTTTGAATGGTGGGGAGAAAAAAAAAAAAGGGTTGAAGAAGGCCCTCAGGATTTGACACCAGTAATGTGATGTCCACTTTACCACCACAGCATGCAACTCTTAATTTTTTTTTTTTCTTTCTTCTTCTTTTGAAGGAAAAGGAACAAAAGAAAAAAAAAAACTCTGAATTGGTTGTGCTGAATAGATTCTCAGTGGGGGAACCAAAAGTGGTGGGTCCTGTTGTGGGTCCCAGTGCAAGTGGGATGCAGACAACAGCTTTTAACCCACCCTAAATCACATTCATCTTTTACTCTAATCCCTGTGACATGAAACACAATGACAGGTTGGGCTTTGGAAACAATGCTGCAGTTCACCTCAAAGCATCATATCAAATTGTTTCTATTTGGTTTCTGAACTCTTTTATCATTCAGACTCACAGAAAACATATTGTACTGATGTATTTTCCCATAGCAGTAATAAAATCTTTTGCCTTTCAACTTGAAGAAACCTTGTATTAATTTGTGAATTAAAAGAGCACAGCAAAAACCAAGGGATTCTGAACACAAGAAGGATGGTACAACTGAGGAAAACCTCCACACCATAATTTACAGGACATGAAGGATGAGATTGTTAACAGTGATGACATCAACATCATTTAGGCAGTGCTGTCGATCTATGGCATGCCTCTCTCCCTCATGTATTACCGGAGTTATTAGTTGAGTTTGAGGGTTGGATGTCTTCTGCTGCTGCAATAAATAATCTTTATTAACACTAGAATATGGGGACAAAAATATCACTTAAGAGCTTCTGAACTCATGGAGAAATATCAAAGTTTTCCAGGTCATCTGAACCACCTTTATTATCAATATATTACACCAGAGGATGTCAAAGAACATGCTGTCTTGAACATAAGCATAAGATAGAACTAACAAGATAATGGCTAGTGAGAAGCAGCAAATGACCCTTGATTCGCTATGGAATTATTGCATCCCGATCGAGTTTTCAATATAACCAGAAATGTTACCCATGGATCATCTCAAGATGGATGGTTTTCACCGACCAGTTTGTACACTAATATTTTATTTTATGAAGCCCTAGGCTTGATTCATGGTGATAATTAGTCAGTTCCTCGGAAGGTCAATAACCTCAGATATTGGCGGGCGCCACTGAAAACAACAAGGCAATATCATCAGCATGTCAGTCTGAAACTCCAAAACCAAACAAAAACTTAGTATTAACATTAAAGTCTATTGTTTATTACACCAGAAAAATCAACGGCACAAAGAAACATGTCTTTTTTTTCTCAGAAGAGCACCTGCCGAGGACGGCTGCCGACGTATTTTCAAGTATCCAAATTTTCCAGCACCCATTGATGAGCCTTCAAAAATGAAGGGTAGGTAGCCCGTTGCAGATTTATACCTCTGCTGAATCTGAAGATTCCAAACATCTTGCGTAAGTATCAAATTGGTATGCATGAACTACAACTATTCTCCAAGAGGATGAATAGCATTTTGAACTATTCATAATACCAAATACGTTACAGGTTGCCACAAGGACAAAATAGTTGTGGTAATAATTATGGTACCAACAAAAGATGAAGCAAAGTTACTAACAGCAGCAGTATAATAATGTCTCTCTCCCTACAGTATGAATAACCCATTGACTTCTTTCTTTTTTTGTCAATAACAAGCTTCTGATCTGAATCTAAAGTGCTGATAAACTATGGCTTTTTAAGCACTTGAAACTTAAAATGCATTCAGATACTGCAGAAAATAATGGTGACCTAAAAGCAGGTTGTGGAACTTAATGGCAAGCAATTCGCTAGGCGAAGAATTGTTTCTTAAGAAACTTATCAATACACAGTGGTAGGTTGAACCACCACAGATGGACCCAAATGCAGAAACTATCTCAATTACTTTCCAGAAGGGTTTGCATTCCAATATGTAGGTCTAATGAGTAATGACAAAAAAAAATTCACCAACATGGCCATGAGTTATGAAGAATGAGCAAAGTTTGAAAAATGTTATATTAACATTATCCTCAAAAGTTGATGAGACTCAGGACGCAAAAGAAACTTTAAATACAATATAAAAGCATGTTAGCAAAAGTTTTTAGTGAAAAGCAGTTAGTTATTTCCATCCACTTGATCAGAAACACAATCAGGACAGCATTGTTAAACACAACAAAATCATTTTAAATAAATCATATTATAGCCTTGTAATTTTATATTGAAGAATTATAACTTATGTGTCCTCTAAGAATTATAATTTATGCCAAATGACTGTGCTAGGTGATGGTTGGTCTAAGTTGCAACCATATTATAGCTCTTGCTTTTTATTAGCCACTTCGAGATGGAATCTTCTTTCCTATATAGATTTCAAACATTCCTAAAACCTAGTAGTTATTACCTCAAGGATTTCTTCACTACTTTGAATGCAGTTCCTTCCTATAACACAAACAGAACCACCAGAGCCTCCACCAGTGATTTTGGCACCAAATAAGCTAGTACTTCCATCATGAGATGATTTACGGTGCTGCATCTCTTGCACTAGGTTGACAAGTCTATCTGTCCCATCTGAGCCAAGCCCACACTCGTTGTAGCTGTAATGGCACTGCAGCAAGACAAAATTAAAAATTATATATTTTAACATCATGGCATAATTAGAAATTCAGCAACATTTTTAATTAGTGAATCCTGCATACAACCATATAATGGAAACTAACCTTAAGTGATAAATTAAAAAAATATATAACATATGCATCTTCAATAGGGAAAAAAGTCCCTAAAAGAACATCTTAGAGAAATTACTAACGACAAGCATACACTCTGCAAAAAGAAATTCCCTTGGCTGCAGTGCAACATTTCACAGCCTCTTCTAGCTATATGAGTAGGGATTGGAGTGTATTATCCATTATTTACAAAAACCAGAATATGAAGCTGAAGGAGTGCATAAATGTACCTGATACATAAGTTCTCCAAGGGAAGAAAGTTGCTCATCCGTTTTTGCTGCCGTTAACAAGGATTTGAAGGCCTAGATACATCAAGGTACCATGAAAAGCAAACAGTAATCAGTTTAACCTTTAAACAAATATTAAATTACTTGGTGGTAAAGAACACCATCCTAAAAATGTTTCAGAATGGGGACTATGCAAGCGCATTTGTTAAACACCTTTACTATTACCTTTGCAGTCATAGACAAAATGAGAACTTGAGTTTCATAAATTTCATTGGCCTACTAAGAGAAGACTCATGCTTATGGAATGAAATCAGTTTGAACATTAAAATATATATTAAAGCTTCCACCAACCATGCAACAATAACATGCTTTTCTCTATTATTTTCAGCACCCACAGATGGAATCAGTGAAAATTATGGAAAACTTCTGCACAATCGTCTCACTGAAACTTATAAAATTTCTCACTTCCATTCTAGAAATTATCCTTTTCCTGTTCAAGTGTTATTATAGCTTGCATTAGAACATTTCGAGAATACCATCATTTAGACTCAATGGACAATATAGGGTTTACATCTTTCTAAAGCTTTAGTGCATAAGAAAATAGCCCCAATCAAACTGTAGTTCCCATCTAACATGCTTTCTTTCATCCACATGGTCATTGTATTATCATCT
Organism: Ensete glaucum; assembly: GCA_021527575.1. Lineage (NCBI taxonomy): Eukaryota > Viridiplantae > Streptophyta > Magnoliopsida > Zingiberales > Musaceae > Ensete > Ensete glaucum. The sequence goes on along the minus strand of CM038551.1, from coordinate 4,077,327 downwards.
AGTTGTCAAACTGCATAGCAATCATGCATGAAAAGCCAGCATCTACCAGTACATGCTAATAAGCCGAAAAAGTTTTAAAAAGTACCACTAAAAACACACATAATGGACCAATTAGCATGGGCCTACCTCTACGCGGAAATTTTCATAAATGGGATGTTTAGTAGGAGCCTTGACTCCATAGATGCGGTTCGGATCAATCACAGTTACTGTATCATTGTGATCATCATAGTTCTTTAGGAATGTCTTGCCATTTATGCATTCTGGAAGCCTCTTTGCATACAAAGCTTCATATCTGAAATAGAAAAATGAAACAGACACATTATTCATTCTCAAAGCAATTACAATTTACAAGATACACATTTTTCCCTAACTTTGATGCATAACTATTCATAGTTACGGCTCAGGCAAGATGAGCACAGTTTTCTTCATAGGCCAGGAACAGTAGCATAAGGCATCTAGTTATGATACATGAGAAGGAGATGCAATCCATAAATTATCACTCAAAATGAAAATCTCATCTACATGAAACCTACCTGTGTGTTGATAGATTGCACAAATAATCCAATGAAGCTTCAGCTTTAAGCAGCTCAATGCCATGCTCTTCATAGTCATCAGAATTCATTCCGTCAACTTGCTGTGAAACATTTACATTAGCCAGGGAATTTGATAACAAAGAAGTGGCTTCAGACTTTATCATCCTGCGTCCCATAAAGGCACCTATCCTCACAGATCCATAATCAGTCCCACCAACACTGCATGTACAAGCACCAGTTAGAAAGGCATCAACCTCAAACTTCCCATTCCGTTACAGCCCACTATAAAAAAGAACTATAATAAAGTTGATAAAACTCTAGGAATCAGTTGATATAGCAAAAATAAACCAATGAAGCATTTAGACTAATTCAGCTTGGTACTATTTGAGAATTTCAACTCACTATATTTGGCTGGTGAAGAACCTACAAAGAAAGATAGATAAGCTGCAAACCTGTGTCGAATTCCGGAGTCCAGACCCCAGAATCGGATGTGAGTTGGAATTGTGACAAGCTCCTTTACCTCTGCAGGCTGCATGAGATGAATATGCTAAGTGATATACAAGAACCAACTTCAAATAAATAGCTAGAGACCAGGAATAGAAATGATGAAAACCTGGCAAACCATAGCAAGCAGTTTGTTAGCTTCCCCACAAGCAGATGTCATTTGGTCCATCACTCCACATGGAGCTCCCACAATGTGATTCTCAACCTGCTTAGCATTAATTTATTAGTAATAAGAAGATGCAGCTTATCAAATTCAATGCATGATAATGACCAATTTCAACATCGTATTATATTGGAGTGGCTGTCAACATGGTCGTACCTTTTGACAAAGCAATGCAAGATCCCTTGGATCAATTTTCAATCCTACATACAGCAAAATATATTCAGGCATAAGGTTCAAATATCCAGGACATGAGAGCTGCAGAATAGGGCTTCATTTTAAACAGGTAACAAAAATGTTGAGTGTTCGATAGGTAGTATTTTACGTCAGATAAACAAGCCAACTGCAGATTGAGACTGATACAAGATACATAGTGACAACCATATCAGCAAATAAATTTAAGTTCCAAAAAATTAGAGCTCAACAACCTCAAGTAATTCATACATTTATCCACATAAGGGTAAGAATATGATTGTCTATATCAAGTGCATTTTTATTGAATGTTGACGGACATCTCATTTTCTGACTAAGAGCAATTTGACAGATAAAGACAAAAATATGATTTAACATTGCTACAAATGATGCTTATTAAGATCTTCAAAAGCAATAATCTTAATCTACATCCGTGATCCAACTATCTATTTCACAAACAAAATACTGACCAACGCACAATTATTGAAGTGAAAAAGCATGATAGGCATTCAAATTTCGAAAAACAAATTAGTTGGCTTTCACAAAATGATGAGAAAGGACATCCATATATGGTTTAGAAAAAATAACTATGAGCTAATAAAGTAGTTGGCATTCAGAAAGAGTCAGAAATAAAGAATAAACAAGAAAATTAACCATGAGCGGCTGCAATCGCAGACATGGTAGCCACTTCGATTGATGCAGAAGAAGAGACACCTTTGCCTTCTGGAACAGCAGAAGAAACCTAACATAAAAATTAAATCAGAAAATAAATTAGGCCTTCAGAGAGGAACATCTATCATTTTATATGTAAAAAAGCAATGTCCTTATTATCATGTGAATTTTTAGATATTCAAGCCTATAATATACTATTGAAGATCATTCAGGTTGTAAAAAAAGCCTTTTTCAGTCTTTCTACATGCAAAAGTTAGCATAAACTATAAAGAATGATAGACAAGCTCATTTCACAATTACATCTTCAGCAAACAATACAAGTTACTGTCTGACTGCAATGCAAGTTTACTAACACAACAATAACAAAGCCATGAGTTCTAACTATTTGAGGTCAGCTACATGGATCTTTTGCCACCATTGAGATCTGTAAAAAGCCATTGAGATCGGCATAGGTAGATAACAATACATCTATTATGCTCAAATAAATAGTGCACAAAGCTCTTGCCAATCTGGGGATTAGGGGGCGTCAATCTAATAAACTTATACCTTTAATAAAAGATATTGTTATCATGGCTTGAATCCTACCATGACGTCAAGCAGTGTTGTTAAAAGGCGCTCGAGAGAGGTGAGGCAAGGCCTAGGCACCTCACACAGTGCTCGAGCAACGCACTTCAGTGAAGCACACTGCCTAATCATTCGCCTCAACCCAGTCATCGAGCACCTCGGGTGACCGTCCAGTTGAATGTGAACCGTTAGTTGGTTCAATCGAACCAACTAGCACAGTAAACAAACCTCTCCCACTTACAACCCATGCACATACAATAAAACCCACGCCACAATAAAACCTTAACCACCATTGTCACCCTCGATGCACCTCTACTCTGCCATCGCTACCTCTATTCACAACTCTCTCTGCCGCCGACAGATAGCTTTGATGCTTCCTCTGCTGTCGACGGACAAGTCCGAAGCTATTGTCATTGCAGCTCTCGTGCGCAATTCCCTCCAACATCGTTGATTTCGTGTGCGGCTCACTCCACCAAGGATAGGTCCGTAGCTTCCTCTGCCACCGACGAACACATCTGAAGCTTACTCTGCCCTCGATGTTGTCGTCTACAACTTTCTCCCCCACCCTTGCCGCCATTCGAAATTTCCTCCATCACCGTCGCCCTCTCCTTCCCCACCATCCACCATCAGTGACTCTTCTTCTCACTACTGCACACTGTTAAAATTGTTAACCTTATTAATCCTTTAAAATTGATAATAATCCTTAGAATTGTTAATCCTAATTAGAACTACTAATCCATATTTAGCATTGTTAATTGTTATATAGAAATGTTATTAATCTCTATTTAGCCCTGTTAATCTCTATTTATTAGAACTGTTATTAGGGTCTCATGAATAATGACAAGCATATAAAGTAATTCGAAAGATTCATAAAAAAAATCAAGAAAGGATCCTAGTTGGAAATACAAATAATCTAAAGGATGATGATTATGATAATGATTGAATTTTATATAAAACTTTATTATTTTGAGTCTTTCAACATTTTTATTATTAGAAAATGGACAATATGATTTGGTACTCTTTACTTTGGTAGGAGCCTAGTTAAGAGCCTAGTGCATCGGGCGTTTTGGGACACTAGCGCCTAGCGCTTTTAAAAACACTGACGCTAAGCCTTTCCCTCGATGCTCAACAAGTAACAGAGTGAAAATAGATAAAGGAAAATGAGGAAAAAGTCCTCGAAAGCAAGAAAAACCATATTTAAGGATCTTAATAATCAAAGCAAGAGATCTTAAAAAATATGTATGATGCATTGCTAGCTTAAGAATAACAACGTTGAATGGTCATCAATCATATCATTAACAAAAAGGACACTTCCTAAATCACAAAGTACCTCCTCAAAGTTTGATGCATCGAAAAGACTAAAATAATGCATAGTGCATACATGATCACCTAGTTCAAGATAACCAAGGTTTTCCTTACCGAGCGGTAAGACCCGTACTGCCCGGTATATACCGGTCTAGCAGCTGACCGGTACGCGGACCGGCCGTTACCAGGCGGTACTGCTAAGATCAGTTGTCGGCGATCGTTTTCCGCCGTCGATGGTTGATTTCCGCCATCTACGGTCGAGTTAAGGAGAAATCGACCGTCGACGGTTGATTGAGGAAGAAAAAGAAAAGAAGAAGAAAAGGAAAAGAAGAAGAAGAAGAAGAGAAGGAGAAGTACCTCGCGCCATCCTAGCGGCAACTCCGGGTTCGCATGAGCCATCATCACGCCCTAGCGACGTCGTCGCCCGCACTGCCCTAGCGCCATCACCGCCCGTGGGTTTTTTTCTCCCTATGCGGGAGAGAGTTCGAGCGACGTCGCCCCTTTTTATTTTTTAATATATTTTAATATTATATATATTATTATATTATAAAAATATTCTAATATATTTAATATAAGGCGATACACTGCGCCGCAGATGCAGTCGGACCTCCTTGAAGATAACATTATCTTCATGCCCACAAATATTACAATAGCTTCCCAAAAATTTTCACCAAGTCTTTGAAACTTGGGTTAAAATAATAAGCAACATTCTATGTTCCTGATGATTCTTGGCAATAATCACCATGGCTATTCTGATCCATGTGGACATAGTATTGGGGAGATGTTGTACGAGCATGAAAAATATAAAATTAGACTCTACCACGGATACCATGCCAAATATGTACAGTCAATATGGGCCATGCCATTAGGTAAACACCCAATTTTTTACTTTTCTGAAATGGCAGTTCTTGACAATTTGAAAATTTTGTTCTCTTATTTGTGAATGAATAGTAGGACGAGAAAACAAGAGGGCTACTGTCATATTCAGTATTCACTAACTCTATTATGCATATGAATCATAAAAGTTCTTCAACACTACAAAACAGACCAAAGTACTTGTTTTATTTAATATTTTCCATCAAATTACACATAGAAGATTTTCCTTTTCAAACACCTACCAGTATGCTTATACTTTGACTAAATCTTACACCAAGCTCAGTCATTAAAACAAGAACTGTTCCAGCAACAAATGCTGCCCACCTGAAATGACCAAATATATTAGTGAAAACAGAGAATGACTAGAAAAACCAAAGTCACTCAAAACTCAAAAGGCTAAATTTATCGCACTTCTGAGAAGGATCTTGTGAAAAAAACTTGCAAGCATTTTCATATGACATTGGTTGCTCGCCATCCATCAAATCTGTGAGGTCCATGTCAAAAGTTGGTGCACGGTTACTCAATTCAGACCCAAATGATACCTAAATTAAACAGAAGCAAAGAACAGAATTACTTTATATTTTCAATCTGAAATGACAGGAACATGCAATCAATATTTAATAAAAAAATAACAAACCCAAGAAAAGTAAATATTTATTCACAACCCAAAAAATATGCTAAATAATATGAATACAATCATAAGGCAAGGTTTTAATGATACTTCAGTAAGCTACATGTATAATAGAATTATATAAGTATTTTGTGGTCAAAGTTTATCCAGCCTTCTTTGTGCTGTAAGTTCAAGTAAACAAAATTCTTTTACCAAATAGTTTAGTTAAGTGACTTACAATTTGCAGGACCGGAATAGCTCCTTGTGCTTTTGCCTGCTGCCTTGCTTGAGCATGTTTCCAGAGCTTCTGCTTACTAGGATGGTTCTTCTGAACAGCAACATGGCAGGCCTCTCTAATAGGCATCTAAGACAAGGAACCTCAAAATTTTATACAAGAGTGAAAATGGTGTAACATGCAATGGACATTTATCTACAAATAGTACATCATATATATTCTGTACATTTTCTATTGATATCATTCTGATTTGTTCTGAGAAGTCTTAGTCTTAATTAATCATTTAGAAGGAAATTATGAAGATGAGGATACACTCAAGAAAAATTAAAGAACAACCACCAAAATGTATAGAGAAAACATACAGAATTCATGGAAATCAATTTAGGAAATAAAAATATAACCACGTGTCTTAGGAAATATAAATAAATCAGAAGTTGCATACGTATGTTGACAGCATCAAGATTCTCCGTTTCGTTCAGTACTGCCCGGTATAGGCAGTACATACCAGTCCGATAGGATATTAATACGAAGACCGCCCGCTACCAGGCAGTACTGCCAAAATCGACCGTCGACGGTCTGCCCACGTGGGGAGAAGGGAGAACGGTGTGACGCCTCGTCTCCTCGTTTTTATTTAATATATATATTATATTATATTATATTAATATTATATAATATTATAATATATCAAGCGGTATGCGCTATGCATACCACTTGGTAACGGATACCGTACCATACCGTACCAGGATAAACTCGATACGCTGGCACGGACCGGTATGACGAACCTTGTACATCATTTCAGTCTCCTGAAATGAATAACCAACTTTTCTGAGAAATGAATCTGAGTTCTCAGAGGCCCCATAAAGGATCTATTATAATCTGTTCAGCATAGTTGAGAACACAAAAGTATGTTGCATTAGTAGCCATCATTTTCACCTGCAATACAAGGCTTCCTGAATAATCCGCTATTCCTCCCATAACATCCAACCTTCCAGGTGCTCTTGCCACATAAATGTCCTCCTGCAATCATTGAAAGATAGGAAAATCATCAGCAACTGATGCCACTTCAGTCATATCACCTTAATTTTTTTCCTACATAGCCACTCTAAAATCCATTTCTAACAACTCTTCCATATTCACATTAGGACAGGAATATGCATGCATGAGGATGTGCATGTATATATAACTATTGATAACTATGTAATGTGGGATACACATGCACATGGATGTGCATGTATATACAACTTTTCGTAAGATACGCATATGCATCTATAAGATGTGGGTTAAACTTAATTACTTGAGAATGCGTACTATATACAAGGTCTGGTATACAGTGTCATTTAACCAATGCCAAGATTGCACTTTTTTTAACTCAAGCTTAAGATAGGCAATTTGATATTTTAAAATATAAAAAATAATTATGAAAAAGAACTCTATAATGCGGATGCATAAGAATTAACAAGTAGTTTATAAACCAATATCTTTAGAAGAAATATACCTGCACCTCGTTAACAAAAATTAGAGAAGCAGGCTTGTTTAAAAGGGTTGCAGAATAATTAATGTGATTATAATGACGAAAGAATATCTGAAATTGAACAAATAGGAAAGGTATCTGCAGCTCTAAGTGTTTATAAAAAATGCAAAGAGAACAACTAGGCTAAAAAAATCCAAATGACAGTCAAAAGAAAAGAAAAACTTTAGACTGAGACTGTAAAACCATGTTTCTGATTTATGCAAACACAATTACATTCTCTTTTGGCAGTGAGTGTCTGTAAAGCAAAAACCACTTGAGATGATAAAAATTAGGAATTATTGATCATCAACTCCAAAGTTCCAATTGAGAACATAGGTGATGCATCTTATGGAGCAGAGACAAGACAAGTCAATGGCATAACTCAAGAACCTTAAAATTCTAGTTGTTGCTAATGCTAAAAAAGAGAGTGATTTCAAATATCAAAAAAAGGAGTGAAGAGTAAGCCAGCTGAAAACCTCCCAGTCAAATAGTGCCACAGCAGCATTGCGCTCTCGCATTTGGCGCTTCTCAGGATTCTTTGAGTCAGTAATACTATCAAGTCCTGATAAGCTCTTTAGAAAAGCCATCGTATCAGGTAGACCATGCAATTCCCCATGAAGTATATCAAAGTCCTCGAAGCATCTTCCAACAGTACAAGATCAACCAAATCTAGTCAACATTATTAGAAAGCATAGATTCATTTACAAAAGTATAGAACTCACGATTCCACGAGAAAATTGTCATCATTCAACTCAGTCATAGGTGATGCAGCACGAAGACCAATTTCATTTTCAGCTAAAGAATACCAATCAGGTACTCCTATATCTCTGCCTGGAGCTCTTTGTAGTTGGTAACCAAGCACTATGGCATCACGCAATCGCCTTGCTCCACTCAACTTCATTTGCAGATGTATTACGAAAAACAAATTAGCATGTTACATAATCACAGAGTCTGGTATAACTAAATAAGGAAGCACCAAAAAGAAAGCTCGATGTGAATATTTTAAATATCCTAGAATCAACAACCAATGGAAGTAGGATGCTCCAGTGATTACAAAGGCCTACATAGTAAAATAAAAGATTTTCAAAACATAATCTCTATAATTGAATCCTTGAAGGTACGTGTAAAGCTACAATTTTCTTGATTAAAATGCCTTGAATCTAGGGTGATCTTATCAACTAGAGAAAAGCATGAAAATGTTTGCACTGCAAGATGTAGCCAAGAAACTTTGACACTCACATCTGGACAAACGAAAAGAACAAACTTTGAGTTAAATCAGTTAAGACTCTAAATTTGTAGCTATGATGGAAAATCTAAAGAAACAACCTCAACAGAAAGCTAATGCATAGCTACACCACTCAAAATTTCATTTGAAAATCCTATTTTTATGACATTTCATTCCAATATAACCCACACCCTTCAGATATGTTGACTACAAGTATTGTTATTAGTCACGTTAGGGCAATAAAATTTATAATTATATTTTAGTCAATAGAGTTTATAAATAAGATGTATACCTTATTTGAAACATAAGGTTTCCCAGTAGCAGTATCCTGCAGTATGCGAGCTACCACCTGAATGTAAAGCATGAATTAGTTTTAACTTGAAGTGGCACATAGTAAATCAAAATGACAAAGCAATTATTCAGTACAGAATATATGTCTTGATGAACCAAATTTAGTCTTAAGCAGCTGATATCCTGATACAAGTGGAAGAATTCCCTACAGGAGCATTCATATAAACTCGTGTTTTCTTTCTAGTGGCAAAATTAGTTACAAATTTTATCGTTACATGAGGCTGTTGTTCTCATCCAACACAATGTATATCCATACATCAAGCTGCTCTCCTTAAACAGCTTCTTCATTCACTTTTGCTAGAACCAATTCTTTTATAATAAGTATGACGATAGAATAGCACAACAAATGGCATTTTAAATCCGCTGTGATCAATTATATAGAAAATAGTACCTCGCCACCATTAATGCCTGCCTCATAGCATGGTTTAAGACTGAGTGCACGCTCAAGATAAGGTGTCCAGCTTCCAGTGAGCATATCCCTCCTGATCATCTCCACACCACCCTGATAATACTGCTTACAACAAGAAACAGATATAGATGCATTGATAAAGAGATACGCTGTTATACAACTCTTAAATAGTTCTACAGGAACTTGTTCAACCTCAAGCATATTGCGCAAGAATGGTTCTTCATTGAAATAATCTCTGCGTACAAAAATAAATGGCAAATTGTATGCCAAGGATTCGCTGACAGTACCATATCCAATTTTCCCTACAAATAAATAAATAAATAATCAATATTAACAAATTTGCAATGTTCTGCCAGAGATTCAATATTACATGAATATTCATATTACCAAGCATGCAGTCAGAAGCAGCAATGTAATCAGGTGTATATGCATCTTTTGCAAGCTTTACATAGTTTGGTGGTAGTTCTTGTTTGTCAGATGCACCACAGACCTTCACAAACATAGAACATCATATGAAATACAAACTTAAGCTAAAACATAAAGCTACCTTAATAACTCAAACATGAGCATACCAGACATAACCAACCAGCTGGTAACCATTCTTGCTTAAGCTTCCATCCTGCTGGCTGGAAGAGAACAATAAGAACCACCATAGTGTCAAAGAAAATAATTTCTGATATTTTGAGCATAAAGATAATTCTTACAAAGTATCAAAAGTACAGGAATGATCTGACTAGAAAATTTAATTTCCGAGTTTCTTAAAAAACTCCCAGTAATTATGCACTAAGTGAGTGTAAAAATAATTAATTACAGATATTTAGGAGAAAATATTATGGAGATACAAAAGACAACTATGTCATTTTCCCTTTAAAAATTAAGAAATAATTCCCAAAAATCTTAACAAGTTGGTCCTAACAACAAAAAGACAAACCAGTAGGAGAGTTTTGCTAAACTAACCTGTCCCCCAAAGTTATATATAACTACTTTCACATCATCGCCAATCCCAAGTTCTTTTCTCACCTGACAGAAAAAAGGAATGTCAAATAACTAGAAGATGAACTAATGTTATGAAAGATCATTATACATCAGTTATTGCCCAACCTCAGATCTCGATCTGCGTAAACTCCTAACAACTAAAGGTACATCAATAACATCCCTGAAAGCAGGCACTGCAGATAACAAAAGCAAATTCACAGTAATAAACAAAGCAATGTGAAAGTGCTGAAAAGAAACTATGAAATTTATGGCAATTCATTTTACATACTAGGGCAATATCCAGGAAGTCGGAGTAAAAATTCGCAGTGAGAATAATCTTCAGCTATCTGCATAAATTATTAAGTAATACTTTCTGATGTTGAGATATATCATTACAGCTAGATGAGATTGAAAGAATACATAGCTACTCCCATAGGCAGAGAAAACTATTTACTTTGGACTGAGGTAAGAGACAGTCATATCCTACTGTTTTAGTAAAACAAAATGCATAGCTAAGATATTAAGAAATGAGAAGCATATGTGGTCTAGTTAAGCAGTAGAATGTCACATATTATCAGCATTTTGTAAAAGCAGTAAAATTTGACACCAGAAATTTTGAATGTATAGAAGTTGCAGGTGGAGCAGTGAATCATGATATAACTTAATTAGCCCCTATAGGACTTGCACAAATCATGACATCACTTGAAATATCACATATTGGACTAGTTCAACAAATCCATTACTATTTTGGTCTACACATACGAATAAGTATATTATCTGACATTAGTTATTAAATAGCCCAAAATTCACTTTTGTGAGTAAATGGCCCAAATGGATAGAAACAAAGTATAATTTTAGTTATGTGCTCATGTTAATTTTTTTTCTGTGCCATTCTGTCCTTCAGCATATTGAAATCCTCCTTTCTGTAGACATTTTTTACAAGCCAAATAATGCGTGAAGTATCAACCTTGAATTATCCTTGCTTCATGTTTTTAATAAAAAAACATGCAGTCAAGTTTTGCATTTTTATATAACCAAGTCTGCAAATGACAAAAATTGGACAGAAATGAAACAGCATCAAGGATTAGCCCATAAAAGGTTCTGCTTAAAGATGATTATAAATGCACGAACCTGTCAGTTACAAATGTAAAAGAAAGTTGCTAAAAGATTCTGCATCTCAAACCAACTACGTTGTTCATGTTAACCTTCACCACGTTTTAGGCATTGAGAGACAACCACAAAAATGAACCAACAGAAGCGAGAAGAACAAGTGACAATTATAACTAACCGATTAAGTCTAATCATATCTGAAACTAAATAGTTAAAGAAAAGATCACTCTATAAATATGTGTAATCACTATCTATTACACGAAAAAAGATTGATACACTAAATTTCTCCATAAAAATTTCTTTTTGCTCTTCATTTTCTGTAATTTAGAGGTTAATTTCATTAAATCCCCACACAAACAAGCAACGGATTGACATAGAAGAATGAAGTTGCAGACATGGTTTATGCAGTCCATCAAATGACATAACAAAATCAAGATAAAAGAAAAGACACAATATATAAAGTGAAAATAGAAAATATTTTTAATCCCAAGTTCTTTGGACTACAAAGTCCATTGAAAAAACAAAGAAAATAAGGAGATTCAGCATATTCTAGAAACTAAAGAATCAACATAACGTTGGAGATTCAAAAATCCAGATGCTATAAAAATGAAATTCTGCTTAATCTGACAAATAAAAAAAAAAGACCCAACGAGCACCTGCCAGACAATAGATCGATGATGGTGCCCAGCTGCCATGACATATTCTGCGTATATAAAATCCCAACTGCAAAATCAAACATATATAATAAGAGAAGAAAATTCAACACTTCTCAAGGTAAATCAATATAAAAAAATGAACCAAACCTTTGATTTTCTATTGTAAAATTTTCTTAGGTTGCGCCTCTCTTTATTAACTAATATTGCCAAATAATTTTGGATTTGACAACACAAGAAGGTGCCAGGACTTAATGCTTGAAGGCTAAATTTGCTACTAAAGGCTGATGTAATATATTAAATCAGCACAAAGAGGGGATATGACATGAATTGATGTACTTGGCCATACTGATCATATTGACAGTACATACCAGTCCAATGGGATAGTGGAATGCCAGTGAAAGAACCATACCAATTGATGCTCAAATTTTGTATTCTTAGTACTTCTTTTTCAAGGATGTACGGAAGTATGCCAAACCACTGGCGCCATAACCATATGAAGTTTTATCAGATCAGTACACCTTTGTACATCAAGAAAATACTAAGAGTTGTTTCATATATTATGTATGGGATGATACAATGAATACACAGATTACCAGCATGTCACTAAATCAGTTTGGTGTCAGAACCATGTTGGTCATTCATAACAGTCTGACATGATTTTGGTACATCTACCAGGATGATACCTAGTGAACTGATAAATGTTTTTCTTTGTCCACTTTTTGCTTTACCTAATCCCACTTTATTTATCATTCTAAATCCGCATTAAAATGGTTCTTGACTAAAGTCACAATAAACATTATCCAAAAAGCAATAAGACAATGCGCAAATAAACACCTATAGTTAAAATTGTAATCATGTAAGTATTTACATAATCCTCAATGTAATTTGAGAAAAAAATAAAATCACCTACCTGAAGTTAGTAACACAAACAGAGCGAATCCCAGCATCTACAGCTGCTCGACATGCTACAGGCACAACATCTGAGACCTGAAACCACAGGAAATAGCAATGTAAAATAATAAACTTAAGAAGACAAAGAAAACATTCCTCTTAAAGAAATAGGATCATATCAAAATGCAGCAATCAGTTTATCAGAACTGATTTTGGATTATAATATTTGCTGTAGCCCAGATATTCACAGCACAAAACAGCAAAACACCATGATTTATATTGATCATCATGTGCAAAAAGGCGGCTGCAATTACCACTAAATCAGCCTTGATGGATTTCAGCCATTCAACTTCTGCAGCCAGTATGGAAGCTCGAGGGACGACAGCTGTCTGATGATACTGCATCAAGAAAGATGGGAAAAGAAAACATTTAAACATTTACTATCATACACTAACAATTTACTCATCTCTCTATAATGAATCAATAAATTATCAGAAATTAAACTAATGAAGCAGCAAACTAAAATGGCAGCTATGCTATCAGTATAAAATCCATAGAGTTCCTCTAAACACAAAAATATCTTCCCCAATTGATCAGAAACCAATTGAATTTTTTGCTTGCTGAGAAACTGGTTATTTGCAAACTACAGCAGGAAAATTCTAAAAAAGGAACATATGTAATCATTTGTCAGAGTGCTCTATATTTACCTTCTCTAAAGATGCTAGCCGGTCCACTGTTAAGGCATCAGCTTGTACAGCACCACAGTCTAACAAAACCTACAAATCAATTGGTTCATATCAACAGACTTGCAACAAACTCACATCAAAGACGATAAATTAAGAACAAATTCATCCTTGTATAAAGCTTGAGTATCCAGACTAACCTTACGTATGTAGAGATTGGGAGCCTGTATGTTGCTGGTGAACACACTATCAGGAGCACCCGTTACGACATGAACATCATGCCCAGCAGCAATGAGATGCCGCACAACCTGCAAGGAAAGAAATAATATTTTATTTTTTCTTTCTCGCTACCTGTCATGCTACCCCAGGAGACAATCAAACGTATTTCGATGGTTCACCAAGGGATATCTGTGTCATGAATCATATTACAGTTTATGAAACATCATTGGTATCAGTAATCCTCCACATTTTACCCAAGTTGTGGAAGTTAGATTCTTTTGTCATAAAGATAAATTCCATCAGTTACTTTACCACAGAAGTTCCAAGTCCAAAAAGAGCCTAATTTTTGCATCAACCATGTTCATTGTGACCTCTAGGTTCGATCACGATCGTGTTGAGTGTGGCATCTTCAGCTATATCTTACTAAAATTAGAAGCACAAGAAAAATGACCGCTACGAACGTACATTACAAGTAATAGAACCACAACGTTACAATTTATCAGATAGCAAGAACTATGATGGCTCACCTCGACGACGCGGGTAGCGTGACCAAACCCATGACCAGTCACGTAATAAGCAAAGACAAGATGCTCCCGAGAGGCGGAGACTCCATCACCACCAGTGGCGATTCCCATAGCTCAATGTTTCGACCAAAAAAACCAGCCTTCACGTTTTCAAGACAAAAAATGGGCTAGACTGAGGAAAAAGAAATGAAAACAAAATGGATCTGCAAGATTCAGAACCCTATAAAGTGGAGATAGTGACATGCAATGGTCCCATCGGCTGTAGAAAATATCTTTTAGACCCACAAAACGAAATGGAGAAAAGAAGAATAATTCGGGAAATGGGAAGACGAAATAACCGACTTGAAAAGGATCAAATGTTGATGCTGATTCCAACACCACAGAATATATTGGCTTTTTATTGACGATCAGCCATTCTAATACCTCAACGTTTCAACCCCAAAAAACACAAATCTTTACGTCTTCAGAACGAAAAAAGCGGCAAGACCGAGGAAAATAAGAGGCAAACTAAAAGGAAACAGATCTGCAAGACACAGAACCCTAAAAAGAGGAGGAAGCGTGACAGGCAATGGGCTGGCCGACTCTCCCAAGTCTCCTTTAAACCCACAAAATGGATCGGAGAAAGAAGAACGATTAAGGGGAAGTCAAGAAACTACCGACCTCGCAAACGATGAATGGCTTTGAGAAGAGTTTTGGATAAAGTGGGACTCCCAAAGGATTGAATGTTGATGTCGATTTCATAATTTTAGGAAAGATGGATCTTTCGGTAAGCTTTTAGTTGACTTACCATCACCGTCGTCGACCAAAAATGTCAACGAGCGACACGGTTTAACAGGCTGAGATGGAGGCGTCTGGTCTTTATTAGGTTAATTCAATTATTAGGATAATATATATATATATCATGCACCAATAATTTTATGCATAAATTTCCTCCAAAGGTAATAAAGCAAAAAAGGGACATGCAGGAAAAAAATAATAATAAAAGCTTGGGACTTTTTGTGAATTTTTTTATCTAATCCTATTTGTTAATTATTCAATTATTGTGCTTTTAATCGGAGAAATTTAATGACTAATGGATTTGTTACCATGTCAATTAATGACAGATAAAAAAACATATATGCCCATATCGTAAATCTCCGTTAATTGAGAACAGTTTGCCTAAAAAGTTTTATTAGAATAAGACTTTTTCAAAGTTTTATGTCATTTTATATATTTAATTATTTTAGTTCCGATTAGCTTCGAACATGTTATTCTTAAATTTTTTTTTTTACAAAGATTTAATATTTTAAACTCATAACTGTTTTTAATTTTTAAGTTTCATCAGAATTATTTTATTTTATTTTATTTTATGTAAATGATAAATACTATTTTTTTATATACAAATGATAAATGATGAAGACAGAAAGATTGATTTAATAAATCTTTAGCTAAAACATTCGATCAGAATAAATCCTCTAAGATGGATGTATAATAATTGTGATATCGAATTAACTAACCGATAACCCATAACTAAACAAGAAAATTAATCTTATCTAATCAAAAGTGATCCAATTAAAGAACACATATATGCTAATTTCACATTTTGCAAATAGCTGTATTAAAATTCATGATACAAAAACCTCTTTGTCCACTGAAACTTACAAAGATCATGAAGGAACGAACATCCACAACCCATATAAGGCAACAAATTTGACATTGTTTTTCTTTCTGGGAAACATCACTCATCATCACCAGGATAATTGTTCAGGACTGTCATCTGATCTAAATTTAATATGTTCATTGATGTTGGTATTTGTTACCAAAACCTTGTGCTGCATCTGTGTAGTGTCATTCCCCATAACATTGAACCAAGAAAGAAATCAGAATAGCCATTAGAAACAAAGTATCACAACTCAAAAGAAGATGCATTTCTTGAATGATCAGCATCTTCTAGCTTCATCTTTGGCTGATCACAGGCAGAACTTCCACACACTTGTTCTGATGAAGGCATAATGTCAGCCGGTGTTGGTTCCTCTTGAGGAGAATGCACTGGATCTTTCTCACAAAGACTTGATGAGGCTTGTCTACCAATTAAAAGCTCTCTGAGAGGAGCTGCCCAAGATAGGGGATTCACTGCAGCAAGGAACAGATCTGTGAAGCATGATAACAGCAAAGTTACTCTCTTCGTACAATAGTAAAACTGCTCCTTTGCGACCTGGGAGATGACGGTTTAAATCATGGAAACAGGATTTTTAAATATTTAGTAAGACTACATACATTGATCCTCCCCAGACCCCGTAGTGGCGGGAGCCTCATGCACTGGACACTTCCTTTTTCTCTTGAGAACTCTTATAGTAAAACCGTTACCACATAACATTTTGGAAGAAATTAATACTTAATAAACAAGAAAGTAACATTAAGATAAATAATGAAGAAACTTCATTTTTTGCCCCCACAGACTGAGAAATTTAGCTAGAAGCACAAAAAGCAAGCTTCTCTTTCATTTCATCTAGATATTAGCAATGCTAGTCACAATTCCTGGGTTGATGTTTTTAGTTATAACTCCACCATAGGTTTATATCCTTTTCTCATAATCCTGTTACTATGTTTTTTACACCTGCATTTTCCCACCAGAGGTGAGGAGCCAAAACTAAAGTATCTTGAACTTGATTAATATCTAACTACAGGTGCAGCATAGAACCGATAGGATCAATTATATATATATATATACAGTGTGTTTGGAGATCTTAATGTAGAGATACTTAGAATATTCTAGGTTTAATATACATATGAATTTTATCAGCTAATTCACTAAAGTGCAACTTGAAGTTTCAATCAGTGCCACACTGAACCGGTTGAAGGCAACCCTCTCGTGGCAGATACTGTGGGTTTCCACTTAGATAATACAAGCCAAAAAATACCCAACTAACTAATTTTGAAAAAGGCCATCATAGAGGATTTGCATATTAAATCATTACAGAAGGTAGCTTCCAAAGGATTTCTAAAATTAAGTTCCACTATTTTCACACACCTTCTTCAGGTTCAAGATTTGTCACACGTGGAGGGCGTTTCCTGACATAGTTCTCTTGCAGAGACCTAGGAGACTGAAATGAAAACCTAGAAAGAGTTACCCCCTGTCCAGCATACTCTGGGTGTTCGAGCAAATACCTGCAAGATTCCTTGATGAAGTAATTTTAAAATCCAATACACCAATCGAACATGAAACAACAAATATTTCTTTCTTCTATATCAGAAAGCACAATACTAGGTGTTTTGAGGCAAAATTTCCACAGTAATCTTCTGGCAACCTCAAGCATTTGCATGCACGTACACTCAGTAAAAGAATAATGTGAAAAAGAACATAGACCGTACCTTTGAATCTCAACCATCGACCTCAATCTTTTCCCGGATGGAGCAGTATAATACCTGAAAAGGAAAATGATTGACATCAACAATGTGGCACCTTAAATTTGTTCAAATACATAACCTGGATGTCTATATCTGAAGAAGAAATCAAGAATGTATGAGCAATTTTGGTTTTAAAATTGTTAGATACAGATATAATGAAAATGAAAAAACATGAAATGCAAAAGAGAAGGGTTATGATAAAGAGATTTTCGAGAAGTTGACACCACTTGGGTTGAACTCTTCTTTCTAAATGCAAATGTACTTCCACCAAATTGGAAAACTTGATTCCAACAGCCATTATGGGACTTTCGAGGAAAGATTATTTGATGTAAGAAAGGAGTTAGCATATATCTTGGAACTGTCAAGGCAAGATCATTGGTGAACTTCTGTTCAAGTTATCATCAATTCCAACACTTAACATGATAAAGGATCCCATATCATCAAAGGGGAGGTTCACTATGTCTATCATGGTATTTCTGAACTTCCTTGATAACCTTACAAGGTCTCTCAAGATCTTGTTAATTATTAAAAGAATAAACAGCATAAATTTCTGCCTGAATGTTCAAAACAGCATATAGTCTTGCTTAGTGGGTTATGCATTTGAGGTCCAGTTTAATCGTCCCTGATCAACTGCTACAATAGGAAAAAGCAAACACATGTGATTGACTTCCGTTAGAAAAACTTCCCGCAAATTCCTACTAACAGACACTTATTTTTCTAAACCCATATTTCTAGTTATTTTATGACTTTTCCAAAATATGAATTTGAAACAACATGCATATGATCACTCAAATAATGAGGGAGAATACCTCATTGTTATAATCGCACCCGCACCATAGCTCTCAATGAAAAGAGAATAGAAGGAGTGTAGCGGCCCTGCAGCGTAACGGGGAACTCACTGATGCGCCACTAATAGCTCGCTACTGCGCAACGTTAGGCACTACCGCGTAACGAACTCGCTACCACGTAACATTAGGTTCCACTGACGCGACACGAACTTACGCATAACGTTAGGTTCAGCTCCCTGCCACGACACGTTAACTGCCGCACAACATTAGTAGTTGCTTGGTTGTCTGTCGTCTTGTCTGGTGTCATTTGGGTTTCCTTCTTATTTGATTTCCGCATGGAAAAACAAAAAGAGATAATCCGTGAAGGCATGTTAAGATAACCCCAGGTGATATGAAGCCATTAACATGAAGAAATAAACACCTCATAAGCTAAAAATGATTAAATCAAGTGCAAAGAGTCCTAACTAGGGAAGAACACTAAACTGGATGCAACTAATAAAAGAAAAAAATCACTCTCTAGAAATAAATGTGAAAAAATTATGCAAGAAAAATGGTATTAGTCATCACCTATAACTCACGTTCCTTAATTCTTTAAATTAACCTATAATTGCTACTTGATCAGTATTAGATCTGAATATCTATTTAGAATGTTCAGCAAGAAGTTCCACAAACTAGCTGGTTCAAAACAAATAAACAATCATTTTCATTTCTGAGCAGTTTACTTGGAGGAATAAAAAAGGCCAAAGCAGAGAAATAGAAAACATACACATCTGCAAATTTTGTGCCTCCTTCAGCTCTGATTCTAAGCAATCTTTCCCAGCCAGGAGGTGGTTGAGCAATGTTTGGTTTATCAATTGCCCAGAGTCTACTGCCATCCTGAGATATGTCTTCGGGGTCTTCACATAAAATATCAGGACGCCACTCACGGGCATGTTCACATACAAAAGGATCTTCCAAGATGTTTTCACGTATTTGTTCATACTTCCCTTTTGTTGGAATGATCCTCCATTTGAAGCATGAAGCACACTGGACAGTGAACGTTCCAATAGATGGAAAAGTACGGCCAGAAGAATTTGATGCCAAGAAGTTTCTGAAGGTTGGAGTATGATTCTCCATGACATCAGTAAGTGCAAGAGAATCATGACCTGTATTGCTTGTACCAGGGTTATAAAGCACCAAATGATTTGAAATATTTTCAGTAGATTGCTTGCCATCATCCTTTGCATCACGATCAGAAACATCAAATGACCTTTTCCTAGTGTTTTTGGAAATCTTAGGGGAGCTATGACCGAGGGGAGCATCTTCTGTGTATGACTGCATTTTAGTTGACACCTGAATAACCTGCAGTACAATAATATTAATTAAAGATCACGGAGACCTAAATAGAGAGGTCTAGAAAATTGATACTTCCAGAAAATTATGGCTCTGACAAATGAAGTGGTCATGAATATGGTAGTGCACCTACTTCAACGATTGTTTGACTGAGAGTAGGATGCTTTGTTGTTTGACTGAGAATCCGATGGTTTGGGAAAATATAAAGAAGCACAAAACTTATCTAGATTCTTTAGGTCTGTGAAAATATAATCGTCTTAGCCTCCTAGGTAGCCTTAGCATGCATCTGTGTCATAATATTTACAATCTCACACTTTCTTGGTACACTGGAATTTCATCTGGATTTCTACTATAAGTGAAGTCCATTACAGGCCTTAAACAATGCGCATGAACTATGAAGAAGACAAATATGGTCTTTTTTCTTTATTCAAGAACCATGACTTAAATCAATTGCCGAAATCCAGGCAATGCCATCAGTGGTTCAACTTTGTCCAAAAGATTAGGACACTATCAAGCACACGATAAAATGCAGAAGCCCCCTAGTTATTTTCCTAATCCATGGTACCTACGTGATCTCTTGAATTCTTGAAATACGAATTTCATGGTGTCACTGAGTTCAAACTAGAAGTCTTAAACTTTATCAGTACCCTAAGCATCATTTGAAGGAATTCCACTAAAACTTGACAGCAAAGTAATGAACATAGCACATGTTGGGAAACCTTATCAAAACATCATATCCGCAGCGAAAAAACAAAACAAAGAGGTCTCTTACATTGGTCAATCATCGTGCAATGATTAGTGCACGAAAAATCGCAAAACCAAAAAATCTATGCGTCGTGCGTTAGATGTTTTACCTAGGGAAATCGTATATCCCTGAAAACCTAGATCCGTGGGCATAGATAAAAGATGTCAGATGTCCACCTCTCTAGCGGCATCCACACGGCAGATCGATGCAGCAATGCTCCTCCAATCGCAACGCAAAACTCGTAGCTTTTTATGTACCTTCTTCTCAGCTTTTAGGCACCACCTTGCAGCGAACGTCGAAGAACTCCTTTCTTCTTCGCTGTCCTCACGCACCAAGGAGAGGGGTAGTCGGCTGAGAAGAGAACGAAGGGAAGATAATAGGAGGGGGCAGCCAAAGATGCAACCTATCCCCTTTCCTTACCGCCTCTGCCTCCTATTTATAGAGAGCCACTTTAAATCCTAATAGATCCTGCCTTAGTGGGTATTGGATCTCTAACAAATTAAGAGATCTAATAATCTCAATTTGCCTCTAATTGGGCTTCATGCAAGGGATTCATTAATGCTGGGTCTCATCTAATGAAATAGAGGCTTATTGAATAACTCATATCTAATCCTCTACTCATCGCAACATCCACCATATGTGTGTGACCCTCTAGGCCTAATACCAAGCTAGTCGTGAGTTGCACTTATCAAAACTCTTTCTGACTCAACTCCTTCTGACTCAGATTTTCTTCTGACTCAGTGAATTGTTATCTCATAACAATTAACTCATCGATTATGAACGTAGTAGGCCATAATCCATAGAAGGTATAGGGCAATCTAATCTATTGGACCTGTTTGTCCTCAGTTACCATATACCCATAGTCCCTCATTCATCTTATATCTCAAAGATCGTATATTATACATGATACTATCAGGCCTCATATGAAATCCATCCAAGTCCTGCTTTAATCGGATTCTCCTGGATAACTCATTCTCTCTTAATCCGAACAACCCTGGCTAGGCATTTACCTGAGCAAGAGCACACGAAATATTCCTCTCGTGATATCGAGAGTAGACAATCCTCTATTGATACTCAATTGTCTTCGTAGGGTTGGCTATCAAACCCAAGAATTGGTTGTATCAGATCTAAAACTTTCAAACCTGTAAGTCCGGATCAAAGAAAGGAGTACTCAAACAATGCATTCTTGGTGTCTCAAGCTTAAGGACCAAATACACAACTGAAACTACAGAATCGTTGTCCGACGTCATGTATCATTAACCATCCAGTATTCTGTAAGCAGATTAATTAGTGAACTCATTCTCCAATGAACACATGTATTGTATCTTTAATGTCCCCACACTAGCGGCTATAAGACTAACCGACTCCATCCTATGGACGGATATACAGTACACCGGTCTATCCGGTTATCTCGATGTCCCTCTCGAGTAACATATGATCAGGATTATTTAAAGCCAGTACTTAAACAAGGTTCTCATTATCGTGAACTCATCACAATTTGATTCTCATTGTACAGATCTAAGGACATCATAATATATACAAAGTAACATAAAATAATAATATATCAATAATAATAAGCAAAAATACATGATGTCACATGAGTGATTGGCTTGCAATGCACCTGTAAGCAGCACATACCAAAAATGTTAAAGTTACCCACTTTCGGGTTCCCAAAATGTCAAGGAAGCTTCAATTTCAGCTAAAAGGGAGAATATTTAAATAACTAAGTCATTCGATTGACAATAAAGGTCAGCTTTCGGCTCCCAATTAGATCCGACAGGAATATTCCAAAAAAAAAAAGCGGCTTTCTTCCAAGATAGAAACTAAACAACGCAAAAAAAGAAACTATCCACTAATTTCCACACAAAGTTCCAGCTTTGGGATCAAAGAATCAGCAGGTATTCGTATAAATCGTAGTCACCTCAGCTGATCGCCCACGGGATTAATAGCGGCGGACGAATCTACGGTGAGCTGGGGCTGAGAAACCGGACGGCAGTCCAGCTGACCCGAGGATCCAAAGGGAGAGAAAACATCGGGAGCGACTTCTCTCGCGGAGATGCCCGGTCGAAAGAGGCGAAACTGCGACGTTTTCTATCGGATGGGAAGCTTCGGATTCCAAAGGCGGTTTTGATGGTTTTGCACCGTCTGCTGTTCCTTTTCTCCGGTGTTCCTCCTCGCGAAATGTTTTACGTACCATCACATCTACCTGCCCAATGATTGGAGATACAGATGGGAACAAATCGGGCCCCACATCCGGCCGTCGATTAGGCCGGTCAAACGACGGGTAAAATTGAAGTACCCTATAAATGAGTGGGAAAAGCATGTGGGTAAATGAGAACCAGTAGGATTTGATCCGACGCTGACCAAGCTGAGTTGGACACGGGTCGAGTTCTTCATATCGCGATCGCCTCTGTGTAAAATTATCCGATCTGTGATCCGATCCAATAACCCGATAAATATATAATTTGAGTTTGGTCAAATCCATTTACGACGAAAATTATTTCATCATTGCATAATTTTATTTTATTAAGCTAATAATGACAAGCACGGATGCAAATATATAAGCATTGACTTGTATTTATATATCAGTCGACATGGAATTCTTGTGGTATTACGAGAAATTTAAATAGTTTTATTTTTCTTCCAAATTGCGAAGGAGAGTATATTAAGTAAGTATCAGACAAAGAAAAAAAATAGTACATGTAATTAACCAAAAAAGAGTCGATAAAATATTAGCCCAAAACAAGACATTTAACAGGAATGAGTAAATGATAGAAACTGGTACTAAAATATACCTTCACAGAAGCAATCACTAACAGAGGAATCATAAAATGAGCTTCTTACAAGTAGAAACAGAGGAAGAAGATGCATCATGAAGCTCAGAATGATGCAGTAGATTTTTTTCTTAGACAATCAGGTCAGATAAATACATTATAACATGCAAACTTGGTAAGAGAAGGAAACAACAGTAAGTAGCAATCATCAGGTGTTTTCCAGAAAGAACAATTATAAGATATTACAGAGCTGGATTGCTGGAAATGGTGACCAGTTTCCTGCTGACATGCCCAGAATCTCATCTGAGCCTCAAATCATGCTCTTTGGATGTCTTGTGATGGCTTTAATATTCTAATGTTTAAGAGATCGATCATAATATTTATCCAGCTCAGTTTCCATACCAGCAACCAACAACAGCTGCAGAGGAGTCCAAGAGACAGGAACAAACATGAGACAATGGGGCATAGTTACACAGATAAATCTTGTCATTGCTTAATGATGCAAAAAAAAAAAAAAGATGGCCTTTTGACTTGGAAAAACAACTGAAACTTCCAAGTTCCATCAGGCAATCTCTTCCCCAGCTTATTCTGTAAACAGGAAGTCTTTGTTTAGGATACTGTTCAATCTGCCTTATCATACCTACCCAAGAGGGTTAAACTAACATGAGAAAAGATGCTTAACCTAAATAATCTGAGATAAAATAATTCGTCCAAACAATGTGTGTTTAGGTAATCCTGTTTCATCCAATTCACAAACTCAAATGATCCTTCCTTCCGTAACCAAATAAAACATAGAGTCAGCAAAGTATACTTTGAAATCTACTGCAAGTTTTATGCTTTTTCCTTGAAGCATTTAGGTCTTATGCTAATCTGGCTTCCTACCCAGAGTCATAAAGTTAATGGTCCAAATATAGTTTTTTACCTTGAGAAATTTTTTGGGGTTCAATCTCAGGACCTTTTTATTCTCTCTTCTCAGAAGCTATAGCATGGCTTTCTAGTGAAGTCTCAGGTGGTGATACTTGAGACATGGGCAGCTTAGTATGATGGTAATTTCTTTGGTAATATCATCAAGCAAGATACTCCTTTTAACATTTGTTGCCAAATCTGCCTGCCCATAGTAATGGCCAATTAATTCAGATATCATGTGCCAAGATCTCATGCCCAATATTTAACTCATTTATACCAGAATAAAATGAAATCAGAATCGTCATCTGAATCTTTTTCTCACCTTCGATCGCCTGCTGCTGAATGACCAAGTATAAAATGGCACAGGCGCCTACCTCCACGGTTTATGGCGAGGAAGAAGGTGAAGCTGGAGTGGATTGTCAACGACTCCGCAAGAAAGGCCACGTTCAAGAAGAGGAAGAAGGGTCTGATGAAGAAGGCGAGCGAGCTGAGCACACTGTGCGACGTCAAGGCGTGCATGATCATCTACGGGCCCAACGAGCCGCATGCGGACGTGTGGCCGTCGGTGCCTGACGCCATGCGCGTGCTTGCGAGGCTGAAACGGCTGCCGGAGACGGAGCAGAGCAAGAAGATGATGAACCAGGAGGCCCTGATGCGCCAGCGGATCAGGAAGCTGCAGGAGCAGCTCCAGAAGCAGGACAAGGAGAACCGGGAGCTGGAGACGATGCTCCTGATGCACCAGTGCTTGTCAGGAAGGAGCTTGCACGATGTCGCCATGGAGGATGTGACGGCCCTAGTGTGGATGACTGAGATGAACATGAAGAAGGTGAGAGAGAGGATAGAAGATGCAGCATTAAAGAGTGAAGAGAAAGTCAAGGAGGAGAAACCGGTGGTGCACGACAAGGGGAAGACGCCGATGGCGGCAGCGGCGGCGAAGGAGGAACTCCCAGGGCAGAATTGGTTTGCAGGGGCGATGGACCTCAGCGAGCTGATGATAAACAGAAATGATGACCACAAGAACAATTGGCTGAATACTTACTACCCTATGGATTAACACCATTCCGCTTCTGGCTTTCTAGATTTAGCTTTCTTCCATGTATTGGATCCTCATAGCCTCTCAATAATACTTGTAAATTTCCTCAGCCATTGCTTTCAGTTTCCTGCAATGAAAAGGGTCAGCAATGTTCTAACCAAGAACTGGAATGTGTGCTCTGCTAAATGCTTCATGACTTGTGCAATCTGTGGATACTAAAACCAGCAACATCTTTGTGCTGGAACAAATCCTTAAAGAACTATGTTCCTGTTAGGGATACTTGGTTCTGGAGAACCCAAAATATTTGATTTCATATAATCAAGTTGTAGCACAGACATACCGAATGGAATTGAGATGGGAAGGTTTTGTTTCAGCATCTTATCTACTGACACTGTGATGAAAAGAACAAAAGAATAGAGACATTGTAGTTTAAAAGATAATTACATTTTACCCACAATTAGTTCTGCTAGTACCCACGGCGCATGGCCAGTTTAGAGAAATATCAAGATGCACTCAACAAGAAGAAAAAGGATCCAAGTTATAACATAACCCTACTCGGAGATATCGAGAGAGGCACTTACTGCTTGCTGGTGATGAGAGAGCTGCATGCAACCTGAGCAGGGATGGTCAAGGAAGCAGTTAAACAGTTAGCAATGATCAGAATCAAAAAGTAAGTATTTGACCCTGTAAGGCATGATATCTGTTGAACCAGAGGCAGCCCCTAATTGAGGTTGCTACAGCTGAAATGCAATTAAAAATATAGGAAATGCATATTACCTGATTGTATATACTGTGACATGCAAACACTGAAGGTCTTCACGTACATAATATGATAATGCGAGGTACTTATTTGATCACAAGCTCCAGTTGGAGATGATGACAATTGACAAAATAAGCTTTAGAGTCACAACAGCATATTGTAGCACAGAACAAGCAGATCTTCCATAATGATGAATAGAAGAATGGCCAGAAAATAAACTTTCTTCATAAAGCAGAAAAAATATACACATGTCACAAGGACATTGATTCCTGATCCTCCAGACTACTACAATTCCTCTGATGAAATAAATCATCAGTCATACATGAGGATATGCAAAAGAAGCCAAAACACATGCAGCATCTATGGCCTTTCATTAGACAAAGCATGGCACATCTTTCACTGGAGATGATCAGGATCACTAACCTATCACAATGACCACATTATCGGACTGGATGCGCCAGGAAGATACTGGGGGTTCAGGCAGTGCTGTTGCCGCTGCTGAAAGCCTTCACTGTCTAGTCCATAAGTAGTTGCTTGCTCTGTTATTTCTTCAACTTCCATGGATGCAGCTTCAGTTTCCTCAGCCTCCATTGGCTCCTCGGACAACTTGGAATCAGATTCAGATCCTCCAAACCCACTGGTGGCAGTAGCTGCATGCGGTGGTACCCATGGAATCACAGCTAAGCAGCTATTGCTAACACCTGTTTGTCGATCCTTCTTGTCAAAACTTCGATTCCCTGGATTGAAAATGTGATCTGCAGTAGTTCAACAATGGCTAAGTGATGTAAGCAAATGGGAAAAGAATCAAAGTTGGCGTGCAATTTCAATCAAAAGCTTTCCGTTCTTCCAGAAGGACAGATGAGACAATCTTATGGTAGGAGAACTTTAATACTTCATATGACTAAGTATGAATTTGCACAATGTTTTTCTCTGTTGTTATTGAGTTGAAGCGGACAGTAAATGAATAGCTTTTCAACGTATTACTAGCATCAACAAAATGAGAATAGCAGAAGGAGACTCAAAGAAATCCTAATTATTGCCAGCACAATGTACATTGCAAACCATAAGATACAGGCATGCTAAAATGCGTGCAATGGAAGGTTTCAAGAACTTACTTTTGATTCCATCAATGAAATCCAAGCTGACTCTTAGAGAAACATTATCGGGACCAGGGGACAAGATTAGTGGTGTCTCCACAGGTTTGTAGAGCACAATTGCTCTCTCCTCATTATCCAAAGGGTATCCAGACATAGCCTCACTCGCTACAGATCCTGAAGTCTGCATATCACTAGAACTAATGTTGCCATGCGGCAATTGCTGATTAAATGCCAGAGTTGATGTCGGTTCCACCTCTTCCATAATTGGTGGCAGCTCGGCATCCTTCGGCAAAAAGAAGCTAACAGATAAGAGAAACATCGCTACTAACACTTACATATGTAGATTAAACCAAGAAAATACTGAAAATATGAGCAAAGTAAATGGCTTTACACGAAGGCAACCGCTTTTATATGATTAGCAATTATCTAAAACCACAATCCAAGTTCGTTTAAGTGAAAAAAAAAAAAAAAAACTCCACAAGTCCAAACCATTATTTGGAGGGGCAGCACACATCGAACAGCTTGGGGACAAAATCATCTTTCGTTGATAGCAAAGATCGATTTTTACAGTGAGAGAGTAACGCAAACACTTAAAAGAGAAATTCCCACGGAAAGCCAGAGTACTTTAAGCATAAATACGAACGGATCCGGCACGATCAAATCAACAGAACTCAAAAGGCACCGGGAAGGCGTTCCAAGAAGAGCACGCTTACCAGTCTCCTGATCTTTCGCGCGGGGGAGGAAAGCGAGAACTCCGCGAAATCATCGTACACCTCCTCCAGATCCTTCCGCTTCAACTTCCCGTGCCAAAACCCCGTCATGTCGCCGGTGCTGTCTCGAAACCCTAATCCTTCAAACAGTAGAAGAATCCCCCAAGCTTGGGGCGTCCCACTGCGAGAGCCTCCAGCAACTGGCCTCGACCTTAGGATTCCGACTCGGCTCCTTCCCAATCTAGGGGACCGCAGAGAACTCGCACGCCATGTATGTAGCGACGGGAGATGGGGCGGAGAGGGAACCGAGTCGGGCGTTTGGGGACGCTTCCAAGTCATTCGAGATCTCTCCAGAAGCACATAGGAACCGAACACGTTTTCCAGCGATGACGTGGTAAACCCACGAATGGTGGTTCCGTCACCGAATTAAGCTACGACTCGAGCCACAGCGCAACAACGCCTTCTGTTCGCCTGCCACGTCTTCTTCCTGTCGTTTCTTGAGTCGTTGGTCCTGCTAATTTGGCATCGTAAAGTAAATTTATTTGGGATTTATGGCTACAAGATTGGATTGGCCCAAATAGTAGCTTCGATCCATTTAAGGCCCAAATATTGAATTGTTGCACATTGTTGTCTTTGTTAATTGCTCTGTGTTCAACTTAATCTTGTGTGCTAATAATGGCAGTGGCTCTCATGGAAGAATTAAAGAGAGAGACATGTTTTTGTCATCCATCATATTTTTATGCAGTTTCCAAGAGATTGCATGAGGTTATAGAAACTACTATTTTGTGAAGATATACTGCAAGAGTGTGGCATGATTTAGACAAAGTTAATTTAGAATAAAGACAATCACATGCTTGGTCTTTTTGTTTGACTTTGTGGCCTAAGAATATAGTTTCATGGAGTATAGTTTACAACTAGAGATGACAATAATAGGTTGTATTATCCAAATATATAGGGGTGTAGGCTATGAGACTGGATTCATTCTCATGACAAAGGTTCAAGATGGATATGAGGAAGAAGAAAGTAAGAGAGTGATAACAAACCAAAAGAACAGGCATTTCCTCTTTATGTATCTCCATGCAACAATAACAACATCCCATGAGAGTCTCAAGGCACTGAGCTTTTCTGAATCTTGTTTCTGATTGGATTTGGAACATGCAACCTCTGATCCAAACTAGCTCAAATGTAAAGAAGAAGAAGAAGAAGAAGACATAATAGTCTTCAAAAGCTAACACATTGGTGTTTGTGCTGAATGTAGGCAGAGCAGGTCTCAGCTTTTCTTGTGCACATCCTTCTGCATTCTGCTCTGCCTTTGCTTCATTCACATAGAGAAGGAAATGAAGGAAGGAGTCCATTTTGTTCTCTCTCTCCACCCTCACAAGCTTTGAAGAGCCAGAAAAAGATGGCAGGCCTTCTTCTCAATCCTAAGTTCAAGACAGATCAGGATGATGATCTTATCCTCTGTCCCTGACATATATATAACACAGGTCCTAAGAAGATGCTGATGATTCCTTTACTGATTGGTGCACATCACAAACTTTTCTTCTTGTCATTGTGGGAGACAGAAAAGAATGAGATAGGGCAAGACCATACCACCATGTTCGTGTTCATCTGCCACATCTTGCAAGCTGTAGCAGGATCTCAAAGGTCCATGTAACAAGCAAGAAGTTGACATCATTGCAGACAAGAGAGGAGTCATGTTCATGCATCCTGTCTCTTTCCGAGTTGCCATGCACAAAGAACACAACCAGACACAAGACTAGAGATGCAGAAAAAAAAACATGCATCTTCAACTTCCATTGATTTCTGATTATGAATCCAGAAGAACCATACAACCCCATGATCGAGACTAAAAAAGGAAAGGAGTTGGATTCAGGGTTCTTTTGGAGAGGAGGAAACGAGGAAGAAGAAAGCTTTAAGTCCCGGCACTTTTGAGGATCCATGGATGAAGCTCTTGGAGAACTCCATCTTCTTCTCATCGACTGCCGTTTCATCTGTACAATTCAGAAGGAGAAGAGAAGGTCATCAAGCCTTGGTCTTGGGCAGAAGAGGGGAGAAGCCGCTGTAAGAGAGGGGTTCGCGGCAGGGAGAGGTGGCGCCGTCGAGGTCGGCGAAGAGGGCGAGGAAGGCGTCGAGGCCGAGGGCGCCGAACCGGGGCTCGTCCCGGTGTAGCGCGTCGAGGACGTAGCGGAAGAAGGCGGGGTCGCAGGGGAGGGCCAGGCCGCCTGCGGGGGGGAACCCGTACTCCTCCTCCGCCCGCTGCAGCAGGGCGGCGAACACCGGCAGGTTCAGGAACCGTGTCGGGATCACGAACCGCCGGCGCTCCTGCCCGACGTACACCGCCACGTACCCCGGCCTCACCGCCCGCCCCGAGCCGTCCTCCTCGCCGCGGCGCCCGAGGCTGAGGGCCCTCCACCGCCTCATCACCTGCTTCAGTTGCACCACCTGCCGGATCTTCTCCACTTTCTTCATGGCCATCCTCCCCTCCCCCCTCCAACCAAATGGAACCGCTTCTGATGCACTTGCTCTATAAATACTTCAACTCCGAGATGGAAAACAATAGGAGGACGAAGGCAAGACGGTTGATAACATTTTATAGGAGGAAGAGGAGGAGCATTGAAGACAGGCTTAAACCTAGCGCAGTCTCTATATTAAACATGAGAGAGAGCGTGTATATATGTTATTAGGGTGAAGGAGGATTCCAATATATATATATATATATATATATATAAAGGGGAATATACTGTTGTTGTTGTAGAACAACAACATCAAGGAGAGATTTAGGGGAGGATTTCCTCTATTTTTTTTTTAGATAGAGGAAAGATAAGATCTGAATCTTCAAGATAAGCTTGTTGATGCGTAATGGGAAGAATCAACAAAGATAGTATTAACTTTATATATAAAGAGATTATTTCCGAGATTCTAAAAATCATAAACGAATAACCAAACCATACTGTTTCAATAATACTGATGATTAAACTTAAATACCCTCGAGTGTCAACTAAACTACGATCACGCCACTACGGGCGAATCGTTCCTTGAAGCACCATTAGGATAATTTGGTGAATAATAGAAACCCCCGGGGGTGTTCTGAGGATTGCGACGCCGAGTAGCGAGCCGGGGTCGTCGAACCGGCCGCTGGACCCGGTCCGCGAATTCTGGATCGAGTTGCGCACAACTGCCGGCGAAATTTTACGGGGAGGTCCGACGACGCCGACAACTCGTTCGACCCAATTCCCAGCTCGTGTGGGCGTGGAGACAAAGGTCACGCACGAGCTTGGGTTGACTCGATGGAGGTCTTTTAACGAATGGTCAACTTGGTGGGGACACGATCTATGCATTGCAAAAGTAGGGGACTGTGCCTCACGAAGTCACAAGCATTGACCATAGTCTTCTTCTTCGTCCTCTGATTCCCAGGAGTTTTAGGGTATGTTGGAGAAGGTGCTGCAATGCAACAGGGAAGGCAGTACATTTGGCAGAGGCTTGGGGTGGGTGCATCGAAAGGAGCCTTCTCCTTGCTCTTTAATGCTGTATCCATGCAACTTAGCCTGAAGCAGGACGGCCATTGATCGAGCAGGTCAACAGGAAACATTGGAAGGAAAAAAAAGTGTTCCTCATTCCCAGGTGCACTGAACCTTGACAAAATAAAATTTATTTATTCTGTAGGCCTTGATGTCATTTCCAAGCTATGCTTGATTTGACATTCTATACAATGTATCCTTCTTTGCAATAAATACGATCATGATTCTAGTCACTTTGCTTAAGATTCAGGCATATAACATTCAAATGTTTTGAGGCTGAAGTAGCATCCAGCCAAGAGTCAAGCAAGTGGTGTGTGATCCAGGGGAACACTGGAGTGATGAACAAGAGGTTTATGGATCATGAACATTGGGAAGTAGTGATATGCTTTTTTACCCATATATTTCATACATCAAACAAAAGGCAGATGAAGTGTCTGATAGTTATGCTAGAAGCAGATGGGAGAAAAGTAGTGCACCATCAACAAGGGAAGAGAAGGGGAGTACCAACTCTATGGAGCTTGTTGTCCGAGAGGTCGAGCTTGCTCATCTTTTCTTCGCACCATAACAGCTGCTCCTTGGTGAGCCGTTGCATCCTCAGAACTCTTGATATGACCTTGATGTCGATGAGGGCGAAGAGCAATTCCACTTCCCCCAGGGTTGCTGGCCAGGTTTTCTTCTTCCATCCTTTCTTCTTTTTGAACAGTTCCTTCACTTTGATCTCCTTCTGCAGTTCAAAGCCAATGACCACTAGATTCATGTAGATTTCGGTATAGTAACTAACCAAAAGGATCCCATAGATATGATGCTGCAGCTCCTAAGCTATGGTAACCAACTATTACATCATTTATACTTGTAAAGGTTAGCAATCCTAAAAGACAAATAAACAGTAATTTATTAAACAAATAAAGCCAAAGGTTAAAAGTCATCCCAAGGTGGTTGCTGCAGTAGTAACCAACTATTACATCATTTATACTTGTAAAGGCTAGCAATCCTAAAAGACAAATAATCAGTAATTTATTAAACAAAAAAAGCCAAAGGTCAAAAGTCTTCTCATGGTTGCTGCCGATGGCCGCAGGACAAGAATTTCAGTCATATCATTCTTTTATCTTTGTTGGTGTGTTTTCGGGTCAGCTTGCACACATCTTAATCTAAAATGCATTCGGAAGGCATTTACTTGGTCTCATACTTAAATAGTTCATTAGGCACAACAAAACGAGAACCTGTTCATAAAGCCACAATTCAAGCATTTAAACAAGGATAAAAGCTTGGAGGATCACCGGTTGACAGGCATGCAAGATAATTTTAAGGGACACTGTGTTTGGGGATTTCATAGTTTTAGAACACAAAAAGGACCTATAAATGGAAACAGCAGGTATGATTGTTCGCTAGGAAAACCTCCCAATGGTGGGTTCTGTTCTCCTACCGGAAGCACAATAAGCCATGTACTGATGAAACAAACATGAGCTACTAACATGTAACATACCTTTTCAAGCGAAACTTGCACTTGCTGAAGGGAGCTTCGAGGGCTATGAGCTCGAAATAAGCCACCTGACTTTTTCTTGTCCATCTTCAGGAAAAGGCGGAATGTTAAGATTGAATCCTCTATTATCTTAACAAGGTCAATGGCAAGAATTGGTTCGTCTGAATCAGCCTCCACATTTTCTTTCAGATCCAAACCTTAAAGCAAGAATGAGACGTCAAACAGAATTGGAGTCATGGTGAGTGATTCAATGTTCCTTATTCAGCTAAAATATGCTATTAGCATACAAACAAACTAATGGAGGGCTGTGATCCTTCCTGTACAGTCTAAATGTGGGACTCACCTGGAAAAAATATTTAGAGGTATGTGAGTCATTCAGAAGGCCCACATAGCTACCTCCATATGATTTCTCATGACCAGAAGAACCCACCACCCTAATAATTTCGGTTTAACTAATTACATCAATGGCTAGGCCCTCTAGCAGATGATTGATTCATGACAAATGTAAATTATAATTAGCTGTAACTAATGAGAACACATACTTCTATAACATTTAAGAGTATATTTGAGTAAAAAATTACAGGGTAAATGGAATTCATAAATAATTCAATCTATTAAAAGTTTGAGCCTTTTGATGAATGTAAAACTATCTATGGTTTTAAATGGTCAGAGAATTCAATACGAATCTTTGAATCATTCTTCAACATGTAAATCACAAGCAACATCTCAACTCGTGCTTTATAAGTAGATGAAAACTCCCCTTGATGCCTACAGTGCCACCTAACTTAATCTAACCGAAAACAAATCATGAACAAACAATCTTCAACGTGGTACTAACTTGAATTAAATAACCTTGAGTGTGATCACAAGATACATGTCATAACCCACAAGAATGTGTTTAGATGTGTGTTAGTTTGGGACATAGTTAAAATCAGGTAGATTTAAGTTGGTTGTTGGGCAAATGATCCATTTGAATTTCTATTGAACAACAGCTGAATTGAGTGAAGATCTTTTGAGTCGTATCATTTACCTAAAAAATTTGGGACCTGAAGCAACTTAGGCAGTAAAATCCGGGCATGGGCATAAATCTCCATCCTGGATCCTTGCTCAAATGGTTCGTTCTCAATAAATCTCTGCAACAAGACCTGGAATTGCTGGAATTCTTGAGCAGCATAGCTATAGGGCGTGCCACTCTCAGTCTGCAATGAAATCCTCTGGCTCAGTTGCATGTATTGGCAATGAAGCGCCTCCCAACTTAAACAAACTTGTGCAACATAAGCAGCTTCAAGATTTAGGCATGGGTTATCTTCCTGCAGTTGCCGCAGATTTTCGCAGTCCTCCTGATGTTCATCTTGCCTCTTGAAAGGGAGGCTACGGAGGCCCAGAGATAACTTCTTTGATAAAGATCTTGGTGAATGCCTTGAAGTACCCCAAGACCCTGTCGCATCATTGCATGTCATCATCAGCTCACAAAATCTAAGGAGATAGCTCATATTAGTTACAATTTAGCATCACAAAAGCAGCTAAAACAGCAGAAGCAATAGATCCATTTTTAAGAACGGTAAAGTTGATACATGGATAAAATTCATCTGAAATCATTTAAAGAACGAAGCTGTTTGATTGTACAACTTCGAGGAAGATCCTCAATCAATTTTTAAGTATTAAAAGCAACACCTAGGGAGGCACCGTTGCTCAAAGAAGCATGCAATTGACAATAAACAGTAGAGCAATCAAGCAATCATCAACTGAGTTCATTCCAAGCTAGAAGGTATCAACATGATTATTTAGCCGACAGCTCAACACCATACCAGCTTCTTTGAGATGTTGATTGATCAGCTTATCAAAGAACAGCATCCGCTCGCAGTACTTGTCATACAATGTGTCAAATCCGCACCACGTATGCCCAACCCCCACTTCTGACTGCCTCCACCCGCTGGAGCTACTCTCCTCCTCCTCGCCTTCCTCGTCCTCTTCCGGTAACCCTTCTTCTGGTATAAGCACCATGAAACTGTTCTTCCTCAGCTCCTTCAGCCGCCTTTTCACCTCATTCGTGATGAAATCGTCATCATCCTCATCCTCACCGCCCTCCACAGCAACACCAACAGCAGCTGGCTTCGATATTGCATCCAAGCTCTCATCTTTATGTTCTTCTGGCCCCGATGACAACTCATCCCGCCCCTGATCCGCATCTTTCCTCCCTTTCAACTTACCAATGCCTCGAAACCTTCTTACCTTGAGGAGGTCCATTAAATCCTCTCAAAGGACCGGAAAAATCCCAAACTAACTTTGCTTCCGAGGCTCAGGCCCGAGCAGATCCCTCCTCCTTTTTACCATACATCTGCAATGTCCAAATCTTTGCCAGCTTCAGAACCTCCAAACGCGAAGAGTCACTCAAGGAGCAGGCGAGAGAGAGCGAGAAGGACAAGGAACCCAAAGAGCACAAGGGAGACGAGGAACAGGAAGAAAACCAAGAGGACGAACAGCAAGAAGAGCAAGAGGAGGAGGAAGAAGTCGCCGGAAACCCCAAAATCCGCGGTGAAGTCCGAACCGCGGCTCATCAAACGGAGAACGGAAGCGAGGAAGCCAGGACCGGAGATCCAACCCCCAGCGGGGCTCCCGGAGGCCCTACGTGGTCAGGATCTGGCCGGGGAGGTGGCGATGGCGCCGCATTGGGTACCACGAGAGGGGAGCTCGGGAAACCCTAGCAAGGGGAGGCGGAGGGACGGAGAGGGAGGGCGAGGGCGTCGGAGTGCGCGCGGGGTGAGGCTTATCGAGTGCGCTTACGGAGTAGGGGAGGGATAGCGTCAGAGAGGAATGGGAGCCCCAGTAATGTACCGGAACGCCCCCGGCCTCTTGTTTTATCCGCCAGCGTAGCCCCCACTTTTAACCCAACCGTGGTCGCGGCGGGGGCCCCGCCTCCTGGGAGGCCGAGTCCGCGATCTCGGCCGCACGATTTGATGCGTCGGTGATCGGGTCAGATATGTGGGATTCGCTGCCTTATCAGCACAGGATTCAGCCTTTTTCTCTCTTAACTGTTATGATAATTTAGATTAGTAGGTTTTTATTATATTATATAACGCCCTCATATTTGATTTTGATCGAGGAAACTTTTTTTTTTTTGAGATTTTAATCAATATATTCTCAATAAAACCATAAAAAGATGAGATGATGATTATCCCTTAATTAGATTTGACTTTATTTTTTTGAATTGAATCGATTTTTGTAGATGAATAAAATCGATTCAATTAAATCATAACTATCTAATTTAATTCTAGATTTTTTTTCTTTTTCAAACTATCCTTTATTTTCTCCTCCACTCTATTTTCTTCTCCTTCACCAACACCTCCTCTTCTCACTTTGCCTTCATCACTCATTCTCCTCCCACTTTGTCATCTCATTAGCATCAATTAATTATTTTAAATTCATAAAAAAATATTATATATAATATTCTATATATATATATATAAATAACCAACTCAATTCAATTTTAGTGCACATGTTTTATGTATATACATATGAAAGGTAAAAGTAAAAGAACCATAAAAGACTTTTAATCAACTTTAGCTCTAATTTTATAACCTGCAAGACATTCCAATGCAATAGAAGTTGGATCTGCAGACAATGGAGTTAAGGAGATTGATATGATAGACAGTTATAAGCACAGCTGAAACAAGTGCTACATATATTTTTGATAAGACAATTCATTTGCAGATGGTAGGCACAATCTGAGTTGAAAAATTAAGACTAGTTTAAACCCAAACATATAAATTGCTTGTCAAAGCTTGAGAAAAGTTGATGGGTATTGGCACAAAATGAGATGACCAACTGCATATAAAGTTTCAACCAGCAACAAACAGAAATGATCAGAGCTAGTATCCCAGCCAAGTGGATGGGATTGGCCGGAACCTTGACTTGGCACATGCCAACACATCATAGTAATCTTCACGGCTCAAACAATCGCGGAAGTCAGTGAACAGCTTCTCGAATACCCTGCACAGCACTTTGTAGGATCTTGTGTAGGGAAATGGAAGAAAAAACTGCACGAAAGAAAACGATGAATCGTTACGCTCGACATGAATTTCTTTTCGTATAATGAATTAAAAAGCATCCGAACATGGTTTATCTTTGAACGCCAAGTTAACCCAATTCTAACAAGATAATTTTAACTACAAATAACAAGAGGATCTTGTCTACTGAATGTCACACTAGTATTATTGCTAACAAGAATATCTGTATGTTGCAATTGCTGCTCGAAAGTCATACATAATAGTGTGTCGTCCGATGGTCGTTCGATA
Organism: Ensete glaucum; assembly: GCA_021527575.1. Taxonomy (NCBI): domain Eukaryota; kingdom Viridiplantae; phylum Streptophyta; class Magnoliopsida; order Zingiberales; family Musaceae; genus Ensete; species Ensete glaucum. The sequence goes on along the minus strand of CM038551.1, from coordinate 4,040,295 downwards.
GCACCATCATAATTCAAACCAATCTATCAAATGAGATGGAATAGTACAAAGTGGTACAGCTTCCACTGTTATGCAAACAACTGAAAGCAGTCATGCTAGGGTGAGGAACGGTATGCAGCACACTAGCTTACCCAGGTTTGAAAGGCAACAACACTAGTAGCTAACTTGAGCAGTTATATTCGATTTGTCTTAAACCAGCTAACTTGAGTGTCGTATGTGAATCTTCTCCTTTTTTTTAACATCAAATTGGTACACTGGCAGAATATCTCAAACTCTGAATAGCGGATAAAAGGGCCAGCATTAACCCCAAAGGAAATTTAGGCACTGCCTAACGTATGGCATATCGGAATCATATAAATTAGGTTAGGCAAATGTACCGTAGAGCACTTGCTTAGCACAGCTTATAATGATTTTTATTAGAAGGTAATCCATAGACCAAATATTTGTTTCCAAGGGACTACAAGGAAAATCTGAATCTAAAGATATTACTCTATAATAACAGCAGTCATTGTTGTTTTTTGCTTCTACCTACAAACCATGAGGAAACCAAAATTTATGACATGAAAAGAGAATGGAAGAAACAAAGATGCTTACATCTCCCTCTTGTGCAAGACGTTTTAACAGCAAAAATGTGTGCTGATTTTCTTCAAGATTGTTGATGACTGCTAGCCAAATCTCTGAAGCAAGCTCATGAGCCTTGTCTCTTGACCTACCACAGGCAATAAATTGATCTAACAGGAAAACAAGATCTCTGTGATTAGTTATAGAATCATACACGCTGATGCAAAAACAGACCAATAAAGAAAGGCATGGTATCATCATATTCACTATGATGATGGATCAGAAAGAAACGTGAAACTCAAGTAAGAAACAATTAAGCCATGATCCTACGTGATCTATAATTCCCATACCCACTATTCTTACTCTGTACTTAGAATAGGAAGTTGAGATATATTGAAGCAAAGTGTCTAAGAACTATGTTTACAATTCCAATTCTTAAGGCAATAGTAATTATGGAGCTAAAAATGGCCAAAACTCTTGTCCTGGTTTCATATTGCTTCAGATATTTCTATGCTGAGAAGGAGCATATTCGGCTGCTCTCAAGTAGGCTGTGCAGCTATGAACTGAGTTCCTGTGTAGAAATCGTTTTCAGGTATAATAACAGGGCAAAGTTATGTATGCAGCAGAATTTGGCAAACCCGGACAGTCTGCAGCATCACGGAGGCTCATGAGCATCCTAAAACACTCGACAGTGAATATCCATCAACCAATAGCTCAGACAGGTTATGAACTTGGGAGTGTTTTTTCCTAAGAACAAGAGATACATATCCAGTTACCATTTTTGCACAGGGATGATTGACAAACAATTTTAATTTTCAGATGCTTTGCTAATGATTTAGGACCATGGACTAAAATCCTTACACCAATGGGAAATAGAAAGTCTTCTAGTCTCTTTTCATACTGGTGGAATATGTGATTGGTACAACAACATCAGCAAGGAGGCTGCCCATACGGCTTCTTTCATCGAGCTCTATTGACAAATGACTGGTCCAGTTAAGAAATCTATACAATAATTTCTTGTTGGTTATAATATGAACTTGCCTAACTACCCTCCCTACATCTCTCTTCACATCACCAATCTGAGTTAACTCACCTTGCCTATCTAGTGCATTTATGAGTCTAGTTTGAATATGTCCAGACCAAATTAAACAATTTTCTCATCAAAACCTCAACCGAGAACTGCCTTCAATCGTTCAAATGATAAAAAATTCTTGTTCTATCTTTTATTAATAAAAAGCACGCATCTCAGAATCTTCATTTCAGTGGCTGCAATGTGTGATTAACATTTCTGAAATATTTTCAAAGTACATTCTATGCTAAAGCCCATTAAAACTGTAAGAAAGTGAAGTGAGGCAACAATAAAAAAGTATGTATGTTTATGTTATGAAGGTTCAAGATTGGCAACGATGAAACAATTGTGACTAAGGACAGGTTCAGCAACATGATTTTGTTATCCCTTCTGCTATATTAAAATTTCTTATTAACAAACTAGCAAATAGATCAAAAAAGACTACGATATAATAGTCAATCAGCCTAGGTCATCTCGTTTCCGATTGTGAAGTCAAATTTCATACCTAAATTTCTATCAGAAGCCACAAAGAAGAACCATATTTTCTAAATAATCCTTCTGTTGTCAGGTTATTCAACTCTCTCTAATCTAAAACAACCAATACAGATAGAGGTTGTGTCAAGCAAGGGGAAAAAGAGCATTATAGATCAAAAACCAACCAATCATGGTTCCATGTAGGATGCTAGAAGGAGGAGTCATTGTTGAAAGCTCAAGCTGCTCTTTAAGATACAAGTAAGCATGACCCAAAAGTTCATCAATTTCACCATTTGATGCAATAATGTTTTCACTAACATATAATGCTGCATATCTCCTGATCCATGAAAACAATACAATAGTTAGCAAACTCTTGTTAGAATAACTACAAAATTAATTTTTGACTCTTGCAAAAAATAACAAGAAATACAACAATACGATTGCATCTATGGCAACCTTCTCACTTTTTCTTGTTGATTGACAAGACTTCATAAAAAATGAATTACATCATCTATTTTTCTGACATTTCCAGTCAGAGATTGATTATTTCTTAGACCTGCATTACCCAATGTCCAATAAAATGGCTATCACCCGTGGTTAAACGTCAGATAGATGCAAGCACTTTAAGCATTGTCAAAAAGCATGCTTGCCGAGACAGGGTGGTATTTAACAATGGATTTAAAGATGCAAATTGGACAGATAAGAGCACATTACTTTGTCAAAAGCATGCACGACGAGGAGATAACATACTAGCCTGACAAATAAATCGAGTTAGTCTGGATTTCATCATCTGATTTTCATCATTTAGGTAGATAAACCTGAGAAGTCCAACAAAATGGCATCTTCCTATATGACATAATTGATAATATACTACCTTCTGCACTAATAGAGCTAATCATTGATAAAACTTCCCTGTAAACTATACTTCTGTTAATGAACAGAAAACACAAAAGATTTCATAATTGGTATCGTAATAGCAAATCAATTTAAATTAGAAGATGAGATTGTTGCAGTTCTTACAGACTTAAGTCATGTAAATTCATTAAGACCCTGATTCTAACATTGCTATAGCACTTCTGTGCAGGCACCTCACTAATAGAGGTTTATGTTCTCGGGATTCAGTCTTCTACAAGCAATTCCTATATTGACATTAGCTGTTCAACATGCGCATCGAACCTATCTGATCTACTTCCTAGACACTATTAGACTTTTAGTGAGCAGACCATTTCCACCATGCTTCCTGGAACTTTTATGATTGTATTTCACAAGTTATGGTTTCATTATCAATGAATTATTCACTTTTCAATGTTATTCAACTAGATTAGGGCACGAGAAAGTACACCTTGGAGAAGACATGCAAAAACCCTAATTCATGTGTTTTAGGGAATTACACATAATTATAAATCACTGGCTAAAATTTCATAATACAAACAGATGCCATGCACTTTTTTGTACAAAGATAAAAGAGTCTCTCCTTCGATATTAAAAGACAGCCCTCACAAATCAGACAAAAATTGTCGTGAAACGAATTTTAATTTGAATTGCCAACGTTTATATAAAGGAAACAAAATATGACAAAATAAGGGAGGCAAAGGAAAACAAAGAAACTGTTCTAAGCTAACTGGGTATGGGATTCATCAAAGAAGTTTTTTTCTCTTTCAGAAAACTCACCTCCTACCGGAACCACGAGGAATGGGTCCAGGCCACCGTTTCCTCTGGCAAGCAAACGGCCAGGTTCTGATGATAGCAGTTTGCCAGAAGCTCTCCCCTCGAAATATTGCAGCCCAATGCTTGTTGACACATGAGACCTGAGACCACTCACAGATAGGTACGCGGACAAAAATTTCTATGAGAAGGTGATCGGGAAGCTTTCCAAATACATGATCACCCTCCGTCATAAGGTTCCACGCTAAAAAATGTTACAGAAGAGTCAGTCTCTCACTGCAAATCTGTTCCCAACAAACTCCTCCTTTTTCCGCCCTACAAAGCAGAGACTTCCACAACCTACTCCGCCCCAAAGAACTAACCAAAGTTTTGGTTGCAGTAGAATTCCAGCATGAACCAGGTCCTTCTGACAAACAAAAAACATCAAACAGAATTCACTACATGCACTCAGCCATGATGCATCCCAAGTCATAAACCAATTGCACAATTGAGAATTCTTTCCTCAAAAAACCAATTTTAGATACAAAGAATCCAACCAAAAAAGGAAGCACCCAGAGAGCCGGAAAGATCCAACGCTCGCAAAACAAGCCATAGCAAAACCCAACAAGCAATTCAGCGTTTGTTTTTCTCTCTTTTTGATGTGGCGGAGATCACAAGTGCAACGCATACCCAATTCTTGCGTCTCGTTAAACCCAAAACTCATCAACAAAAGATAGAAAGAGATTCACAAACCCAAAAGATCCTCCGCGTCGTCACAGACTCACAGAACAACAAAGATGGAAGCTTTGCGGTTTCCACGTACGGAGGAATTCATATGACACAGATTAATCACAGAAGAACGAAACAAAAGGGCGAAATCAGTACCGGGGAGCTCCTAGCCGCGATGTGCGGCCGGAGATGGAGTCGCCGGGAACGCGTCACATGAAGCAGAGAAAGCGAGGATTAGGTGAGGGTTGGATGGAGGAACGAACCCGTGGCTGCGACAGGAGAAGAAAAGCCACAGATTCCTACTGCCTCTTGATGATGAATGGATTCGATGGGTCGGTGGATTCCAATTAGGTTGCTTCGTCCTGTTGTAAGCATCGGTTACGCCTTCATGTCGCCGTCCGCCGTCAGCCTCCCCCCGCAAGCTGACGTGCCACCCTGCCGTTGCCACCAAAATGTAACGTCCTCCGTTACGGGACGCGGACTTGTCCTTCCATCTCTCTCTCTCTCTCTCTCTCTCTCTCTCTCTCTCTCTCATATATATATATATATATATATATATATATATATATAATTAGTATATTATTTAATAATATATGGATTATATTCTTATAAATATTTTTATTATTTTTTGAAAAATATTAATAGATTATCGTATAGTTTGAATCTCATATTCATCACTTATTTTTAGAAAAAAATAAATACATATATGATTCGGAATTGACTATCGGCCAATAAATTCGGCCAATAAATAATGATACCATGTTTTTAAGGGAGTACAAATGTTGGCTCTTTTGTTACTATTATTATTATTATTATTATGGTATTATTTTTTATTTTTATAAGTAAAGCTAGGATGTTATTATTAAGAATAATAATAGTGTTGCTGGATGATTCGTCGGGCTCGAGGAGTTGGTACGATGTGGTTCGGACTACATGCGCAGAACCAATTTAGCGATCGGAGAAGATCGTTCTGCTCGAAACGTCACGATGGTCAAGGGACTTCTTTCTTAGTCCATGGTTGAGCTCCTACAAGAAAAGACCTCCGTCGAGAAGAGAACCTCCCAATGAGATCCCCTGATGGCTAAGTTACCGCTGTGAATGAGAGCGTCTCCGACATTTTTTTCCGACGTCAAAGCTTTCTTTTCTGTTTTACCATAGTAGAGTTAGAATTCACCCTTTTTTTCTCGTCCCCCATGACTTTCTTCTGAGATGGCTTTTATACCTGTTCACAGCTAATCAATGTTTGTAGTGTGTCTCTGTCGAGATATTTAATGTCGCTGTTGTTCGTCGATGGATGTCTGTACCACGGACGAGCATGTCGCATGTGATCCTTACCTTGTCGCTGTATGATCTCTCATAGTCCATAGGACCAGATGGAGACTACACGACGTCCGATGATGTCGTGCGTTAGGTTTCTCCCTCTACTGCTACACGTCATCTGTGCATGGTATGTCGATCATCCTTACGCCAGATCAGCCATCCCTATTCCAAGTCAACTTTGCCCCGACCACATGATGCTCCATTATTTCCCCTATCAAATAGTTGAGGTGAATTATTATTTTTTTGGACATCCAACGCGATCCTTATCCGACTTATAACACGTAATGTTGATTACGTGGTCAAAGCAATTGCTTCGGTGTTGCCAAGTCATCGAAAGGCATGTGGAATGCTCGTCTATCTCCATCTCTTTTATCTCATCCCTTACTGTCTTATCACAGCAAGTTTCATAAATGTCAAATTAAAATGATCTTTTTTATAGTTCATATTTCTTTTAAGATACCAAATTATCGTATAATAAATAATATGTCGACCATCCATAGTAAATACCGATTCGGTATTTGGGTGGGCAATGCTGTATTAATCGGAAAAAAAAATATGGAAAGTATAACAACATATAACTAGAAATTTTTATCTATCATAATCATTTGAAATATCTAAATATATTCCTATTTTTAGTTGGAAGATGTTGTGATTGTATAATAAATCAAGAATGAAATGATTCAACATTCGTGTTCGTCGTAAATTTTAATTATCGAGAATGAAATGATTCAAAAAAAGATTTTTTTAAAAAAATATATTAATGGTGAGACAGACAAAAGCTCGTAATTAATTAAGTTGACTTTGATATTTAAATACAACAATATGTATATATAAGTTAACTAAAAGATAGACTTTTATTATACTAAAACTATTCAAATTTTTATATACGCATGAAGTTTAATATAATATTCCATCAAAATCCATCTTCCTTCTTTCTTTTTAAGCAATAAAAGGTCTCTAAGATACCATGACAAATAATAATAAATAAATAAAAAGCATTGGTACGCCTATTTCCAATTCTCTATAAACAAAGCAAACTAAAGATGTAATTTGATGTTCCAAAATCTTAGGTTGTTTAAATGGAATAAATAACACAAAAAATGTGGAGCACATCAAGTAGTAGTAACTCGATTGGAACCCTAAATTGGGTCAATTCCAATGATTGGCTATGGCTCCAACACAATTTAAAAATGTGATGTGGCCATTTGATATCTATTTAGCCACGTTTGGGAGATGCTAATTTGATTGCCACAGATGACTAAATCTTTTTTTTTTTCTTCTTGTGGGAAAGGCTAATCGACCACTAATTAAATTACTTCCATATATGAATTGATGAAGCTCACACTTGATCGAATTTTCTTTAAAAAATAAAATTATATGTATTGCGGGATGTGATATGATTTTGAAAGATGAATCGAATATGGACAATATTTTGTATACATCACATAAAAATTTTAAATTAAAAAAATAGTCTGAGTAAGATATGAAATTTGTCTTTTTTTAAATTTTTTTTATCGATCTTACGAATCGAATTAACAAAAATCATACAATGAGATGAATCGAACAAGAATTATTTATTAGCGATGAAGGGTCAAAATAATTTTATTTTTATTTATAAACAGAAGTAATCTATAATGAAATAAATTTGATAATTTTTAAATTAATTATTGGAGGAAAATGGACTCTTGTTGTTGGTGAAGAAAGAAACTTCAAAAAAGTATGTAGAAAATAAAAAAAATGGTTTTCTAGGTGAAATTTTGTGAAACTATTTACCAAAATAATAATTATTGGAATTAAATGGACTCTTGTTGTTGGTGAAGAAAGAAACTTCAAAAAAGTATGTAGAAAATAAAAAAAACAATGGTTTTCTAGGTGAAATTTTGTGAAACTATTTACCAAACTAATAATTATTGGAATTAAATGGACTCTTGTTGTTGGTGAAGAAAGAAACTTCAAAAAGTAAGTAGAAAATAAAAAAATGGTTTTCTAGGTGAAATTTTGTGAAGCTATTTACCAAACTAATAATTATTGGAATTAAATGGACTCTTGTTGTTGGTGAAGAAAGAAACTTCAAAAAAGCAAGTAGAAAATAAAAAAAATGGTTTTCTAGGTGAAATTTTGTGAAACTATTTACCAAAATAATAATTATTGGAATTAAATGGACTCTTGTTGTTGGTGAAGAAAGAAACTTCAAAAAAGTATGTAGAAAATAAAAAAAACAATGGTTTTCTAGGTGAAGCTATTTAACAATTCTCTCTCTCTCTAAAGGTATTTACCAATAATTAGAAACTTCAAAAGGTGTTCCTAATTCTCTCTCTCTCTCTCTCTCTTTTGACTTCATGTGTGATGATGCTACAAGTAGAAAGACAAAGACTCCTCCATCCAGTGGACTTTGGTGTGAAGGAATAGAAGTCCTCTCTCATCAAACCTTTGTTTCTTCCCTTCTTCTTTTCCATCCCCCCCACTCTCTCTCTCTCTCTCTTACAAGAAAGCCAAAAAAAAAAAAAAAGGAAAAAGATGAGAAGCTTCTCAATATCTATCCTCTTTTCCTTTCAAAGGTGGAGGAGAGAGGGGGTCAGAGCATCAATTCCCTGCCTTTTTTTGTTTTTTTCTGACCTCTAAAACCTTCCTTCCTCTTCCCCTCCTCCAAAACAGAACCCAACTTTATTGCCAACCTACAGCACCTCAAGATCTCGATTTCTCCTCAAAGGTCTCACCTTTCTCCTCCCCACGCTACAAGATCCAATCTTTTGCTCGTGTAAGGCTTCCCGTCTTCCTGCGAAACACGGAACCGCCCCGCCTTTTTCTTCCGCTGGCTGGTTCTTGGAGGCGTCGGAGGAGGACCATGAGCACGGCTGCGGCGGTCGAAGCCTCGTCGATGCCACGGAAGCGATTCTCCAGACTACGGGGCGTTCGGTGGCGTATTGATCTTGGGATACTGCCGAGCTCCCCGTCGGCCTCCATTGATGATCTCCGCCGCGTCACTGCGGATACTCGGAGGAGGTGACCTAACCAAAGATTTGCCTCTTTTTTTTTTTGCTTGCCCCGTTTCCTGCGGGGAAATTCTTGTGGATTTGATATGCTTCTGTTTCTTGTCACCCGTTGTTTCATTCAATCTTTGCTTTCAAATTTTCATGTGTAATTTTTATGGGTTCATATCCTGTGCCCATGATCTATACCTTAATTGGGTCTCTGAATTCACAGATACGCGAGTCTGAGGCGTCGCCTTCTGATAGATCATCATCCCCCCAAAGATGGACATGCATCTCCTGATCTTACTGTGGATAATCCCCTCTCACAAAATCCAGGTATGCTCATCTTTCTCTCTCTGCTCCGAGGGAACTCTTTAACTATCACAACCCTTACTACTCTTAGTTGACATAGTCGGCATAGGTTTCGTTGTGAGTGTATAGTCAAATTCGACAACCTCCAATGGTTGATAATGTAGAAGTTGGGTGTGATGATCCGTAATTTGTTTAATTGTTAGTTGCCATGTGACTTATGTGACATTTGTAGCAAGAACAATCTCACCATGGCTTTTGGGAGATGTATTCTCTTGTGTAAGGTTGCCAAGAACTTTGAGTAGACTAAAAAAAAAAATCTGTTACGGTTTTTTTGCTGCATGAAACATTGTCGATATGCTTGCAACATATTTTGTATGAAATCAAACAGTTTTATAGTGTCAATTGAAGCACAGCACACTAACCGAAAATGTCATGTGATTGGTTCCCATGCATTTCAGATCGAATCGTTTTAACCGTGCAGCATGTAATAGCAATTATGATGTTCTACTTCATACAGATAGCAACTGGGGCCGGTTTTTCAGAAATGCTGAGTTGAGTAAAATGGTTGACCAAGATTTGGCTAGGTTGTATCCTGAACATCATGGCTACTTTCAAACACCATTATGCCAGGCGATGCTAAGAAGAATATTGTTGTTATGGTGTCTCCAGCACCCAGAGTATGGGTATCGACAAGGCAAGCCATGTAGCTTATTCTTATCATATATGAATTGTCTTAATATTGTAATCTTTAAAGGCAATCTTTCATCTAATTCATTATGTATTATCTGAAATAGCGATGTGACTTTTGGGATTAGTGTAAGGAAAATAAGTATGGCCTATTGCAGATGGAACCTATCATATCTTTTGTTCTTTTTATTTTTGACAAAACAAATCTCTGCTACTTTTGGATTCTTACTTAATAGAAAATAAGTATTCTTTTCTCGGAACTACAGTTAGAAAATCAGTAAGTGTGTATTACATAGACATATCATTACCACTTACTCTAGAGTTACCTACAAAATATATCACAATAGACATGCAAAACTTACAGGAATTTGTGTACGCTGTGCTAATAGCATAGATGGGGATTTGCCTTTCTTAGTTTATCTTTCTCATGATAAATAGTGAGTCATTGGCACCAACATTTTGTTGCAGGAATGCATGAATTATTGGCTCCTATTGTATATGTGCTTCATGTTGATTTGGATCACCTGCTTCAAGTGCAAAAACCCTATGAAGATTGCTTTAATGATGAATTTGATCGAATCACCTTGCAAGAAAATAACCTGTTCTCCAACTATAAAGTTAAAAGCGCCAGCGACTGGGACTCTGGAATTGAAACTGAGAATGCTCACCACATAATGAGTGACAGCCGCAGTCTGGATGAAATAGATCCTGATACAAGGGATATACTTTTGTTGAGCGACTCTTATGGAGCAGAAGGGGAGTTGGGTGTTATCTTGTCTAAAAAATTTATGGAGCATGATGCTTATTGCATGTTTGATAACTTAATGGATGGAGCACAAGGTGTGGTTGCCATGGCAAGTTTTTTCTCTCCTGTAGTTGGATCCAGCACTAACTTACCTCCTGTGATTGAAGCCTCAACAGCATTGTATCATTTGCTGTCCATCATGGATCCTTTTCTTCACGCCCACCTAGTTGAGCTCGAGGTGGAACCTCAATATTTTGCCCTCCGATGGTTGCGTGTTCTGTTTGGACGGGAGTTTTGCCTTGAGGATCTTTTGGTGATTTGGGATGAAATGCTCTCTTCCTCAAATTGTAGATTAACAGGCGATGATGTGGAATGCAACTTCAAGGTCTTGTGTTCTCCCCGAGGTGCATTTATTGCAGCTTTGGCAGTCTCAATGCTTCTTTATCTAAGATCATCCCTTTTAGCTACTGAAACTGCAACCACTTGCCTTCAAAGGTTACTAAATTTTCCACAAAATCCTGATACAAAGAAACTCATAGAGAAGGCAAAATCATTGCAGGAACTTGCTCTTGTATCGAACATGTTACCCTCTTCATCACAAAGAGATCCAAACAAGGGTCAGTTCAGAGGTAGTCGTGGGTACAGTCTTCCATCTGGTTCAGCTTCTCCTGTGCCTCCGCTGAATGTAGTGCCAGATGGTTATTGGGAAGAGAAATGGAGAGTGTTGCACAAGGATGAAGAACTTCAGGAACAAAGCAATAGCGATCAAGGTTCAGCCAAGAAGAAATTGGCTGAAAAACTAAGTTCATCTAGGACAAAGTCAGAACCGTTAAAGGCGAAAAGTGCTCTCGATCGGTCTTCCATTAGACAAATACTTTTGGATGATGATTCTAGCGATATTGGAACTGTTGAAAATCATGTTACATCTGAATTTTATGAGGCTCCTCCTATTAATTCAAACAACTTAAATGTTGGAGATTTTCCAGTTGTGTTGGCTGATCAAAGGACCTCCAATTGGATAGTCGATGAAGCACTTTCGAGTGGGGATAACTCGGTGGTGTTCTCCAAATCTGTTTATCCTCATGACATAGGTAACGAACATGAAATTGACTCGGTGAAAAGCAGTGTAACCTCAAATTCATTTCTTTCCGACAACGACGAAGAAACTTTTAACATGGAGGAGGCTTCTAGTCAAAATGTCAGCAATGAGTTGGTCCAAGATGCTGAAGCAACTTCATCTCATGTCGCTGATGCTGTACCAGAACAAAGAGCGACTCCAAATCACTGGAAATCCTTCACAGGTATATTTCAGTGGTTTTGGAAGTTTGGTAGAGGCTCTAATGAAGCAAGTGGTGAGTCACAATCATCCTCTGATGCCCGGCATTTGAACAAGGATAGCCTCAACACTGCTACTTGTGATGGGACCGATAATTCCTGTGGAGTCAACAAGAGGATTGAAGTGGGTGACAAGAAAATGATGCACACTTTAAGAAATCTTGGACAGTCCATGCTCGAGAATATTCAGGTGAGATATTCTTGGATCATTTGGGTCATTGCCTTTTGTTTCCTATCATTTCCCAATAAGTTTCCAGCTTAGATAACAAAATAAGATTCTGTTTAATAATGTCAATTTTACCAGTCATGCAGAATTCCAAAAAATTTCTTCCTCATGTTTATCAATTTCGGCTATTGTAACACATCTACCATAGTATTCGAAATAAAAAATATATATATATGATACTTTTGGTTAATGTGATTAAGTATCTGCAAATCTGAACATGGGATATCTTTGAGTATCATACAAGTATTGTTTTATGAAGTTCGATAACAATATCTTTGGAAGGCTAATTGAACTTTTTGTAGTATAGCGCTAATGTAATCATGGTTGTTGGTCCGTGTAGGTTATCGAAACAGTCTTCCAGCAAGAGAAGGGCAAGTTTGACTCGTTGGATAACTTGTCAAACAACATTCTTGGGGTGAAAGGTCAGAGTACGGCTATAGCAGCTTTAAAGGAGCTCCGGAAGGTAAGTAACTTGCTACAAGAGATGTAAGACGAGCTAAACATCGATTTATACAAATTGTAATTACATTCTTGTGTAGTTTTGCCATAAACATAACTTCTAGGTTCATTTTTTTTTTTTCTTCAAATTTTTTTGCCCATTCATTACACTGTATATATATCGGTCAAAGTAAGTGAGAATTCATAGTTTAGATCATTATCCAGCTCAATTACCTCTTTAACCAAGTAGGAGGATTGTGATCAATTGGCATCGGACCGGTGCTCTTGTATTTTGATTTGCCACTGCCATCTTTCCCGGGCAATTTCTTGATGGTTTTCAACTTGTGAGCACGTAATTTTAGCTTTCTTTGTGTGATTTAGCTAATTGATGGCACACACTTTTTAGGATCGATTTGCGATACCTCTGCCGAAATCCAAATGTATACTGCAAGACACACAGGTTTTCGGATAGGTTTGCGATATCTCTGCCGAAATCCAAATGCATACTGCACTAGCAACATACGACGATGTCAGCAAATCTAATAGAGATATATGTCTTGCTGATTGGCTCGTGCAACCAACCAACCAACCTTAAATGGTTGGGTTGTGTGTTGCTGAAGAAGTTACAGAACCAAAAGGTTGTTGAGCTGTTATTATATATATATATATATACACTGCCAACAAAGGAAATAAAAGGCAAATGAGCAGTGTTATCTTGACCTATTAATAATAACATGATACATTTAATCTTTGATTCTGGAATTATTCATTCAAATCTAAGTTAATGATATGAATTCATCTAATTTTGTAATCCACCAACTTTTTTTTTTCTTGCAATTAAAATGTCAACTGCTGCGCCACAATATGATGAGATCTATGACCGGGCGTTGGATGAAAGATGTTGGTTGAGACAAGAACGATTGACCATAGAATATATATATATATATATATAGATGCCATTGCCGTGTGTGAATCAAATAACAGTCAACAATGGCGACGGAAGGAATTATTCCAGCACGGCACTTACAAACTCTTGTGTGCCGCAAAAGACAACACAACACAGATTTGGGTGCCTAATTATTTAATGTATGTGTTGTCATTGTTCGACGGAGTCAAAAAGAGACTACTTTGGTCTCCTGGAGACGTTTCTCCAGTCAAATCTGATGAATCTTCTCTACATAAAGATGATGTTAATGTATGAACATTCGTTGATGATGTTAATGTGGCAAAAGACAAAATCTTGAAGCTTTTCTTTCTTTTGCTGGTACATTTAACCATTGTATACAAGTTGATCAGGAGAAAAAAAAAAAAAAACAATCATATTGACATATTGGTCGTCGGTTTAAGCTATCAACTCCATTTGTCTGTTAACATCCCTTATTTTACAAGGCACAAGAAAGTCATTTAGATGGTATCCAGTCCTGCACATTAGCAATGTTCAGATATGAACAACATAAATTATTTCACCAAAGAAGTAGAAATCTTATGAACTATGAAAATTTCCACCAGTAATGCCTTGTTGGTTATACTATTACTCCCCAAAGTGATGCAGAACCACCAATATGACAAACAGATGAGCTTTCTATAACTCTTTCGATGCAGACGGATTAAATATAACTTTGCCAAGTATGTCCAATCTACCCCACTTTTATTTGTTGGCTACAGATCATTCCTCGTCATCAGATTGTGTTGGTGTCTTTTTGCGACTCTTCTTCACCGGACGCTGCTTACCTGAAGCCAATTTATCTGATCAATAAACCAGTAATTGTGGGGAAACAAATTGTGGTTCCACGTAGGCACTAATGTCAATCTCACAAAAATCATGTCAAACAATAAAACCCTTGTAATTTGTAAAGTCATGATTCCACATGGCACCGGTACCGACACCAGAAAGCTATCAATCCATCAAAGAGAACTTGCGGCTGTTTGGTACAAGACATGAAATGAGAAAGACAACTGGACATATGTAATCAAAGAATTCTCTAATTATTATATCCAACAATGCTGGGATCATCGATAATTTGTGTCGTACACTAAATATATTCTAAAATAGTTTTAAAAAATCAATAATTTAACTGTAGGGAAAACAAATTCAGCAACAGAAAAAAGAGAATTCGATAAAAGTTGGTCACTGTGATGACTTTGAACACATAGCTTATTTCCTATTTATGACTTGGAGGAGCGGAGATCCACATACAAGGACTCAACTTTAAGCCTCTATCCTCAGCAATGCTGCCAACATTTTTACCACACATTCCAACAAATATGGCCAATTCATGAAGCGCCATTAGAATTTTTAGTTCTGAACACTACTTCCCCAGTTGGAAATTCTTTCATTTTGTGTTTCTGCATTCACATCTCTGTATCATATATGATATAATAATACGGTAAATTAGTTGCCCTAATCTGACTGGATCATGTTCTTGTACGAAACCATCTTTTAATACCATCTACACAATTTCGAAGTATTCCAAAAGTAGATGTACAAGACTTTTTTTTTCTGCATCAAAGCACTTCTCTGTAGCTATCGATTGTGTAAGAACTCTAAATTAAGTTGACTCTTTCTTTTTCTAAATTTTAAGTACTACCATAAAGGTTGCACAAAAGGGAAATCAATAGACACAGAATGTGGGAGCAGATAATAACATATGCAGCGGCTAATGTTCCACTTGTGCAGTACAATGGCAACAGGAAAAGCATAAGTTAAAAGGGAACTCACGATGAAGAATGAATGCGACCGCCTAACAAGCCACAAAGTACCATGGAACCTAATATGCTTTGCACATAACATTATCAAAATTAACGGGGGTAACAAAGTCCACGACACGAGATATCAAGATCAGACTGATTTTATTAAAAGCAATTCCAGAACATCATGACAATATTGTTAATGAATATCATATAAACTTGGTTATATAGTTCAATCAAATAAGTCATCCACTGTTGACAAAACAGTCCCTGCTAATATATTCAAACAATTTTGTGACGCTCAAAAATCACTATAGAATGTTTTGAAGCGCTCCAAACAAATAATATCCTTTAGAAGATAATTAAGTAGCAAAACATGTTGAAAATGTCAAAAATTTCAGGTTGACACAGAAGAAGCAGTGTTGTTTCTATATATTTAAAACAAGCTTGTAATCTGACGAGCAAGAGGTGAAAAGAAATATCAGTAAATTGCGACACAAGCCAATGAACATTTAATACATTTATCAAAAGAATAAAACAGGAGCATTTAAGCAATTTGGAATTAAATACCCATGTCAGTTAAACCCAGCATGGATGAGGTGAGGATGTGATTTTACACACGTCAACAAACAACATCGATGCAAGGCTCTTCTAGATGGTCATATATTATATGCTATGCGACAGTGGATGAGCAGAATTTTCAACCGGAGAGCAACTTGCCAGAATTGACTCTAAAGGAGAATGAAGTGATATATATAAAAAAAAAACCTTCTGAATAAGGGAATCTCTAGCTAACATATACTTTTTTTCAATATCCAATTCTGTTCACACTGGATAACTTAAGGAAATCCAGGAACTTGTTTGGTAAATGTGACGAGGTCCAGTTGATGACTAGGATCTAGATTAAAAAAAAAAAAAAGTCTTTTGGAAGAGGACCATTGATCTACTTCTCATTTGGAACTCTTGTGAAAGAAAAAAAAATACAAAATGGCTAAGTAGCCTAACTTATCATAAGTCACAAGGTTCTCCTACATTAAGAAAGCAACAGAAGTATTTGTCTGATTCTGATCAACGGCATCCTCAACGATGGAGGTAAACCTCAGCTAGTGAATACTAATATCAAGCACATGGCAACTTGTAATCGCCGAAGAGAAAGAAACGCTTAAAGATGAAATAATGGTGTGCAAAAGAAATCGCAGTAACAACAACAGATGTCATCTTTATTCGTCAAAACATTCACAAACAAGCAGATCGATCCTAATTAATTTACCTTCCACGAAGTATGATGACGAGGGCCACCCGCGGATGGTTGTGAAGGACATGGCCTCCTCCTCCGTCAGCGGATTGGCGAGCTTAGCGACCAGCTCCAGGAGGCCAGGAGCCCGCCGGCGGGGCGGGACCCAGTAGGAGGACCCGGGGATGAAAGGAAGCCAGTCGGGGGCGGATTTGCGAACCAGAATGGCGTGGATCGCGTCGTCGAGGTGGCGGACGACGTCGACCTCGCGCTCCGTGCCGAGGTCGATCTCGACGATCTCCGCCTTGGCCGATCGGTCGGAACGGCCGCGGAAGCTGAGAAGGCGGGGGAGGAAAGAGAGGGTGGGGGACCGAGAGCCGGAGAGGAGGAGGAGGTGGTGGAGGGAGGAGCAAGGATCTCGGACCGGGGTTGGGGAGCTTCGAATTAGGGCTCGCGAGAGGATTCGGGCCATCAAAATGTTTCCCCGACGAGAGAGCAGGCGATGGGATGATTGTAATACCTGCAACAAGTCACGTGGTCGCACGTGATCCCTCCAACGACAGGGATAAGTATAGATTATCGCATCTAATTAGATTTCATTAGAATCCCAATTTGTAGATTTTAAAAAATTATATTTGAGTCACTGTTATGAAAATAATTTTTAATTTTATCGACGTAAGATATATACAAATATAATTTTAATATTCAAATTATGTTTTCGACGATAGCGAATGACGACACTACTTGAGGCTACAAGTGGTTATAGTCAACGAGAACGATGCAGTGGTCGACAATAACGATACGGGTGGAGTTGAGAGACTTATATGACTTCTTATGAAGGAGGAGAAGGATGAGCGACAGGTACAAATGTTATCATTGATCATAATTAGGACTCTTCCTATCTCATCTCTAAGGACATCCCTACAGTGTTTTCATTGACCATAATTACATGTGGCCTCTAGCAGCATTGTCATTTGTCACCATCATCGAAAATATAACTAAGACATTAATTTTTTTTGTTCAACGTTTTTATGTCATTTTCGCACCTGTTTCACATGTTGTATCTTCCGTCGATAAAATTGATAATGTTATAATAAATAAAATTAAATATTTTATTTTCATAACTACAAGAATTTGGATATAAATTTTTTATATCCAGTATCAAAATACTAAACAGGTGCAGAAGTAATCTAAATATGTGATACTAAAAAAACCTGGGGATGGCAGTAAAATTAATTCATCTCTCATTATATCTCTAAAAAAAGATGTAGATAACACTTACAGATTGGACGACAGGATAAAATATATTTTGAAAGCAGAGAATAATAACACATCACCAATTTACAATGGGATAAACATACAGAGGAAAATACTTTTCTGAGCAAACCCAACCACCAATGGCAAGTGACAATAAGTTACTCTCCCAAAACTTCTCTATATCATCAGGAACAATATGTTAATGTACAAGCAAGAAAATAATAAGAATTTTGAATAAGGGTTAATGTACAAGCAAGAATATAATAAGAATTTGAATTAAGGGGACAAGAATTTGTTGTTCAGATTAAGCTTGAACTCCCTTGAAGAGGGGGATCACCAAATGGATTGGAGGATGCAACCTGGGGATGAGAATAATGAGGCTGATAGGTTTGTGGGACGATCATGTTCTGCTGCTGCTGCTGCTGCTGCTGTGTCATTAAAGCCATTTGGACATTGGGTGGAGGTGCAATGTAGTTAGACATGGCAAAAGGGTCCATGGATTCGTAAGGATTGGCAGCTACTCCACCATGAACTACTGCTGTATTCTGCAGTCTCCTAGTGGCATCATCATACAAGCTATCGAGCAGGAGCTGGTTGAATCCACCGGCCTGAAAAGGGCAAACAAACTGGACTTTTTAATGAAAGATGATTGCCTGATTCAATAGGCAACTGACATAGTATTTAGAAACAAGTTCTTGTTGGACTCAGCTGATATGATGATAACCAGTCTCACCTCACATATTTCATGTCCAAAGTGATGGATACGACTTCCAACTTACAATAAAACTGGATGTGAACTTATGATATTTCAACTATTATAGAACTTGTTAGTCCTTTATTTGGTCTATGGTCATTCCTAACTACTTCAAGAAAACAAGATACATATCGATCACCACACTTCTCTTGATAGAAAAATGGAAAAGCTGGTCCAGGAAAGATAACAAGAGAAATCAGCAAGCAGTGTTTTAAGCAGATATTGTTGCCTAAAACAGGATTTAATCTTGATATGTAAACTACACATACCAGCTTGCTTACAGTGGGTTGGCTGTTATTGTTGCTTGATGTTGTCACCAGTGCCAGCTCCCAACCTGAAGAGTCTTCCATACCAAATAAATCACCAGAAGTTGTTGATGTAGAATCACCCCCTATAGATATATGCACAAAATTTAAAAGAAAATTCAAAGTTAGTAGACAAAATACTTAAGACTGTAGAACGCAAGCAAAATATTCTAAGTGTGCAAATTTATCACTTATTTGGATGAATGGATACAGGCAGAAAACAGGCATTTGGCATTGTGTATGGTTTTACTGTTAGAGATGAGGTGGAGTTGTGGAAGAAGAATTATTGAGGAAGAAGATAAAAGTCTAATTTTGTTTTGGTTTCAGGTGTTCAAGCTTATGTCTCCCTCCTCTCATCATTGGACAAAAACTACATTCATAAAAGATAAAAAGTAAGGATTCCCTCAGCCTTATAGATGATATATTTTCTCTTCACAAGATATCTTGACAACTTCATAAACATATCAAATTTTGAGAGATTACGACATTTTCCAAGAGGATTCTATCCTCTTCCAAAATATCTAAGATATTCTTCATCTTTTCAATAGATCCATGCTATTTCTCAAAATGCCAAAATCCGTGTTCTTATAAGATCAAGTAAGATGGACTAAATTAAGCTTAATTTCAACACTCCCCCTTAAGGTTATTTTTTTTTTTCTTTTTATCCATCATGCCAAGAAGTGACCTGAACTTGGTAAATGAGTCAAATCCAGGAGGTTTGGTGATCATATCGGTTACTTAGTCTTGAGTCTTGACAGGAATAAGTTCAACTTTATTTATCTTCACATGCTTCCAGATGAAATGAAATTTCAAGTCAATGTGCTTGCTCCTTTCATGATGCATCGGGTTCTTTGCTAGTGTAACAGTAGATTTGTTGTAGATGTAAATTTATGTTGCTTCTTATTTGACATGCATCTTCTCTGGCAAGCTTCTTAACCATATAGCATAACAAGCAGAATGCCATAATCTGTTCGGCTTCACAAGTTGAGAGTGTCACATTTTGTTGCTTTTTTGATGTCTAAGTGATTGTGGAATCTCATATAAAATGCAAACCTGTATGTGTTTCTTCTATATCATCAATGTCTCCTCTCCAATCGCTATCGAAATATCTTGGAAGTCAAAAATTGTTAGAACTTGAATTGAATAAACCATTGGAGAGAGTACCTCTTGATGTAAAAATTCTTCTAGTGGCCTTCGAATGACATGATTTAAACTCCTCCATAAATTGACTTACTAATCCGATGGCCATTGCTATATAGAATGTTTGGTCTTATGCATGTTGGATATCTTAAATTTACAACCAAGCTCTTGTAAAGAGTTGCATATATTGCTTTGCCTTCATCATTCTTTGATAGCTTGACACCACAATCCATCGATGTGTTAATTGGGTTGCAATCTTCCATCTTGAATCTTTTGAGAACTTATCTTGCATATGCTTCTTATGAAATGAAGATGCCCTCTTTGCTTTGTTTCACTTTTATGCCAAGGAAATAAGAGATCAACCTCATATCGATCGCATCAAACTCCTTTGTCATGGCTTGCTTGAAGTCTTAGAATATACGAGGATTATTCTCTGTAAAGATTAGATCATCTACATACAAGCAAATATATAACATGCTTCATCTTCTTTTTTAAAGTGCAAAGAATACTGATAAGGACATTTGCTTGAAACCGTTAGTTTTAAAGTAAGCATCAATCTTAGCATTCCAAGCTATTGGAGCTTGTTTCAACCCATATAAAAGACTTTTTCATTTTTCAATCTCAGAACTTTATTTTTATATCCGTTCTCAATATATCCCATAAGTTCAATATAAACTTCTTCTTCTTCAAGAAAACCATTTAGAATAGACTCATATCTAATTGATAATTTTTTTAATTTATTTTAAGCGGTTAAAGAGATAAGTAATCTAATGGTTTTTCATTCGAGCAACAGGATCATATACCTCATCATAGTCAATAGACTCAATACCAAATTGTTTGCTTGTATCATTTTTCCATTAGTCTTGTTTTATATTTTTTAATTTCTCCTCATCATAGTCAATAGACTCAACAGTAGCATTCTTTTCACTTTGAAGATCCATCTGACTCTTATGGGTTCATGACCTTTAGGTAAAGTAGTGATCTCTCATGTCTTGTTCTTCTTTATAGCATTAATCTCCTTATCCATAGCTTTCCTCCACTTCTTAACTTTAGTTGCATTTTTAAAATAAATAACTTCTTCAGTAGCATAAAGATAAACAAGATTAAGTTAGTTTGTCACCTCATACAATTCTTGTATGGTCCTTGTTTTTCTTAATGTTGGACTTTCTTCGAAAGAAAAGCTTGATATAAAGAGATGATAGAGGTGTAAGATCTTCATTTATCACTTTATCTTTGCATTACTCCATGTTTATACTCCAATTCCATACTTCATCTTTATTAAACTCCACATCTCTACTCACATACATTTTGTGTTCTTTGGATTAAATAACTTATAGGCTTTAGATCGGGTATTATAGTCAATGAAAATATATTTAAAGCTTTTGTCATCCAGTTTTATTTTTCTTTGATCTGAAACAGAAACATAATGCATCCAGAAATCTTTAAATGAGAGATGTTAGGCTTTTTGCTTCTCCAAGTTACTTGTGGTGTTATGCCTTCAGAATTCATTGTTGGACATCTTTTGAGTAGGTAAACCGCATATACAATGGCTTCAACCCAAAACTCCCTTGACATCTTCTTACTTTCTAGCATGCTTTTAACCATGTTGAGGATGGTTTGACTTTTTTTTCTCCACCACATCATTTTGTGAAGAGGAATAGGGTATCGTTAATGATCTTTGAATACCACATGCTTCACAATAGCCTTCAAACTCCTTTGATGTGAATTCTCCTCCATGGTCCAATCATAAGGCCTTGATGGTATTTGTCACTTTGGTTCTCCACTTGTGCTTTGAACTTCCTGAATGATTCAAAAACTCTTATTTCTCCTTTAGGACCGAGCGGTACATACCGGTCCGCCAGGTTATCAGTACGCGGACCGCCCGCTACTGGGCGGTTCCGCCAAAAATCGATCGTGGGCGGTTCCGCCAAAAATCGATCGTCGGCGGTCGATTTCAGTCGTCGACAGCCGATTGAAAAAGAAATCGACTGTCGACGATCGATTGAGAGAGAAATCGACCATCGGCGATCGATTGAGGAAGAAAAAGGGAAGAAAAAAGAGGAAAAGAAGAGGAGAAGAAAAAATATCTCGCCCATGCGTCGTCACCGCCCGCGGGTTGCCCTCACACCATGGCTACCCGTGGGTCGCCCACGCCCGCGGTCGCTTTTTCTCCCGCGCGAGAAAATAGAGCGTCTCCCTGCGTGGGGAGAAAGATCGAGGCGCCATTGCCC
Organism: Ensete glaucum; assembly: GCA_021527575.1. NCBI lineage: Eukaryota > Viridiplantae > Streptophyta > Magnoliopsida > Zingiberales > Musaceae > Ensete > Ensete glaucum. The sequence continues at coordinate 4,018,174 of CM038551.1, read as the reverse complement.
CTTTTCTTTTTTTTAATATTTTAATATAATATAATATAATATTATAAAAATATTATATTATATTTTAATACTGGGCGTGGCGGTATGCACTGTGCATACCACCTAATACCGTACCGACAATATATCGGTACACTGGTACGGACTGATAAGTCAAACCTTGCTTTAGGAATTAAACTCATGTTTTCCTACTAAAATTATCAATAACTGTTAAAAAAGAATAATGCTCAATATAAGAAATTGGAAATATTGGATCACATATGTCGGTATGGATTAGTTCAAGAGGCCTCTTTACATATAGATTGACTCCTTTGGAAAACTCTTCCTTAGTTGCTTGTCAAGGATATATGTCTCATAAAATTAATTTTGAGAGTTGATGTGCGGTAATCCTTCCACAATCCTTTTGTTTGATAATAACTTGAGTGCACCAAAGTTGAGAATCCAAGCCTCACGTGTCATATCCAAGAGCGATCTTTCAAATTAGCATTCAAACATTTGTGATCAACATGCTTTATGTTCAATATAAATAACTTTTTGGTCATTTGCACTTGCAATTATCTTTATGCTTTGATTTCTTAGTATGAGAGTTATATTATTTATGTGCACATTATAATTTATATCCATTCTCCAAAAGTATCAAAGATCTTTATTATGAACATTTTCTTCCTTTTGTTCTAGCAATAAGATAAATTTTTTTTTAATCCTTTTTCACATAGTTAGCTTTCTCATCAAATTGGTTAAAATCATTATACGAACATTTCAATGAATAATGAGCAATCTTGTTTTAAGTATAACAACGAACTTTGTATTTATCATACATTCTTTCTCTTAAGAAACCATATCTTTCTCCTTTCTTGGAGCATTCTTCATATCATTATTGTTGTGTTAGATTTGTCCTCAACCTTTTCCATGGCCTCTATCATAACCAGGATCACAACCATGATCTTTTTGGGTTCTTTCTCCTTTAGCTTCTTTATTATTGTCTTTAATGGAAAGCTTGCTTTGAAGAGCTTGCTCTATTTATTCTTACTTCTTCTTTTGTATTCTTTATTCATTTGCTTGTAATGAGCCTATAAGCTCATCAATGGTCATGGCTTTAAGATCCTTTGATTCTGCAATCGCTACAACAACGTAGTCAAATTTTACATCCATGGATCTTAAAAATTTCTCCACCACTCGATTGTCATGTAATGTCTCATCATTTCTTCTTAGTTGGTTAACATTGACCAAGACTCTTGTGAAGTAGTCTGAAATGGACTCTGCCTCCTTCATCTTCAATGCTTCAATCTCACCCCATAGAGCTTGGAATCATACCTTCTTCATATTCTCCATTCTTTTATAGAAATTTTGAAGAATCTATCATGCTTGCTTGGAATTGATGGCGATGGCGACCTTCTCGAATGCTCTTTCGTCAAGCCCTTGATTGATAAAAAAAAAAGAGTTTTTTTTCTCTCTTTATTATATCCCTTAAAGAATTCTTTTGACTCGTTGTAGCTTCATCTTGAGGCTCATTGTACTTCTTCTCTATTATCTCTCATACATCTTGTGATCCAAGCAAGACCTTCATTTGGATACTTCAATTTTTTTAATTGTTGGTAAGACAAGATATAGAAAATGATATGTTGGTGGCACCTTGGATAACTTGGCTCTGATATCACTTTGTTAGAAATGAGGTCAAGTTGTAGAAGAAGAGTGGTTGAGGAAGAAGATAAAAGCCTAACTTTGTTTTGATTAAAAATGTTCAAGCTTATATTCAAATGATCTCCTCTCATCTTTATATGAGATGATAGGATAAGACACAATTCATACAAGACAAAAACTAAAACTTTTATGAAATTTTAACTTTTTAGATGATATCTTTTATCTAAGATATCTTAATAACTTTCTAGACATATCAACTTTTAAGAAATTACAACATCTTTGAAGAGGATTTTAGCTTCTTCCAAAATATCCCAGATATTCATTATCTTTCCAAAAGATCCATACCCTTTTTCAAGATACCAAAATCTTTCTTCATCCAAGATGGTCAAGTAAGATCGACTAAACAAACTTAGATATCTTAATAACTTTCTAGACATCAACTTTTAAGAAATTGCAACATCTTTGAAGAGGATTTTAGCTTCTTCCAAAATATCCCAGATATTCATCATCTTTCCAAAAGATCCATACCCTTTTTCAAGATACCAAAATCTTTCTTCATCCAAGATGGTCAAGTAAGATCGACTAAACAAACTTAATTTCAAGATTTACATCCTATCTTTCTACTCTTGTGAAATAAAAAAAGCTGGCAATAACCATGAGCACAAATTTATAAGCAGCAACCAAATAGAAAATACAATACATTCTAAAAAAAATGTAACTTGTAAAAAATGATGGAATTACCAGGTGGAATAGCCAGAGCCAATGCATTAATCTCATCAAGCTCAGCAGCAACTGGAATTATTTCATCCAAACCCTTCATCACAAATTATGATATCGAATCAGATATTAAATTAAAAATGCCAACTGCAAACAGAAGGAAGAAAAGGTGGAAAAGGGATTTGTACCAGTAAATCACCCATCATTGCAGGCTCAGCTGGGATCTCGGCAACAAGTCCTGTTTTCTCAACAAATTCAACTGGTGAAGGTTCAGTAGCTTCTACAACAGGTCTCTCCAAAGACTCTGGGGAAGAAGTTTCATCTTGTTTATATGCCACTGAGGTTCTTTCCTGATATTCCTGCTTCAACATTCCAGATAAATCTTTCATAGTAAGCAATCTTTGAGACAATTGATGTATAGGAATTCAGAGGAAAAAAGGCGAATCTAAATGCTGAGGCAAAAATAAATTGGAAAGTCAAGTTCCACAAACCAGTTGATACAAATTTGAGAGGACAAGAAAATAACTGTTTCATATGGGACAATATTAGAAGCTGCTTTCTTGTAAGATTCTTTAATTTAGCTCGTATTGACTTGATAAGAACATGTTGAGGAGTTCTGTAACGAATTCCAACTTATTTTAGGATTAATTACAGATTACCCTATATAGTTAGTTACATTTAGCATTCTGATCTCTACACTTTAAAAAGTTACATTGGCATTTCTATATTTACGAAAGCAAAATATCTATGTCCCTTTACCCTAACATCATCAGTTTTACCAACGAAAATATAGAAACAAAGGGAAAAAAGATATATTTTAGTTAGTGGTGGCAGATAGCGGCATCGTTAGGGGTCGCGGGTGCTTATTGTGGATGAGGAGAGCAATAACGAGAGATGAGAGTCGCTTTGTATCTAAATCTATATCGGCATTGACACAATTGCTGAGTGGCGAAAGGGTCGTTGATGCAGTTGTTGAGTTGTGCCACTCTGCATCTGCATCGGCATCGAGACAGTTGTTGAGCGGTGCCACTCGACATCTAAATCGACGGCCCTTTTGTCATTCAACAATTGTGCCGACATCGACGTAAATGCAGAGTAGCATCACTCGACATCTGTATTAGCGACCCTTTCGTTGCTCGGCAATTGCGTCAATATTGACATAGATGTAGAGTGGTGTCTCTCGGCAACTACGTCGACATCGACATAGATGCAAAGCAACATCATTCTGCATCGATGTTGACACTGATGTAGATGTAGACTGACCCTCACCTCTTATCGTCTCTCTCTTTATCCACAATAGCCACCCGCGACCCCTAGTGGCGCCGTCGTTCCCACCACTAACTAAAACATAAAAATTATCTTTTTGCCCCTTGTTTTCATATTTTCATTAGTAAAACCAATAGCATTAGGGTAAAGGGACCTAGATGTTTTACTTTCGTAATTATAGGGATGTCAATGTAACTTTTTAAAGTGTAGGAACCGAGATGCTAAAGGTAGCTAACTACATAAGGTAATATGTAATTAGCCCCTTCTTTTACTAACAAAAAGTGGATGAATAGAAGATATCGACTAATAAATATAAAATGCATAATGAACTATTTTTTTAGTCATATAGTTTTTCAATATAAGGTAAAAAGGATATAATATTTTTGATATTCCAAGTCACTATTTGAACTTCAATAAGTGTACATTTAAAGTTCCATCATTTTAGCAAATGACTTAACAAGACTTGATTGTTAGGATCATGGTTTGTCTTACCGGTCCATATCTATCTATTGACCAACCATCATACAGTATGTACCGATTCATACTGATGTACTAACACATAATACGATGGTGCATATCGATACCGGTACATACCGCTCATATCAGTCTCCTATCAAACTGATATGTACCATGCATACCGAGCATCTCTTAAACATACTGCAGATACAATAGCTTACTGTTAGCTCTTAAGAATGAAAATAAAATAAATGAATTTTGCATCACTGATGTTCTCATTCTTTCTTACAGATATATCATCCTGCTGTCCAAGCATCTAAGTGAACTGTGAGGGACTGAAGTGATAATTTTGCACATTATAGAACACATTTAGCACTGATTGTTCAATAATCGATCACCAAAATTATGCATTATTGCCAAAATTCATGCTCCAAGAGGACAAAGAAACTTTATGTCAATTAATTTGATAAATGGATTATTTTAATTTCTCACTGTATCATGTTTTCATACACTGAGCTGATTGGTGCCTAGATGTTCTTGACAGTAAGCCTACCACCCAATATTGTACCTGATTGAAATTTAAAGCTTTTCAGTTGGTGCAACGATTCAATTTTCAAAAGCATACTCTGGCTGCATTATGCGGCACAGAACTAATGACTAAGTTTGTTCAAGACCATTGTAATTAATAACAAAAAGAATTATTTACGAAGCCTAATGGGACTGTTTCCACTGACACTCTTATACACATGACCATACAAGTGAAAAATCACAAGAACTGGTCCAACATGTAAATTGAGAAGAAATAGAGAGAGACTAAGAAGAAGTTTTGTAAAACAAATCATATAAATGTTTACATGCTCCATTTTATATACAAGGCCATTATAAATCAAATATAGCATACTTGCACACTTGAATCTGTATATATGTGGTAAATGGTTAAATACACTCACCAGTGTCAGGTTTGAGACTGAACCAATTTTGGGTGCTTCTCTAATGTATTCTTCCATAGTTGTTATAAATGAAGGAGGTGGCTGAAGAATAGGTATTGACATCAAAAGCATATATTGACCATGACTATAAAAGGTGGGTATGAAGGGTGAAAGTCAAGTTCATGTTAAGATGACCAAATCACCTCTCTCAAAATTGGAAACTGAAAGTTCCTGGAAAGCTCCAGTGATCTGCAGAACTCATAAAATTCAGAAAGATTTTTTGCCTGTCAATACATGAGATACAACTTGAGTTAGTTTTGTCAAGAAATTTTCTGGCACTTTCTCTTCTTATAAAGAGAAACAAAGCCCAAAATGATGCACGATACCAGCTGGCCTGCTCTTTTATAGATGCTGAGGGCTTTAATAGCCTCATGTCTTGACATCTCAAAGAACTGCAGTGAATTATTGAATCAGCAAAAGAGGGAAAGGGCTAAAGTGATACATGCTAGATAAAAACTATGAAAAAGAACATTACCAAATCCACAAGATTGATTATCCCATCATTGATTGCACAATAGATTTTAAAGCTCTCTTTTAAAACCTGACTCATGAACAATAAAAAATGTCAAGTTGATTCTCGTAAAGCAAAGCTCTCATCATATAGGTTTTACTACTCTAGGATCAATGGAGGGTCAAATATATGGAGTCATGCCCTAGATGTGAGGTTTCTGTGGTAAATAAACCCTCATGCCAAGTTTGAAATGGAGCACCTCACATTTGTGTAAAAGTCCGATGTGGCAGCAATTGATCACTTCTATTTATTGATATAAGGATAAACGAGCATGATTAAGATCATCAACAATCTGAAGGAGGCTTATAAGAAAGTAGGCTTGAATAGGCAAAGAGTATAGAATCAGAATTAAAGACCATATGTATCCCAGGATGTAAGTGCAAGAATAAGTTTCAAAAGACTTTAGAAAATAGAAGGGAGTTATTCTAATTAAGGACTTGGAGATGGTCAGAAACAGAACTAATAGTGAGGCTTATTACATCTATGCACTTAGTAATGTTAAGAAATTCATACTGCCCTAGTATCCACTCAATTTTATCAGTAACAAGGGAGATAAACTGATAAAGCATTATGACAAAAAGAGCACCAAACTGCTGAGTCAACAAATCTATATATATATATATATATATATATATATATATATATATATATATATATATATATATATATATATATAAAGATTTATAAAAAAGAAAAAACCAATGAGACAAAGAGGTTTCAACGATGTCTATTGCTCAGGTCAAATTTGTCACTGTTGCAACAATTCTTAAGTCCCTCTCTGTATGAAACAGAAAACTGAAATATGCCTGTGAGGATCTGAGATGATCGGCAATTCTTGGGGATGTTAATGTATTTAACTGAGAAAAATTCTGAAGAATAGAATAATCAGTTGCAATCTAAATTCATATTGAAGAACTTGGATGAGAAGGTATTTCTACAAGAGATAAAGTAAGCATCATTTGTTTTTATGGAAGAGACAAAAAAGACTTTGATAATTGGCTCACTTAAGGAATCAAATCTCAATAAGCCTGAACAAGGATGAAGGAGAAGGTAGAGTCTGCTTGGCACTATGGCCAATATGCAATCTTTAAGGAATTCAACCAACCGGTATTAGTAACTTGTAAATGCTGATTAAGATTGAAGTAATAGTTAATAGAGCTCAAGGCTTCCTGATAAGGTTTCTAAGTTTGCTGAGAAGGCATATATCAGGGCTCATAATCCATGGTTTGTATTTGATCACCAAGATAACACAAAAGCAGAATAAACATACCAGAGCCAAGGCATATTGTATAAGATAGTTGCCAAATGCTGCTCCTTCAGGCTAAAAAAGTAAAAATATTTGCAAGTAAATAACACTGAACTAAGACAAGAGGAAGAACTTAGTAATCATTACTAAAAATAAGAAAAATCCTCCCAACTTCATTGCCTTTGGCCAACCTTGCATCCAAGAAGCCGGAAAAGCAACTGTTGTAAAGCTGGCAACTGCTCTAGAAGCTGCGGACAACCTAAAGTTCTTGTTCTACTGTAATTCTGGAAGACCAAACACTTGTGAAAAAAGCTACTATAAAAGAAAATGCATGTTTCTACAACAAATTGGCTCTTAGAAGTGAAAAATAGACCTTTGAGGAATCATCTGAAGATCTTCTCAGGTCCTCTGCTTCAATGTCATATCTTAGGATTCTAAAGCATTCAAGTCGCTCCTCCAGGAATAGTGAATAGGTTCGAACCCATGCAGAGCAATCCCAAGCTAAAAGACAAAAATTAAATATAAGAAACGCCCCTTTACCAGAATTTATTGTGCAAAATGTCAAAGTAAACTAACCAACAGAACTAGAATCGTCCTTGAAATATGATATCTGTAGAATATTTGCTTTATGGCAATAGTGTAACAGCTCATCTCTGAATGTAGCGTCTCCCTCTCTCAATGTCCTGTGGATAACTATCAATGACTTCAGTGCAACCTGTACAATATTTACAGCACAAAAGCTCTGTCAAATATATGAAGTATCATCAATTATAAAATCTCCTGAATCTGCATAACTATGAAAATTTTATAAATCATATGCTCGACAAGCAGCAGTTATAGATGAAAAATGTCATTAAAACTTAAAGTTAGCATAAGCAAGTGGATTCTTCTGCAAATTCTCTAATTCATTGGTTGTGCTAAAGATAGATGTTTAACAAATCGTGTTTTCACTCCTTTAGCATAAAAAAGACTGCTTTGGACTACTCACGATCAGTTACTAAACTCGAATAGGATCGAAATGATACTTCACATTTCCGACCTGGAGAAATCAACAAGTATTGTCTGGTACAAATAACAAGGGCACTTACCACCCAATTACGAGTCTTGGACAATCTCCTAGCCAGTGCGTGCACGCAGTAAGCGACATCAGACCGTGGGCAATTTGCCGATGTAGCAATAAAAATCTCTAAATTTACGCAGAGAGAAACCATGAGGTTAGATCGTACCAGTAAATCACACAAACAAGATCCATTTACTGCGGGTTTTGTAAAATCCAAAGAAGGCAATCAAAGATTAATTATCCCAAGAATTCAGAATGCGGATCCGCTGAGCTAAGCAGAAGATTGAATCGCAAAGACAGGGATCTGAAGCCGAGGGACTCACTTCTAATGTGGCGTTCCTTGGGCGGGCACTCCACGTGATTGGTGGCCTTGACGACGGCAATGTCAAGATCCTTCGACAGCGCAAGAGTCCGAAGACATCAAAGAAGATGTACCAGTGTCGGATTCCAGGATGAACGGAGCACAAAAAAGCTATCTATTATGATTGGGGTATGAAGGAGGAGATCGGACCTTGAACTCGCTGTTGACCTTGGCGAGGCTGACGGTGGTTGTATCCTTGAGCGCGCCGTAGGCCTTCCGCCAGCTCTCTAGCGTCCCCATTTGTTCTCGGAGGAGCTAACAGTCGTCCCCTGCGGCAGCCGAAGAGGAGGAGAATGGCGGAGGAGGAGTAGATCCCGGTGGCATTCGTAATCGCGGCGAGGTTTCTTCCAACGATCTCTCTCTCTCTCTCTCTCTCTCTCCTACTTGTCGTTAGAATGTGATAATTTAAAGCCACTGCCCCGGCACACGAGGGCGAAACCCGCAAAAGTACCCAAACGACACACGAACGGGTTAAGTGAGGGGCCCGCAAATCATGTGTTTACGGGCGCAGGACGGGCGACCACGCGGTGCAAGCGGTTCGACTGCTGGTTTGAACTTGGCAACGTGTTTTCGCGGCATCCGCGCTCGTCCGTGGATGATCTACTTATGGAGAAAGGCCTGTATGCACATTTTTTACAAACAATTTCTTAATGCAAAAGTCAGAAGTAATATATAGACCATTTGTGTCTTTTTTTTCTGTGTGTGAAGACCCCCAATATACAAGTCGAACGCTTTGTAGAAGGTTGTTTTTACCAAACACCAGCTCATCCATTACATAAGCAGCAAAAAAATAATAATAATAATAAGGATTCTGCAGGGTGACGGCTATTTCCTCCATGCAAAAAAAAGTGGCACATCCCAAATGTTAGTTGCTATGTCACTGTGTTGAATGCTTGTTAGGAAAGAGAAAACTGATGAATGATGAACAAGATTATTCCATAAACATTATCGTCTCATCTGATACAGATGGGTACAGATACAATTACAAAAGGGGTATGTTCAATACGACCACGACGACCAAGAGAACCACTAAATCAAACCACACAAACTTACTTGACCTGCCTTAAAGTAGAGAGCCAATAGAGCCCAAATCAAAACAAACATGTGGCTGAAAGCAAAATAAAAGCAAATGAGCACATCCATTATCCACATAATACAATTTAGAATATGAAACACCTTGCTTAGGATCAGTGATGATTACAAACAAAAATAAAATAAAAAAAATCTCACGTGGATGGTCAAAATTGGGCATCGTGTGCCAGGTGGACCAGCAGTGATGATAATTTTCTGATAGGGGATGGTCAAAATTGAGAAGCAAACCTAACACACCATGTGTCATCCACCTTAACTCCTTTTAAGTGCAGCCACTCGAAAGAATAAGCTCAGAAAACTCAATTATACAGGATGAACTGAACTGCACAGCACCAACCGTTTTGCTTTCACTGACCACCACCTTATGTAACTACAATCTTTGCACAGTGCTGCTGTTCATCCAAATTTCTGCTTTCTACTGGCACTGACCACCACCTTATGTAACTACAATCTTTGCACAGTGCTGCTGTTCATCCAAATTTCTGCTTTCTACTGGCTAGCCGAGGCTTCAGCTGCATGAAAATAAATATACCTTGTCAGAACAAATAGGCATTGTATTATTTACCATCTATATCCATGATTCACACATGGCAACTCGGACGTATGAAGACAAAGCAGCAATGTGTATTTGCTTTAAACTCAGCCATCAGAAACACTAAACATTTAAGTTGAACAAGATCGTGAGTATACAACAAAATAAAAAAATTGTCATACTATGAGATAATACTTTTGTGACTCGAATCCTGGTCGCAATTTGCAAACAAGCATCCAAATAAACACTTTTGGGGAAAAAGAAAAGATGCGACTTACCATCTCTATGAATTTTAGATGCTTCAGGACAACTTCTGTTTCCAGTTCCTAGAATCACATATGAGAGCATATTTAGAAAAGCATAAAAATAAACTAGTCCAAAATGGTGATTTCACACAATCAAATGCCATAAAGCTGAGAAAGATAAAGATTTGATAAACAGCAGATCCTGCATTAACAGGTACCACAACAAGCATGAAATAACAAAGAAATTGAAGGGTAATCATGCAATCAAATGCGACAAAAATGAAAAATAATAATGGCTATAAATGGAAATAGTATATCGCAAAACATTTCACTATCAACAGAGGAAAAGAAAAGATAACAACCTGTCTCATTTTCCACTGCAAACATATCAGCATATCAAACATTCTGCAGACTGTCATGTCTGCTTACCTGTTAAAGGTAAATTATACTGAACTAACAACCTATTACCTAATGCTCCATGTAACAAACTAAGCCAACTAATATGGCTATTTGGGGTAGAAGACACAATCATATGAGCCAGCTGCATTAAAAAAAAAAAAATCAACCAACAACTGAAGAAATGCATTGATAAGTGTCCTTTAATGTTTTTGCTTGTTCACTGATATATTACATAGAAGTATATTAACCACTTGATACCCTTACTAAGTGAAATATTTCACCTATTTAAGAACAAAAGCAATTCCAGAATTAATATGAAAAATCAGCATATGTTCACCAAAAACAAAATATTACTATGTTTTTTGAATAAATAAAAGATCTTCTATGTTCTAACATGCTGTCATTATGTCTGTAAATTAGATTAACATCATACTTCCAACAATTTAATCAGGACTGTGGAAGTGATGTAATACAGGATTCTGATGAAAAAAATAAATCAGAAAAACAGCACATAATATCTGAGAGATTGTAAACAGTATAACTGATTCGAAATGGTTACTCGAGAAAAATAATGCATTTGCAGAAGGAATTGCCAAACTAATGAAAACTACCAACATAAAACAGTAGCTGCATAAAAAAAAAATAATCTAACAATCAATAGAGCAGATAAATTGGAACAAAGAAACCTTACAAGACAGATAAGCTTGAGTGGTCAGACCAACACACAAATATCAAGAATGGATCCACAGGTTAACTTATCATGGAGCATGATATTAGAATCAGGCTCATTCCCAACTAGTTACCACATTGCAACTATAGAAAAGAGGATAAATGATAAAGGCAGAATATAAACAATAAACACATTTTATTTGGACATTTTAGTTTTAAAAGCAATTAAGGTCCAAAGATATTGTCTAAATGCAACTTTAACCTGAGGAACAGCACAGTCAGCATGAATTGGATCCCAAAGCACCGCACAAGAACAATCCCAGTCATCAGTTTGAACTACAAACAATGGTGCCCTGCAACATATCCAAAGAAGATAACTTTACAAAGTTATCGATCTAGCATCCACAATTTTATTAGCGGAATCAATTTAAATGGGAAACTTCCAAAGTTCAATAACTGTTTACTGCACTGGTCCTGTATTAGATAGCACAAAACATTACAGAGCAGGTTACGTTAATTGTACCATTGTTACTTTCCAGTCAAATTACCTACTGTGATAAGGTTCAAAGGGAAAAACTGATTAAGATAGTATGTCATTGTGATTATCAAACTGCTTAACATAATGAGAATAAATACTAAACCCACTACTAGTAGTAATGTTTTCATTCAAGAACAAGTGTTGTGATTAGATGATCTAAATCATCTAGGATTATTGGTGTGAGAAAAGGTTGGGAACCTAAAATCTTTTCTAGAACAAAACAATATTTATATGCTCTTGATTAAACTAGACATATCAAATTATACAGAGCTCAATGGTGGGAAAATCCATGTAAGTGAATCCAGATAGTTGGGACAATTACAGCTTCATTGTTGTTGTTGTTGTCGTAATGAGCTAAAAACTCAATCTCAAATGTGGGTTGGAGCAGTCTGCTATTTCTTCTGAAAATTATCATTCATGAATACTGGTTGTGCTATGGATGGTTGCTACCCAGTAGGTATATTTGTAATCAATGTCTGTGTCTTTCCCGCTTGATTGGAGACACTAGTTCAGGAATGAAGGAGAAAAACTACAGAACATAAATGTTATATAATAAGTTCAATAAAGATAGAGAATCTAAGATGTAACTGGTGACATTAAACCACAAAAATAAAGATACAACTATGATACATCTTCAGGGAATACCAAATTGCAAAGGCTTTCATCGATTTATCCAAATTTGGTTAGACCACCACCAAAGTTATTGCAACGCAAGCCAAGTCATATATTAATCAAGATTATCACAGAGAAAAAGGGTCAAAATTCTAAATCTATTATATCCTTAGTCTCTGCCAGGACAACTTTCTTTGACCCATAATTTAATCACTGCTTTTTTCTTCCTACCTCACTACCATCTGTATCCACCTCCTCATCCAGTTTCTTGCCATCACCAATAACTAATGTTGGATGAATATGATGCTCTTCATTCATCAATGGCAATTGTAATATTTGGTGGCATATCTCACTGAAGTTTCCTCTTTGGTTTTCTTTGCCATATAAACAAAAAAGACAAAAAAACTGTGATGTAGGAGGTTATGTCAATTATGCAGCAAAATTGTGATGTTTGGAGTTTCTCTAAAGAAAATGCTCATCTATTACGTCTTAAAGCCAATCACATAGAGACTTAAAACTATAAACATTGAACAATATTTAATCCTGAACAACTACAAGTGTATATAAAATCTTCTGCCAGAAAAAAGAACAATATCATTAATCTGAATAAAACCAACAAAAGGAAGCAAATAAAAGTACCAATACGACAATCAATATAAAAAAGGATAGCAAAAACTTCTCTACATCCATACTTTCTACATTCAGGAGCACCACTTGCATAGTCTAAATTGAATTGTTATAATGATTTCATATACCAAAAGTGTTTGCAGGTTATAAAATATTTCAGTAGGGTCCACATGCATGGTATTCACAAATCATTTTTACCACCATTTCATCCTCAATAAAAACCAAACATGTTTAATCCTATTAAACTTGTTTTGCTAGTAAAACCTCCCAATTTCTACCGTCAACAAAACTGCTAATTCGTCCTCTAGTATTTCCACAATAACTATACTTTAGTTGTTACTAAAGAAAATACTATTAAACAAAATGAATGGATAAAATATCTGCAAACTTAATCACACAAAGTTCAACAAAAAATTTTACCTGCGCCACTTTCCACATACAGTACCCTCATCATCATCACCAATATATACAACCTCTCGACATTGAACCCAATTACCAATAGAAGTAGATTTTGGTGGCCTGGAATTGTTCCATGCCTACACAAGGCAATTGATCAAAGAAAAGACAAGAAACTGAGATATGACAAAATAATTAAAATTAATTTCTCAAGTCTTACACTGAGACTAGAGTATTCAGCAGGATCCACTTCTGAAGGCTCCCCATATGGATTGAAATCACTACATGCATGTAGAAACCATGGACCACGAAGCAATGAGCTTCAATGTGGATGCTATTGTCATACAAGAAATATTGTGATGCCTATGGATTTAATTTTGTATCTAATAGCTTTTTTGGAAGAAATAAAAATAAATAAATAAAAGCCCATACTTCATAGAGTTAGCAAGAATGAATTAAAAAGACCAAGTCCACTGAATGATATAACTGCTCATCAGAGAAGAGTAATGACAAAAGTAAAATCAACAAAATCTCCCAAAAGAGGCACACAGGTGGCGTGTAACTTGCTGATATAAAAGGTTTGCCATACTGCAACACACCGCTCAGTACAAGCGGTATGTATCAGTCCGACAGGAGATTGGTACGAGCAGTACATCGATACACCCCCATATACCATGTGTCAATATGCTCGGTATGGCTCGGTACAGCTTGGTACATACCGCACCGACAGCTGATTGGTACATTGGTATGGACTGATAAGACGAACTATGGGAAATACTTGACAGTTGCCTGTGTATTATTTATAGGGTGATGATCTTGTAAGCCCTTGCCTTAAATATCTTTTTCGCTTCTCAGCAGAGCAGTAAAATATAACTTGTACATCTATTACCAAAATAAGCATCCTCTAGAAATTATACCTCATCCAAGTCAGTCTTTCCAAACATATCTTCCCATGAAAACTCCCTCTCATCTTGTGACTAAATACTTCCTAAAATTAGTTCATCGCTACAAACTGTGAGTTCAAACAGCAAAATGAAGTATGTAGTCACTGATAGTTCTTTTGTATGATATCAGAAAACGTTAGTAGATCTACGCGCTTCAATGATAATCATATTTTCATAGTTAAAAAGGTTCATTTGTCAACTCCATGGTATTTGTGCCGCAATGTAAAAACAAGGGAGTACCAAAAATTCATGGAAAGAACTATTTCATTAAGATGTAATATGAGTAATTATCTAACTCAATTTTCAAGGTAGGTTGCTGGAAATTGTGATAGTCCAATACTTGACCAATGCAGCATGATTGATATCACCAGCCCCCACTACATCAGAGGCCTTCAGAAAAATTTCACAATAGCAACTGTTTAGCAGAAACGAGAATACTAGGATTGGACAAAAGGGCAGGGTGTTTTTAATATTTCAATTTTATTCTAGTGATCATGTAATATGAGAAGCAAATACCTTATTGATCTCATCGAGAATTCCAACTTAACTAAATATAATCTGTCGACATAAATAAGCATGGCCAAGTGCATGAGGCTCCCTTCTATTTTTCACCAAGGTATATATCTGTATTTATTATTCCCATCCATTCATACATGCAAAATACATCACAAATCACAGACAGAATTGAACATAAACCATGATATAATTCTAAGCAATTGGACATAGAATGTTTCAAATTTTAAGCAAGGATCATCATGCAGGTATAATGCCAATAGCTGGTTGTCAGTGGGCACCTGGGCATTACTGTACATGCCACCTGTTGAACCATCTCATGCTAGGCATGCTCCTGTGAATCATGCCAGTTTTACGAATGGGCTCAGAAGTCACACCCATGTTTGGTGATACAAAAATCATGGTTAGACACATCAGGCTATCATAAACAAATGCAGGACTTGGTTCCAAGAATAAAACACAATATTACAATAAAGGGCCTGATCTTATGCTAGTTACTACAGGAATTGTTGGCTATTTCACTTATAGGATGGAAACTTGTTAAATGTACTACCAAACTAAATCTTTTGAAAATTAAGATAAAGGCATTAGAAGCACGTACTCAGGTATTGGTCCCGACCAGTCAGGAACTTCCGCTTGAAAATCTTTCCCAATGCGGGCACCAGTTGTATACGGCTGACTGTCTCGCAACATGAATGCTATAGGGTCCAAAACTCTAGGAGATACTCTTCTCCTATGCCCTGGTAATTCATCCACCAAAGTACATGTTTTCCCAGATTTCTCATCAATAAACGACTTTGGCTTCCTACTGAAACAAGATTGACAAAACCACTCATCTATTGGCAAATTTCTTATTTTCGGTCTGCAACAAGACACATGAAATGCTTCTTCACAACGGTCACAAATTAGCATCTTCAATGGTTGTCCCAATTGACAACATATCTTGCATGATTGAAAAGTGGGTTCATGGTGATCTAGAACCTCAGGAGGAACCCATGCACCATTCTCACATGCTTCCCGAAGTAAACCATTAGTTCTAAGAACAAAAATGCACAGCTCCTTTGCTGAATGGAAATCACCCAATGGATCAGCAATGACATTATCCAATGAAGACCACTCACCAGTGTCCACTTCACTCTTTATGCAATATGAACTGGGATTATTATTGGACTTTGATGTTGAAAATCTGTCATTTATACCAGAGTTGTAATCTGATTCAGATTTCTGAAGGCACTTGACAGGTGATTCGGTATGTGTTTTGTTTCCTCCAATAGATCTATTATTCGGAATACAATTGGGGTCTAATATTACTTCTGTAATAACATCTTTCTGTGAGATGAAGGGAGTTCCGTGATCTAGCAGGCGATGACTTTCAGATAATACATTTCCATTCTCAACAGCTCCATCAAAATCTGCAAATTTCTTATTTATGTGAGGATTATCATTTTTATCTGACAATGAATTGTCCTCGCAACTTATACTAGAATGGCAAAACGAGCCTTCTTTAGTACTTTCTGATACATTTTCTTTTGACATAAGTGCAACACCATTCTTCTGCAACTTCCTTCGTTTGTACACATAACCATCCATTTTATGCACAAAACTTATGCACATATCACTTGTTGTTGATATATTGGTACACGAAGACAATTCTAGAATGCTGGAACCAGCTGATTTGTTTTCTTTATCTCTAATAACTGTAAATGTTCTGGGGGTTTCCAAAGGGCACACTTCACAATTTACAGATTTCTTCCCAGTTTCATTAGAATGTGACCAACCAAGCAAGTCCATGTTCTGTTGTTGCTATAGTCAAGTGCATACAATGACGATGCAGTAAGATAATTAGGATGAGAATTCTGGATCAACATTTCACCTTTTCTCATGGCAACTATGTCTTGGCCGGATTAGACTTTTAAACTGCATTTTTTTTTGGGAATATACCTTAAGTGATACAATAATATCTCAGAAGCACAGTCCAAGAGCAAGAAGCAACCTGGAACATGAAGAAGGATGGATTTACAACATCATAAAAGTTTTGGCTGTTTCCAGAATAGACAAAAGAGTGATTTCATAGTAACCAGATATTAATCAATCAACATAAATCATGAACAAATATATTCACAAATTATCATATCTATATTAATGTTTAAACAAGTAAAAATCACTATAAATGTTAACTTAGAAAACATAGAATAAGTTATGCATTGTTCCCTGCAAACAAAAAACTTAAACAATTATTATGTATGAAGAACACCAGTTCTAGAATGCAGGGTGTCTAAAGATGTAACACTTTCAACTTCAAGAG
This sequence comes from Ensete glaucum, assembly GCA_021527575.1. NCBI lineage: Eukaryota > Viridiplantae > Streptophyta > Magnoliopsida > Zingiberales > Musaceae > Ensete > Ensete glaucum. The sequence continues at coordinate 4,001,058 of CM038551.1, read as the reverse complement.
CCCTTGTCATACAATTATTATGTTACTGTTCCCTGCCATCTAGAAGAAATTACAAACTAATATTGTGGTTCAACCGTTCAAGTATCAGATCCACAAAATAAATTCTCAAGTATTTTAAGCCATGTCTTTTTAACAAACATTGTTAGCCTTTACTATTCGATGTAACACAGGGATAACCAAATGTAGAACTCGTTAGTAGTAGTTTTAGACTATTAGTTTAAATTAACTTTTTTAAAATATCAATCATATGAATTATCACATTTCTCTTAGGACTTCCCAACCGATTTTTGTAAATATTATATACTTCCAGAATTCCACTTTAGGTAAAATCCATGAACATAACTCTACTTTATGAAGATAAAGGGTTAAACTATTGGATTTCTTTTATGATTTTAAGTAAAAATGTTCTTTCCTTTAATTTTAGGATTTTTGGCAACTACTTTATTTCTTTCATTCTTTCTTTTAGTAGTTATAGTCAATTATCATCATAATTCTGTAACTAAATCTTGGTAGCAGTTTTGAGCAAGGTTTTCCATACCGGCATATTAAGTTCATCTCGGTATGGTATGGTACTTGGTACCGAGCGGTACACACACTGTGTACCACTTGATATAATATAATATAATATAATATAAAAAAATAAAAGACGATGTCACCCCGTTCTTCTCCCCGCGTGGGAAGAAGAATCGCCGGCCGACGAAAAATCGCCCGCGGGCGACGGATCGCGCAGGGGAATCGAGGAAGAGCAGGGCATGGGGAACAAGTTTCTCCCTCTTCTTCTCTCTCTTCTTCTTCTCCCGCTTCTTCTTTCTCCCTCAATCGATCGCCGACAGTCGATTTTGGCGATACTGCCCGGTAGTGGGTGGTCCATGTACCGATCAGCTGGCGGACCGATACGTACCGTTGGGTATGTGGCCTTACCACTCAATAAGGCAAACCTTGGTTTTGAGTCCTATTTTGGGTAGATCTGAAGAATAAGAACCCTATTTTAGCTAGATTTTTGGTACATTATTTTAAGTCATCAGGAACCCAATCACAAATGAGCTAAGTGTATATATATACACACAAATACATATTAAACTCCAACTCCTCTAATCTTGGGATGTCGTCTTTAGTGTCTTAATCACTAGTTTTGCTAATTTGCTACAATTCCTGACCAACGTAGGAATTTGTCTAGTTCAACCATTTTTTGCCAACTCGAGCCATTCTAATATCGAAACTGAAAATAAGAATGAAAAAAAATACATTCCCAAAATACTACAAAACAAAAGAAATCTACCTAGATCTTCTCAGAAGTTCAGAACTCACTCCTAACATAAACAAGACTCAAACAAAGATCCTATACAAATTGTCATACATCAAGAATTTATAGAAAACCAGGCTTATAGATCACTTGAGTATGCATCTCAGGCTATAATTTATAATGTCTGAACTCGGGCGAAATTAGCCCCTAGAGAAATTCTTAATCCAAAATAAATTCAATGAGAAATATATCAAGGCCATTTTTATGGCAAAAACAAACACCTAAGACCAGATTGCAGTGCCCCTGAACCTGGAACCAGCGTTTTATTTAAGAAACAAGGAAAAGTGCATCCAAAGAAAAATCCTGCCTAGATTATCTCATGACTTAATCCTGTCCTAAACAAGACTTCGATGAAAAACTGCAAGAAAACTAGGCAAACAGATATCTCGGGTATGCACCTCAGGCTATAGTCTCTGATGTGGGTGATTCAGAGTAATGAACTCCTGTAGAAATATTCAATCCATATAATTTGACAAGAGGCATCCATATAATTTGACAAGAGGCACGAATCTAGGCCACCTTCTTGAATTGCAAAGAGAAACCTAACAGCAGAAATCATAACGTGAGACCGCTCTAAATCAGCGATGCCCCTGATTCCGGAACTAGCATGACAGGAGGAACAAGGAAAATTTTGCAAACAAGAAAAAGGCCTGCCTAGATAACTTCATGGAATGATCCTAACTTCAAAAAAGACTCAAATCAAGACCCTACCACAAATTTTCCTGCATCAAAAACTGCAAGAAAACAAGGCAAACAGATCTCTTGGGGATGCATCTATGATGTGATCAACTCAGAGTATTTAACCGCTATAGAATTTCTTAATCCAGATAATTTGACAGGAAAAACAAACCAAGGCCGCTTTCTTGAATTTTCCTGCATCAAAAACTGCAAGAAAACAAGGCAAACAGATCTCTTGGGGATGCATCTATGATGTGATCAACTCAGAGTATTTAACCGCTATAGAATTTCTTAATCCAGATAATTTGACAGGAAAAACAAACCAAGGCCGCTTTCTTGAATGCAAAGAAAACCCTAGCCGAGACGTCTTCAATTTTGCGACGCTCCCGAGTCCGAAACTAGCGTATTTACACCCAAAAAACATATGGAAAATGCATCAAAGAAAACCTTAAAGATCAGCAGAGAGCCTTCCCTTACACGACCCAACAGTATCTTCAGTTCAAGATCAAAAAGATATGGCTCGTAATCAGATCAATTTGAGAACACAAGCAATTTAAACAAGTAACAGAATAATCTTTCCTGAAGAAGATGCTCAAAAGCAAGAAATCAGCAGATAACAAGCAATGAAGTTGGGAGGCCGAATCTACCGAAATCGCGAGCGCAGACGCCCCTTCCGGCCTGCCTTGGAGGAGAAAGGGGGAAAGATTCCACAATACTCCTCAAAATAACCAACCGAAAGCGTTCCATTTGCGGGGGGGTTCAAATAGTGTTGGGGATCTTTTATTCGGAGCGTCCGTCCCAAAAATTCTCCGCCGTCGGATCCGGATGTCGTGAGACTCAAAGCACTTCCTCGCGGCGTCTGCCAAATCAGAGCCGTCAGATCAGCCAGGCTCTTCTTGGCACCTTCCAATCAGCGCACCGGAGACAGGAAACAGGGGTTTTCGTCTCGATAGAACGGTGGGGTCCGCCTCATTCAATCCAGCCGCTGACGTCAGGTACAACTCGATGACGCTACCCACCCCCATCCTTGTGGAGGGGGGATCCTGTTCCCTGTCTTAGCCAACACAGGTGAAGGCTAACAGGTGCTTCTTTATGATTTCAGCATGCAGTGAAAACTTCTGTGATCATTATGATAATACAAATACTATAATTCTAAGAGAAAGAAACAAAGAGGCGATTCCTTTTGTCACATCTTTTTCTCGATTTATAAGTTGAGCCAATTCTTTTTTCTGTATCCCATTCCACATAAAACACATGCAAATATTTTTTTCTGACAATATTAGCAATCAGTTCAAATAAAAAATAATTCAACAGGCTGATGGAAAGACATTCTGTGACAGACAATAGACCACCTCAACTTCTAAAAAGAACACACATTTACTTTCACAAGCAGGCAATAGTGCCAATATAGATCATATTATCAGTTTTCATATATCTGTAACAATGAATAATTTATTGTGTTCCTATAAATTTTTCTTCTTTTTCACACTAAAACATGAGTGAAGCATACTATAATTTTAGAAATAAGGTTTAAGAAACTCCTGTAAAGAGAGTAGTAGTAACCCATCAGGAGACCATCTTCATTGAGCTGCCACAGGTATCCAAATCTTTGCTGCATTCTTCCACAGCCTTAGTTGGGGCCTTTGCTTTCAGCATCATTTCAGCATATTCATCTTCTGGTGTCGACAATGCTGTAACTGCGCCACCAGCTCCCACAGAGGCTTCCCCCTTGTGTATGACGACAGTTCTAATTACTATGTTCAGATCAAACGTCTGGTTGTATGAGAAGAATCCAATGGATCCTGAGTATATGCCTCTGGAGCAGCTTTCCAACGAATCAAGAAGCTCCATGGACCTTAGCTTTGGTGCTCCAGTCATCGAGCCACCTGGAAAGGCAGCTCTAACACAATCAATAGGACTTGCGTCAGATTTTCTCTTCCCCTGGATGGTACTAACCAAAGTGTGAACGGTTGCATATGATTCCACTTCCATGAGACGAGGCACAGACACACTGCCTGGTTCACAGACCCGTCCGAGATCATTCCTTAAAAGATCCACAATCATCAAATTTTCAGCCTGGTCTTTTTCACTGTTGAAATGATGCAAATGTAAGAAACAATTAAAGAAGCAGAAGATCCGCAAGGGCAGTCGATATTGAATTTTATCTTAAATTTTAGAAACCAACAGATACAAGAGTTCCCAATGAACAAAGTGGTCAAAAAATTCTTAACAAAGTGATTAGATTCTGAGAAAATAAAGCTTGATCTCAGATCAAGAAGGTCAATCTCATACCTGGAGGCACAGTCTACTCTCTAGTAAAACAACTCAAGGAATAAATAGTATTAGTTCACAACTTATATGTTACAAAGCCTCAAAAAAAAAAAAAGTGAACCAGTGAACCTTAACAGACGCAAATTGTCTTTAAAGCTACACGTGGTAACTTAGTTATAGAAAACAAGCATTGCTCCTTATCTAAGAAATAGAAACCAAAACCAAAACCGAAATACAAACTATGAGCTTATAGTCTAACCTGTATTGCAACTGCAATCGGAGATGTTCATCTTCATCTGGTGTTCTACCACGAGCTATTGTCCCCTTAATGGGCTTCGCTTCGAGCGTACCATTTCCATCTAATCGAAGAAATCTTTCTGGTGAGGAGCAACATATACATAGATCTTCCCTAGTAAAATTCAGCCAGGCAGCATATGGGGCTGGATTTTGATTCCTGAGACTGAGGTATAAATTGAAAGCATTTATGTTGTCAACCTTTTTCATCATCTGTGTTGTTAAACACAATTCATAACTTTCTCCATCTTTAATCAACTGCAAACACTTCTGGACATCCTTGATATATTGGCTTCTCGATTTCTGAACTATAAAACTTCCCTCATTTGGAAAAGATGGGGTAGCACATGATTTTTTATTGTTAAACTTCTTGGTGGATTTTAAACTGAGCAGCCTCTTCTCAGTCTCAGCTAACCATGATTTTCCTTTTAGGTTTGCATGTTGACCCATCCAGGTATCTGAATTATGATTATCATGCAAGGAGAGAATATATACATCTCCATACCAGTGATCAATCACCACGAGATTATCTGCAAAGAAGAAGCAAGCATCTGGAGTCTTTGATTTGTGGCTGTTAAATGATGCACCACATTCAACTTTAAGCTCATACCTGGTCCGTCAATTAAGATTTCAGACAACTTAATGAAATAATACAAGCAAATAAGATACAAAACTAAAAAAGCATTTAACTATTCAATAATTTTAAAAGTAGTTATACCTGCTGTTTCACATTATATGTACGAGCAAGTTATCAAATTTGAAACCAGTCCAAAATAAAGGTGTTTTCTACCTTTCAACAGCATGCTTGAGATTCATCTAGATTTACACCTTGTTGTTAACTCCCTTATGTTGGGTGAACTTCTCTGAGAATTCCACTGTATACGCCCTGCAATAACTAATAGATAGCCCCAAATGGGGCTGCGCTATTTCTTAAGATATTATATGGTTGGTTACCATCTCCAAAGATCATCATTAATCTTTTTGTGGGGCAACAAGGCATATGTGGCATTGTGCATGGGTCATCACAAATATAGTATGACCATGAAATGCTTGTGGTCGTGAACTAAACTGCAACCTTCTTCGCATCCCAGTGACTATCCAATCTGATGAGGACAACCACCAGGGCCTATGTGGTGGGCCATGAAACCTTTGAATCTCACATCACCTATCCAGATTATTCAAGCAGGTGTTTATTCACCAAACAAAAACATCAGGTATCTAAGAAAGGAAGATTGTTCTTGCTTAAAGAAAATTGTAAGCCCCCACAATAGTCCCACAATGGGTATCTTATACAAAACAATCGGTTGCACACGTACCATTACATATAAGAGAGTTTAATTAAAACCAGATAGAAACAGAAGTTTTTAACGCAATGTAGTTATAAGCTATCAAAAGTCAATATAGCACTCAATAGCCTCCTAATCAAATTAACCCGCCATTTATAGTGCCAAAAAGTGCACTTTTTTTATCAAGGATTGTCATTTCAACGTGTACCACCTGGTACGGGCGATACATACCGATCCACCAGCTGACCAGTATGTAGCGGGCAGTACCATCGATTGGGGCTGTTTCCCCCCTGTTACCACCCGAAATCGACTGGTAACAATCGATTTCGATCATCGACGGCCGATTTTGGGCAGTATCAGCCGAGAGAGGGAGAAGAAGAGGGAGAAGAAAAACTTGGAGTCGTGCTGCTCTTCCCTCGCGTTATCCATCGCTCGCGGGCGATTTCTTCTCCTCGCCCGGGGAGAAGAAACATCTCCCCATGTGGGGAGAAGGAACAAGACAACATCGCCCCTTTTTTTTAACTTATATTATATTATATTATATATATACTGAGCGGTACACCTATGCATACCGTTTGGTACTGGGTACCATACCATACCAAGCTTAGCTCGGTATGCCGGTACGATGAACCTTGCTTTCTATACATAATCTCCAAATCAACTAAGATATAATAAGAACCCTTGTCTTTAGTAACTGTTTCAAATATTTTCCTTCATAATCTAACATACATAAAACCAGCTCTCAGATAATAAGCCACAGTGGTCCACAAAAATCAGCCAGAAATATAGAAACAGATAATCAAGCAGATAATATAGGCCTAATTAATGATTAATCACAGATAATCAAGCAGATGTGCGATCCATTCACCAAAGATACTTGTAAATATGTGTATGTCAAAGTGTCACAGAGTAATAATTAACACAAAATTTCCACATACCCAAGGTAACCAATGTATCCACCATAAAAATCAAAGGGCAGGCCTTCATAATCTCTTTTATCATAGTGAAATGATTCAAGGTCCTGCATAAATCAAGAAAAAGTCAGAAAGACGTGTCACAATGTGCTTCCAAGTTCCAACATAACCTAACAAGCACTTCAATTAGGTGTGCTTGCACACGGAGAAACAGCCTCACACGCATATCATGGAATTTAATTTCCATACTGCCAACAATTTAAGGCAGCCTCCTAGAAGCATCCGAGCTAGGGCATGGAATTGTCAGAAACTAACAAGATTCCAAACAAAAACAGTACAAGAAATAGTCATAATCATGCATACTTCTGTAGATTATGTGAACCAAATTCTGAAGTATTTAGAAAAAGAACAGTACCTTCTTCAGGAAATCAAGCATACCATCCCTAACAAAAATTGTCTTCAAGGATCCATAGATATCCTCAATTGTCAGGTGCCCTCCAGCTTCGGTTGTTGTTTTACTGAAACAAACTGTTACTATGTTAAAAAAATTTAGTATTGCTCTGAAATGTTTGGTACAAGTTATACTAACACAAATAACCATGGACAGCATTTAAGTTTGGACCTTTTTTCATGTCCAACTTGACAAGATGGAGTTTTATCAGACAGACAAAAAGTCAATTGCTTCCATAAAGGTCCCCCTTTGCCACCCATGAATGAAAAGCGTGCCCTACCCTAAAAAGAGCTTAGATCAGATTTCGAATGAGCTGTCTGGCTATGAAAGAGGTAAAATAGGATGATAACAAATAACATATCATATAACAAAAAGGACCACCACAAAGCATCTACAGAAAGATTACACATTGATGCATTTATTACATTAGAAAATAATCCTCTGAAAGGCAATGATAAATCATTCAGCAAGTGAATGAAATAATAGACTACATTGTTGAATAGTATTTTGTATGCATGTTTGGGCTAATTACATATTACCCCTTGTAGTTAGACCTCTTTATCATCTTGATCCTCATACATAAAAAACTTACATTGAAAAATACATAGCCATGAAAGTAAAACATTTAACCTCATTTATCCTAATGCCGTCAGCTTTACCGACGGAAGATACAACATGTGACAGCACATGCATGAATGACACAAAAACAATAGGCAAAAAGATGGTGGCAGACGGTAGCATCGTGGATGACTGTAGTGGTGGTGGTCGACGACAACGACACGTTAGTCAACCTTGCCGATGTCGATCCAAACATTAACGACAAGGAGGAAGATGATGCAAAGTGGTGAGGCATCTGCGTTGGTGCCAGGCGAACAGGAGGGAGTGAGGCATCTACATTGACGTCGTGCCGCTCTGCATCCTCCAACATCACTCTACATCTGCATTGGTGCCGGAGGAGGAAGAGGAGGCAGGTGAGGCCACCACCACAACGCCGTGCTCAAATCCTCGAATGGTTGCTTCGTCCAGTAGCACGACGGATTTGAGGAAGGAGAAATGGGCGATGTGGAGGGAGAGGTTGTGAGCGAGCTCGGCGAAGAGGTCGCCTGCTTCGAGCTCTAGAGCTTTAGCCGACGCACGTGTACGCCCCGACCACAATGGCGTGGTCGCCAACCTTCTTTCGGATTAGCTCCACCCGCAACCGGAGGGGATTTGATCGGACAGCAAGGACTAAGTGCCACACAAAATGAAGGCTCAAAGAGTACAGATTCGAAGGCGAGAGAGACAACAAACCCTCATCCTCCTTCTCGCTCACCTCTACCATCGTGGTGGCAGGGGAGACTATCAAAATTATGGTGACAATGGATACGGCAAGTGGGAAGGAGGATAAGGGTTTGTTGTCACTCCCGTCATCGGATTTGTACTCTTCAAGCTTCTATTTTGTGAGGCGATCAATCCTCGTCGTCCCATTGGATCCCCTCTGATCGCGAGCGGAGCTGATCCAGAAGCAGGTTAGCGACCACACTGCTGTGGTTGGGCGTATGCGTTGTTCGCACGTCAATTAAAGTTAGAGAGCTTGAAGCAGGCGCACCTCTTCGTCGAGCTCGCTCGCAACCTCTCCCTCCTCACCACCCATCACCCCTTCCTCGAATTCGTCACACCACTGGACAAAGCAACCATCCGAGGATTTGAGCACGGGTCCATGGAGGTGGCCCTCACCTGCCCCCTCTTCCTCCTCTAGCCCCGAAGCAAATGCGGAGTGACATCGGAGGAGAAAGAAGAGGCAGAGCGATGCAGCGTCAACGCAGATGTCTTATCACTCTGCCTCCTCTTCCTCGTTGTCGATGTTTGGATCGACATCGACAAGGCCGATCACCACGTCATTGTCGCCGACCACCACCACAACATCCACACATGACGCCACTGTCTACCACCACCATTAAAATTACCTTTTGCCCATCATTTTCGTGCTATTCATCCATGTGTCATCACGTATTGTATTTTTCATCGGTAAAGCCGAGGATATTAGGATAAATGGGGTTAAATGTTTTACTTTTATAACTATAGGGATTTTAATATAAATTTTTTAAACCTAGGGATCAAGGTGCTAAAGTGCTCTAACTACAAGGGATAATCTGTAATTAGCCTATTTTTACATGTGCCCAAATACGTGTCCACACCAATAAAGGCTTCTAATAGTTTTGTAACTTGCCCTTTTTTTACACATTTAAATCAGAAACCTAACTGAAACAGATCTTTCAACTGTCCTATTTACTATCAATTAGTTAATGCTTAGACATACTGAAGCTTTTCACAAGAATTCAGAAAAATGAATCCAAACTTTTACCACCATGTGCATTTAAACATCAGAGAATATGCATTTAAAACATCAAAGAAAAGCAACTATTAAAATAATATGTCGGTATTAGGAATCTTAACACGATACCTTATCAGTCGAGGAGCTGTCTAACCAAAATGTGTTGTCGACATTATAATCTCCAAGCAGCTCACGGAATATATTTTCTGACCCCCCAACCTCACTTAACAAGGAATCAAACTTCTTCCACTTTAAGCTTAGATACTTGACACCAACACTTTTTAGCAGAGGCATTGACATTCCATACACACCTACAAACTGCCTGATTACACTTCTTTCTCGTAATAACTCACCCTTGGGAAGTTCTTCTAGTGATTGACATGCACGAGACACCTGTATCATGTCAGTAAGTTCTACTTTAATGGAACAAAAAAAAAGACAAGCTATGTAAATGTGAAGTGAGATATTATTATCCCTTGGGGAACTAAGAAATGATAATTGTAGAAGTTCAAATTGAAAACTGCTTGTCAATGGAAGTTATATGGCACGTTCCATGGCAATTAGAAATATTTGCTATTTACCACAATTGTGAACCTGTCTTTCATGAAGCAGCAACCTCCTCATACAATAGTCAACAGTCATCTTTTTGAAGTTCTTAAATATTTGCCTTCCATGATAAGTAGCAACACTTTCAGGATGGAACTGGGAAAATATAATGATTAGATGAAAGAAGCATGAGGATATGATAAAAACAACATAGAAGCCACATACTTGCACACCATAATGAGGCCTGGTGGTGTGCCTTACAGCCATCAAGATTTTTCTGCTACCAAAGTCATTAGCATTGCTAATAGAAGATAAGGCGTCATCAATACGATGACCAATTGCTTGACATTGGTTTAGCCGATTCCCAAAAGCATCAGGAATCATGTCAGATTCTTGTGCTTCAAGAAAAGAAAGTGTATGCCCAGAACTAATCCATGCTATTGGAATAAGGTCCTTTGGAAGTGAGTCTGCATTTATTACAAGTGAATGATACCGCACAACCTGCACACTCTTAGACATTAGTCAACAGAGAACAAGGCAAATTTTATCTTATAAGATATCAAAAAATAAAAGAAAAAGAAGAAAAACCATGTTGAACTAGACAGACATCATATTGTGTACGGATTATGTACATGCATCAATTCAATTAAACAGTTTGTTTTGCACAATGTTTTATGGTTATAAGTATTGGGCAATTAAAAAACAACATATACAAAACATTTGTATTGCTGAGATGAGAATGTTGAGATAGATGTGTGGAGTTATTAGGAAAGATAAGAAAAGACTTATGAATGCGGTAGTTAGAAGAAGCGTAATGATTAATGTTAATGGTAAGAGGAGAGATAAAGAAAGACCTAAAAAGGCCTTAATAGAAACTATAAATAAATATTTAAATACTCTAAACTAAACTAAACATATGACATCTTATAAATCTCAATGATGACAAAAGATTCATGTGCGGACCCTAAATAATTAGGACTCACGGCTTTGTTGTTGTATAAATTCAATTAACAACACAAGGATTAATAAATAGTCAAATCAATGTCGAAAACAACTTGCACAAAAATGACCTATTACAATGTTGTGAAATTTGAGAACCTACATGTAGCTAATATATGTGCAAAAGGGCTCACCTTGAAACCAGAATTTATTCCTGATGGAATATCTTTGAAGAGATCACAACCTGTGTGCTCGATTTCACTGAAGTGAAAACAAAAACAAAACATCTGTTAATCACATGATAGCATTGAATGCAATTCCAGTAAAACAGTTAAGCTCATCCAATAGTTAATGGAACTAACATAAATGTTGGAAGATGAATATGCTGCAAAAAACTAAAGCTCAGCTATTACATATCAACTCTAGACATTTATGTTCTATTTTTCACTGACTGGTCCCAGCTAAGGAAATTTCACCTAAGCCGTCCATGAATAGGTTCAGGGGCATGAACAATGTCAGCTCCATGAACAAATCCCAACACCTGAGACAGCAGAAATTTATTACATAAGTAACAGCGTCAAAAACAAAAAAAGAAAAATCTCATCTATATTCCACCCATCAGCATGTATAGCAATAAGAACTGTGCATGCAACTTTTTGTTTTTCTAAATGACAGTAAAACTCTATAAGTGAAAGTGCTAACTATTTTAGATGAGCTGATATTCCTGTTTTTAGACAAATTCCCCTAGCACTATAACATTTATAAATTTCTGTTTCTATAAATTTTGATTACAAAATAAACCTATGGTAATGATGTATAAGTTACTCGATGTAGCATTAATCATGGTGTGTAAATCATATGAGCTTGTGATTATTATGACTCAATATGGGGATGCTTTAAATTCATACAATAAGCATGTGCATGTTAGACTGAGCTCTCTTGCTAATATTGTACTGAAAATAAAGGATGGAAATGATATAAAGATGGCCAAACACACGAACAATCACCTGATGGCCAAGGCAAACACCCAAAATAGGGATATCCTTGCATTCAAGAAGTATCTGATGACAGATTCCTGTAGAAACCAGGAAAAGAAGAAAAATACTCCAATTAACAATTCATGAATTGGTAGGATGGCATCTAAAATTTGATAATTGACAAGACATATGCATCAAAACATGGATTTATTCTGCTAAGTACTGACCTATATCTGTCGGGCATGTTGGTGTTCCAGGTCCAGGTGATATGACAATATTGTCAAAAGTCTTTTCTTTATACAAACAATGATAAATGTACTCCCATGTCCACTCGTCGTTATGAACCACCACAGGTGGCACTATTAAAGGAAATAATACACAAGCATAAACAAGGAGAAAGAATGTTAGGATCCAAAAATAAAATTGATATAAAAAGAAAAACTCATAACAAAAGCTAAAAGGTTTCGCTATTCATGTTTACTGAATGATACCCTCGCACAAGTATAAGCTACAAAATTATTTCAGGTTTCTGAACACCTCCATAAAATTTTCAAATATTATTTCTTTTATAAGGTGTGATCCTTGGTTCAAATTTTGTCGTGGTGTCCATCACCATGGTGTCACATGTGATAGACTGATGAACATGATTCCATAATCCCAATTTATCCTAAATAGGACTCATTGTTTAGATCTAGCTTATGACTCTATTAGATAGACGATGCTAAGATAATCCAGTTATAGACGATGGTAAGATAATAAAGTTCTCTAACGTTAACTAAGAAGACTATCAGAGGAGAAGTCGACTCATGTACTCTATCTACGAAACCTGCCGTGCCTTTTTCGTTGGGGATAAGATTATTGATGTCGAGTGGTTTAGTATATAAGATAAAGGCTGCTTTTAGGAGTGATCTTTCTTGACTTCGGAGTAGAATAGGTGCAAGGGAAGATACTCGAAATCTAATAAGAGAAGAAAGTAATCGATTTACAAGGACCAACAACGATGAGAGAAGAGAAGGAGTAGTCATAACTTAATTCCTGAAGCTGACGCTCTATGACTTTCTTTCGAGATCTTCCATCTTGATGCGCTTATAAACAAGAGAAGCTTTTCCTCATAGACAATGCGTCTGCTCCACTGGTAGCCTGGCCCCTTCCTGAGAAATGCAATTGGCCTTATACTTATAAATTGGAGTTCAAGGCAAGCCTGTTAATAGGGAAGCTTCTAGGTAAGAAAGAAAGGGATTGCTTGCGCTTTCTTTAGTTGGGAAAGGAGGTTCGGATCTTTACCTTAGGGGTACTATATGGCCTACTTGTACTGCTTAGCTTCTTTCTTATTGGGCGTTCTTCCGCTCCTAGCTTTTAGTATCACACTCCCTACAAACGTCTTTATTCCTTTTCTATCCGCCCTTTAAACCTAATTCCTTAACATGCCTCTACTGACTTAGACCAATGAGAGTCCAATTCGACTTATACCACTTTCCTCTTTCAAACTACAATTCCCGATCTCATCCCTTTGTTGCCTATTGTTCGGCTCCGTCACTCCCGCCTTAAAGCCGGTATCGAGTTTGGGTCTTAAAGCCCTCTTCCAATCTTCATTATGCATGATTGTACCATATTAATTGATTCTTTAACAACTTATTTTACTTCTTAATTTTATCTCCTATGGAAGTACAATAACTACCTTTTCAATTGCTTCTCTAAATTCGGTGTCAGTTTTTTATACTTAGTCCTTCCAAATAAACGAAAATGACCCATCTTGCAGGATTCTAGCGAAAGAAAACTCTTGGTACTAAGATGACAAAGTATAGCTTCCTCAACCTCTAATTATAAGTTCCAGAGTAAACGGTATAAATGCATCGAACAAGGAAAGTGCTCAAGAATTCAAGTATGAATTTGGCAAGGATAGAACAACGTTCAACGTCTGCGTAATATCAGGGGAAAAACAGAGAAACATAATCCATGCAACGGTATAAGCAGAACAGATACCGCTCTATAACTTCATAGAAAACTGAGTACAAACAAAACAAATGACATCCTGATACAGTAAATCAATCTATCCCCATGTACTCGGTTGCGGAGCCAAGTCGCACGAATTGGATCAGGAACGTTAAAGAACAAATAAAAAGGCCATTTTGTCACGAGGGCACACAAATCCCGAGATTCCAGAGTAAAGAAAAAGGAACAGTAGCACGAGAACGAATGAAATAACGACAAAGACAAGGAGCTCACCGCCATTAACGACAGACAATTCCTGATATATGTTGTACGTATAGCTATCGTAGTTGTCGATCAGCAACGTCCGCACGACGTCATCGCTCGAGATCTCATTCTCCCCTTCCTCTTCCCCGTCCTGGGCATCGCCAGGGTTCCCCAACCCTCCTCCGTGGGCGCGCCGCCGGGCCACCAGCGACGAGATGGGTCGCGCGGCGGGGTCCGGAATCAGGGAAACGGAGCGTGGCGCGAGCCGAGGCGACAACACCGGCCGCGGAGCGAGGCCTCGGGCGACGCCCCGGACGCTCGGTCTCCACGAGATCGCCGACATCTCCCTCGCTACTCCTCTCCTCTTCTCGCCTCTCCTCTCCACCTCTCTTTGGGTTGCGGGCGAAGGAAGAGAGAAGAGTCGAGTGGAGAGAAGAGCAGCTCGTGGCGGCTTTTTATTTCCACTTTAAGTTGGGTTGCGGTGTGCGCGCGGGTAGGTTCGGGGTAACGTGAGCCGGCGAGAGGAGCCTATCTCAAGTGAGCTCGTTCGGGGAACCATAAGGGCCCGTTAGGGCAGGCGTCATCTGCACGCGAGCAAAGAGGGGGGCCGGGTGTTCTAGGCATGTGCGATGCACGTGACTGGGTATAGAACAATGGAGGAGTTAAATAAAACAAATATATATTTTTATTTAAATATTAAAAAATTGAAAATGGGAATAAAAGCATAAATATAATATGCTTTGAACACATTGGAGGGGTCATAATCGAAGGTCGAAGTAATTTAAGTACAGTCCATTTTGTTACATTTAGGTGCAATTAACTAAGCAATCAATGGCTTAAGTTTTCTAATGCTAACTTAGTTAGTTATTGAATGCATGTCGGCATCAATCATGTAAAAAAAACAAAAAAAAGGTTCAAAGTGAGAGTGAAAAAAGCAAGTCTATAATTATTCTAAACACTTAAATAAATCAATTTTAATTAAAAAAATTAATTAAAAATCTTATTTAATAAATCAAAATCATGACTAATTAGAAAATGTTAATTTTAGTTATCAACCCAACATGATAAAATTAATCCTAACCTAATTTTGAATGTTATTATTCTAAAAGAAATTAAATTTTCTTAATAGAAAATAAATGATATGTAACAAGAACGAGAGATTTACTTACTCTCGCTAGTTAGACCTTTTTTATTTTACTATCATTAAACTTAAAATTTTATATTAAAATTACTATAATTATAAAAGTAAAATATCCAGTTTCATTTATCTTAACGTTATTAGTTTTATTGATGGAAGCATGAATATAATAGGTAAAAGGTTAATTTTAATGTTCAAATTATATTTTTTATCATGACGAACGATGGTACTATTGAGGGTCTAGCAACGTTATCGTTTCTCATCATCGAAAATATAATTAGGATATTAAAATTATTTTTTGTTTATCATTTTTATGTAAAACATGCCAAGATAAATAAAATTCTATGTTTCACTTTTTCAATTATACAAAATTTAACATAAATTTTTAAATCTAAAAAACTAAAATTTCTCTATTTGATCCATTTCTTGTGGTACTTGTGACCTAAATTATTGTGTCGAGGAACTTATAGACTCCTACATCCGATCCAACTTGAGGTCTAAGTTTTAGAGAAAGAGACAGACTATATTCTATCCAAAAAAAAAACAAGAAAGAGATGCTCTTACTTCCAATTGCCAAGCATTAGAAGCAGAAAAAAAAGACCCCATAGTGTCAGTGGCAGTCTTTTTCTGAAACCAAAGTCCTCTTTCCACAGGAGCAGTCCATTTCTGATTCCAAATGACACTATTTACCTAATTTCTAGTTGGAAGATGTTTTGCTATATATATATATATATGATTGAATAATATGGTAACTTAAGAAAAATATTTAATTTTGTATAGTTCATAATAGAGTCTGCTTGAATCTTCATTTATTTCTCCTCAACCAAGTAATGCTATTATCTCAATATCGTATATTTATATCACTCGTTATTAAATTTTATGTTGTTAAGAGATATGAAGTAAGAGATACATCCCATATTATTAAGGATAAAAAAAAATTCAAATTATATTAGATTGACCCTCATCAGCTTAATAGGCTTAAGTTTTTGAATTGAATTGATAATTCTAACTAACTTGATTCAGATTCATCATTGTTTGATTTTTTAACATAATTCCAAAACTTGGTGATCATAATTAAAATACAGATAAAATTTATAATCACTAAAAGCAATGTTTATCCGATAATCTAACAATCTAATCAATGTATATTATTTGACTTACATTCATTATTATTTATTTTCTGATATGTATAATTATTCTCATGATATATATACTTTGTTATTTGTTTCTACCTGAGCTAATATTTGTGATCTATATTTCTTGATAATTTCAACATACCTATCTCGAAATGTTTATTTTGCATCATTTGTGTCATGCTTTCCCCCCCTAACTTGACAATAAAGCATTGGATTGGTGTACCGATTGAGATGATGATGTTACACATAAACCAATACTTTTAAGCAACATGAGAGATCTCACTCACTCTCACTCATCGTTCATCAAACTGGACATTGACATACCTGCAAACTTCACAGATGGAAAGAATGGATGTGAGTCTTCCCTTCAAAGCTCAGCAAGAATCTCTTTTCAGTAGAATGAACGGCTCTGAAGGACCCTTCAAGAACTTGCCACCATGACTTCCCTCTCTCATCAAACCTTATCCATCACCTTCCATGACCTGAGAAGACTTGGATTCTTCTGCCCCAGGGAATGCACACACACCTACACTGCCCTGGGGATAATATTTTGGTGTGTTCTACCTTGGAGACCCACCATGCACTCCTTGCTCATAATTCAGATGCATACAATTCTTCTTGCCTCTACAGAATTATCATTTCATGTTGGAGATGGCTACAAACAAAAAAAAATTAGTCTTGTTGAGTTATAAGTGTTCAAAATGTGATACAATAATATGATTTTGCTTTTATATTTGTTGAGTTATTCTGATTGTTAGTACACTATTTATTGCACAGTCACTAATTGCCTTAATTACTAGAATATATTTAATCATAAAAATATATTATTTGATTTTTTCCTACTTCCCATACATCCTAAAATGTATGTGAAATTTGTATTCAGTTATATCGGGATTTATATCGGCCATTGCTTCACGTTATTAACTGCTACGAACTGTTACAACGATAACGATCCGGTCTTATATTTTGGTAGCAGCGGCAGTGTTAGAAGTACGAAAACGTCGTCCTTTTCTGTTCCGTTATCTTCTCCCCATTTCGCTGCTTCCGCCTCCTCCCTCGCGCTCTCTCTCTCTCTCTGTTAATATAACACGAATCCCGGCCCCTTCCATCTCCTCCACGCCTTCATTCCTCGTTTCTCTCTTCTTAGACTTGTCGCCTGCTTCCCGTTAGGGCTTTGGGGGCGATCGATGGATTCTTCGGCCGGAGCGACGAGGCCGAGGGAGACCTGCGAGCTGTGCGGCGGCGCCGCGGCGGTCCACTGCGAGGCGGACGCGGCGTCCCTCTGCTGGGACTGCGACGCTCGCGTCCACGGCGCCAATTTCCTAGTCGCGCGCCACCTCCGCCGTATCGCCTGCGCTGGATGCCACTCCCTGGATGACGATCGGGTCATCTCCGGCGCCGGATCACCCCCGGTCCGCTCGATCTGCCGCTCCTGCGGCCCCGACGGATCCGAGCTGTCCTCCTCCGCGTCGTCGCCGGTGACGTCCTGCGTCTCGACCGCCGAGTCGAAGGCGTCGCAGGAGGAGGGGGCCGCCACCTCGAGAGCCGGACGCGGGGGAGACCGGCGGTGGGCGCGAAGGCGAAGGTCGAGTCGGTAAACTGGCGCGGGAGTGGAGTCGACGAGGTGGCAGTGCACGCGCCGGGGGTGTGCGAAACTAGAGAGACGGATTTGCCCCCTTCGGGTTTCCACGCGCCTCCGCGCCGGGAAGCGGTCGCTGTGACGGCCCGACCCGTGTTACTTTGCATGGTCGAGGGCACACACGGTACATGATTCGGCAAATAACTGTACGCTGTTGCGACGATCACACGTGTGAGTTAGTTTTGTTTCGCACGATTCGGTTGTAGTCGCCCTTCGCATTATAATTTCATTTTCCTTGCGGCTTTCACCTGTTTAAACTTATTAATTTTTTTTACTACATCAAATTTTCCATCATCGAATTCGGTTAAAAAACACATTTTAATTTATTTTTAAAAATAATTAAATCGATTTCATTTACTAATTAATACTATAGCTAAATGGTCATGATTGAATAAGTGAGTCAAAAATGCTTCAATTATTTTATTTACTCAAAAATATTATATTGGAAACATAATAACCTTTATTTCAAAATAGTTAACTTATCGAATTCTCTTCATCGAGTTCAATTTAATTGATTAAGTGCACAGAAATAGCCAATTTATTTGCTATGATAAATGGCCCACACGACCCGAAATATAATTTGTATACGGAAATGCGAATAAGTCTTTAACGAGGCCGAACAACCTCATTTGGGCCGTAAAGCCCATCAAGCCCTATTTAGGTGGCTAAGGGACCGTTCGATTGCCGCATGTTTCGTATTCTACGGCCCTGATATGATGCCCACCGTGGTCCTATGGAACGCCGACGACGTCGCCTGCTATCATCTTCCCTCTCCCTCGTTCTCGACTTCGTGCCCCAAACTGCCTAGGGTTTCACTCAGCTACTGAGAACTCTGGGGTTCTTCCATCTGGGTCTCCGATCGCCTCCTGTGGAATCCGATCTGAACTTGGTCATCTTCCATGTTCCTTCTTCCGTTGGACCCGACCGATTCCGGACATCGTCTAGATACCGTAACGTCTTCTTTTACAGTTTTCTCGTATTTGATCTCAGTCTTCTGTAGTTGTGCGAGAGGAAAGAGGGGATGAGTGGAGAACGTAACCACACGTCGGATTTGATGACGGCTGCGGCCCATCCGCGGGCCTCAGGCGCGGAGGAGGGCCACATGATTGCGGCTGCCGACGCCAGGGCGATTTACGCGTACGGGCACGACAACGATAGTGGTGGCGGTGGCGACGGTATGGAGGAGGAGAATCTTGGCGGTGGCGTCGACGGGGAGGGAGTGGAGGGCGACGCGCTAGCCGATCATGGCGATTTGGGGAATCCACACGGTTTGGTTGTGCCTCCGGTTGCTAGCAATCAGCTCACCCTCTCGTTCCATAGGGAGGTCTACGTGTTTGATTCAGTCTCCCCTGAAAAGGTGATATTTTGCTGGCTGTTTTCTGTTTATTTGCGATAGGAGGTGTCCATCTTGAGTGGTAATGAACTTGCTTATCCTATAGGTTCAAGCTGTGCTTTTGTTATTGGGAGGACGTGAAATTGCCACTAGCTCAACTTCTATTCAATCGGCTACCAACCCACTGAATAAGGTGCTTCTTCGACTGAAAGATCTTTAATGGGTTGATAAATAGACTTGGGATATGCTTAATTTTTGTAGCTTGGTCTTTTGGTGCTTTACAGAGATCAAACTTCCCACACAGAGTTGCTTCACTGATGAGGTTTAAAGAGAAGAGGAAAGAGCGCAATTTTGACAAAAAAATACGGTATGCTGTTCGGAAAGAAGTTGCTCTCAGGTAAGAGGTGATTCTTTTTTTGCTATTAGATCTTTTGACAGTCATTTTTGTTTCTTTGATGCCTTCAACACATAATATATTCTCTGAGTTACTTTTGAGATTGTACATTTTGATGGTTCTGTGCAATGCAGTATACATGTTGCATCGGTCTTGTTTGTTCTATTCCATATTAAATTCATGACTTTGGCTTTTGGTTCTTGTATTTGCTGCCTGCTTTGGTATATGGGGCTTATTGTTACCGTCAATTTACATATTCACAGGATGCAGCGGAACAGGGGTCAGTTTACAACTTCAAAATCAAAGCATGAGGTTGCAACTTTGGGTGCCACAAATTGTGAGGGAACCCAGTGTTGGGGTTCAATTGAGGGTCGACCACCATCAGCTGCTGTGTATGTTCCTCTAACTTTATTACTTACGGCTATTAAGAAATTCATAAGTCTAACTTACTAATTAACTGCAAGGATACTGCGCAACCTTCCAGTTTATCAGTTTGCTATATAGTTGTATATCTACTAGCACCATGGAATATAATTTGGAAAAAAAAAAGAGTTATTATTTTCTTTCAATTTTTTAGAACATTAAATAATATTTTTTCTATATTCTCTTATAGATAACCTCATATATTGTCTTCAAGACATTTTACTAATTAATTACGTACTACATGGTCTTCTATTACTTTATCCAGGATGTTCTTTTTTTGAATTTGTCAACCATGGATTCTTATAATTTAGGTTCAGACATACAATATGATGCTTAAGATTTTGCTATTGTTGTTTCACTGGAAACTTTCAGTTGCCATCACTGTGGCATCAGCTCAAAATCTACACCAATGATGCGCCGTGGACCTGATGGACCAAGGACCCTGTGCAATGCTTGTGGACTTATGTGGGCAAATAAGGTAGTTATTAACATGTGCTATGGAAATTTGTAAATGTGCAATGCTTGTGGACTTGTCTGATATCTGTAGGAGTTAAAATTGTTGACCTACTAGCTATCTCTGCATGTAAGAATGTTGACATAACATGTATGCAACATATTCCAACGCCACTTATCATGCTTTCAGTGCCTGTGTCACTGGCACACTATGCCACTGCATGTTATGTTGCCATCTTGCTAGTGCACTGCATGAAGTGATGCACTCTGTAAATTATCTGAATTCTGAAATTCTGGCTACACTGGCAAATGACAAACACAGTTGCATTTTTCTCATTAGCTATATGGTTACAATCATATGTTTCTTAGGTTTCTCCTTTTGTGTCTCCTACATTTACCAATTACGACAGTCAGTAGCTTGCTTAAACTCTTTTTCTTCTTTTGAGGTTGACAGTTTGGCATAAATCGACAAAAATCAGTAGCTGAGTTTGGTTGATTCTAGCCAGTTTCTGTAAATTTGTATTGAATTTCAATGATAAGGGAAGTTGGTCAAATTCTGATCACCCTGGCTGATGCCATCTTGGATCCGGTGATCCATAATAAAACCTGCTGATATAGCAAACTGTAGTCCCACCGCTACTACGTCCCCCAGAGTATTTCAATTCCGTTGTTTCCAGTGAGCAGCATCCTGCTCTCATCCTCCCACCATTTTGGTGGTGACATATCAGAGTCCAGAGTGCCAAATGGGAGCTTTGTGTCACAGTTAGATTGGACATGCATTACATATTCCTCAATCCAATGGATTTTAGGCTGTTGTTGAATCAGATTTTTGAAGCATCAGGTTGATGTGGGTTAGCATTGTTCCAATTTGGTCTGATCTATTTACAGGCCTTGTGATGAGTATGGGGAATGATTATATTTGTGCTGTTGGATCTTTATTGTGCTTTTTGGTTTATGTTTTTCTCATGTGATCATAGTTCATTTCTGTGAAGTGATAGCATAAAATTCTATTGTGTCGACTGCAAAGATGCATGTCATTGAAAACATGTACCTAGCACTGTGAAGAATTGTTTTTTGTCATCTATTAAGTATTAGCATCTAATATTTTTTATTTTTTTATGCTGTTTCGGGTTTTGCAGGGTGCATTGAGGGACCTCTCTAAAAATCCATCATTGCTAACACAAAGTGACACTTTGGAAGGACGTGAAATGGTAAGTTTAATTTTCAGCCAAACGAGCTCTCCTTGTTTGACTCAGGAAAGGAAAAAAACTCAAAAAAAAAAAAAAAGAAGTCACTTGATTGACTTGGCTCTTTCTGGATGCTTCTGCAACTGCCATCACAATTTTGCATGAGCTACATGCACAGATTGATTTCAGTAGAACGATTTGGAACTCATTTACTATTAAAATTTTCAATTTTGATTATCATTCATTGCAGCTTGTTTCTGCCTTTTATGTATGTGCTCTCATGACTGTTTTTTGTTTCTCCCCAGAATGGAGCCTCTGCACCTGTAGCTGTGGAGCCGCCGCCACATGCAAATGCTGCCAATGACCATGACTCATCATCCTTATAAGAAAAATCCTGGTTGGAAAGATAAATAATAATAGGGGAACTCTGTACTTTTTTGTGATCTTAGAAAGTACCATACTTTTGCCTGTATTATAGCTTCTGATGTTGTTTATCTCATGTTGATGAAAATTTGACATTTGTTATGTGCTCACCTGCTGAACAACTCTGCCACTTGCATCCTGAAATTGCAGCAGCAACTGATGACCAGAATGGCTTTTGTTCTCTACTGCAACCATCATTTCATCCATTGGTTCTCCTTTTCAACTGTTTTTTGTCTTTTGGCATGTTTATACTTTAATGACTAGTGAGTAGCTTCTTTTTGATATACATTTTACTAATCAACTTATTTTGCTAATGTTTCATAACAGCATAAATTAGCAAAAAGAAGCCGGCAGAACAACAAAGAGATTACATTTGACTTGGTCTTGTTCAAACATTAAAATCATGAAAGTGAGGATCATGCCTCTCTGAAGAGGCAGGTTACCTTAACACATGATGCTACATGAAGCTTTCTATCTGTAGTAGTACTCTTATGCAGCATATGAACGGAACAGTATATTACCAGTGGGCAGCAGACGTTCTTGGAGCCTCTTTTGTGTATGTATGTATCATAGGAAAATCACTTACATAACTCAGGAACATCTGGAAAGATTAAAACTGTATTGTTCAATAATAAGTTTAGGCCCTGAACAGGAGGGAGTGGTGCACACAAATATCAGATTGCTAAAGGTTTTACCAGACTGATACATTTACTCTTCTCTTTGTGTATGAGTTGTGTATATCCATGTATTGACTGCTACTGATAGCCTAGCAACCGCAGGGCATATGCCATTCTCCATCCGCCTATAGGTATGTTCATCTCATATGTTCTCAAACAAGATTTGTCAAATTTCTATATGTAATTCTTTCAAAATTCAGAATTCTAAACAGGCTTTATTTAGCAGCTCAAGTTTGCATGAATACCAGTACTAGGGTGATAATTTGATGATGTGACTAGGGTGATGAATGCGAGCCACCATGTTTGCCCCCTCATGGAAGATGGTTGGTGATTCAGCTAGTTATGGTGCTTGGCAATTGGGATGACCAAGATGTATGTGTCATGCAGATGGATAGCAAGCATGTACAAGTCCTAATTCAAATATGATGCTCAAAGTTGGTCTGAGTTAGAGTATCAATTCGGTTTTCATTGATGTACTTTGGGTTGATTTTGATTGTTAATCCAAACTAAAACATACTTGATTCCATACTCTTTTCTTTGTCCTTCTTACTCTGAGAAATTGTATCCAGATTTGCTTGTTTTTGGTATATCAGAAACGAGACAAATTATCTATTAAAAAAACTCCACATTTGGTATGATGATTTTGCTTCTTTCAGAATGTCAAGGTTTTCTATTGTTAATTATCTTACTCTCTCCCTCTCTCTCTCTCTTTCTCTCACTCTTACTGGTTTGTTCAAGTTTTTGGATATAGAAACCAATAATGAGATGGCTGAGCAGCTCACATCCTTCTGACAATTAGAACATAAATAATTAAAAATAATAAGAAAAAAAAATAAAAGAATCAAATATCTGAATGGACTCTAAGCTGTATACTATTTACTAAAAGAAAGGTTCAAAGCTCTATCTCCTTGTTTTCTGGCAACAAGAATGTGGAATAAAAAAGGAAATTGTACTATGCCATTGGTTGAAGACTGGAGCAATTAATTCTAAGTTACAGCAGTTTGAGGTTGGAGAAGACCATTTAAGAACTATAGGGTATCTCATCCTACAGACCACAGAAATCTCCTCCCTCAGCTGAAACATTCCTTACATACAGAAATGTGGCAGATGAGCATGGAATTTGACCACAGAAATCTCCTCCCTCAGCTGAACATTCCTTTACATACAGCCAGCACCATATGCTTCATTCAGAACATTATGCCAAAAAAAAAAAAAAAAAACCTATGCAGTTAATCCCAATGTAAAAGGACAATACAGGCATGACATCTTGGTCTAAGTCTTGAACCCAAAGACAACCACAGTACAAAAACCCAACAAGAGTACACCATTACCTTGATAGGAGTGATGGGTTTCATGCTGACAAAGAGAATCTATGTGAGTGAGAGCTTCAAAAGGAGAGCCCCCCACCCATCTCTCTCTCTCTCTCACTCTCTCTGAGAGAGAGAGAGAGAGAGAGAGAGCATGCGCAATCCTTCAATGGGAAGGGTGGGGGACCCTTGCTGAGTACCCTAGGTGGAATTCTTGGAGCTTGGGTTCATCCTCTTGGCATTTAGCTACATTCCTAGTATCCTAAGCAGATTTGTCACCCCACCATGCCATTTATCCATCAAGACACAGTGCCTTCTCTCATATGCTTGTTTCCATTACAAGCACACCTCAGTGTACAGCCCACCATCCCCCCCCTCCCCCTCTCTCCCAATCTCATCTCCTTTCTCCATCACTCCCCCTCCCCAGTCCCTTGTCTTTGTTCTGTGACACTCTGCCTTTTGTGCTTCTCAAGGGAGCAGAGAGCTAGAAAACATTCCTTCTCTCATTCCCCTTGGTCTCTCCCCTCCCCAGTGTGCAGAGACCCCAAGGCAAGAGGACATGAATGTTGTGATAGGTACTATGCTTTTCCTTTTTCTGACTTATGTCCCTCCCTCCTCCCATGACATATTATTCTCGTGCCATGCATTTTACATTCCGTTCCGTGGGATGGATGAACGAACAATACGCCCCCCCCCCTCCCCCATCGTGTTGTTTTGGGTTTGCTCCTCTTCCTGGACTTCATTTACGCACTCATCAATCCTGATTCAACAGAAGCTATTTGATCAAAGCATTCGAATCCAAGTCTTTCTCTTCCTAAAAGCCTTGTAAGGTCACACTGCCCGATGGCCTCCTACCACCCTCTGCAAGAATCCTCCCTCACCTAAGCATATATCGTGTGTGGCCTGTGGCTGTCGGCAAGCTTATCTGATTGCGTTTCTTCGTACCCCCATGACTCCTCCCCTTTCAGCTCAGTATCATTCATTTCAAAGCCTCTGCAAGATGTCTACAGCAGCCACAGCATCTACTCTGCTTGTGTCCCACCGTGTCAGTGCAAACGCAGCACCACCAACCCAACCCATTCGAGCTGCCAACCTACGTCTCTCACCAACATCACCCTCATGTAGCTTCTGCGCCGCTTCACATCAGACCCAGCAGCACCGAAGGAGGATATGCCATTGATCACGACTTCCAAGCACCGGCAGTCAGCTGGCTCCGTGAATTATATATTATTTACTACTATTCTCTTCACATTCTTATCTTACTCAGCATTCCCATAATTCAACTTTTGATTACACTGATAGATAGATAGATAGATAGATAGATAGATACAGTGTTCTTGTTATTGATGATGACAGCTTTTGTGTTTTTGTCTTTAATCCTTCAGTGACAAGCTCTTCATTGCTGCGATTTAAAATGTCAGGTTGTGGACTTTGCCGAATCATGTGGCTCATTGATGGGTCTATTCCAGGGGGAGCCAAAGCAGAGGTGCCTCTGTTTTGTATGAGAAAGAGGAAGGGGGGGGGGGGGGAGCAAGTCTGTGTCATATGCTGCTGAGAGACAAAAAAGGAGTCGTCTCAGAAAGGCAGCTGCAATATTTAGGCCTTTCTTTCTCAAAGGCATGCTTTTTACCCATGCACTATCGCTCTCCTGCTCCACTTTATTCTTGTGTACCAGCCACCCTCTCCCTTCCTACTTCTCTAGCCCCAGATTGCTTTCCCAAGCTGTCCCAGCAGAGATTTAGAGTCAGTGATCAGCACACTCGCAATCATATGAGAGCTGCTGCTTTATCGTGAGTGAGTCTTGGGTTCTTCTGCATGCCACACACACAGCTAGAAATCCATGTTCCTTCCTTTTACCAGGAGCACACAATAGATGCTTTCTTTTTCTTTTTTTTTTTTGCATTTTCAAATGTCATTACAGCAAACAACATTTACATAGTAAGAAAAGATATGATCCAGCACAGTCTGTGTTCAGTCTAAAAGAAATAGAAAGTGATCACAAGTTCTTTCGAAAAAGGAACAGTTACAGGAGGATCATGTTTACCTCTGATGATATAAGCTCTCAACCTTTTTCATTTGGCTTACAAGTACCAATGGTGAGCCTGATTTGACTACCTCGAAAGCTTGTACTAATTATCTCTTTGCCTCATTGAACAGTAATGGATAGAGAGAGATATATGTGGTTTGCTTTATGTTCTTTAGATGTCAGCAGAGAGTGCATCTGAGTTTGCACTTTTTAAGTTTCATTCAATTGCTTTATTCATTGCCGCAGCTCACTCGACCTGAAAGGTTGCTGCCAAGTAATATCCTATTACTTTCTGAACATGACAAAAAGTTTTACTGCATCCTAAAGTTTCACCCATTCACATAAAATCCTCAACTCCTCTCAGGCATTAAAGAAGTACCTTTCTTGTGGATTGGGGAACTCACTTCATCTGCTAACTGGTTTTTCCACCAAGTATTCTGACATTGACATTCTACACTGAGATATCAATTCAGTATTCTCTATGATATGTTCCTTTTTTTTCTTTCCTCTTCTTATGCTCCAGAACTGCCACTAGAAATGAGAGCTCTGTAAACATGATTGGTATCAATTGGTCAATGATTCAATACCACTAAAAATGAGCTCTAAATCCAATCTGCAATATTGTTGTTCCAGGCAAATGATTGAGTCCAAAAAGCATGTTGCATGGCTATCATAAACATCAGAATGAGAGTGATGGATCAAGAACTGGAATCAACTGCAGCAGCAGCATAGCAATCTATCATCTCACACACTGCTAGTGAAGAACAAAGCAGAAAATTCCAACATCAGCTGTAACTTCAAACATATATATATATATATGTATATATGCATATATATATATATATATATATATATATAACCTTCCAAAAAGAAGCAGCATAAGTTAAAGCAGTCCAACATCATCTTCCTCTTCTGCTCCTTTTGT
This sequence comes from Ensete glaucum, assembly GCA_021527575.1. NCBI lineage: Eukaryota > Viridiplantae > Streptophyta > Magnoliopsida > Zingiberales > Musaceae > Ensete > Ensete glaucum. The sequence goes on along the minus strand of CM038551.1, from coordinate 3,973,828 downwards.
CTATTTTGTAATGCGTTACCACCACCAATTCACAACCATGAGGGAAGAGAGCAGCCACCATCCGTCCCCGTACTGGGGCCCTCGATCGGTACCATCACCATGCACTCGAGGAAAGGAGAAAAGAAGAAGGTATGGGAGAGGGGGAGAGGGCTCTTTCACGGCTTCCAAAGCAGTCTGAGCTCAAGAAAGACTGGTCAAAAAGCTACGCCATGAGGAGGAGGAGGAGGAAGAGAAAGAATGCATTAACAAATCATAAAGCGTATCCATGTACTGTAATCATGCGCACTCCGCTCCCGCTTACTACCTTCCTTCTCCTTGTCCTTACGATTACATTGCCTATTGTCATCCCATCATGATGAGTTGATGTTTTCGTCCCTGCTTTTGGCAACTCCTCCACAAAAATTTTCTACTGCATTCTGTCACCAGTAAACTATGCCAACCAGGTGTACTGCTGCTCTCATTCTTACATCAAAGCACTGTGGAGAATGCATGCGCATGCAGCACGTAACTCTTCCTCATGCTTCCATCAGCTCCGAAGAGGTCTGTCATCGGATGCGTGCACCAAATGTAAGATTTCATGGGCTTCTATGGGGTTACCACCATCAACAACTTATAATGGTAGCAGAGACACGAGGTTGCTTTTTTGGGTACTAATCGGAGGCAAGGAACACTTAATCACCACACTCATTGATGTGCATGAGGATTGGTGCAAGGTGGGATCGCTTCTTTGTTTGCTTTCGTTCTTTTGAGACAACGAGATACCATAATGTAGCAGTACAAAAGATAAAGAGAAGTCGAGACAATGGTTGCACAAAGTCACATAACGCAGTGCTGCTTTTATCACATCTTCCATTCTTTCTTTTCATTTCTTTTTCTCCCTCCATCTCCTCCTCCTCCTCCTCCTCTTCTCTGCGCTCATTTATTTCTATTCTTTTGGAATATCTGATGGCGTCGTCTGCGGCTTCGCAGAGCGATGCGTTAAAAGGAGGGAAGGCCAGTGGACTCGTTTGAAGGGCGGGGGGTCCGGCTGCGTTTGCTGCCTTTCTGAAAGCATCAGCATGCCGAAGAAAAATTCCCTGCAATCATGTTCCCAATGGCTTGGATTTGGTTTAGCAGAAGCGTGTTCAGATGATCTACTTGTAAGACGAGAAAATATTCTTCTCCGGCTTTTCGATATCTCGGAGCTTGCAGATTGACACGATGATGGAGAGTATTAGCACCAACTGAGTCAACATGGAATGGAAGCATGTGTTTGTCATCATTGACAAACCTAAGTATGCGATAGCCGACGCTACAGATGTGCATGAAGCTGTCTCAATGGTGTTGTAGCCTCTGTTCCTTTGTCGATCCGCGCCATTGTGTTTGAACTTGCGCGATATGTTGGCGCAAACATTAACAAAGCAAAAGAAGGAGATTAGGCCAAAAAAAGATGCAGAAAGTGAAAGTGAGCAATCCTTGGATGGCCAATCCAAAAGCAACACTGCTACACACGCAGAGAGAGAGAGAGAGAGAGAGAGAGAGAGAGAGAATTGAGCTGTATAAATCTATTGGCATTTGGTTCTCCTACCCTCTTCCACTAACAACTCAACTCTCGTAGTAGCAGCAGCAGTAGTCGTAGTCGAGAGAGAGAGAGAGAGAGAGAGAGAGAGAGAGAGAGCATTGGATCTCTTTCATACCACGAGACCAGCTTCCGGTGAAGGACGTGGAGAGAAACGGTAGGGTGGGTTTGGGTGTTTGTGAGAGGAGGAGAAGGAGGAAGAGGAGGAGGAGGAGGAGAAGAAGAAAGACGAGGAGTAGAGGAACAGAAGCTTTGTAAGGAGTGGAACCAAGAGGCAGCACAACATTGGGGTGGTGGGGGGCTGGTGTTGGGAGCTAAGTAATGCGAACAGGAGCTTGCACACTGCAACAGGCCCTCACCGCAGAGGCTGCCTCGGTGCTCAAGCACTCCCTCAGCTTGGCCAGGCAGAGAGGCCATGCGCAGGTCACCCCTCTCCATGTCGCTGCCACACTCCTGAGCTCCTCCTCGTCCGCCTCCAACCTCCTCAGGAGAGCCTGCCTCAAGTCCCAGCCGCACCACCCTGCCTCTCACCCCCTCCGCTGCAGAGCGCTCGAGCTGTGCTTCAATGTGGCCCTCAACCGGCTACCCACCACTCCCCCGCCCTCCTCCGGCCCGCTCCTCACCTCACAACCGTCTCTCTCCAACGCCCTCATTGCCGCCCTCAAGAGAGCGCAGGCCCACCAGCGGAGGGGCTGCATCGAGCTCCAACAGCAACAGCTGCAGCAACAGCAGCAGCAGCAGCAGCAGCAGCCCCTCTTGGGCATCAAGGTGGAGCTGGAGCAGCTCATCATCTCCATCTTGGACGACCCGAGCGTGAGCAGGGTGATGCGAGAAGCTGGCTTCTCCAGCACCTGTGTCAAGAACAACTTGGAGGAGGAAAGCTCCGTCTTGTTGGGCCAGTCCTCACCGTTTCTGCTCGAGTCACACAAAGACATCATCAACCACGGGAGCAGCTTCTGGCAGAGCCCGCTGTTTAAGCTGTGTTCTCAGCAAAGCGCACCATTCCCGGCGCCGTCCTCCCATAAGGAGGACCTAAGCGCAGTCTTGGAGGTGATGCTCCGCAAACAAGGGAGGAGGACCAACGCTGTGGTGGTTGGGGACTCCATTTCCATGACTGAGGGGATTGTAGCCGAGCTCATGGCAAAGATAGAGAGAGGTGATGTCCCTGATGAGCTCAAGGCCGCGCATTTCATCAAGCTTCAGCTCTCCTATGTTCATCTTCGGCTCATGAGTAGAAGTGATGTGGACCTCAAGGTTTCTGATCTCAGGAGAAAGATTGGTTCCTTAGCATCAGATAGAGTAGTAGGTGGATGCGGTCTCATCATCTACGCAGGGGATTTGAGATGGGCAGTCGACGAGGAGACCAAAGATGGACGTGGGTTTGTGCCAGTCGAACACATGGTGGCAGAGTTGGGAACGTTGCTATCTGAGTGCAGGAACAGCAGCGTCAGCAATGGTGGTGCGACTGTGAACAACAAGGTGTGGCTACTGGCCACTGCAAGCTATCAGACATACATGAGGTGCCAGATGAGGCTTGAGACCCAATGGAACCTTCAAGCCGTGGTGGTTCCCTCAGGCGGGCTTGCACTGAGCCTCCAAGCTCCCAGGTGAGATCACCAACCCTTTGCATTGCCCAACCCATGATGTTTCTTGACTTCCATTGTCTTGTCAATGATATCTTTGCATTCTCGTTTTGTCTCCTCGACAACTTAGTCCAAATAGAATGCAGCAAATCTTGCATCTGTGTTTGCATTCTTGTCCTTGTGATGTTAGCGAAAAATGGTCAAATCTAAGAGCCTCACATCACAATGCAGAAAAGATTGTAACAAGAATCGAAATGCCGTTCAAATCCTTCAGCTCTAATGGTGTTTTCTTACTGTTCTACAGTGGCCTTGACTCGAGATTGACAAAGCTCTTCGATCATCCATTTCGACTGCTTGGTTCCAAGGTTCTTAACACCATGGATGATGAGAAGCTCATGTGCTGTGCTGAGTGCACTTGCAATTTTGAGAAGGAAGCCAAAGACACCAACTGTGGCTCAACACAGTTGCCATTTTGGCTCCACAAGGTAAAAGATTACTTCTTCTGCTTCGGCAGAAGACCCACTTGTTGTTGCGAACGAGATGGTAACTCATGCTCACACTGTCTGCAGGATGCCTTGCTGCAGTTGAAGAGGAAATGGAACAGCCTATGCCAAAGCCTCCATCGCACGAGGCATAGTTTTCAAACTCATCATCTGTTCCCCTCCTTCCTGAATCAGTCTTCCATTGTCAAGAACACCACCTCTTCTTCATCATATCCATGGTGGTCCAACAGCAGCAACAACAACAGCAACAGCAGAATCTTGATACAACCACATTCCCTGTCTTTCTCAGAGACCACTCCAAGACCTGATAGTGGATTCCCATTCAACACAGTCAATCTGAGAAATGGAATGGGAAAGTGGCAGGAAGCCGATGAAACAAGGCAAAGGGTTTCTGAAGCCAGCTTGAATTCCCTGAGAAAGCCAGGAAACCAGATCACTCTGTCCTTGGGTAGCGCTCTGGCCTCGGATTCCGCGACGTCCATGGAGCAGAAAGAAGTGGTGGCAGATCGACTAGAACTAACCCAGACTTTACAAGAGAACATGCCTTGGCAATCGGAAATCATTCCTTCGATCGTGGAAGCAGTGAATGATGGCAGATCATGCGAGAAGAAGGGACTTCGTGTACTGCTGCAGGGTAGCGATCGCATTGCTAAGAGGAGATTGGCACGAGTGCTGTTGGAGCATTTTGGTGGATCCAAATCAAGGCTAATACACATCAAGATGAGGAAATGGGCAGGCAGGACCTGCTCATGTCGAGAGATCCTCGATGATGCCTTGGAAAAGGGTTCCAAGTTTGTCGTTTTCATGGAGGATATAGATCGAGCAGATGACAACTTCATGACATCTCTCGCAGGTGTTCTAAAGGTGGGAGCTTTTGAGAGCTCATCCGGAAAAGAAGTGTGTTTGACTGATGCAATCTTCATTATGACCACATCGAGCTCGGTTAACTCTGAAGATATCGACGAGGGTTGCGACGACGTGATCGAGATTAAGTTGCAGGCCGAAGAGAGATCAACCAACGGCGATCCCAAAAGGAAGCCAGAGACAGCGCTGCAGAACAAGCCGAAGCGACGAAGAACAGGGGACTGCGGCCTCGACCTGAACATGATTGCTCAGGAGGAGGAGGAGGAGGAGGACGAGGACGGAGTAGACTACAGCGACGGCAAGGAGGACGACGCCGTCCCCAGCGATCTAACCAACGAGGCAGACTGCGGGAATGACCTCCTCCTCTCTGGTGTTGCACAACCTCATATCAAAGCTTCGTCGGGCATTCGACGAGGTGGGGAGCGGTGGGCAGCTGCTGGTCGATGAGACGGCGGCCGAGGAGCTAACGGCAGCCGCTGGTGCCTTCTCGGAGAGCTGCTTCGAGAGGTGGGTGAGGGAGGTGTTCCGAGCCTGCTTGCAAACGGTAGAGAAGGGCGGGGACGTGAGGATGAGCGCGGAGGGTAGAAAGGGAAATGTGGGGGAGTTCGGGTTCATGGGATCCGTTCTACCGAAGAGGATAGGCGCGGTGAAGCTGTAAAATATATTGGGATGACCAAAATGCCACTGTACCTTTTTTCTTTTCCCTTTCATGCTTGCCCCGCTTCCTCTCTCTCCACTTTGTTCGCCATTGGTGGATAAGTTTGACCAAAATCGACTACAAGCGACTAATTTTGACTCAGACATATCAAATTAATTGGTAAGTAATCCCCAAATCGATTATAAGTGACTTGACTTAACACATTGATATAGCTCTTACTTGATCTTAGAAGAATCAAATTAATAAAACATTATTAATAAATAGCAACAAATTTAGACGAAAAAATTGATGAATCAATGCATTTAGGTTTTTTGTTAATGAAAAATATAAACAAAGAAAAATAAGAATTCAAGTGAAAGTGAAACTATAAAAAATCGACTCATGTCTTGACAGAGTTATTTTACTATAGCTTGATTTTTTACATTATTAAAAAGAGGTTTCGTTGTCATTAAGAAGGAATTTAAAAATTAAATTATTAGTAGACGACTTTGATTTTTGAAAACTGATAAGTTTTTATATTATTAAAAGAATGTTTTATTATTAATAATAAAGTATTACTGATAAATAATTTTGTTTAGAAAAGAAAATTTATAAAAATTATTATGTTAGTTAAATATTTGTGTGAAAAAAAGTTAAATAAGTGGATTGGAGTTGATAGGGGTTTATGAGAGCGTCGCTCTCGGTTCGTCTCTCTCGCTATCCTCCGCCCTTTTACCCCTCTGGTGATGCATCGCGCCCTCGCGGGATTCTGAAAGAAGCTGAGCTGCGACAGCAGCGGCGGCGGCGTCTCGATTAATGCGTACGCCCCGGACGGTGGTGGTGACCCTCCGCCGCCTTGGCGACCACCTATCCCCCGCTCTCCGCCGCTCGCCGCCCTTTCCTCCCTTCCCCTCCGCCGCGGACGGCTCCATCCTCGCCCCGCTGGTATCCTACGCCTCTTCTCTCCCGCACGCGAGCTCCCGAGAAGAAGACCGATCCCAGGAGGTCGAACCCGGTCGTCTCGATCTCCTCGTCTTTAGGTCGTCTTCTTCGGCGAGGCCCTCTCGAATCGACTCGTCTGCTGCCTTGACTTCGTTTGTTCGCAGTTGAGTTTCTTTGTCATGCCAGTGCGAGAAAAAGTGCCTTTTCCCGAGTATTTTGATTACATGGTTTTCTGCTTGCAGATTATTCCCTTAGGGTTGCAAAGGTTAAAAGGGCACCTTTTGATGATGAACACAGGTAAATGGACGCCGCAATCTAGTTGTGCTTTTAATGTGTCATGCTGAATCAAGATATTGGCTTCGTTTTTCACATGTAAATCTGTAGTTTCTGAATCAATGACTCATGACCTACAATGATTTATCTGTCTGTCATTCTCCGTTAACAATGGCACTGCAAATAGCAAAGTGTTATTTTCTTATAGAATGATTCTAGAATTGAGCTTCCTTGTATCCTTAACTTTCACATGGAATCTGCTATGTTAAAAGAAGAACTTGGCAAGTATGCTGATAAATTTTGATACATATTTTATGAAAGAAGACGGCTGAAAAATCTGCTAACAAAGAAATTATAACACATCAAATTCTAAAAGCTCAAAGGAGACTGCCGATAGATGCTAGGAACTAGTTGTTATTTGATTTAATTAAAAGCTGCTAGCACCGATGCTTTCATCAATTGTGCATCTTACACAAATAGGATTCTGGCTTTAACATTCTTTCATATCTTATAATAATTAGTCCATTGCATGATTGTTATCAATCGAAGAAGCGTGTCTTTTGGTTAAAAGGGTTGCACGTGAAGACTGAAGCTGAATCAGAAGAGCTTACCATTGGTTTCATGTCAGTGTTTACAGCTGACGTGAAACCTCGAACTAACACCACACTGTAAAAATTGCATCGTTCTATTTTTTTTGGTTAAAGTATGTCTTATGACTCCTACTCTTGAATTGGATTTTATTCTTCTCTATTACTTGCATAACTATCAATTGGATGCTATCTCAGCCAACGTGCAGTTACCACTGCATTATGGTGCAATTTTCTTGTCTTCTCTCTCAAGTTTGGTGTGTGGCTTTCAACTTGAGCCATGTTATGTTGGCTGAGGTTGTGCACTCAATTGCAGACTTCACAAACCAGGTATTTTTAATCTTGACATCACATTATATTCCCTTCGATGTTCAACCTAAGTATCGTGTTACTAATCTATTTTAAAATTTCTTTCTGAGCTTGTTTGGAATAAAATGAAAAATATTACAGTAATTTTATTGAATTCCTTTCTTTCAAATAGAAGAGCTTGGGAATGAGAATTCCAATAGCCCAAAACCTCAGAATTTCACAATTCAACCAAAAACAATCAGATATTGCTTGATAATTTCTCAATATCTTGGTACTAGCTTTTTATTCTAGGTTACTAGCCCAGTGGTTAAACAACACAAACAAGAGCAAAAAAGAATAACCGACAGAAGAGAGGGAGAGGAGACACTATTAAAAAGAGAGAAAGAGAGGGAAAGGAGACACTATAAAGAAGAGAGACGATCGTCTATTTGTCTCCAAACCTGAGTTTATTGACCTCAATTACCATCTCCAAACCTGTATTTTCTTGTCAATTTTTACACTGAATGGAATTTGGATTGCTTGAATTAGTCATCAAAACAGTGATTCTTTTGCATGCATCTTGCTCCCAAGATGGTTATGCATGTTCCCGGGGAAGTAGGAATGCACTGTTTGGCTGTTGATGAGTTGAGTATTTGACATCTTTATTCCAGTTAATTATATTTAAAATTTTTCTTTTGCTATTTGTCCTTTTCTTCCGTCCAACTATCCAAATTTTTTGGGCTATGCATGTAAAGAGAATCATTTTGTTCAACTACAGTAGCAACCTAAAAATTATTGCTATTTCTTCAGAATAGTCATGTACTTACAGATTCCGAAATGCAACTTTTATTTAGTGCACTGAGTTTGACAATATAGCTATACTTTATCCTTTTAATCATTCAATCATTTGCATTTAAGGGTAATTTAGTAGAAGATCAATGCAAATCACTTTCAATTTTGATTTCACATGGGAAATGGAATTTCATTTCCTATTTTTATACTTAAAATTCAAACACAAAAATTAGAAATTAGATTCTTGAGAAATTTTTTCTCTTAGGAACTGGTTCAAAACATGTATATATTTTCGCAAAAAACTAGTCTGTCTTAGTAAGATTTTTTTGCCAGTTCTTAATTTGACTACTTTTGTTAATGTAGGCCCTTCTTGCATATGGTTTGAACAGCTCAAAGCGTGCTCCAGATGCTCTACACCCGTAGGTTTACCCACTATTCATGCTATTCATAGTATTCCTCCCTCTTTACCATGGTACACATATGCTAAGTTAATTATCCAATACAAACCAAAAAAATCATCAGCAAAAAGAGCCTCACTTTTATATCTTTCTGTTTCTATTAGTATTTCTCCTCTTTCTGGAATTGTATCTATGTTACATTTAACAATCATTAGGTTTAACATTTTCTGAAGGATATGTTAAAGAAATATGTAAGTTAATGACATAAAACTTTTTAAAGTCCCTTGGAGATCTTAAATTTTTTTGATTTTTCATCTTTTATTGAGTTATCTATTCTTGACTGCAGTTATGGATATTCAAAGGAAAGATTTGTTTGGTCTTTAATATCTGCTGTTGGTATCTTTTGCCTGGGTTCTGGTGCCACAGTTGTGCATGGATTTCAGAACTTGTGGAACTCTCATGTACGTGTTAAGAAATCATTTCTTTATAAATCTTATCATCTAAGTTAGGTCCTCATTATATCATAATTGCTTGTTCAAACATTTAACTCCATTGCCGATCTCCTTGTTATGATTTCTTTTATAACAGCCTCCTGAAAATATCCATTATGCTGCTTTAGTGATTGGTGGATCCTTTCTCATTGAAGGTATATCTGAAAGCATTTGGATTTTTATTCTTTGATAAAATTAATGTGATAATTTAGATGCCTTTCCAGGTGCTTCACTGCTTGTTGCTATTAATGCTGTGAAGAAAGGTGCAGCTGCAGAAGGAATGAAAGTGTGGGACTATATATGGCGTGGCCATGATCCAACATCCGTTGCTGTTATGACAGAGGTGATCTTATGTTACAGATAGCTGTAAAGAACTTATTATTATTTTGTGTGTGTGTTTCTGATTGAATGCTTTAATCTGTTCATGTTTCGTTTACCATATATATACTGTTCACCAAACATCTAGTTATCTTTTTCAAATATGCTTATTCATCATCTGTCCTACTATTCACTCTTGCATGATGTGTTCATGTGTCGTTCATTTCTTAGTATCTCAGCTTGTTTCTGTCCTGCAGGATGGTGCTGCAGTGACTGGTCTTGCGATTGCTGCAGCATCATTGGTGGCTGTCAATACAACTGGAAATGCAATATACGACCCAATTGGTTCTATCATAGTTGGTAATCTGCTAGGAATGGTATGTGACTTATCCTTGAAAGAGTTGGAATGCTTGATAAATGTTTTTAAGATATTCTTGACCATTATGATCAAACTGGTTCAATCATACAAGGTCCCGTCCCGTGTGATTCTCTTCTCATTCCAGTTTGCCAATTTCATGTCTTGCTGAAATTAAAGTACTGAAAGCATGAGAATTTGTTTGAGCTTGTATCGGCTTAGGATAGTTTGCTAACAGTGGGAAGAAATGTATCTCCAAAAAGGTACTGACAGATAATATCTGTATGAAGTAGAGTAATCATATTTTCACAAGGTAAACTAGAGTAATCATATTCTCATTTCTGTGTATCTGCTATCAGAAATAAACAACCATTCGTTAGTTTCAAAGGACTAATATTATGCTTAATGTTTCTTTTGCTGAAAGGTTCACGGATGAGTCTGTTATATATTTGTTAAAGGTGAGGGAGAGTCCTGATGGATATACATGTGGAGGATCATTTCTTTCAAAGCATGGATCAGGATTATTTTAAGGAAGTCTCATCTGGAAGACAAGTTGAGACAAAAAATAATGCAAGGATGCGGAGAATTCAAGCTAAATATTTCCTTGTGTCCATGGATGAAACTGCATCATGCACCTATGAAAAGGATGAAATGATTAAATATGATTTATAAATTTGACTGCCGTATTATTGTTATATGAAAATAATTTGAACTATGTTAGCTCTAATTACAGTTCAACTAATGTTAAACTTAGTATTGCAGGTTGCTATATTTCTCATTCAGAGGAACAGACATGCATTGATTGGCAGGGCAATTGATGACCATGACATGGAAAAAGTACTTAAGTTTTTAAAATCTGATCCGGTGAAAACACTACCAACAACATGTAACTTTTCATATATATCAATTAAGCTTCTCTAACATGTGTGTTAACCTACTGCAGGTTGTAGATGCTTTGTACGATTGCAAGAGTGAGGTCATTGGCCCTGGATTTTTCAGATTCAAAGCAGAAATAGGTAAGTTTTGTACTCTACATAATTATGAATCCATCTAGTTCTGTTTTTTTGAAGGATTAGATTTGTCATAATTTCTAAGATTATGACATTGTAACATAATTAAAGGTTTTAAACCTGGAAACACAGGGGTGTGTCCTTAATGTGCTAATTGCTAGCGTGATATGTGCTTACAACAAGGTTTGGTATCAAATCCATGTCGGGGTTTTGTGCCTTGTATGCATCAGAATGGAACATTGTGTCGGTACCATGCTCACCTTAGATAGAGGCTCATATTAAATATTTCTTATTTTAATAAGCATCTGTAGTTGCATGTAGATTTTAGTCCTTTAATGACGTGCTGCCTCAGAAAATTCCCACGTGATTTCTTTATAGAGAAGGCAATAGTGCACAAAATTCACTATCCGCATATCTGGACTGGTTTTGAATAGTTTATTACTTTATGAAGAGCACTTGAAACAAATCTTGGTCCAAAAGCCTACCTACGGGCTCCTACTTATGTTGCATATGGTGCTGCAGATTTCAATGGGGTTGTATTGGTGCAAAATTATTTGGAAAGAACTGGACGTGAAGAATGGGCAAAACACGTATGTTGTTACCATAGTTAAATTTTTTGTGCATTTTCTAATGACCATCGCCTTATAAGCATATCTTCGGCAATGGTTTACTTGACCTTTCTTTTGTATCACATTATTCGTATACTGGCTGTTTATGTATCTCTAGTCATTGAGCATGTCCAGTCTGTGCACATCATATGTTTGTTCGGGCAGGAGTGTTACTGGGGTCGAGTTCTGTTGGATCAACCTAACATTTATGTCTAAATTGAACAAAACTGGTTCAAATTTGAGTCCAAAATATTGAACTTGGAACTGGTCCAAGTCCAACCAATTTTGGGCAATTGGTTGTGACTAGAGTTCCAGGTTGGTGCAGGTCACAGGTGGCAAGGTTTATGTGGCCAAGGAAATTTGGGTTGGAACGGAAGGGAATTGTTCAATATTATGTGCTATATGTGAGTTGAACCTGAGCCCGAGCCTGAGCAGTCGGGAGATTACCGTTTGGTTTTGTTATTGTTGTTGTTGTTGTTGTTGTTGTTGTTTACACGGTTGAAATACTTAAACATCAAATTGGGTAATTAGATTTTTATCATGGATCTAGCCATAACCAAACATGGATCAGACAAGTCATCGAATCTAGTGTCATTGAATTTATGATCCAAAAACCTAGTGGAACCTATTTATGATCTCCAAGTCCTGTGAACCAGCTTGTGTTATGTTCGGGTTATTAGGTAGCAGACATTGATATGGAAACCGAGTAGATCTTCTCACAGTCTGTTCCTTTCCTGAGCAGAGCTCGTTGGCAAATGCTCACAAGAAGGCATTTATGAGTGACCATTTATAACTGGTGGTAACTCACACAAACTAATTAAGAAGAAACGGAGAAGGATTCAGTAATATCCAACTTGTATGAAATTAGCTTACCAACTCTGCACTTACAGCAACTTTTTCCTTATGTCAAACAGTTTCGGGAAGCCGCAAAGTCTGAAGACAATACAGCACTGCTAAATGTCATGGCTAGTTATGGTACTTGAGTTATTTGATTGAGTTGCATGCCCCATTAACATACATGACTTGGGCGATTAGTATTTTTTGTTTGTGATTGGAAGGTGAGGATGTCGTAGAAGCTCTGGGCAGCGAGGTGGACAGGCTCGAATCAGAGATTCAGAAGATTGTTCCTGGGATCAGGCATGTTGACATCGAGGCACACAATCCCGAGGGGCTCTCACTCTACCACCACTTCAGGCATGATCGACCCAAGAGCTCATAATCATTTCTGTCGATTGGAATCGATCTTCTTGTTCTCGTGCCATGTTATGATCATTGGTCGCGGGAAGTTCCCAGAATACAGCCTTGCATCTGGTGTTTCCAAAATGCAGGACCTTTGTGTTGGACAATTTATACCTTCTTCCTTCCGGGAAGGAGATGATCTGTGAACACGACAATGGCCCCGTTAAATGGGTCGGCACGTGCAAACGGATTTCTGATCGAGATGCGACCTTTCGGTTGCTATCAATTTTTCTATCAATGCAAATATTTGATCCTCATCTACAATTTTTCATGTTTCAGTCACAATGCGAGTCAATTCACATCTTTTTTGTTGGTTGTTGGTTGTCGTCTGTTTGTTTTCTTGGTTAGGAAGACAAAGACGGCAACACTCGATAAGCATGCAAGCAACAGTTGGAAGAACACCACACGGCAGTGTAGGCATGCTTTTCCACTCTCTCCGGAGGATCCAACACCATGACATTTATTTTTCCAAAGAGGGAGACCAGAATTGTTCTCCTCCTCAGTGCCATCAAACATCATAATCTATTAGTGTTTTTTTTTTATCGATTAATTATATCCATTGATCATTATTTTTTTGTCTTGCTATCTTACGAAGTTTGTCTTACTTTGCCTTTGTGAACTAAATATTTGTTCCTCATTAACATATTTAACAGAGAGAAGTTGATCGATCTTATGTAGACATAAGGGTGGGTATCACACAATTCAGACAAAATACTAAATTCTATAATAGTTGGGTTTCATCGACGACTAGTAGTAATTTATGCTCAGAAATAATTAAATTACTAATTAAAATGGTTTGAGACGACAAGAGTTGTGTGCGTCTATGGAAGCCATCCTAAGTTGATTTCCTCGTACGCAGCATGACAAGATTAGATCGCTTGTGGATCTCATTTCTGCTTGTCCAACACGTTATCAAATTAGGTGGGCGGTCAAATTTTCCAACGATCGCCATCACTTTAACTTGTATTAATGATGATATTGTTCTCATTATCAAGCATTATTAATCGATTTCTTTCTTCAAGTCAGGCCATTGGATTGGATGAGGAAGAGAAGAAAAAGAAAAGAGAGAAAGGGAGGACCAAAAAACCAAAAAAAAAACATTCTCTTGACCAAAAGAATCATCTCCATTGGATAAGATTATGGAGATAAGATTGATGAGGGGGAGTACTCAATCCGACACCCACCATCCTCGTCTCTGAGAGAGAGAGAGAGAGAGAGAGAGAGAGAGAGAGAGACATCTATCCACAATAAAAAAAAAACTTCACCCACAGCAGCACACAACACTGCAGCAGAAATCAACCTCTTTTGAGAGTGACTCAACTTTGAAGACATGGATGATTCACTGAACCATCTATCCACAATAATAGATTACTTCACTGTATGTTTTAAATATCGAATAATACGATTAAGTAATGTTTATCCTCAATCAAGATTTGACTTCTAGAATAGGACAAGAAGAAGAAAAAAAAAGTTGAATTTACGTTCAACTTTGGTATTAATAGATTCGATATACGCAAACTTTTTTTTTTTAATATTCTATGAAAAAATAGTGTAGCTATTTGTGAGATTTCATATAGTATAAAAATGCAAAAGGCTTAATTAATTCTTGGTCAATGCACACCATTTATGAGGTCCATGTTGACCATTATTATCTATCTCAAAGCCCTCATGCGCCACATGATCAATCAAAACATATCATTTTGTTTTGGATGGATCTTATCCTTTCGAGATGAATTCTAAAGAACCACCATAATTTGGTCATAGATCAAAGGTGGTGGAAGAGTAAACTATCATATCCAAAATGTCATCAAATTAATTGGTAAGTTATGCCATCAAAATGGATCCTTGGGGAGTTTATCATTGAGTACAAAGAAAGAAAGACTAGTAATGGACAGAGCTTGAGGTTTTGTTGGGATTCAAATAAATTAAGCTGATGATGACTTCCTTCCATGAGGAAGAAGACACACCAGCTGTTGAAGGAGAGAAGAGAGCAGCAGGTTGGAAGAAACAGGTGGATGTGGTACGACATGAGGCATATTTTAATGGCTGGAAGCAAAGCAAGAGGATAAGCACACCCTTCTCCCTCCCATTGATTGCATCACCACCTTATCTCCCCCAATTACTGTTTACTATCTGCTACTAAATATTAATCAAGCACAAGAGGACACACACACACCACAAGCATAGGATCCCTGGATGGGAGAGATTGATTGATGAGATCTTGCTGCTGCTCCACTGCCATCAACTCATTTTTGGTGGGGGGGGGCGGAGGGGGTGGCAAAAGACAAAAAGCAAAAGATTTCTTCTTGGATTTGGAGTGATATGTCACACTGCTGCTTCTTGTTGTTTGACTCCATGGAGGGGGAGAGAGAGCTGACCTTGTAACATGAGACGCTTTTGGTGCCGCCATTAATTGCTGTTGGGTTGAGGGCACAACTAGACATGCTGGAGATCAGAAAGGGAGAAGGATCTTGGAGATCTGAAAGCAGCACCCTGCTTCTTGTTCTTGTTGGTGTTGGTGTTGTCGTTGCCGTGGCGTTTGTTCTTGTTGTTGGTGTCGTCTTCTTGTTGTTCCTTGTCGTCGTCGTCTGCTTCCTCAGCAGCCACGGTGCAGTGGAGGGCGGGGGGGAGGAGCGGCGGGAGTGGAGGGCGGACGAGGGAGGCGTAGGAGGCCCGCCGCATCTTGCTCGCCATGACCAGCCTCCTGCGCTTGTTGAAGGGGTTCTCGGGCTTCACCAACTCCCCCGCGCTGGTGATGGCCGCCTCCGACAGGCTCGCGAACGACTTGGACTTCCCCGAGAAGAAGTTGGACAAACCTCGCCTGCAACAGTCGGGTCAAGATCAAGATTCTGCTGAGAGATTGAACTGAGAACCGAAATCAAAACACGGCCTTTGAATTCCTAAGATGAGAAATGGGTAGTAGTAGATCAAGAAAACAGGTGGCTTCTTCGTATCGCTCTGAGAGAGAGAGAGGGAGAGCGAGAGAAGACGCTTACTTGATGGGAAGGGAGTCTTCCAAGGGATCGAAAGACCCAAAAGCCCCATCTTTCCTCTTGCTCTCCACCTCCTCCTCCTCCTCTTCCTCCTTGTCGTCCTTCTCGGAGGAGGACGAGGCAGCGCCGATCGAGGAGCTCTCCGACGACTCCTCCGCCTCTGCTGCTCTGCCCTCCAAACAGAACCCATTCCTCTCCCTCGCCGCCTCCATCTCCTTCCCCTCCTCCTGCCCCTCTCCGTGGAGACACAGCGGCAGGCTGACACGATCCTTCAGCCCCACGCTGGGCAGCACCAGAGACGACATCCTCCTCTTCCTCTCCTCCTCCGGGGCGTCCTGCTAAGCCCCAGCGGCGCTGATGTCATCAATGGCCGGTCAACGGCCGGCCAGCCGCGGCAGCGTCCTCTCCCGGCTTCCCAACTCAGCAAAAGCTGCTTTCTTTCTTTCTGCCAATTCGTCGCGCCTCAATGCGAGTAAGAGCAGAGAAAAGGGAGGCGTAGAGAGAGAGAGAGAGAGAGAGAGAGAGAGAGAGAGTGAGGACAGCATAGATAGACTATATGAAGAAAGGAAAGGGAAGCCGACGGGGGTTTACACGTTCCACAAGGAATGAATACCCAACTCGTCCTCTCTCTCTCTCTCTCTCTCTCTGATGTAGACAGCAGAACGTACTATTAGACTGTATGCGTACGTGAATACGATCAAAAAATACATGAGAATTGGATCGACGGACATGTAATCCTCGGGAAGCGATGACATGAGAAGACCGGCAAAGCTTTCCTTCCTCGGTGGCTACTGGAAGCAGACATGCCCTCTGTCTGACATTAATCTTTGCAGTGGTGAGACAACATGTAAAGAAAGAATACAGCATAGTGAGGCTGAGGGTAGTACTTCCAATCTTTCAGACCTCACTCGGTACCTTTTGCAGAAATCATTGACCGGAGATTTGTATCTGTTTTGGTTGTTTGTGTCGAGTTAGAGGTCTCATCTTAACTTACTAATCCGAATAAATAAAAATATTTATGTGATTTAAATATATCGAGGGGAGAGTATGATGGACTGATGGCTCTATCTCCAAAGGTTCGGATTGTTTTCTCAAGCTCGGATCGACGGTGTTCGCATCCTGAAAAAAGGCTTAAGCCAAGCGGAGAGTCCACCGATCCGATGATTAACTTAGTGGTGAGCCTGAACTCTCTGAGGAGTATTGTCGAGATGTCCCCCCCTTGACTATTTTTCGGGGTGATCTACCAAGAGGGGTTATCGTACGAGACTATATATTGCATCGTGCATTGTCGTATTCCTCGGATGGTGAGATGGATCGACGATCTATCTGCTAGCACTAATTGGGGTGCATCACATATCCACATGCCTCTTGGGTGATGAGGCAGAGCGACGTCCCATCCTGAGATCACGATCTTAGGTGAGTTGAAAGCGTCTAATCAGCTCTGCTGTGATGAGTTGGATATGCCCCCATTAGTATCCATACAAAAGAAAAAAAAAAAAAAAGTAGAGCCACAGAGCTATAACCCAATCTAATTGGGTGAAGAGACAAACAATAAGACGATGCATTAGTTAGTAGCAGCTTCCTTTTCCCACAGAAATGGAGCTTTCTGAAGCTCCAACCACATGCTGGTGGTGGTATCATCTGCTTACTACTGAAACATATCTTCCAATCTTCTCAGAACACTGTGCATCAATCTTCTTCTTCTGCTGCTGCTGCTGCTGCCATGGAAAGATCAGTATCCAAACACACATCACTTATTGCTACTGCACTGCCTCTTCTTCCTTTTGTCATGAAACCAAGTGAAGAACACAGTTCACATTGCTTTTGTCAAAAGGCCATCATCCATCCATCACATACCTACAAAATTTATGGCAGACAGATCTTCCAAGCTATGGTTGGGTCCATTAAAAGCACTGGCAGCAGTTAAATTCTCATGCAGATTAGGTGGATCATCATAACCAAACCAAAGCAACCTCACAACAACAACATCATCCAAAATATTCCTTCATTTTGGCCCCCCACCCTACCCTTATCTTGTATGATGAATCCAGTGTGACAGACAGTACCATTTCTTGATATATCTCATCAACCCAATCTTCCATTGTTTAATGCTCTCTCACCTTGACCACCTCCACCACACCTTGTCTCTGCTACCTAGATAAAGACGACGACAATGGTGATGCTTCCCTACTCCACATGTCTCATTCATGCTGCCTGCACAAGATGGTGTTGTTGGAAGAACACGTACAGTTCTCTTGTTCCGAGGATTTCAAATGCATGTCCCTTTCATGTCTATAAATAAACCTATCTATTTATATTCCTTTTTGTTTGTTAGGATCACAATTCGGAGCTTATCTGACCTAATTTTTTAAAATTTTTCATAAGTAAAGAACAATTAAAAAGAAGGTCGAATCTCTCAAAGTGAATCCTCACATCACAAATGTTACATGTCGAATTATTCTGACGTTCAAATCAATGAGAAGTACGAGAGTAAGGAAATAAATATATATATATATATATATAATAGTGAGAGAATTATTCTTGAGATAAAGACTACTTTATATAAATTTTAGATCATGTCGACGTGATGGATCCGATTGACCTGAAATATTAATCGTATCAATGATCAGAAAGGATAACTCTTTACATGTAGCCTTTATTTTCTTAGAAAACATCATCCGATGGAGGATGATGAACAAAGAAGAAGCTGTGAATTCACTTGCAGATGCTCCAATGGCAGGTGGAAAACTTAGTCCCATTAGGAATCACCATCAGTTCATCTCCGTGTTTTAAATAAAAAAACTCCATCGATAAGTCCAAAAAAAAAAAAAAGAAAGATATAAGACAAGTTAGTTTCGAGATTGGATAAAGATTTGATGGAGCCAAAAAGGCGAAGACTTGTGGGAGAGACTGTAAGTTGAGATTGTTAGGTGGGTGAGAGACATGCAAAGTGTAGCTTTCAAGAGCTTTCATCATCAACACCAGATCAAGTATTTATATATTATATGGTGTTAAATTTTACTCTGAAGAAGCTTTCATCATCGAGACCAAAGCATATTGAGATTTCATATTGATCGAATAACTCGATCGAGTATTTATATATTATTTCAATGGATATGATGTTAAATTTTACTCTGAAGAATCTTTCATCATCGAGACCAAAACATATCTAGATTTCAGAATAAGAATCTATTACGCACACGAAAACAAGCTCAAACTTGTCCAGAGATCATGATGAGATATTTGAGTCATAGTAACAATCTCTCTACTTTGAAAACAAGTTTTTGGTACACAAGATGGATTCTTGAAACTTTCAACAATATTACAACACATTCTGATTGCATGATAAACTCTTTACAAAAATCACAGAACAGAAGATTGAAGCCATCAACAACAAAAAAGTTATGAATCACATACTGATGGCAGGCATAAGGGGTCATGACCAGATTCATATGCAACACTCTTGACCATTTAGCATAGTTCCAGTCTTTGTGCCCTTCATGGCCACCAAAATTGCTTCAAGACTTATTTCCAGCAGTGGTTAGCAGAGAATAGAGAGGAAAATAATAAGAAACATAGTCCTGAGAATATCTATGAAGTTCATGAATTTGTCATGCTGTAGTTCCGATGTCATGTAAGCTTGTTGTAAACACTATATAATACACACAAAAAATTGTTACTCCACATATTTCATTGATCAATCAATATGGCACATTTTTAATGAGAATAGGACAAGAAACAACGAAAAAACCAAATCTATACATCAGCATAAGATATCATCTGAGCAGTTTCGACAAGGTAAGTCTCAGATTATTTCCCTTCTCTCAAGGCTTCTCCAAGTTGTCTTTACTTGCTTTATTGGTAGCAAAAGCCTACAAATCTTCTTACGTATAATGACCTAATTGATATAATTCATTCATCAAAGGTGTTTGATTTTAGAGATGAGTAGATATTAACCTAATCCACTCGTCAAAGGATCCAAAGTCCTTTGCATTACAAGGGAAACCATGGAGTAGTGAGGATCACCTTCTCCTTCACCCTCAGCATTCATGTGCTCAATATAAATGGTTGAAGGGCTCATTACTTTGGTTTCTCCAAGTAAAAATGTTATATTCATGTTTTTGAGTCCAGTGTCAATGAAAAGTTATAACACTTGTGTTTTTGAGCATGAATTACTGCTTAGCGATCAACAAAAAAATGTCTTAACTAAAAGACTATATACAAGTTTTCTGAATCAAGTAGTTTATGGTCCAATAACACGGGCATCACTACCAACTGTAGTAGCCTTTAATTCACTTCAATTCTAACTATTAAGGTCCACCTTGAACCATAAGACAAGAAGTTGATCTCACCCTCCTAGTTTCCATAACAGGCCTCTAGATTGTAGGTGTCATTAAATGATTGCAAGTTTACCAGATTCCACTTCTCTCTTAGGCACACTACTGTATGGCACCCAATACCCTTCTAACGATTTCTTGTTAATGACCAATCTTAAGTACAATAAAGATAACTTACCTAAAGACCTTACTGTGTTCCTTCAATCAACATGGATATCTTGTTTTGCTACTAAAGAATGTCTACAGGCGTTCTACCATGGAAACTAGAATAGTTATTGCAATGGTTGGTCTTTGACACTATCTCTTTGACAGAAACCAAATGGAGGTACTCAAAAGTAATTCACACTTGCTCAACCTAAAGTGCAGTTACCCTTCAAAAAGGTCTAATCAAGATAGAGGAATCTTCAATGTGGAGGCCTAAACCTTTCTTAGATGACCACTACTGGCAACTCAAACGCTTACGGAATCATTACTCTCTACTTTAAGTACTACATCTCATGATATTTTGATTACACTATAATACATAAGGCAAATCAAATTAAGTATGTGCACAATAATTCCTTCAGGAAACTCAAGCAAGAGAAGAAACAGGAAATGTTGACTTTACAGGACTTGGGATACAACATGCGTATCGATGAATTTCAAATGTGCATTCATCTTGATCTAAGCATGAAGCATCAACATGAGCATCAGATAAACACAACATGTACCCCCTAGCTCTGATGATATAGCAATATCAATCTTCTGTGCTCACTGAACTCTACATTGTAAACTACTTTCCATCTCCTCTAAGACCATTTTGATATGCATTGCAATTCAGACAGTTAAAAACATCGAGTACCATCACAACTAAGATATGAGTCAAAAGTAGTGCAAATGCAAAGTACAAGTTAGAAGCAAAACTGATAGCGTATATTTCCTCTGAAGCAAAAGAGAGCACATTCAAAATTATGAAATGATGTGAGCCAAAACATCATAACTTTACAAGAAAAATTCTATGTTGCTGACTATTAGTCCAAGTTGTTCTGCTAGAGTATGCATCTTACCTAACTCTTACCATATTGCAGCTTGGTAACATGAATGTTGAAGAATACAAAAAAGGAGAAAAAAAAACAAATACCCAAGAGCACCATATGCATCTTTACAGACAAACTTTACATATAGAAGCAACAAACCGCATATTTGGTTTTGTCCAACGTCAAGCCTAAAATGAATATGCTAGGAAACTTGATGCATATTGAGAGAGAAAAGGACCTCTAATGTAGTATAGGGAAGTAACTTCTACTAAAAGTGTGCCGAGGAACTAGTCCGATGCACCATCCATCATATTTGTTCTTTATGAATTAGTTTGGATGCCGCATGCTACAAATTTAGCTTCCACGATCGGTGGCTCTCCTATCCCCAATTATCAAATATAATACATTTGTCAGAGCCAGAGCCACCAAAATTGTGCTACTTCTTCAAGCATCCGTCTGTGATGTGTTCATCAATCTAACAACAACTGCTGTGGACCGGCCTCTTATACTTTCTACAGCTGCAACTGTGGATAATGCAGGTTGGTTTCCCCTTCGCCTTAGATGGCAGAACTTGCTTCATCAGCTCACGGTCGAGGCAGAGCGTGACATGTTGGTCATTACACTATTCAACTTTCCGTTTGAGTGCCTGATGTTGAGACTCATCGTTCTTCCGGGTTTATGCTGGAAAAGAGAACCGAGCATCTTCTCCAAGCTTTGGGCAGTGTACTTTGCGTATTTGCTTGCACTAGCATCTTGCTCCACCAGAGGCCCATAGTTCTGCATATAGCTCCGATAAGTAGGAACAATGGTCTGCACTATCCACTGACATATCTTCTCCCTCAGCTCCTTGTCTGAAATAACCCAGTCTGACTGCTTCTGATACATCTCATCGAAGGATGCATTGAATGCTTTCAGTCGCTGCTTCACCAGATCTCGAGCTTTGCCCCTACCACCAGAGAACAGTATCAACCCCTCCCTACTCAACTGAGATGGAAGCTTTCCCCAACTTTCCCTCAAGAAAATTGCTGCATAATAATCCTTGTACTGCTCATGCTCTTTCAACTTGGCCTCACCTATCAGCTTCCCAAGCTTTGTCCCCTTCAAATTCTTGTAGAAATGCCAATGAGTGTTCATAGCAAACAGGTAGGAGAGGATTGTGTCGCCATAGCTCTTGGACCAAGTCTCAAAATTTGTCTCGAGGGCTTTAAAAATGTCCAAAATTGCATCAGTTAGGAGCCTCTCTCGAAACTTCTCCCGCTTCCAGCTCCGATGTATGATCAAGACTTGAGTAAGAACCGGCTGGTATTCCTCACTGAGAAGCTTATTGCAATAGTCGGTGACAAAGGTCACCAACCTCGGCACAGATCCTTGCGAGGGAGGTGGCATCTGTCTTTGTAGTTCCACTTGATGCAAAAGCTCCCAAAAGATCTCACAAGCCCCATCAATCACTCTCTTGATAAGATCCCTGGTTTGATTCTGGATCTCAACGCAAGCTTTTCCTCCAAAAAGCCGGTTGAAGTCCAACCTTAATCTGTTCAGCGTTGCAAAGATGTCGAGAAGCTTGAGGAGTTTGATGGGATCCTTCCTTGTCTCGGTGACAGTCTTCCCGAACCGGAGGAATGCGAGGATCCCAGCCTGTGCGGCGATTTCTGCGAAGCACGAAAAGGCTACATCTCGTGGCCCGCAGCGCTCGAACACCTCGATGCAGACCTTGAGCTCGGCCTCGAAGAGGTGCTTGACGGCAAATTCAAGGTGGCGGCTCCACTTCTCGACGTATCCTTCGATGCTCTGCACGTCATTGAACTCGGCGGGCGTGATCTCGAGGTACTCGAGGTCGAGCGCGCCGAGGCTGGCGCGGATGTTGGACCCTCGCACATCGACATAGATCGAGATGCAGCGATCGAGCCGGCTGTTTGCCGTGATCCTCAAGAGGATGGCGCGGAGCTTGTTGATGACGGGAACCGGGAGAGGGGAAGGGGCGATGGTGGGAGCGTCCACGGCGTCCGAGGGCATCGGAAGGGGGACGGTGTGCTCAGCCAGGAGGCGGCGGAACTCGGACTCGAGCTTGTCGAGGGCGGCGGCTAGAAGGCCGCCGTCGAGCGGGGAAGGCGAGAGCTTGAGAGAGGCGAGGGAGGTCTTGAGGGCCTCGATGAAGCGCGAGTCGGCGAGGGCGTGATCCTCGAGGTACTCCACAATGTCGTCGAGCCACTGCAACGCGAGGCCGCAGTTGTCGGAGAGGAAGCGAAGGGCCTCCTCGAGGCGCTTGAGGACGGAGAGGTAGCCGGAGAGGTCGGCGCGGGGGTCGGAGAGGAGGGAGCGCTCAAGGCCGTGAACCGCATCAAAAACCTTGAGAACAGCAGCCGCGGGACCGACGGCGCGGTCGATGTGCCCACCGACGGCCGCGAGGGCGTCACGGTCGGCGCGGATCGGGCGGACGGCGGCCTCCAGCGAGGGAGCCGCTGCTGGATCTCATCCAGGCGGGGCCCAGCGCGGGCAAGGGCGGCGCCCAACGCCCGCGACTTCTCCAGGCTCGCCTGCAGCGACCGCCGCGCCGCCACCAGACTCTCGATCCCCCGTTCTCCTCCTTCCATCAACCGAAATCCCTAATAATCCCAGATCATAGACTTGCGCCAACAACAAGAAGGTGAGTTGAAGCTGTTCTAACCAGGAGCGATGGAGAAGAAGAAAGACATGGCCTTTTCCTGTGCGCGTGTGGCAAAGGGAGACGTACAGGCGGCAGGAGGTTGGCAAACCAATGTTGACTGGCAATGGAATTGAGAGGCGGAGGATAAACAACCGGTGGCGATGTCTTTCAGGTGATTGTTTACGAGGGTTTTGGTAGGAAAAGGGAAAAGGGGAGACACACAGAGGAGGAGAAGAGGGACTGTGTTTTGGAAGGAAAAGGAGAGATGAATTCGAGATGATGTGAAGAAAGGCCACACAGAGGGGGAAGTGTGGGAGATGATAGATGGGAAAGGTGGCAATATGAGAAAATAAAGAAAAATTTGGGCCCAAATGAGAAGGTTATGGTGAGTGAGTGAGTGAGTGAGTGAGAACAAAATAATGGGTAAAGCAAAGCAAAAGAATGGTTTGGGGTTGGATAAAAGAAAACTGAGAAGTGGAGAGGGCTTTTGAGAAGATGAATGCAGTTTGCTCTGATTACTTTTTTTTGGTGGTGCTGTTCTTTGTTTGGATGTGAGGTGGAATCTGAGGGCAAGCAGCCACACATTGAGACATGGAGGACAGCTTCTGATTCAATTGTCTTTATATCAACATATATTTATTTATACATATACATATATAATTAATTACTATTGGGAGAAGAGAGAGAGAGAGAAGGTAATTTTGTTTGCTGGTGGTGGGCTTTGGGAATTGTGGGAGGGTTTGGTTGGAAAATATCAAAAAATATTTTATTATTTATTTTTCATGTATATGAGGTTTCTAATACCAATTCAGGTGCAAAAAATAAATGTTGGACTCACACATATATGTGTGTACATACTATATCGAAATTTATGTTGATAAAAAATATATATGTAGGATGTAGTAACAAATGTGGGAAATGGAGGTTATGGCAAATATGAGAGTTGGTCATACAAGGATAGTGTGGCAAATTGGATCAAAACACACATCTCAAGCTCTCGCCATGACTTAGGCGTCGTCTCCATCCGACAAGAATAAAGAAAGCAAACTTCTAGATAAGAAGGGAGATGAATTAAATAACATGATAAAATAATTGAAGTCTCTTAGATTGGTTTGACTAAAACATTAAGTGATGTGGGAAAGAAGGTCAAAGTTTTTGATGAGGTATCAAGTTAATGTTGACACGACACTATTGTTTGAGTTAGTCAAAACACATTCTAGTAGTCCAAACCCATCACATCTGATATGAAACTTTAATTTATATTAATTTTTTAAAAAAAATCACATTAAAAATGATTATTTTTTTGAAAAAAATTATTTTTTTCTTATATAATATTCTATATTTTCGTTTTTGTGAGATAGTATATTTATTTTCTATAATGCTAATGATATATTTCTTTTCTCTTATTCATCTATTGCCTTCGCCCCATTGTCATTACACCCGTGAGCTTCATCATTTTCTTTATTTATTGCACTCATCAAGGAAGGATAAGATCTCATAATGTTAGATAGGAATGGAGACGACGAACAAGAAAAGGGTGATAAAAGGAAGGTGACAAAAATAAAGAAGGAAGGGAATGGAATGATATTTTTGAGATTTAAAAAATATATATATTATCTAAAAAATAAAAAAGATGGCTTTATCAAGGAAATCATATCAATAGTGATGAATGTTATATTTAAATGTTTTGAGGGATATATGATATATAATAAAATTTATAATCATAAATTATATTATATATATATATATTATACATATAATAATGCAAGAACTAATAATACTATAGATACATGAATCATATCATCTCCAAGTTATAAGCTTGTGGTGGTGGGGTTATGATAGCATGGGACAAGAACTAATTTGTTAGAGTAAATGTGGCACAAAGGGAAGGAGATGAACTGGAAATAGCAACACTTTGGTACTCCATTAGAGCGAGTCCAAAGTTGCTCCAATCTCACTTGATTGATCTAGCTTTGGACTCAACAAAGATGACAATAATACAGGCATCATGCCCCATAAATGTTGAGCAGTTTGGCCTCTTGATGTGACATTAATTGCCAATCTCACCATCTTTTGGATCATAAAGGGGGCAGTGGAGCATAGGAAGTGCCATGATCCTACTAATTCAAGATGATTTATTATCTCATCAGAAAATATTGATCAGGTCATGTAGACTCATTTTGTAGTCTAATGATCAGGTCATTCATGATGAATGAATCAGTGGAATGATGTTTCTTCCACCAAGTATTATATAATCATATGACAGTCTTATCATTACATCAGAATGAGATTTTTATTTTCTGTTTTCTTACTTGGAAAGGTTATATCTGAGATGTTTCTTTAGCCTCAGAATCATATTCTTGAGAGAGACAACTTATGTGAGGGGGGGGGGGGCTTAAGGATTAAATTAAGGATGCAATAGCTTATACTGATGTCTGCAATTTTCCTCTTCAAAAAGCCCAGTTTAGTGCACCACCAGCAACTTTTTTTGGATGCATGCAGACAGTTCTATTAGCATTGTTCATGAGAACATAAGGCTGAAATGTTAGTCAACTCCCATATCTTAAGACTTTGGAGCAATACCACCCCACTAAGCAATCTCATTGACATTTATGAATATAAAACTTAGTCAATACCTCACAAAGAAAAGTTATTAATAAAGCATGACTCTATCATAGTATATGTGGTATGAGAATAGTTTCCTCCATATGCCAATGTTTCCCTTGCTTGAGCACTACATGTGAAGTAAATTATTACTAAAGGTTGCTGCAGCATATCTACTTTATTTAGGTCTCTAGAAGATTTGGCATGGGAATCAAATGAGCTTTAACCTCAAGAGTCTGCAGTAGAACCTCTAGAACTAATGATGTGATCATCATCAGTTGTAGAAACTCCATGTTTGGTTTCAGAATCAGGTTTACTGTTGCTGTTTTTTTCCACTCAAAGACATCAGGATAAAATAAATTTGTACATAGAAGAGGATTAAATATGTAATATGATAATGATATTGCTTCCAAATTCATCTGCTAAACCTTTATTCAGTCCCAATCCACTTTATGATGGGGGAAGGTTGACAATCTCTCCCTTTGACCATAACCATTCTCAAAGGTGTGAGGACATCATGAAGTGGATTGAAGGAGAAGGAGCATGTGGTGTACTCTGACCAGAACTCTTAAAGCAAATTTAGACAAAGGACTCCATGCTCTCTCTGTGTCAATAGCCCAATCTTTCCTTCAAAGAAGATGATTGAGGTGTTGACTGCTGAACCACTGAATTCTCTTCTCTTCAAACCTGGGAGTCAAAATAGAATGGCTAACATAACAGCATGGATTTTATCTGTTTGTCTTGAACCAGCACAAATGCAAACCCTGCACACAGTTCCTTCACCTGAGATCATCCATCCAGCTGCAGCCAAACTGGAATGCAGAGACTCAACCCTTATCTAAAACACCACCTTTGACTTCTGCTTCATCATTCATTCAGTGCATCATCACCTGTGGAATCATTGCAGTTGCATGCACCATTGAAGGCAGAAGCAACACACAACATAGTCATGGGATTTCATTACTATTAATTCTGAAAGTGACATGATGAAATTACTCATATATTATAAGCTGACTCTATACATGTCACTATTACCCAAGAGATGATGCAGGGAAATGTTATAGATCATATTAATATGGATCAAGTGGCAAACACTAAAAATACAACAAAGTTGTGTGCTTCTGCTGATAGATATCGTCACCCCAACTTATAACCATGTATTCCATGTTCCCAGAGAGTCTGCCAGGTTGAGTGCCTCCACTGCGCAGCGTAATTTTCACCATAATAGGACGTGAAAGTAGCACTGGACGTAAAAGTAATTTTGGAGATCAAATTTCTCGAACATTCTTGAATTGTCCGCCTTTTTACAAGTCGATTTAAAAGAGGAGGGGGGAACGGAGCGGTTTCGTGCATCAGACGGCCGCAACCGGAGCATTGGCGGTCTCGGGCGGCGCAGCGTTGCCGTGGCCGTGGCAGTGCTCGCCCTCGTACGTCACGATCAGCATCGTCGGGTCATCGAGCGCCCGCTCCACGTGCTTCCGCGCCGGGCACCACCTGACGAGGCTGCACTTGTAGTAGCCCCTGTGATGGAGGAAGACAAGGGTTATAGCTGCACGATCTGCGTCGGACGGTTAGGAAGGGGGCGGAGGAGGAGGAGGAGGAGGAGGAGATGCTGACCTCGGGTAAGGGGAGCCCTTGATGGGCTTCTGCCCGTACTTCCGCCACGAGTACTCGTCGGGTGGGATATCGGCCATCTTCGGGCTAATCGCTGGCACGCGTATCGTCCTCTTCACCCGCGATTTCCTGCGTGTAACGCCCGATCTGGCTCAGATAACAGTTTCGGATTGGTACTGTTGATGGCCGTGAGACGATATATTGGATGGGAAGGGGGATTCCTTCTTTATGGGCCTTGGGTTACCTTCGCTTGGAGCAGTGGCATCGGTCGCCGGGGATGGCATGTTTTACGGTAACGTGCTCGGAGTGGGCGTGCTCGTGGCACCTTTTCTTGAAGGAGGAGGAGAGAGGCGGCTTGCCGGTGGAGACGGCGGCGGGGCGGAGGAGGAGGCAGGCGGATCCGATCTTGCCGTTGGAGATGCTGCCGTCTCCGGTGACGGAAGCGGACGTCATGGACGTCGAGATGCTGAAGCCCTCCGCCGTGAACTGGCTGCCGGAGGCCTCGACGAGGGACGGTGCAGCGACCGGCTTCGTGAAGTCCAGGGTCATGCTCCGCGGAGGCGGAGGCGGCTTGGCCGGGGCGAGGGCGACGGCCCGCGGCGCTGGCTCCGCTGCCGGTGCGGGGCTCGGGCCGCGACGGAATCGGGCGTGGCCGGTGCGGTCGAGGATGGAGATGACCTTTTTGAACTTGGAGACGGTGAGATCAGTGATCTCCCGGCAGTCGAGCTGCGGCGACTGCTGGTGATGGTGGGAGAGTTGGGAAAGAAGGCGCTCCATGGAGCGGAGCCCCGCCGTCGCCGCCTCCTGGATCGCCATCTGCTCGTCCATCTTCGCGTACCCCAACAGATCAACGGCCATCACCCCCAATCCTAAACCACCACCACCCACTCCCCCCCCAAAGCTCAGCAGAGGAGAACGGGGAGGAGGGTGGGGGGTTAAATTCATTCAAGGGAAAGAGGGGCATAAAGCCGAAGTCAAAGGGCACTTGTTCATCGGACGGCCGTGATCGCATCTCCTCTCTCGTGATGGCATTACTCGGGCTGAGGCGCCGCGCCTTCTTCCACAAAGTGGCTGCCGGCAAAGCTATTAGTCAAAAGGTAGACTTCTCGTCCTTGGCCCTTATTTTATTTAAAATACCAATACATGTTTCCGAATCACGACGCATCAAGTAATCTGGACCCTCTGATGCTTTTGCTGGCACCATAGGAAAAGGGCGTGGGTCAAGTTGACGTTGGAGAATATGCTTTAAACCAGTAAACAAAGGCAAATGGTGGGATAGAGTACGGATCATTCGCTGGAATCAAGACGCTTCCATGATTGATTAATCGGTATGTTTTATAATAAAAAGATATTGTTAGATGTCATCGTGATTATGTTCATTTTTCAATTGGAGGACTCATGTTATAGAACAGCAATTGTGACCATTGCTTTAATCCATCCTGGGTAGGTAGTACTGCCTCAGAGAGGGAAGGAGGGGGGGACTGGAAAAGATGAGTGGCTACGAGAGGGGAACCGTTGACCCGCGACAGTGGGCACGGGAACCGGGAAGAGACGGGTCGAATAGGGGAGAGGAGAAGGTGGTAGAGTTTGAATTGAATTGGGATGCTCTACTGTTGGCGCAATATGTCACTGATAAGTAGGGTCCATGATGAATGTGTTCATTATTGGACACAATTGACCAAAATAAAAAGTAATTGTCAAACGTGTCACCGGAATTATGGATTTGAAAAATATTTGATTAGATGTCAAGGAGGTAGTGTTGATTTATAAAATGGATGACTTTGTTGACTGTAGTAGAATAAAATCCAAGATGAAATCCTTTGTCAACTGTGTTAGAATAAAATATGACTCACTTTTATGTGATAGGAATGTTGCCTACCAATATTGATTCCTGCCTACTTAACCTTATCCTTTGGGAATCTCTCTCTCTCTCTCTCTCATGGGCTGGATGATACATGTAGCCTCCAATCTGCCAAAGAATGATCTAGCTTTCTTAATCTATTGAAATGGGCCAAATTGGATTGGGTTTCACCTTTTAGGAAACCCATATATGAATCTAGTCGCACAGGCCTCTCGATCTTTCTAAATCTGAACTATTTTAGATGTCCTAATATAAGTTTGATATCTTCTTCTTCTTCCTCTTCACCTTGCATTGAAAGTAGATGGCACCAATGTTCACTACAGTCATTCATTTTATTCAGAAGATTTCTATTAATCATGATCGAACCGATAAAGAATTTGTGATCTAGAAGCTCATCCAAACATTGATGTAATATAAATCAATTATTTGCATTTTCAAATGTCCCAAGTTACCCCTATCAAAAGAAAAAGAAGAAAGAAAATCTAAGTTAAAACTCATGAATCATTACAAATTTCGATCCCTTATGACAAGAGGCAAAAACAATAGCTGAAAACATTTACATTCAATACTATTCTCTTAACAAATTATATTGGTTTTTAGGTTAAACCATATTCAAAATATCATAAATTTGGACTGGTGGCACAGAGATTGTACTAATCATCAAGTGTCATTCTGTAGCAGCTTTATTTTCCAGTTCTGAGTCTTCTTTGCTTTTGGTAATTTCTACTTTACAGTTTTAAAAATCAAAGTCCAACGTCTAATAGGAGTATTGTCATGTATTAAGAAAAAACAGGTTTTCTTTTTTCATAAATCATCACAGATGTGCAGTGAGCTGAAATCTAAAGAACTGCCCCCTCTTTAGTTCCTTGATAGAGATGGATTGTTCATATGGGGACCTCTATGGGATAGTTTATATATTTTTGGTGGTGAAGACTAGGATCCTTGAAACTCATCCAAAGAGAATACACAATGCTTGATTGGGATAACCAGAAGTGGTAAGGACGTGCCATTGGGAGAAGTGCTCTCTTTAGTTCCTTGATAGAAATGGATTGTTCATATGGGAATCTCTATGTGATAGTTTATATATTTTGCATGGTGGAAGGTTAGGATCATTGAAACTCCATCCGAAGAGATCACACAATGCTTGATTGGGAGAAGTGCTCTCTTTAGTTCCTTTATAGAAATGGACTGTTCATATGGGAATCTCTATGTGATAGTTTATATATTTTTGTATGGTGGAAGGTTAGGATCATTGAAACTCCATCCAAAGAGATCACACAATGCTTGATTGGGAGAACTGGAAGTGGTAAGGACGTGCCATTGGTACCACAGACCTTTTTTTTAATTTTATCAAGATAAAGCCATCGGGATCCTACAGCAAAGCATGTCTGTCCCCTTGTATGCCTACATGATTAATTGAGTACTTAGCACAGATTGCATCTCTGGAGACAGTTGTTGACAACCCAGAGTTTTTTTTTTTGGGCAAGAAAAACTATCACCATAGCATTCTTGTGACTGTGACCGCCCAAGTGCTAAATGCAATTTTCTTTTGATTAGTATCATGCCATTGCATCTGGGTCAGAATCAGTAGTTCAATGAGATACTATAATTTCACTGCATATGGTTCTTCATCTTGTTCAAACATACAGAAAACACATCCATACTAAATTCACAGTTAAGCGTTGTAGAGCTTGTTTATGGATCTAATTTTTTTCATTCTTTTTCCTCCATAGTAGTTAACTAACTAGACTATGGGCCTTGGTACAACAGTAAAGTTATTTTTTACCACCTGGGAGACCAGGGATTTTAGTAGTTGACTAACTAATTGGAGATTACCAAGCCTGAGCAGATAACAAGTAGTGCAACACATATGAATGAATTTTTTTTTCTTTTTTAATGAGCCGATGACTTGCTAATAACTTGTTTGACATTCTTTTATTATAGCATACCTGTTACGATAAAAACTAGTTGCCTGTGTCTGCAACTTGTTTGACATTCTTTAATTAAGAACAGAACAATTTGTGAGACGCTGTCTATGTCCAGAAACGAATCTTCATGTGCTGATATGCAGAAAAAAGTTTGATGGCCTGTAGATCTGATTGGTTAGCCTGAGAATTAAACCAATGTCAGTAAAGATGCCTGCATGAATTAACAAGTAGGATATCTTAGTCTCAGATCAGTGTCTTAAGGGTGAAAAAGCCTGAGTTAACTGAGGGTATAACTGATCATTGAGATATAAACACCATGGCAGAATTGGAAAGCATCTAATGTTGGTGAGAATTTCCGTGCACTATGGATCAGGTGCATGGGTGGTCACTCTCCTCTATTGTCTTATTTAGAACTACTCTGATCACCTGCACAAGAAAGAGGCTAAGAAAGGACAAAATAAAAGTTTCTCCCAATATAAATCTCATTGGGATCTGAAAACCATCTAAAATACTTGCTTGCTTCCAAGGAAACAGGTTGTACACTTAATGGCCTACCAACTTATCTTTTTCATTGATCCCATGAACCTCTGTCATGTTTCGAAATGAATACGCATGCAAGAATTGTAACCTGCATGGTTAACAAAATTAAACCTCCAACTTAATCTGAAATAAACTAATGGCACCAAACATAGTCTTATATCAAGTGTATTTAGACAGTAGATGAGCAACTATGCATCCTCTTAGAGTTGGTGTGCTTCAGGGTTGGTTGGTTGGTGACAAGAACAACACAAATTGAAAGAAATGTAGTAAAGCTTACAAATTTGCATAAAAGATAATTGTTAAATTTGCAAATTTTATACATGACTACATTGAGAACACTGAAAATGTGGTCACTAATAGTTTTTTTTTTTTTTTTGTCGTTCAAGTGGTTCATTCATTTTAGTTGGAGCAACTAAGCAATCAAACAACCATATGAAAGAACTAAAAGGTCAATTATTTACAGAAGAAGATACACTGATGTTCCTGGCCTTCTTGAGAAGTCAATCAGCGAATCGGTTCATCCTTCTCCAGGTACATCTTCTCGGTGCTTTCTCGCTTGCTAAGTTTTATTTGTGTTTCTTTTTTCAAAAAATGTAAGTTTATGCATTTTGCTTCTCAAATGATCTTTGTTCTCCATCATCGGTAATCTCTCTCTCTCTTGCTGCTCTTTTACATGTCTTTTTTTTTTTTTTCTTTTCACCATAGCTAGATTGTACACATCATTCAGTTCTCTTTTTATTTTTTCCTATTTAGGTATTTCCTAACTCGATCGACATATACTCTAGAGAAACACAATATTATATCATCAGGGTTTTCAATTCCATGATGAGACATCTTGCTGCTTAGGCTAGAGCTTGGACACACTGATGCTGCTTGAACTCAATTAATCTGGTATGCTACTTTACTTGTTTTTTTATATTTCCTAGATAAAGCAAGAATTTGGTAGTTGCACTGGATATGTGAAAAATAGTTGAAATGATTAAAAATTTCCTGAAACCAGTAGTCTGAAGTATAATTATCTAACTGTAGGCTCAGAACATGTACTTGATTAGTAGAATTATCAACAATATCTTCTTAATCTGCAAACTTGTGAGTTATTCAACACAACCAGTAGTGTGTGTGCCAATGTCATCCTCAATCTGTAAACTCTCACAGTCTGAGGAATTGGCTACGTTGGAGACAAGGGTTTGTCCTAGCACGAGACATAATATACCAGTAGAGAGTTACCTGGGAATAAATGTCCTTGGTGGCTTGGGAAAAGGAAGGGGAGGGGGGATTGGGATCTGTGACTTCCATTGTTGCTGTGCATTGCAAGCCGAAGGAAGTCGCTTAGGAGTGGTGGGAGAGGGGGGGGTTTACCGTTCCCATGTTCTCCATTCATTTACTCCACTCCATGTGCCAGAACATGCATGGAGGATTCAATTCACTCACTCGCTCTGTACAATACAAGAAGCAAAAGAGAGTTGAGTGCTATGTGGAGTCTCTCTCACCTGTCATGAATTGTAGAATACAAAGCTACCTTGTTGGTGATTGATTTAATTTGCTGGTCTTTCTTCTTTTAGAGGTAGAGAGAGAGAGAGAGAGGGAGAGAGAGAGAGAGCAGGGAGGGGACAGAACCTGAGCTGCTTTCGTGAAGGTTCATTCCATGCTGTGTCCTCAAGTTGGCATTATTATTGGGGGGTGAAAGCTTTCCACATGGAAGCGGACTGAAGGAAGCTCCAAAAGTGGTGGTGTTCCTTCTGCTTCACCTCTCTCTTGTCTCCAGCAGATCTGAACTGCCCTCGCCACCACGACTCCTCCTTATGCTTCCTTTCTTGCAGTACACTCCTCCGGTGACTCCTATGCTTTGCATGAAGGCATCGTTTGTTTGTTGCAGCCTCATCAACTTACTAAAATAGCCTTTGCTCCCTTGGTAGATCCTCCTGGTGTTTCCTTCTCTCTCTGTCTTGGGCACCAACCGAAAAAGACATGCCTCACTTTTCATGAGTAAAATCTCACACACCGTCGTAGGTGAATTGCCTCTGCTTCCGCCCATAAGGACGGCGCCGACGCGGGACAAGCCCGTGGAAGGCCGTCCCGATGCTGCCGCCGGAACCGAAGAGGAGGAAGAGTGCGTCACACCCAAGGCGGAAGAGACTGTTCTCAAACCCGTCCTTGTTTGTCCGCCGGCTCCGAGAAAGCCGAAGCCGGCGAAGAGGCTACCGCCGGCTCCTTCCAAGGAATTCCACGCCGTTCCTCGCGATCTTACCTCGGTCTTCCTTCCTCTCCCTCCCAAGAAGAGAATTCGTGTCGTTTGATCTCAAGTTTCTTCACCATCTCCTGTAACCCCCCTTCCCTTCCCCTTCTATTTTGCCCGTGTGCCTGCTAGAAGATTTGATTTCTTTTCTTCCTTAGACGAAACCAAAAGACCGGTCAGAGCAGACGCATTCATCATGCTGCAATGTGTATATATATCAGACAGACAGTTCTCTCGCGTTCATCATGCTTTTACTGGTTCTTCTGCAATCTAACACCGTCGAGGAACCCAAATAATTGCGTCTTGGGAATGCAATCGGTGTTACGGTCCATCATTGTCTGTGCAGAGACAGATGGGAACTTTCTCATCAGGTTATTCTTACACAACCCTCGAAGAGTTTTCGCCGCATCAGTAGTAGTAGCTTCATCCTTCCTTGTAGATTTCTGCATGTTGACAAGAATCCGGCAGGTAGTAGAGATTCCTGTAGAAAGGGCACCATGATTGAACTTTAATGGCTCGGAGAGACACCTTAGGAAGATTGCAGGCTAACGAATCACCAAATATTTGTTTCTTTATTGCTGCCAAATGAGAAGGAAATGGTGTGTCCCCATAGCCGGTCCTGTTTCTGCAATGTTTCCCTCTGTAACGATGGCAGGAATCAACCTAACGTGGGTGAGAGGTGGGTACGGTTTGAGATCCAAGTAATTAGTTCAGGTGTACAGTAAGTAAATGTAGGAGGAGATGGCATCATCATGATGTGATGGGAGGGGGAGTGATCACATGGATGGCAATTAAAAGCTGCAATTGTAGCAGAGGGACGGTGGTGGGGTTGCCCCCCCCACCCACGGATCTCTACAGCTCACTGGTTTTACATCTTTGGTAACCAAGCAAAGCCATCTTTTGAAGCTTTTGGGATTCCCTTTCCAGCTTCCACTACTTTCCACCCTTCCATAGACTTGATGGGTGGCTGGCTGGAATGGATGGAGATGGAAACTGTGGATCTTTTTTATGTTCATGACAGAGAGATCTCTGTGCACCTACTGCTGGTCTTAGCTCGATGAAAGATTTAGTGGGATCTGGATCATAATAGTAATTGACGATAGAACAACAGTTTAGCACCATAGGAAACCTTTGTGTTGTCTTTTAGCTAGCACAGGCTCGCAAATGTAGCAGGAATCTTATGTTGGTTGGCGTACATGAAGAATGACTATTCTGTGTCAGAGATGAGTGAACCAGTGCTTGGTTCTGTTGTTGTACTTGCTTTTTGTCTTGTATCCTTCCTTCCTGCCATCATAATATATAAACCATATCCCATATTTTATATCATTCATGAAGAGTTAGTTAATTATATGTGGGGGATTTCCATAAAATTTGGCCTGCCTCATCTTTTTTGATCCACGAACAGAATAGAAACCGAGACTATGTCAACAATCTCTGCTTTCTTCATTCTGGCGTTGCCAAACACCCCAAAACCTCGTAAATCTCGACCACTTGAGGGTGTGATATGTCCCCTGCAACAAACACATGGGACACTACCCCCTTCACCTGAACACAGCTCCACCCTGGTTTCTTGCTTAGCTCTTTTCTGTGCATCAGCTTCCTGGTTCTTTCAGTTTCGTCCCACATCTCGTCACCAGCAAAAATATTGCTCAACACAACCTGATAGCCCATATTATGTGGTTCCAGTTCAAAGAGCTTCTTGGCTGCATGACTTCCAAGAACACCATCGGAATGAGTCCTACAAGACGCAAGCAGAGCACCCCAGATTCGACCGTCAGGCTCCGCGATCATGCCGGCGATCACATCAAGAGCCTCACCGAGTCTCCCAGATCGGCCAAGCAAGTCCACCAAGCAGGTGTAGTGGCTGATCTCAGGGCTGATACGGTACCTTGTTATCATGCAGTCGAACAACTCGCAGCCTTCTCTAACAAGTCCCGAGTGACTACAAGCAGACAACAAGCTCAGAAAGGTGACACCGTTTGGTCTCACTCCTTCCTCCTCCATCCTGCAGAACAAGTCCAAAGCTTCCTTGCCGAGTCCATGAACTGCGTATCCTTCCACCATCGAGCTCCATGCCACGATATCTTTCTCCGCCATTCTATCGAAACACCTTCGTGCTGAGCCGATGCTCCCACACTTGGCATACATGTTGACAACAGAGGTTCCAAGTGCCGTATCATCCCAGCCACCACCAGCTTCCAGGGTGTTGTTCCTTATCAAGCACCCATGAACTCCTTTACCCCACATCAAAACACCCAAATGCGAGCATGCCATGACCAAACCCCTCAGAGCATCCTTCCTGGGCGTAGATCCAGCTCCTTGCATCCTTTGAAACAAGTGAATTGTTTCCAGGAATTCTCCATTCCCAAGGAAACCCCACATCATGATGCACCACAAGGTGCTGCTCTTCGTTTGAGCTTCTTCATATAACCGGACTGCAAACTCCAGTTCTCCGCACTTAGCATAGAAATCTACCAGAGTAGCATGTAGAACCCCATCTATCTGCCCAGCTTTTACTGCATGACAATGCGCCTTCTTGCCTCCGCGAAGGTCCTCGGACTTCGCCAACGCTGAGAGGAGCGATGTCAGTGTCTCGCTGCTGGGACTCACCTCCATCTTCATCTTCTCGTAACTTTCTACGGCTCCGGAAACGTCTCCCGTGGAAGAGTACATCGATACGAGGATGTTCCATGAGGCAACGCTCCTGTTCCGGATGCCGTCGAACAGTTTCTGCACCACCTGGAAGCAAGACAATTTGCTGAACACGGTCAAGATCGAATTTTGAACCAATTCATGGCCGCCGAAGCCCGTCTTGATCACGAACCCGTGCAATTGGCACCCTCCGACCACGTCTTCCGCGGCGCAGCACGCTCGCAGTAGGACCGCCAGCGTCACCGGGCTTGGCTCCGGTCCTCCCTCCGCTCGCATTCGATGCAGCAAGGCGAAGGCCTCGTCAAAGTCGCCTGCGTGTGCGTAACCGGAGATCAAGGATGTCCAAGACACCACATCCCTCCGACACATTTCATCGAACACCTGACGCGCCGTGCCGACTCCCCCATTTCTGACGTACGCCTCCATCATCGTGTTGCAGAAGTAGACGTCGCCGGCGAAGCCGGCTTTGATTGCAAGACAGTGGATCGCTTCTCCGACCTCGACCCGGCTCGCAAGAGACGAAGCCGCGCGGTTCACGAGGGGAAACGTGTAGTGATCCGGCCGAGCGCCGCCTTGTCGCATGGCGGAGAAGAGGGAGAGGGCGGCGTGGAAGTGGCCGGAATCGACATGGGCTCTTATCATCGAATTCCATCGACGCGTGCTTGGTGTCAGGAACGCCTTCAGCTCCGCGATGGCATTGCTGGATACAGGTCGGCATGCAATCCAAGGGAAGCGGTGCTTGAGAGCGAAGGCGGAGCCCTTTAGGAGCGCCGCGTGGCACATGAACGCCCGTAGGAGTTCCGATGCGGGACGACTGCGGCTTTTCTATGATCGGCTGCGGCGTTTTTACAAAACTATCCTTCCCAAGTTCTACAATATAATTTTGGTTCTTTAGTTTTCTTTATCGTATTAATTAGTCAAAGTAACGAAGTCTTAAATAAGAGTTTCAATATAAAAAATAAAATCTCATTTTTTAGATTTTTCATAACACCTAATTTTTGCCTAATCCCTGAAAATATCTAATCATCTACCATTTCTTTTTTTTTTCCTTCCATTTTTCTTCATATGGATAGGTTTGATATGTTACAATGTAAAAATACTGTAAACATAATAATTTTAAAAATTATATTAAAAAGTTTTATATTATAAAGTGGTTTTTCGATATTACTGAAAATATCACAACATAGTATAAAAATATTATAATTGGACAAGTCCATAGAAAAAAAAAAGAAAAGGGATGGATGAATGGTTATTAAATGAAGGATATTTCAGGTATTAAGTAAAAAAAATGATATCAGGGAAATTCTAAAAATAACAAAAAATCCACCATATTCATATGCATTAAATTGTTATTTGAGGTGCAAATGGC
Source organism: Ensete glaucum (assembly GCA_021527575.1). NCBI lineage: Eukaryota > Viridiplantae > Streptophyta > Magnoliopsida > Zingiberales > Musaceae > Ensete > Ensete glaucum. The sequence continues at coordinate 3,935,588 of CM038551.1, read as the reverse complement.
AATCAACTTACAGAGATTGACTGCAATGCTAAATCTAATTATAGGGTCAAGAAATATGAAAATAGTTGTGTTTATATATAATACCACCAAATTAATGCAACGGGAAAATTGATGGATTGAGGCGTTGACTCGCGAGCTGCCCGAGTCACAGCTTCCGATCGAAGTCAACGATGTGGTCGTCTTCCCCACATGGATTTCTCCTTTTACTCTTCGACACATATAACTTTCCTCCATATTTCTTGCTATAATAAACTCTTAATTGCAGAAATTTCGACCCATTTGGCTTTTGTTAATCCAAATTCCCAAGTTCTTGTCCATAATAATTATAAATAGTTTTAGAAGGCCATTATAGATGAATCCATTTTTTTATTAAACAGCAATAACTCTTTAGGCATCTTGAAAATAAAGGAGTGTTCGAGAAAAACCAACTGTTCTCACTAATTCTTTTTTTTAAGCTTCACGAGATGGCACTAATAAATCGATAAGTCTCGATTATTTCGAATGATATATATGTAAAAAAAGCTAAAAAAGAATACCAAACAAGCGACAAGCGTAATGACGGCATGCGTTACGTGATGGCAACCACATAAGCAATGCAAGCACGCAAAGGAACGATTGAAGTGACCTCTCGCGCACAAACACACACAAATGTATGATTTATTACAACTATTTTTTGTCTTTTTAAGTTTTGAATTATTATAGCATATGAATGTCCCTTAAATAGTATTAAGATCGTCCAAATATTCACATCTGAAAAAAAAAAATATAAAACCATTAGATCAATTAAAATTCTTTTTCTCGAGACGTGTAATTTTTTTTGGGTACCAACCTATGCATATGCATTCATACAAAATGTGTGTTTGTCTTTAACTTACACACTCTTTCAAGAACTTATGCGAGGATTAAGAATATTTTAGATATTAACTATGGTTAGTTTATTAATTAATCTAATAATTTTATATTATATTATATCAAAATTAATAAGGGTAAATATGTAGGGTTAAATATTCGAGGCTTAGTATTCACAATCCCCTCTTTAGACAACTCCATTCTCTTTAAAAATAATAAAATAATAATTTATTATAATTTTTTATTTTGTTCGATATCGTTCGCTTTCTTTCAGAGAATAAGAAGAGGATAAGAAAAAAAATTTAAAAAAAATGATATATGTCAAAAATATAGTTTAAAAATATTAATCTTTTTATTAAAAAATATATGATGTAAATTGTAAATAGTAATCTCTAAATAGTTTTATTTCTTGAAATTATAATATAAAAAATCATTCATTTATTCAATTCTTTTACACTTTTTTATCTTCTACTTGAAACCCACCGCCGCCTCCCCCCCCCAACCATTAATCTTCTGCTTCCTCCTCGACTTCTCTTTCCCATTGCCAGCGATCGAAACCAGAGTTAGGCGTCTCCTCTCCCTCTCGCTCTCTCTCTCTCTCTCTCGGGGTGAAGGATCTCTTCATCTGCCCTCTTTTCTTTTTGCCTTTTCGAGATTGGTTTCGTTGATCGACGTGGTAAACGTTTGTGGGGGGTTTTGGATGTCGATTGCAGGCGGTGAATTTGGTCGCGGTGGGGATCGACGGCTGATTCGAGTATGAGGAAATCGGGCATGGGTTTCTTTCCAGCCTGATCGGATCGGCCTTCTTGTTTCGTTGGTTTCGGTGGGATCTTCCCTCACTTTGATCTTTGTTTGGGGTGCCAAGGTTTCGGAGGGAAGATGGGGTATTTGAACTCCATCAGCGGGCTTCAAGCAGACGGTGCTCCGGTCAGCGGGGGAGGACTCAGGTCTCGGTCGTTTATTCCCTGTGAAGTCGTATCTTGGCTTCCGACATTCTTGTTTTAGATTTGTTCCTGTTTCGTATTTCGTGCGATTCTTGATCTTATGCTAGTTTTCACTTCATATATTTTGAGTTCTAATTCGAAGACAAATTAACTAGTTATTGGAAGAGATTTATTTTTTGATGTATTCGCAGTCATTTATTCCTTAATAATTCAATATTTGTTAGATCCTTAATAATTGACAAACAAGTTATAAGATGGTTCGTCAGATATGGATGTGTGAACTTACATGGGAAAACATGGTTCTTTAACGCTAGATAAATTCATAGAACTGCATACTATCAGTTAATTGTGGTGCTTGAATCTGCAGTTGATAATGTTGCCTAAAGTAGGCTGTAAAGAAACATCCTACTCTTGTGTGTCAATCTAACATTACAACTCATGCTTATTTCTTTCAAGACAGTCAAGATGGGAAGTTTGGTTATGGGTATGCAAGCTGTCCAGGGAAAAGATCTTCAATGGAAGACTTCTATGAGACGCGAATTGACAGTGTAGATGGAGAAATTGTTGGCTTGTTTGGGGTCTTTGATGGTAAAATTTTTTCTGTATTTTGTTGTCTTTGTTTATGTTTAGTATGTCTTATATTTTCTTTTTCTTGTATTTGAAAATTTTTGGTAAAACTTACATAGAAAACCCATTCATTCATTAATTTGCTTCTTTCAAATCCTTTTCTAGGGTAAATTTCTCTCGTGGACCGTTGCTTATACCATCCTAACGTGAGACTTTGATGCTTTGATGAGTGGTTGTGTAGGTCACGGCGGTGCCCAAGTAGCAGAGTATGTTAAACAAAACCTCTTCAGCAACTTACTCGGGCATCCAAAGTTCATTACCGATACTAAGTCGGCCATAGGTGGTGCTGATTTGCATTTATTACGGTCAAAGAGCTTTTAAAGAAAAATAATATTTGGCTTATGGAATTCATCTGTACTGTTACCTTCAGCTGATGCATACAACCACACGGACGCAGAATTTTTGAAATCTGAGAACAGCCAGAACCGAGAGGCAGGTTCAACTGCATCCACGGCCATCCTTGTTGGTGATCGTTTGCTCGTTGCAAACGTTGGGGACTCTAGAGCCGTCATATGTAGGGGAGGATATGGTAGGCCCCACATCCTGGAATCAGTTCTCTTACCATCAATTACGTGTAACGGATTTCTGTACTTCATCTAGAACTAAACCAGCTCAGTTTAGATGGAATTTACTGCATTTTTTTTACTTACTGTATTTTGACAACCCAACCTATTTAAGAGCAATATTTAGAATGTGACACCAGTGACATCTAGGTTCTTTAGATATATGTATGTTCTAGACCAACAAAATTTTGTGGCCTTCTCTTGATCCTGCCAAATGCTATAGGTGCTGTGTATGTCTCCGTTGTACTATGCAGTTTGAAACAAATAATCATATAGTTTCAGATTCTTCAAAAATCTAGTAATATAAAAAGTATATACAGGAAAGAGAAAGCAAACATATTCCTGTTTGGATTCACAGAATTTAAGCCTCAATTTGGAGAATTGAACCTGTGAACAAATCTTCAGAAATGGGTGAAACTGCACACTTATGATGATAAATGAGGATTTAAATTGTTGATAATGGATGAGGTGTTAAACTTCATTATGCTCTTGTATTGCATATACTCTTTTTGAACTGAGATTTGAAGATTAATAGTTTACTATAAAGTTAAACAGGATTGGAAATTTGATATTAAGTTATCCAATATTTACATATAGAATTATTTAAATAACAATAATCACTTTCTTATGCTACTTCTATAAGCCATTGCACTTAATGTCTTTACAGCTTATCGATGCTACAGTAGTTTCATAGCTAGATACTTTTGGTGAAATTGTATACTAATAATTTAGTCATGTTATCTTGTCTTTAATGTATGATCTAAGAACTATTTTTTAATTCATCACTTGGAGTGTTGTTCCTTTATTGATGAAAATTTCCATTTAGCACTGTACATGGTAGGTTGACATCATTTCAAATTTATTATTCTAGGATCTTTTTGTTGAATCTCGGATTTTGATGATGAAATCAATTGATGAAGTTATGATCTAATGAGCGTTTGAGTGACGCAAGACTAACTTCGATCATGGAAAGACAAATCGATTAAAGCATGAAGAATCAGACGTTGGGCAGGAACGAAACATGTCAGAAGATTAGACGTTGGGTTGGAGGACTGGTCGACGTGCCGGAAGGACTTCATGTCGTGAGTTCTGGCATCAAGCTAGAAGGTTTGGGCATTGCGCTAAGAAGATCGGATGTTGCGGAGATCAACATGTCGATGGATCAGACAATACGTCGAAAGAGAGGACGATGCGCTGAAGGGTCGGATGAAGCATCAGATGAACCAATGACATGCCAGACAACATAGAATTCATGCTTTGTAATTGGTTGTGTCTTGATCGAAGTAGTTTAGGTTGTAATTAAGTTGGTTTTGAGTGAAACTTTGTCAACTCAATTAGAGACCCATTGGGCTTGATCTGGGGCTGATTTGGGCTAATTGGGAGGCCTATTCAGTGACCCAAAGATGGGTCAGGCGGTGGAATCGCCTATGAGCTGCCAACACAGTTTTCTAGCCTATCAGGTGGTGGGACCGCCCAGGGTGGCGGTAGTACCACAAGCATTAAATTTGTGAGGCAGTGGTATCGCCCAACGCTAGTGGTGGTACCGCTCGTACTTGAAAATTTCGCGGATTTGAATTTTGGCTCTAAGATTTGAAGTCATTTAGGGTCTATATATACCCAGTTATTCTTGCTTGGGATAGTAAGAAAAGAGAATAAAAACTTGTGTTTTGTAGTGAGAAAACCTTATTGGAAAGTTTAGTTCCCTCTTCTAGAAGCTTAGAGGTTATCCTAAAGGAGAGCGTGAGATAAAAGAGGGTTGTAAAGGTTCTCCCCTGAGCTTGTGAAAAGGAGAAAGAGTTGTAAAGGGGTAAGTTGATCTTCGCCCGTTGAAATAAGATCGATAGTGGAAGTTGGTGGCCTTGAGGGAAGAGGAATCGGGAGTGGATGTAGATCATGTGGACTGAACCACTATAAATCTGGTGTGCTCTTTTTTTTTATGCCCTTTCATTACTATTGTTCACTGATATGCTTGCTCACTACTCTTACGAACATTTTTAAGTTAAACGCATTTCCAACATGAGTTTGATCAAATGAGTTTTCAAATCGACATAATTTTTTGTCAACACTAATTCACCGTCGGGCCCCCAGTCCACATTATGTTGGTTATGTTTCTTAGATTCTGGAATTCACCTTTGTTGAAACCATCTAATCATAGACTTCAACGATTAGGAGTTGACTATTCATGCCAATAACCAAACAGGATGACAATGGAAGTTGTTGTTTCCTTAATCTTGAAGCTTGTCATTAGCATATTTCTCCATTTTTTTGTTTTGTTCAGTGTTAAAGAATAAATTTTTTATATGGAACTTTAGGTAGATATTATTGTGTCTCCATTATTTTATCATGTCAAATTTACTCATTTTTACAAAAAAATCATCCCTCATGTATGTAGAGCTTGATAGTAAACATTTTACATATTTCCATGATAATCATCTGTGATCTACCATTTGCTTTTGTTTGGATGTTTGCTTGCCCATGTGATCATCTCATGGTTCCATATGTGGTCATCTTTAGTTTGCGATTATTGCCTTCTAACTAGATTCAAATTTATGTTTGATTTATGAATGACAATAAACACTGCTGTGTGGTGCTGTTCACATCCTTGTTGTCATTGAATCATGTTGTTTATGTTTGTTCTTATGCCTGTTGAGGTTGTTCTGTATTCTTTATAAGATATCCATGCAATCTCTTCTCATTTCAATTGATTGGGGGCAAAAATCAATCTAGATTTTGTTGCATCACTCAATCTGGTTGTTTTGAAAATTGGAACTATTAAAGATTTTTTTGTTAAGCATAATAAAAAGCTGCTTGTGGTTCCAATTTTCGTTGTTTCTTCCCACTTTTTCTTTATTAAAACAAGTTTGGCATCTCAACTTGTGCTCAATTAAGACAGAAGTTTGTTATATTAATGTATTCTATGAACCTCTTGCTACAAACATCTGATTCTTGCTATTTGAATGGCATAAGTTGCGACGGGTTCTTTTCTGAGGCAAACAGTTGTGGCAAGTTCTTGTAGAGCACCCATTTTACTTGCAAGTTATGTTTCTTTGTTCTTACAATATATTGCAAAAGCAATTTTCTGATCATGCCAGTGTAGTTGACCAAATGAACTTCTGGGTGCTTCATAATTTAGAGTAGAAAAGTCTTTTGTTCCCCATACAGCAAGTTTTGCTTCTAGCTCGTGCAGTCAGTAGATTGCAATGGCAATTCTTCTGATTTCTCTGTAATTTAGAGAAAGAAACCTTTTGTACCTCGTGCATCATTGTTAAAAGCCACTTGTTGGTGCTTTGAACAAGAGAGACCTGGCAAATCAACCTGTTGTGGAACTTAGTTGATGTGAGGTCTCGTAATTAAGAAAGCCACTTGTTGGTGCTTTGAACAAGAGAGACCTGGCAAATCAACCTGTTGTGGAGCTTAGTTGATGTGAGCTCTCATAATTAAACAGATCACACTCTGTTTTGATAGTGTTTAAGTTGGAGATGATTTGCTCTGGATGTGCTTGAAGAATGTCTACAATGTACTCTTGTTTTTTTTTTTTTTTTTTTAACAAAGTCAGTATCTGAAATAGAATACAGTCACTAGAATCTTGTATCGACTTATTGAGATTTTTAAAAGTTGAGTCCTTTACTAGGAACTCGCTCAATGCTATTTTTGTAACTTTTGCAGCTATAGCTGTCTCAAGGGATCACAAGCCCGACCAAACAGATGAGAGGCAAAGGATTGAGGATGCCGGAGGCTTTGTAATGTGGGCTGGTATTTGGTCTCCTCCATCATTTGTTATTAGTTTAGATCGTTTCGCTATTTTGATACTGGTCAACTGTAACTGCAGGGACATGGCGCGTCGGTGGTGTCCTTGCCGTTTCTCGTGCATTTGGTGATAGGCACCTGAAGCAGTTTGTCGTCGCAGATCCAGAAATTCATGTTTGATTGATCTCTCACCTATCCCTTTATTCCTCCTATGTTATCATCTTCAAGACTATAGTAATAATGCCTTTTTTGACTGCTTCGACCACTGTTGAATGCAGGAGGAAGCCGTTGATGGATCTCTTGAATTCCTCATCCTTGCAAGCGACGGATTGTGGGATGTTGTCACGAATGAGGTACTTTAAAAAGAAGAAGAAGAAGAAGAAGAAGAAAAAAAAAGTAGGTGCCTGAAATATCATCTCCGAAGATTGAACCCTTTCTTTTTTCATTTGGTTCCCAATTCAGGAGGCGGTAGCGATGGTCAAACCCCTACGAGATCCAGAGCAAGCAGCAAAGAAACTGTTGCAGGAGGCCTACCAAAGGGGCAGTTCTGACAATATCACTTGTGTCGTCGTACGTTTCTTGGCTGGCATTGGTAACACAACCGAGCAGTAATAGGTAAAAATTGTCTGCTTAATCTTGTTATCTGTCTGTAGTAATAGTTTCATGGATTTGGAGGTCAATAAAAAAAAGATACTTTTTTGCTTTACCCAAAACTATTAGCAAAAAGACTATACACAAATGCTTAGTGGAGTCTGTGTCTGTATCATGCTGTTTTCACGTTTCAATAAGATTGTTAGGTCAGAGTGTACCTAAATTTCTTCCTGAATAGTGGTTTATGTGAACCTAAATTTCTCCGTTTTTATTCCATTCGTTCGCTCAATTCAAAATTTATTGTTTACTCCTACAATTAGTTGCAGAATGTAATAAAATGAAGTAATTTTGCTTGCTCTATAGTAGCCATCATCGGATTCTCCACGTGTGTCGTGGACAACCTTTCTCAAGTCGGACACAAAAGAAAAAGAAAAAAAAAAAAAAAGAACACCGACCGATTGACCGAACAAGTTGGGTCTCCTCTCTCTCTCGCTTTCCACACAAAACCAGTTTTTTTTTTTTAATGCTTTGTCTAACCCATGTTCGATTTGTTGTCGTCTGCAGTCCACCGCCGACGCCGCTGGCCGCAACGCCACGGATGAAAAGTTGTTGGCCCACCAAGGGAAATGGATGGGTGCCGAAAGCGGCGTTCGAATGTGGATTCTGGCGTTTCTCTTTTGTCGACGACAACCGTAGAGATGCCACAACGTCGAAGCTGCTGCTGCTGCTGCTGCTGCTGCCTCGCTTCTCCTCCCAAGTAAGTAGGTAGCTCTTTTCTTTTCTTGGCCCATTGCAGGCTCTGGGATAAAAAGAAGAGACCCAAGCATGATACTTCCTCCTCCGTGCGCTCCCCACCTGCAGCAGCCTCAGTCAGGCCGTGTGGTTCAAAGTACGTGCGGCTGCGAGTCAAGTTTCACATGGGATATGGTACAAAGTTGCCGATGGCGACAAAATGGCACTCGTACACCCCGTCTCTGGAGGTTGGCCAATCGCTGGGCTCCACGATTCTGTCAGCTGTCCGCCACTTCCCGCTCGTCGTCATGGAGCACTCACTAAGGTCGACCCTGACGAGGGCCGGTGGGCGGCGGACTCCAGTCGTCCCCGATCGCGACATTTAGGTTTATAATGGAGTGAGAGTGTGTGTGTGTGTGTGTGTGTGTGTGAGAGAGAGAGAGAGAGAGAGAGAGAGAGAGATGGCGTTGGAGTGGGAGTGGAACTCGATATGGCAGTTGTTTGCGACGCTGGTGTTCCTCCGGACGGCGTACAGGGACTTCCTTCCCCCGGAGCTCCACCACTTGGTCAGCTTCCTCCTCCGTGGCCTCATGGCCCGCTTCAACGCCGACATCAAGATCGTCGTCGATGAGTACGACGGCTCCTACACCAACGAGCTCTACAGCGCCGCCCAGGCTTACCTCGGCAGCCACTGCCTCGACGACGCCCCCGTCGTCCGCCTCTCCAAGCGCCACGACTGCCCCCTCCCCACCGCCTCCCTCCCCTCCTACCACACCACCCACGACTCCTTCCAAGGTATTCCCCTCCAGTGGAGCTCCGTCATCGAGCGCTCCTCCTCCTCCTCCTCCTCCTCTTCCCCCAGCCGCAGCAGCTCCCTCTCCTCGGACCATCGCTACCTCGAGCTCTCCTTCCACAGCCGTCACCGCGAGGCCGTCCGTTCCCAGTACATCCCCCACGTCCTCGCGGAGGCCGAGCGCATCCGCCTCCGGGCCCGGGAGCGCCGCCTCTACACCAACCGCTCCATCGTCTACGGCGACGACCACCGTAACCCCTGGTCCCCCGCCCCCTTCTCCCACCCCTCCACCTTCGAGACCCTCGCCATCGACCCGGTTCTCCGCGACGAGATCCGCGACGACCTCCTCCGGTTCGTCAGCCGCCGGGATTATTACTCCCGCGTCGGCCGCGCCTGGAAGCGGGGCTACTTCCTCTACGGCCCGCCCGGGACGGGCAAGACCAGCCTCGTCGCCGCCATCGCCAACCTGCTCGAGTTCGACGTGTACGACCTAGAGCTCACCGCCGTTCACTCCAACACCGTCCTCCGCCGCCTCCTCGTCTCCACCAACCCCAAGTCCGTCGTCGTCATCGAGGACGTCGACTGCTCCCTCGACCTCAGCGACCGGAACAAGAAGAAGAAGAATAAGAATAATAAGAAGTCCAAGCCCGATTCGGACACCGAGGAGCGCGAGATGGACCCTTCGGAAGGCGGTGCCGGCCGTGGGACGTCGTCGGTGAACCTCTCCGGCGTTCTAAACTTCGTGGACGGCCTGTGGTCGTCGTGCGTGGGGGAGCGGCTCATGATCTTCACCACCAACCACCCGGAGCGGCTCGACCCGGCCCTGCTCCGGCCGGGCCGGATGGACCGGAAGATCCACCTGTCCTACTGCTGCCCGGCAGCCTTCCGGATGCTGGCAAGGAACTACCTGGAGATCGGGGAGGAGCACGAGCTGATGGCGGAGGCGGAGGCGCTGCTAGCGGAGGTCGACATCACCCCCGCGGAGATCGCGGAAATGTTCATGCGGTGCGACGGGGAGGGGAAGGGCGCGGACGCAGCGATGAAGAAGGTGATACGGGAGATGCGGCGGCGGAAGGCGGCGTCTCCTCCTCCGGCGCGCGGGCCCGCTGCTGCGTTCGGGTCGGGGCTGGAGAATGGGTTCCTGCTCGGATGCGACTCCCGCATGCGTGGCGACGACGATGCGCACTAGTTTGACCGTGAGACTTGGTCAAATCAAATCTATTGGACCGCTGTTGCCGCATTGAGTCGGCTCAAAAGTGCTACCGTCGTGTTCTTCTTAATAGCTATATCAATAAAATGCCAAGTTTCCTCCCATCATGCAGTGACGCGGACATGCACTCATCATGGAGCTCAACTCACCTACATTACATACACGCACACTTCCCGATCGATCCAACTCCTGTGTTCGTTAGGTCAGTCATTAATCTAAATTTCCATTCGTAGTCATCGACTGCCTATGACTAGTTCATCTGAAACTTTTGATGCGGTGAATGCGACAGATTCTATAGATTTATATTCCTAATTATGTGGATTTGGAATCCGACCAACACCACTTTTGTTGCGTGAATGACCAGATTTAGACATCTTTAGATATAGTATTATTTGTTTTTCTTTGTAGATGGCTAAGCTGAGAGTATGTGATGTTGAAGTGATAGTTTCCGCGACTAAACTATATACGATGTGTGGCTGATTGATCGACGAGAGATTGATGCATTGACACCGCATCACCTCCGTGGAAGTTTTAATGCATCTGTGATGTGATGGAATAAAATAAATCTGTACACTGACAAATAGGCGTCTAAAATTAGAATCACATATAACATCAGTATTTATATAAAAAATATTTCCAATACCAAAAAAATATAAAAATAAATAATTTCATTATAAAAATAATAAACGTATACATCTCGAAATATCTTGTCCAAAAACTTGTTCAAATATCCTCTGCCCTCAACTTACTTAACCATTTTTTAGATTCTATCCTAGATTAAAAGAGAAATAATTTAATGATTGATATGACTTGTGGATTATTAAGATCTATCATGGACTAAATTAATGGGCCATATACTCAATATCTTAAACATCTCATGAGGTGAATGGAAGGCCACCATCCTCTTCTATCTTTTCTTTTGTCTTCAGGCTTTTCTCATGAAAATTTTGAAAGATATTTTATTGGAATTGATTCTTCCATTAACTCAGATCAGATACATAGAAATCATATTTACTTTTGAAGATATTTTCTTCGATGTATGACGGTCGGATTTTTGTTTCTTGATATTATGAAAGATTGTTTTTATATATTAGCTTGTGATTATTTTATCCATTCATATTTTCTGTTTCGTTTTCTTGTTTATTTTGATGTCTATTTGGTCGTCTTCGTCTCTCTCTCTCTCTCTCTCTCTCTTCTTTTGTTGAGCTGAACGAATGCCTGCGGTAGAAAGGTGTTTTCTTCCTAATCCAATGAGCTGAGATGGTAGACATCTCAGGCCATTCATGTCTTAACTCCTCCACTAATCCTCCTCAGTAACCTACATGTTGTGTTCGTAGATAAGGCGACAGATTTCTCTAAGCTTTCAATTCTTGTCATGGATAAAATATAAACAAATGTTGTCCTTCATGAAACTTGAAATTTTCTTTATGGGATGTGTAGTTTCACGCTGTCAATATTTCTAGATGATGGATTTCCTCGAGAATATCCAAAGAACTCCATGAGAAAGAGAACAGCCGATGAACACAGAAATGGTGGCTTATCACAACAGTTGAAACATCATACAGCACAGCACAGCACAGCAGTGCGCAGGGTTTCTGAGCTTTACACCCTCCTCTCTGCAACCTACAACAAGAAAGCTTAAAGATACTACTTTTGTTTTCTGCACGACTCGACCTTCCCAGGCGTCCACGTAACTGATATGAAAAGGAGAAAGACGAGCTACAGAGCAGGAGCTTCATCTTCATCTTCATCTTCTTCTTCTTCTTTGATGTTTCCTTCACCTGTTGTGTAAGGGATTCGGGCCAGTGGGTACGACCCGCTTGTCATCATCAACGGTGCTATCGTTCTGCTTGGCTCGAACAAGAAGGCCACATAATCTAATCTTCTTCGATCGGCAGCGATGGAGGCCGCCGGTGGCAACTCTGGCCGCTGCCGTTCTGTTTTCTGGTCTCTTGCCTACTCCCGTTGCATGGCCGCTGTTCCCATGGACCTCTCCAGCCAACCCCTGCGAGAAGATGCCAGCGATGACCAGAATTAAGCACGTAACCAAGGCGGTCGGAGCCCCCTTCTTCCTCATCCCTCGTCCCCTATGCCGACGCCATGATCAGAGTGGTAGAAACATGAGGCGGATCGTGAGATGCACGAAGGTGTATGTGCCTGTGTGTGTATGTGAGTGAGAGAGTGAGAGAGAGAGAGAGAGAGAAAGGAGAAGAAGAATAGGAAAGCAAAAGGAGTCAAGAGGGCAATAACTGGTGTTCCTCGGATTTGGAGTTCCATATGTGATGCAAGGCTTTACAGCCCTCGATCAGTAGCTCCACCAAACCCCATTAATGGATCTTCAATTCTCTTGCTGGCAGAGAATTAAAGAGAGAGAGAGAGAGAGAGCTTGCAAGATCCGTATACATAAAAGACTGGGGAGTGGAATCGAAAGATAGGGTATGATAGGATCCGTTCCATTCCTTTCATTTGTCCTCTCTTCTCTTCTCCCCTATTGGTAAATCCCGCGTGCTACCTTCGAGCTTGCATGCATTTAGGGTTCTGACTAAGAAACCGAAGAGTAGGGTTTTTCCGGTGAAGCAGTAGAGGAGGTCAGCAGGGGAAACGAAGAGGGGGCGAGAAGAGAGATTGAGATCGCTGGAGTTGGGGGCAGACAAAGCCACTGGTGGAGAAGCGGTGGGGTTTTAGTCTTCTTCTTCCTTCTGCAGTCGTCTCTTCCATTACTACACTGTACTGCCTGCGCCAACCCAACACCACTTTCACTGTGCACTCCTCGTGCTTGCTTCGTCTCCAACACACTTCCACGAGATCTATGCAGGTCGTGACGTTGACCATGGTTTGAAGTTGACCGACCGACCACTTGAATCCGAGGATGACAAGAAGAGCAGACCATATAAGGTCAATAAGACTTTTAGATTTGTGGACATGCACCCTAAGATTCGTGCAAACATATCCAAAATGTGGAAGCCAGTTGATGCAGTTTGGATCTGCAAACTAATACAGTCCTCCCTTTTTTACAAAAAAAAACTAAAGCATTTCTGCAATAAGAAATAAATAAAATACAGTGATCCTTTTTTTAAAAATCTAATACCTCGAATATCCCAAGTCACATAACGTAAACCAGTGTTTTTATATTGTACTGTAGTATTTTTAATGATAATAGAAAAACACTATAACGTAAAACAAAAAATATATATCTTATATATTTCACTTTGGACTTGATATGACAGTGGACCAGTGGCCACTCCACTGTGCTGCTGTGTGTGTATCTCATCAGGGGTGAGTTCAAAGCCTCTGCAACCTCTTCAATGCTTGTGTAGGAGTGGACCCTCCTAGTTTAATTACACACATTATTAGGTGCAATTTTTTACATTCAAATCACCATCCCCAACTATTTCAAAAGCCAATTCCACCATTTAAATCAACACTATATCAATTTTTCATGTGTTTATATCAGATATTGAAACATTTAAGCCAATAAAAAACAAGCATCTAAGCTGGATTTTGTTGGTTACCTCTGGCTCCTGCCTCTTATTCTGACACAAGCCATGCTGGATTTACCTGTACGACCAGCAGAGACTTAAAGATATATATATATATAGAGAGAGAGAGAGAGAGAATGCATGCTTTTAATATAACAAGGCCACGATTACATTAAATATCATTAATTGCATCAAAGTTCCACAGTAATCATAAGTGGCCACAATTTGACATCTGCTGCATCAAAGTAGATAAAGCCACCGGACAGTACTGCTTTGCATGCATCTAATGCTTCTCCCCGATGGCTTTCAAGGCATGTGGGAGCCTCCCCACTTTATTATACAAATTAATAACTCGAATCATTATGCACGTACAAACTATTGCGTGGTGAAATGGTGAATGCTTCCTCCAAAACATTGTGGTAAGTATATTCTACCCAAATGTGTCATTTTAATGTGCCAATAATAAGTTCGTAGCAATACGGATTGCAAATTATTAGGAGCAGCAATGGTTTGCTTTTGGTTTCGTGCCGTATCAGACGCAGTGGTTGGGACGTCTCCTTATACGCCAGCGAGGAGAGAGAGGAACTCTACCACATTGACTAAATTACCCCCTGCCCCCTCATTAATGACCTCGACTGCCACACGCCTTTACGTACCATACGTCGTCGTACCACCATTTCTTGTGTCATAATTGTTACAAAACATTGGTGCAATCATCCATTTATATATATTATATATATATATATATATGTTATATAAGTCCTTTTGCTTTATCAAAAGCTGGTCGTTGATCACGAGAACAACACACAAGCATAATTAATTAGGCAACTTAATTGTCACGTGCCAATAGCATGGTATGTACGTTCGTACATGGGAGGCAGCTTCCACAGATCACGAAATCTAATCCACTTCATTAACTACTAAAATGATCTCAGTGGGATTAATCATCGGTATCATATTAAATTAAAGTGGGGGGATTTGAAGAGTAGGTGAAGCACACTCAACACGCGGAATCAAGCTTCTCCCCGTCCACGTTATCCTTTTAATGAGCCGCGTCCACACCACACCGTAACACACATACACCCACCTGTCTCCAGTCCACTGCCAGCTCACAGCTGGCTATCATCCAATCACTGCTCTCCGCATCTATAAGTACTCCCCATCACCACCACCGCACTCCTCATCAGCTTCTTCCCATCCCCCTCTTGCCTCTACACCACACTCTCGCAGTGATGGCCGTGCTTTTGGTGGTGGGGCTTTGCTCCCTGGTGGCCGTCGCCGCTGCTGGTAATTTGTACCAGGACTTCGACGTCACCTGGGGCGATGGTCGCGCCAAGATCCTCAACAATGCCCAGCTCCTCACCCTCTCCCTCGACAAGACCTCTGGCTCCGGCTTCCAGTCCAAGAGCGAGTACCTGTTCGGCAAGATCGACATGCAGATCAAGCTCGTCCCCGGCAACTCTGCCGGCACCGTCACCGCCTACTACGTAAGCTCCTCGCCCTCCCCCTCCCCCTCCCCCCCCGACCCATGACTGTGGTTGCCGGAGATGATGCAGATGTGGCCCTCTGTTCTTGCAGCTGTCTTCTCAGGGACCGACTCATGACGAGATCGACTTCGAGTTCCTCGGCAACCTCAGCGGAGACCCGTACACTCTCCACACCAATGTGTTCACCCAGGGGAAGGGGAACAGGGAGATGCAGTTCAAGCTGTGGTTCGATCCCACCAAGGATTTCCACACCTACTCCATCCTGTGGAACCCGAGACACGTCATGTAAGACCTCAACGATGAGCTTATCACGAGGTGTAGATTTCTCACCATGGGTTCTGCGATGGTTTCAGCTTCATGGTCGACGGCACTCCCATCAGAGACTTCAAGAACCTGGAATCGAGGGGCATCGCCTTCCCCAAGAACCAACCCATGAGGATCTACTCCAGCCTCTGGAACGCCGACGACTGGGCGACCAGGGGCGGGCTGGTGAAGACGGACTGGAGCAAGGCACCCTTCGTCGCCTCCTACAGGAACTTCAACGCCGACGCCTGCGTCCGGGGAACCTCCAAGTGCGGCTCCACCAAGAGCGGGTGGTGGAACCAGGAGCTGGACTTGACCAGCCAGGGGAGGATGAGATGGGTTCAGAAGAACTACATGATCTACAACTACTGCAACGACGCCAAGCGGTTTCCTCAGGGCCTGCCGCCGGAGTGCTCCATTGCCTGAACCGGGGAAGCAGATTAAAATAAGATGATTCTTTATTCATTGTCGTCCTATAAATACTGCTGTTCGTGTAATAATAATCCATGTTCTCAGTGTAGAAGCCAAGCCATGATCTGAACCTGCGTAATAAACCATGTTCTCAGGGTTTGTGAATCAGGTTCAGTTGGCTTGGTCTTTGAGGAGAACTTGTGTTTCCTATGTTTAAGGAGGATACAATCTTCTTGATCACCACCAAAACCACAACTGTGTTGCCTCGTTTCATCAGACTTGCGTAAACTTCTGTTTTCAGATGTCAGTATGCGACTAACTCTTCTTCTTCATCCTCCATGTTTCCACGACCTGTGTCAACGTTCGCGGCACAATGGAAGAAGGTGCTTGAGGAAACGACTCTTTGCTAATATACGTGAACAAGTTGATGTCAAACATTAGATAAGCTTCTACAAAGCTGGAATATACTCGACAAGCGCCAACAGTCTTTGGGTTGCTTAGCCATTGACGAAAAGAAAGGGACCATTTCCGGGGGCTTCAACACCACCTTTCAGATTCTTTATCCACTGGCAAAAAGTCACCGAAGGTGTTCGATCTGAAGCGCCATACGAGTTGATTGGTGGGAAGAGGGAAGACAACCTGGAAGACCTTGGCCTGTGCAGCAGCTTCTGCTCTAGTTCTATCTTATAACATGACTGATGGAAGAAGACTCATCACTCCCAGTGAGAACCACCTTATTCCAAACCAGAAATGGATAGACATGTCTTCCTCCACCCAAACTTGGAGCGTGTTGAGACGAAACAACCAACAGTGGATCAATGACTCCCACTGTCGGTGTATGGAGGCAGCAGGAAGGTTCACCAGCAAAAGCTGGCCCCGGAAAAAGAAGCTCGTCACCTTCCTTATCTTGGATTTCTGCTGCATGACCTTTCAGAAACACGTATCTCCCTACAGTCTGTTGCCAACTCATGGCAGATCACTCCAAATGCCTTCTGCAACCCCACCATTTGTACCTCCATTGCATCATCTTCTATGAGATGCCACGCACCAGATTCCCTATTGCTCCCAACACATCTCCTTCTCTCACTCATTTGCCACTTTCGTAAGCCATAACTTGTCATCTCTGCTCCCCCATGGCCATTGTTACTCATTTCACCGAGCTGATCATTAGCATCTGTAGTATAGCCACACACACAGAGAGAGAGAGAGAGAGGAAGAAAGGGTGTTAGGAAAAAGAAAAGGGAGAAAGGGTGTGAGATATAGTTAGTACTAGCATCGTCTATTGTATCCTCTTTATATTATGATTTAAGAAGTTTAAAATAATATATAACTATGATTTAACATTCTTTTAATTCAAATTTAACATATAAAAACTTATATATACAATTGCATATGACTGTTAATTGAAATCTTAATTGACACCAAAGCAATATTTCAAGTATTTTATATTTTTCATGTATTTTTTAACTCAACCTAATTTGTGTTACAAAAATGTTAGAATTGGATTCGAGTTTTTTTTTTGGATGATAGCTAAGTAGAAACATATGAGCTAAAATCTCACCTGCGGTGAACGTACTCCGCAGCTTTGGCCTTGCCTACTGTGACGTGTCATACCCACCGGCCTTCAAATTCGAAAGCGCCTCCCTCAATTCCCTCGTTTCTCCTCCCCTCCACCTACTCCTCCTCCTTTCTCCTCGACGAAACCCTAGGCTGTCTCGTCCCCCAAATCCCTCTTCGTCCCCGCTTCCAATCCCTCTTTCACCAATCGAATCCATCCCAAGGTAACATCGGTTCCTGTCAGTAACCCTTTTCGTCCGTCGCCGCTCGAACGGAGGCTTCTCTCTCGGGTTTTCTGATCGCGATCTTCCTCTTCGTTCTTGCTAAGAACTCGTTTCTTCGGTACAGTTCTCGTGATTGAGAATCGGAATTGATCGATCGCCTTTCTGGTTGTATGTGGATTTCTGCTGCAATATTCTGATTTCAGGCATGTTGGGACCCTCCTGTGGACTTCTTTCGATCCCGTTGTCACCCGTGCGAAAATGTCGATTGATGCTACTGTGGTGTTTGTGATCTTGGAGACGTCCCCTTGAGAAGAAGCTTCATTCCGTTGTCTCTGTTCATCGATCGCGGCCTTCCAAAGAGGTCTCCGTGTGTGTTTCTTGCGACAGGCTTAGTGCGTTGTTACCTAGCATAGCAACTCAATATACTGTGGTTCTAGATTCTCTATGCAGCAGATGTTCCTCGGAGGTGTAGGATGATCTCTGTACCTTTAATTGTGGATACCACCACCTATCATATCTCTCTGATGAAGAAGTGTCTGTTCGTCGAGAGCTCTCAAAATCGTTGACGACAAAGCCAGAAGGATGGATCAGTGAGTCGGTAAATGTTTCTTATTCATGGTTTTTCCAATTCATTCCCAACTTGAGAATGATACCACTGACGGACAGCCCCTTATGCCTTCTGTTTAGTTTCAATGCAAAATATTATCACTTATACATAGTTTACTATTGTTGTAGGGTTTGGGAATCTCCGAGGGGAGAAACATAATTTAGCAAATCCGATTTCTGGAACCCACTTTTGCCCTTTCAAAACAAATCAGAAGTCTGTTTTAGTTTTCTTAATCTTGATATCTATTTTCTTCTTTGGCTTAAAGAGACCAATTCAAGATATAAATATTCCTTTCATTTGGTAGGTGGCTACCATGTTTAAATGTTGCTGGCAAATTTTAAGATTACCACTTTGTTACTGACAATTGAGATAAGTCTGATGACTTGGGTAACTAGGCATATACACACACTTCCAGGTGCTTGAATCCCAAGTAACATTTTTTGTGAATCATTCACTTTTGGGTTAAACAATTGTTGAATTTATTCTCTAGGAGTTCCCTTTTATGAAACTTAAAGTGCCATGAAGTTTTCTCTTCACTTATTTATACTTTAGCTTCCCTCTCTCATTTGGTTGCTGGCTACATTATCTGTAATTGCCACATTCATACCATCTGTACCCCTTTTTAATGTGTTCATGTCACTTCGACATTTTTGGATCAAAATGGCTTTGTCTTATTGTGGATCATCCAAAGGCATCAATTTTCTGCTAGGACAACCGAATCTTCTCTTGCAATTAGACATATGATCTGTGGTATCACCAGATTAGAAGCTTACATAAGACAGAGGATAAATGTTTCCAGGTTCAATTGGTGTTCATGGGCTTTAAAATAGTTGTTGTGTCAGAAAGCTTGATGTGCACCTAAATTGGTGTGGCTTCAGCTTGTACTTTCCCCAACTTTAGGAGAACTCTCTACTGCTTTAATGAAGTGATAGAGAAAAGCTGTGCTAACAAGAGAGTTTTTCTGAAGGCCATCTCCTAGGTCCAGTTAGTGGCATGTTAGTAAAAGAAGTGCACTAATCTAACTATTTGCTCAAATTCAAGCTAAATGTAAAGGCAAACACAGTGTCCTAAAGCCTTTTGATTGCATGATGTTTATGTGGTCTGGAAGGATGTTTTTGTAAAACTTATAACTTTGCAATTATTTCTAATGTGTAATTAGACAAAGACATATGAAAATCAAGAGAAGTCTTTGTTTTTCCTGTTCTAAGTTGCATACATGAGCTTGTCCGGGAGTATTTAAAAGAACTCTTGTTATTTTTTGTTGTGCTAATATCCCGTCTTCCCCTTGCCGTCCCTTGCCTGGTACATTTAGCTGTGGCAACTGATCAATAATCAGCATCTTTGTGTTATCACAGTCTTTTATTAGTTCTAATTATCTTTATTTTCATGTAAACAATGGTATTCCTTTTCCAGGTCAGAGAAAATATGACAAGATTACCAATGTATTTAGCAGTCTTACCTCTTTCATCAGCTAGATGGGTGGATGCTTCTACAACTATCCGATTTACCAAATATTGGTAAGTTAGTAATGATGTATAAAAGTTTATTAAAGTTAATTTTGATCGTGTTATAGAAATTTACATGGACTAACCATAAAAGTATGTCTTATCCATGTGGAAATTTTGCATGAGTTACTTTGGGAAACAAGTTACAATGAAAAGTTAGTACAGTATTGCATACTTAAGATGAATATAAGATGCAGAAAACAATATCTTCTGTTTTAAAGATACTAGATAGATTAATAAAATGGGATAAGCAAGTGTTTAGACTGAAAATTGTACTTGGGGACTAAATGTCTTAACTGTCCTGGTACTTATGAATATACTGAATATATTCAATACCTAGCAGGTTCACTATTGTTATTCCATTGCTGTTTTCCAAAAATCCCAGGTAGACTGTGAAACATTACTAGTACTGTCCAGGAGAAGGAACTCTATTTTTTTTTTCTCTTTAAAACATAGGAGAACGAACTCCATTTGGAGCTTTGGCACAGGCCAAGTCCTCACCTCTTTGTTCAAGCAAGGTGGTTACTTGAATGAGCAAGTCTCTCCTGAGCGAGAGCTAAAATTATGTTTTTGCACCGTGTGGTTTTCTGCCTGATGACGACTGATGTGTGATAAGTTCATGAATGTTGGGTTGATCTACACTGTTAACATATGACTAATTTTGACACATAGATAAAGTACATCGATACTAGTAACACATATGGTAAATTAACAAGAAAAGAACATCAGGTGTTGTTAGCTTAGAGAGGTTCACTGACATGCTCTTTATGTGCTATTCAACTCAAGTTTGTTAGTCCTAATTTGTAAACTTCAGAGATATATTATTATCCAAATTTGATTCTTTTAAGTTGTATCCTTTTTATGAATGTGAAATTAATAGAATAGTTGTTCATGTTACATCATGTTGACTTAGGTTGGGAAACATATGCTGCCCATGTATCTGTAGTAGCTTATAATCATTAATATGATTTTCTTTAGCAAGCATTAATATGACTGGCTGGCTTTTTAAACAGAGTTGGATGTGAAATGATTTTTGTCGTGCATGGGCGTGATGATAATTGACCTAATCAGGATGAGAACGAGAGTCCATGAAGCCATTTTAGATAGCATTGTTGCATGTTTATAAAGTTGCAGCCATGGATTATCACTGATGTCAATTAGAAAGAGCCATCAAAAGTAAAAGCTCCTTTGGTTGTCATTAACATTGATAGTATCTATTGGTAAAAAAAAGAAAAAAAAATTATAGCATCTGTAGGAACAGAGAAGACCCTCAAGAAAGGAAAGTTGCGTTTGAAAATAGAGGTAGCAAATGAAACTAGCAAGCTGGTCTGACAGAAACTTAAAAGATATAATGAGTAAGATATTGTGAAGATATGTTTGCATGCATCAGTAGCTCTGTTTGTTGTAGATGCATTACTGGAGTGTTATAATTGTTTTCTTTTTTCGAGTGTAGGTTTATGATGCTTTAAACGTTAGCGTCAATTTTGTTTAATACTGTGGAGAATTGTTAGTTAGAATTTAAGTAAAAGGACTGCTTGATAAACGGAGAGAGAGAGAGAGAGAGAGAGAGAGAGAGAGAGAGGATACTAGTAATATTGATTATTCAAAAAGAGCATATAGAGAATGTATTTTTGGTATGCTTACAAAATGAACCAAAGAATGATCTAATCTTTGTATATTGTCTATTCTCTTTAAGCAATGGAGCACTCTGGAGGCAGGCCCTGAGGAAACCGCTTAACGTCGTTGCAGTAGTTGTAGATCATGTAGTTCTTCTGCACCCATCTCATCCTCGCATGGCTCGCGGAATCCAGCTCTTGGTTCCACCACCCACTCTTGGCAGGCCCGCAGCTGCCCCGACCGGAAGCCTTGACGCATGCATCGGCATTGAAATTCCTGTAGGAGGCGACGAAGGGTGCCTTCGTCCAATCGGTCTTGACGAGCCCTCCTCTGGTCGCCCAGTCCTCAGCGTTCCAGAGGCTGGAGTAGATCCTCATGGGTTGGTTCTTGGGAAATGCAATGCCCCTCGATTCCAGGTTCTTGAAGTCTCTGATGGGACTGCCATCAACCATGAAGCTGAGACCAATCACAAGCCAGCGGTAAGTTTCAATTTCATGTCTCGCTCGTGGTAAGTTCGTTTTACCGCATACAGAATTTTGGAGATCTTACATGATGTGTCTTGGGTTCCAGAGGATGGAGTAGGTGTGGAAATCCTTGGTGGGATCAAACCAGAGCTTGAACTGCATCTCCCTGTTCCCCTTCCCCTGGGCGAACACATTGGTGTGCAGAGTGTAAGGGTCTCCGCTGAGATTCCCGAGGAACTCGAAGTCGATCTCGTCATGGGTCGGTCCTTGCGAAGACAACTGCAACAACCGGTCAGGCCGAGCTCAAGGCATCAGCTCCTGCAACTAGAGCCATGAGAGCCAAGTCATGTCGGGGGAAGAGCTTACGTAGTAGGCGGTGACCGTGCCGGCAGAGTTCCCGGGCACGAGTTTGATCTGCATGTCGATCTTGCCGAAGAGATACTCGTTTTTGGACTGGAAGCCGGAGCCGGAGGCCTTGTCGAGGGAGAGGGTGAGGAGCTGGCCATTGTTGAGGATCTTGGCACGGCCGTCGCCCCAGGTGATGTCGAAGTCCTGGTAGAAGTTACCAGCGGAGGCCATGGCGACCAAGGAGCAAGAAGCCAGCAACAAAAACCTAAATGCCATGGTATGCGGCAACAGAAACGTTAACAAAGCTTTGGAGGAGGGAGAAGCTGATGACGAAGTAGGCACTGGGGTTTGGGGGGTTATATATATATATAGAGCAGAGGAGATGGTGGCGTTGCTGTATGCTAAATAATAATCTATGGGTTGGCAATGTGCAGGAGACGCGGGGTCGGCGGACGCGGCCATGGTGCTGCTGTTTCAAGTGGTGGAGCGGCCTCGGACGAAGGCCTCGTGATCAGGGGTCCATTAGAGCGGGCGGCTCCTCCGACAATTGAATGGCGTCGCCAGGTACGACGCAATCCCCACGAAACTCCTTTTTTCGCTTCTTTTATATAGCGTGCATGGTAAGTAAGGCCATTACAACAATGTGAAGTTACCCTTTCAGCACCCGTTTGTACGTTGCCCGCTACTGGTCCTGCCATCTAGAGCAGCAGGGACCCACATGGTCCCAGCCGTGCCTTCAATCACAAGGCCGGTAGTGCGGGCGGGTGCTCGGTCGAAGGGTCGGGTGAGAGGAGAGACATCGGGGTTGGCTGGATTTTCCAGCTGTTATTAGATCGTTGCCTTTAGCGACCGACGTTGACCGGGACGCGTTGTGATCATGCCGTTGTCGGGTGACAAGGAAGTGACGAGGGGGTTTCCCCAACGAAAGGAGTTGCCTCCATGGGGAGGCAACTTTGGAACGTTGCCGTGTATTATTCATGATGAGAGCTTGGTTCTGCGCTCTCAAGCCACATCTAGGCATTACCGGATGGTGTAGATTACGCTATTACGTCGTAGGTTACCGTGGATGAGAACACTCAAAATCAGTTGTTCTCTTTCACGTTTATGAATAGCATAATCATCAAATAAAATGCAATGTAACGATTACTCCTTTAAAACTTTTCTTCCTTTAAAAACCTGAATCATTCATTACTCCTTTAAAAATTTTGTGACCATTCTCGAGGCATAACAGATAACTTTACTCATAAAACAGAAATAAGCCGAGCAATATAAGGATTGGTTTCTATATCTTTTATCAGCAGAAGTTCATAAAGTGACCAATAATTTTTAAATATACAAAGATTTTTTATACTCTCTTATCCATGTTTTTCTCTATTGATGGTCGTTGAAGTGACGTTAATTTGTGTTTTAGGTTTTGTTTCTTGAAATAGATTGTCAGATATCGAATAATTATAAGTTTGGGTCAATCTTATCAAGGGTGATGCATATCAGGTCAGACATCAATTTGGTTATGATCCAAACCTGACTCTTCCGATCTTTAATTACATGAAATCATCCTTTTATCTTATATCTTTTTATTTTGTACATAAATATTTTCAAATGGATGTCGATAGGAGCCATCAATCGTGTACGTTTTGCCCCTAAGTTTTTTTTTTAATTTTAACGATGGCACAATCATTAATAACATAAATAAGTACATTGTTATAAACTGTTATGTGACTTATCTCAGATATAGAAGTGTGTAAATTAAGTTTACCATGATTTAGAGATTCCTTCACTTTCCCAAATTAGGTTAGCTTCATAGTCAGACTTAAGATGCACTCTTAAGTTATAATTTGTTCCATCAACTAGGGTGATTTGTATTTGGTATCATCCGTAATTTGGAAAAAGTCACCTTCCGTTATTGTAGGCTACATCTGTGATTCTTTACAGAAATCCACCCTAGATTGCTTGCTTTGTAAGCTAAAATTGTTTAGATCCTCTGCCACCTTTAACTAATCCATCAAATTAGGCATCTTTAGAAGCATAATTACTTTCATACAAATAAAAAACATTTGGTAGAGGAAAAGTGCGTCCAGCGGACCTAATAACATACATAGACTGATCGTTAAAAATAAAAAAATAAAAATATAGCCCAATCGATTTAGGTTTTAAACTGGACCAAGCTCGAACATACAAGGGCTAATCGTGCAGTTCAATCTAGATGTGATGATAAGCCCACGGACAACTGAAAAAACTCACGGGCCAACATCCATAGTGAGAGCCACATGGTGTTCAAAGTGATAACATGTCATTGCATCGTATTGACCAATTTATTTTTTAAAAAATAAAATATTATTAACTTAAAACAAGATTACAACAATTCTGCTCATTACAGCTTAAAATAATAGATAGGAATTGTGGTTGGCTCAATCTTCGGGAAAGATTTAATTTCTTTGTAGGTGTAGCAACTTAGTAGGTTGAAATTTGTGTAGGAGATTTTTAATGTTGCTAGTGTGGAGAAACTTCTTTCTTCAATGTCTTGATGTGATTTAGATCGTCATTTCGAACTTCTAAATTAATTATTCCTTCTTTCATAGCTGAAACTAGGTCTTCTTTGATTGCCAATACGTCATCCAGTTTTGCTTCCAAATCCCTTGTTGGCTTGCAACCTACAAAAAGTACAGTTTCAATTATTATTTCTGATTAAATCTCCAATTCCATATATACCAGTAGATGCTTCGTAAACACCATTATCATTTATTTTGAGCCAACGTTGTCTTGAATATTTGGAATTATATACCTCACCGATTGTACCTTCCAAAACATTGCAAATTTATTATCATCTAAGAACGATGATAAAATAAGTTACTTATAGGTATGGTGGATTTTGAGAGTATCCAAATTTGATTAGGATATTTATTGGTCTACTCATATGATCCAAACCTGATTGATAAGGTCTCTTGATCCAAACTTTATAAGATCCGACAGGTGCAAATGCTTAGCGTAGTATTTGTTTGCACCATCACGATCGTACCAATCTTGCTAAAGTGATGATCCCATCAAAATACATCCACAACAAAAAAGAAAGCGGCTTCACAGTAGAAGAAGGTCATGGCTAGTGGTGTGCGATTGATTCAGCCAACCTACCTGAAACGACGATCCACCTCCATGTGATGGGGGAGATGCGTTGGACCCCTGTGGTCATAGATTGTGCGCCAAACATGTTCGTTGGATCTGAGACCCAAAGCAGGACCGCCTGATATCTCAAGAAAAATTTCATGGTGCCATGACAGGATGTTGTCAGATGTGGTAAATTTGTGGATCCGTTGTCTTTGTTCCCAAGCCAACGGGTCACAACAAAGTGTCGGGTGTCATTAGCATTGCTATCTTTACTGTTCCTTTTTTTAAGGCATTCAATTCTTGGTATTGGAATTGATGTAAGAAAATAAGAAAGAGAGGAGTCGGGGTGTCGGCCATGGTTCAATAAATAAATTATAAATGATAAATATTTAATTTTAAATATTTATTTTAATAATTAGAAGTGTAGGTGATAAGACTCTAATTTTAATTATTTAATAAATAATTTTTAAATATTTATTTTAGTAATTAAATGAGGTTGGGTCATCATATATTCAGTCATGTTCTTTACGTAATGTTGGTCGTTCTAGTCAAGTCAATTATGAGTCTTAGTAGGAGTTGGAGTCTATTTGATTAAAAGTCCAAATAGTAATCTATTGTAAGAGTCCAAATTCAATTAGAATTTGATTAAGAGGTTTTATAAATAAGGTTGCAATTATTTTTCTTAGGCAATCAATGAAGAAAATATATTTTAGTCAATACGCCAAAACCCTAGGAGGGTCGATCTCCTATAGAGATCAAGGAGGCTCGATCCTCTGCGGTGATTGTTTATCCCCCTTTTCTCTGTTCCTCTTCGATAGAAACCCAAGGGTTCCTATCATATGGTCTCAGAACAGTGTTCCTTAGTACTTTTGTTGCTAACGTTCATATCTCCATAGCTTGCCTTGCCATCGCCTTCGTCTCCATTGCACCTACCATCTTGCTGCAGTTTCTCACCATTTTCACTATATCTATCATCAACCTAAAAAAAAAGAAAAGAAGAAGAACAAAAAAAATATTAAAGCCGACAGCCACGCTCCATCCTGCTTTTGTCGTTGTAGTTTTTCCTACTGTCGCCCCTATCTTGCAGTTGCTTCCCGTTGCCCTCACCCCATGCAATCACCACCTCTTTCTTGCCACACCCAACGTCACTTTTGCCACTGTTGCTTTTCGTTGTCGAATCACATCCTCGACGCCCACCCCTTATTCCTCTGCCCGACGACACCACAACGCTGATCGCTCGCAGCCACGCCCTCCTTTATGCAGCCCCTACCCAGTGTCATCGTCTCTAGCCTTCTGTCGCCTATAATCACACCGCCAACTGCTCCCTCCTCCGCTGATATCGCTCCCTCCTCGACCGTTGCTTCCCTTGCTTCTTGCTAGAGCCCTGCCATCATCGTTATTGTTGCCTTCCCCTTCTCCTTTTCTTTGACAATTGACAACTGTTGTCGTTGGTTGTCGACGCTGTCACCTACAACCATGCAATCGCCGATCGCTATTGTTTCCTGCAGTTGCGGACCACGAGGCTTGCTATACCCTAATTGTTGCCCTTTTCCTTCTCTTCCTGCCATTGTCCTGTCCCTACTCCAACCCCTCTTCTTCCTTTGCTCGGCGCAACCATCTCCAACCCCTTGTCGTGACTTCATGACCCTATTGTCGCTGCCTTTTCCTTGTTGTTCCGGTGTCGGCACACTGCTATTGCCTTCCGCTCTAGTTGCTCCTTTGCAACTAGCAACATCATTGTAGTCCCTCGCGATCCCTTTGCAACTAGCAACATCATTGCAGCAGCTGTAGCAAGCATCGCTGGCCACACAACCAGGATCAGCCCCCCTTCTTTCTTTGTTCCACACGGTTTCCCTCCTTTGCATTTGATCACCACCATAACCCCAACATCAATCGTTGCCTTCCAGCAAATCGCAACGACGATTTCTTCGTTGGAGACAACTCTTCTTCCCTGCCCTTGCTATCGCCTGTTTTCTCCATGTGACTTATCCACTCGGCTTCCTTCCTTTACTACCACTACAACGACCACAACCATCAGCGCCTGATAGCCACCATCGTTGGCTCCTAGTGATCCACAACATCAATTTCACCTCCTAGCCTCGACACCGGGAAGCCGTCGACGACCACCACTTGGACCCCCAAGCGGGCCTTGTCCCCCGTGCTTATCTACTACAACGATCAATATTGCCTTCTAGCAGACCACAATAACAAATTCTTCCCACACATTGCTACCCCCTAGCCTCAACATCAACCGATGCAGCCTCGACGAGCTCATCCTTACAATATCACTGTGCCACCGCCCTTCTGACCACCAAACTCACAACAGCAAACACCTAGTAGGACGATGCTGATATCCTTAACCCAATATCAAAATTAGGAATTGAACATTAATGATTTACAATCTTATGCGATGGCTACTAATGGTTCTATGGAAGAAAGATTGTAAGAACTCTTCGGAGGATACAAAAGAAGTCTATTGGATGACTCCAACAAATCTTAACATGGTGAAAGTTACAACCTCAAAGGGAGTTGATCTGAAAAATATAATCAAGAGCAAAACACAGGATACTCATACATTAGCGTGGAGTTCCCCATATTGGTAGATGGAGATCCGACCAGTTGGGTCTCACTGGCCGAAAAGTTTTTTCACTTTTATAGAACTCTAGAAGAATCTAAGGTAGAAGTAGCTCCAGAAGATGCGATTTGATGGTATGATTTGTACGAGATTTATCACGGATTCCCTTCGTGGGGATAGTTTAAGAGACAGCTTATGATTCACTTCAGACCATTGGAGTATGAGAGCATTAATGGACAACTTGCCAAATTATGTCACACTTCCAAAGTGCATGAGTACCAGAGTAGATTTGGGTGCCTGTTGAACCAAACCCGAGATTGGTCCGAGAAACAATTGGTGAGAATATTTTTTTAGGTACTTAATCCCGAGATTCGATGTAAAGTTAAAGCTTGCCACCCAGCACCATGATGGCTTCCATATCATTTGACCGCCTGCATAAAGAAAAAATCAATATGGACACTCACCAAAATAGAAGCTTCAACAAACAAGTAATCAGCAAGCCGCCCACCCCATATATTACCGGCCAAAATCTAAACATCCAAAGGCTAATCCGAGAAAGAATCCAAGGAAACCTCAACAAAGGATTTGTGCTCGCGTTATTATGAAAATCAGTAAGTCGCCCACCCCATATATTACCAGCCAAAACCCGAACATTCAAAAGCTGACCCGAGAAAGAATCCAAGGAAAGATAAAAAAAGGAGTTGTGCTCGCGCTATGATGAAAATTGATGCACACAAGGATAACTTTTGACGATTAAGTCAATTAAGTAGGAATAAAAAACTAACAATGTGGTGTCTGATCATGAAGGTTGTGACGAACTTATGACGATTGAGCCAATTAAAACAGAATTAAAGGCGGCGATATGGGACCCAACCACGAAGGTATGGATTTTGATGAAGATATTGGTCCTATCAGAGATACAATGCATGCATTAGCCGACTACTCTAACTCGTAATTGATGAAAATTGAAAGAATTTTATAACATCAATTTATTAATGTTTTAATGGATACTAATAGCGTATCATATAGGGCAAAGAACTACTTATGGATTTATTTTTGATACCTCTAGAAGACTTCGAAGTAGTAATTCTTAAAAAAAGATATGAAACTGCTCATTAGCCATTCGATGGAGAAGATTCTCCAGAAGACTATAACGATTATTTCAATGATTACTATATGTATCATATAAATTTATATCGTTAAGTCTAAGTTTACATATGTTAAAATATGTTTACGTCGTATGCTAACCCAAAATAAATCTTGACATGTAATTTGAACTAAAAAAAACAAAAACCTCCTATTGTCTCTTCGCGATGTGCTTTGTCTTCGTCAGGAGAGACGGGGTCGCTCGAGGTGGAAGAACCACGGCAGGGATGATGGGATGGAGGGGAATAAGGATATGCTAGAGATGACAATCCTAAGATGAAATCCTATGGGATCGAGCGACCTTGACCCGATCCTCAATAGATTGGCTTTCACATGTGAGAACATGTGACTATTGTCAAGATGACGATGACCTACATGGTGCAAGACAAGTGCGGGTATGAGTCACGACGCCTCCTCGTCTTGCGACATGCGAGGAGGCATGAGCTAAGGTTGGTCTCTCGAGTTTCCAGTCGTGCATCATTCAGTTATCTTTCGATTCCACTCGTCGGTGGGGCGGTTGTGGAAGATGAAGCAGGTTGAAGCTTCTACCTAGCTGGGGGGGGAATACGTCACATCGGTGGGGGATACTAGTGGAAACTCGGGAGACCTTAACACGTTCTGCTCCTATACACACTAAAGGATATATATTAATATAGGAGATAGTTCACCTGTTGGCTAAACCTGTGCCGACGTATTCGGTGGGACCCGGGAAGGGGGGGGAGCTGTTCCCCCGCTAGTTGGATCCATCAACTGGGGTAAGACTAATAAATGCAAACCCCTGCACCAGTAAAAAGAGTTTTACTATTTCAATCGCTGGTATCCTCCACCGATGTGACGTATCACTGCACTTTATGATTGGATTATATATATATATATATGCTTAACTTGTGATGAAGTGTTTCCAGTAAAATCGTGCAATGCTGCCTAATCACTTCATATGTAATATGTTGCTTAGCATGTACTGGGTAATAAATCGTATAACAAGCAGGGGGGATGGATGGATGATGGAGCCTGACGTCGTGGCTGTCTGATAAAATGGCAAAATTAAATTTTCTTTATCATTTGCCTGCGTCCGAATTAGGTGAGTGTCTCGTGGCAAAGGATTATGTCGTCACATGCGAGCCACCGCCTTCACCTACCGAGAGCCTATTGCGTAGCTTGGTGGAGTTAATCCTATCTGCTTCCTGCTACAGTTGGGCGAATGATACGGCTGATATGAAAGGTAGCCTCGTCGGTTTCCTACTTCCTCTCTCTCGCTCTCTCGCTCTCCATGCTTGTCCGGAATCCGAGATAGATTCATTGATGTGCGCACTGGACCCACCGAACTCCTAATGTTGATTTGATTTGACTTATTCTTACTTCCTTGACACGAGGATAGGGTGGCGTGAACGTAAAGGACACCAGAGTTGTGTAGGGGAACTTGTTACCTTTTCTCTCTCTCGCTCTCGTCACCCTTTGCTTTTTATACTGCTTCAACGGTTCTACCGTGCATTCACCATGGGATTTGTCTGCTTGCATTGATGATCTGGAAGCTGAATGTGTGATCACTGGTCAGCCTGTCAACCATACGTCAACTTGATTAATCGCTGCTTGTGACAGACTATTCCTGCACCTTTACCCAGCTTTTCTCTATTTTCTTCTCCATGGATATCGTACGTGCCAATATACTCGTCCACAAATCACCCAATAATAAGCTCAACATGGCTTATTTTTACTGATGAAACAACAAAATATCATTAATTTTCTTTTTCTGATAAAAAATTTAATTTATAGACTAATATTACATTGTGTTCCAGAAAATTATATGATCGATACGTCAACATTACTCATTGACACATAAGCTCAGGTTTAACCGATACGATCACGTTGCATGGTCGATGAATCATCTTCACATGACAAACATATTAATTTCAAATGATCGATACATTATTTTCGTATGTCGACATGTCAACTTTATGTAGTTGACCAATGGGCTCTAATTGTCTGACATGATAAAGCCACTTAGACAATTATTCACCATTACTTTAATATTTTATATACCCCTCTAATAAAAATCCAATTGATTGTGTTCTATGATTACCATATAGGGGCAATTATGTAATCTTAGATTCTATATAGGCTAATGATTGTTATAATCAAATTTCACGCCCCATAACTACACGAATCACTAAATGAACTAATGTAATAATCCTAAATGCCCACTATAAAGGGGGTGTGCAAAAACATCCTAAGACAAAACAATTCTAGTTTGACTAGATTGTTAACTTAAACTTTGGAAAAAAATTATTGGAAGTGTCCCCAACATAATTTTACATGGTTTAGACACTACTTGGAGGATTTAACCTTACGTCTCAAGAAAGAAATCAAATTGGATTTGAATCAACATGTAACCTGAACAATTAAAATCTATCCCAACACATTGATATAATGTTATGACACAAAATTAATCCTTAGATACATCATACTCAAATATATAATCAATCTAATATGATAATTGAACCATTTGACCACAACGACAGTTAGCGACTCCTAACATCAATGTGACCCTAATGTTTGTCCGAACCATTTCTGAATCATTAATCATCTTCAGAATTAATTCTCTTGTGATTCTTGAAACTTTCACCAACTTAAGTATTATATGGATCTTTGTTGGACACGCTTTTGACATAATTTTGGAAGGGTTATCTATGTAAACTTTCATTTTCTCGACAGCTAACCTGCGACAAGATCGAAAGTTAGACCTAATTTAGATGTAAGGATTATCAAAATCTAACTTATAATATATAATCTAAAAAAGAGGTTGAATTAGTAATAAGTGGTCATGGATAGCTCATTTCTATCAGTATCTAATGACTATTATTTATGTAGCAATATAACCATTAATTTCAGAGGTTTTAATCGTACACAACCGCACACCCTGAGATGAAGCCGCATCTCAGACCAAATATAGTCGAGTATCCCAAGTGGTCAATTTCAAGGGAAAACCAAAGTGCACGTTTTTAGCCCCTAAGATGAAAAGCCAAACATACGGACTCTTACAACCTCTACAATTTTCATTTAGAAAAAGAAAACATATTCTCCCCATAATTATGGTCAATGTAGGTCCCAGTTTTTGAAAGGAATTGCAACCTAGCTATCCTATTCCTTGAAATTTGAAGTGACAAACTATCGTGGAAAACCGTCCTGCTGCCTTCTTCAACCCCCCACGCATTTCATGAATCAAATCGTAATCATTCAGCAAGACCAACCTACTAATTTGACTGATGTGACTGCATAAACCAAACAACAGTGAAGTCTCTGAGACGAGTGGAGCGCTGAAAACAAATAGACAGCATCCTTCCGGATCTCCGCTTCGCAGCATCCAAAACTTTCTATTCCCACACTAGTTAGATTAAACAGCCTATCGATTCTTTGCAGTGGGTGAGTGCAATTGATAACATATTTCTTCGTCCTCTTTGATCATTCTTATTTCTTCCGACCCCTATGGATGATAAATGCGAAGGGGCTCATCGATTAGTGTTTGAGCTCCAACCCCTAATAATTAAGGAGTTCACGTGCACTGCCCGGGCGCCATTCTTTTAATGCCTGCATTTAAGAAACGCTCGGCGCGCTCCCCCTCAAAATTGCCATCACACTTTAACCTGTCATCACCACCCTCCACCTGTACTTTCGTATTCCACATCTACCCAACCCGGCCGATTCATATCACAATTTGCCCCCAATTCAGCATGTAATTTTAATTGATGGGGATCATCGATCTAATTGGATTGATGCGGAGATAATGGACAAAAGAGTAATTTCGACCGTCACTGAAGTCCTTCAATGCCTTTTCAATGCTCGAAACAGGGGTAGTGTCTGCGGACGGCTCTGCTCCCCTCTCAGGTGGCGGTGTCCCGACATCAGCGGTGCAGCTCACCGGGTTCGTAGCGCTGCCTCGGCGCACGCTTTAGCAGGCGACGCACCGGTCCCCTGCACTCACCGGCGAAACAGGACAATAAAAAAGCGAGGCCGGGCCCATTCGGTTATGAGATTGGAGGGGCCGACGGCCTTGTCGTCTTATTCCCCCCGCGCCACACTCCTCACCGACGGAGTCTCGTCACCGCCCTTCGTTATATCAACGCACCATCACCGTCCCGCTTGGAAGGCAAGCGAGACAATGTCGCTCCACCACCGCCAATTGGACCTCGTCGCCCACCTCCTCCCGCGTCACCTCCTTACCGCGGCTGCCGACGATCTCGACGTCGGGGCCGCCCCTACCCCATCGCCCTCCTTCCACTCTTCCTCCTTCGTGGCCCCGTTCCGGCCTGGCATCGCCGTCATCGTTGGCGTGCTTACCATCATCTTCTCCCTCACCTTCCTCCTCCTCCTCTACGCCCGGCACTGCAAGCGCAGCGCTGCCTCGTACGCCGCCGGCGGGAGCGCCAATGGGGGGTTCCTGCCGTCCGCCTCCGAGCGGCGGCCCTCCGGAGTGGATCGAGCGGTGGTCGAGTCGCTCCCGGTCTTCCGGTTCGGGTCGTTGCAGGGGCAGAAGGAGGGGCTAGAGTGCGCAGTATGCCTGAGCCGGTTCGAGCCCACGGAGGCGCTCCGGTTGCTGCCCAAGTGCCGCCACGGCTTCCACGTCGAGTGCGTCGATACGTGGCTCGACGCCCACTCCACCTGCCCTCTCTGCCGCGTCCGCGTCGACCCGGAGGACGTCCTCCTCGTCCCCCGCCCGGTGCCGGAGACGCACGGCGGCGGCGGGGAGAATGCCGATACCAAGGGCCGTGGTGACGGGGCCACCACTGCCGCACCAAACCCCTTTGGCCGCAGGATATCCGGGCGGCACTCATCCGCCGGTGAGCGGTCGAGCGAGCCCCTCCAGATCGTGGTCCATCGGGCCGAACCGGCCGGGACTAGATGGAGGCGGTCGGCGGATTTACCCGGCATCGACGCCGCCGCGGCCGGGGCGCCGAGGGTTCGGAAGGACCCGCTCCTGCCGACGACGGAAGCGACGGAGGACAGGGAGGCTTTCGAGCGGCGGCACAGCCACCGGATCGTGGTCTCAGACGTCGACGTCCGCCTGGACCGGTGGAGCGACCTCCGTCCGACGGATCTGCTCTTCCTGCGGAGGGAGATGATCGTCACGGAGAGCGGGCGGTTCTCGGCGTCCAAGGCCGTTCGCGCCCTGTCGTCCTCGACCGCCCCAGGCGACGCCGATGCTGCCGCCTCCAGATGTGCGTCGGAGATCGCGGGGGTGCACCGAATGCCAAGCGGCAGGGCGAACCCCACCGGGGCTGGGGGAGGAGCAAGGCGGGCAGCGGAGGAGGAGCGGACACTGAGGCGGTGGATG
This sequence comes from Ensete glaucum, assembly GCA_021527575.1. Classification (NCBI taxonomy): domain Eukaryota; kingdom Viridiplantae; phylum Streptophyta; class Magnoliopsida; order Zingiberales; family Musaceae; genus Ensete; species Ensete glaucum. The sequence goes on along the minus strand of CM038551.1, from coordinate 3,901,378 downwards.
GGCTTCGCGGCGATACGGACGGCGGCGCGGTGGCTGGGGAGGCGGGAGAGCGGGAACTGGCCGGAGACCTAAATCGACGATAACACCCTCGGACATTGTCGGTTATTTACGAACTGATACCACGAAGATTCCCGTTACGTGGGTGTGCCCACGGAGGAGAGACGCCCAAAGATGCGGTGGTCACGGGACCACCGTGTGGGGAGGTGGTCATTTTAACTCGCATCACGGGACTGGCGACGCCCCTCTGACAGCAGCCTCGCATGTCTGCCGGGTGGAACTTTGGGGGGGGGCGGGGGGGGATGGGATGCTTTCGAGAACCCTCGACGAGGCGCCTCGGACGGCGGTGATACGTCTGTCGCGCTCGAGGAACGAAATCGGACGGTCAAGGGGATGGCGACGTGGGCTTTCCCCCCTTCCCTTTCTTTGGCGGGACAGGATGATAAGTGGGCAGCGACACCGAACTCGGCTGCGACCGTGGAGGAGGGCGTCGATGCTCTCCACCTGACGCCGTCCCCTGACACGATATAAAGCTAAAAAGGAAATCGTATTATTGATGGCCAAATTCTCGCAATTGCCAGAACTGTCATACATTTTTTGCCTTTATTGTCTACTTTTTCGGCTGTTAGTTTTCCTAATTTTGAAATAGGACAATTTGCAATTATTTAAATAAAAATTGCGATTTGCAACTCTTTATTCGTATATACTCATCTTAACAATCTATTTATCTCCTTGCTCCCTTCATCAATAGTTTCACTACCACGGATGTTTTGTCCTAATACATTCGGAGAAAAAGCTACTGTATTATCACTACTAAATTTGCTTCTAATTAGATGAACCTTTTCATGATTAAAATAATAAATATCAGGGGTAAAGAGGTTAAAAATATTTGTGTCTAAAATAAGAAGGGATGAAATGAGTGGATGGTCTCACATATCACTGCTAAATATACTTCTCATATTTAGTAGTGTATATCACTACTAAATACACTTCTAAAAAATATGTGTGTAACATAAGAAGAAATGGAATGAGGAATAGTCTTGTATGCATAAGAATTTAAAAGAGTCTTACATATATTATGTTTAGTTTATAATCAATAATTTAAGTTTTAGATTAAATTAATATCTGACCTCATAGATTTAACAGTTTGACTCACTAAGTCTCATCATTAGAAAATTTTTAACAAAAAAATTTACTCGCGTCAATCTCTAATTATTAAATTAGATTCTTCTTAACGAAGAAAGAATATCTGACACCCGTTATAATTTGATATCTCCCTCGACATACCATTTGACATCTTCATCTCGAGTAATCTACATCGACTTGTCTATAGCTATAAGCCTAATAGGATGGATGGTGCCATAATATCTTTTTAATCCATATAGCCTCATTTATAGATTAATGTCTCGTCAACCTTGTCCTTTCACCAGAAAAGATTTCTTCCCCTTCTATAAGTTCACTTTGTTGTTGCCACCATCCAAACTCGTGTTATGAGCCTCGAGGGAACAATATTTGCATGAGTTGTCGAGGTCTTTTCTGATCGCATGTTTGGATGTTCTTGACCCACTTATAATTTCTACTTGTAAGAAATCATGTCCGCTCCAAAATGCAGGAGAGCTTTTTCCAGAGGCTCCTACTGACTCTCGCTGTAGAGGCTTACAGGAAAACCCTCTTCCTCACTCCATGATTGATTTTTCTCCCTCCTCCCTGTTTTTAGCTCACAAAGCTCGCTCTTCCAAGATGGAGCATCCTACGAGTTGAGCGTCAGATGGGACAATGCCTTCGTTGAATCGCTAGGAGTGACGGAGGAGCTCTCATGATGTCACCCTACTCGTGGTTGAGGCACCAAAACCACATACATAGTAAGGAAAACTAACCTGATCGGTTCCATCCTTGGGACGACTACAATTGCTGATACTACTTGACATGAGATCGTCTCGTCCAATTTCAATATAAATAATTAAGTCTGGGATATAAACACGTAATGCTTTTTAGCCCTTTACAAGACAAGTACAATGGAAAACAAGTGTTCCGTTTGTTCGACCAGCATGCATTAACGAGAATTTGTATGAGCAGGCATCTAATTATGCATATAAAATTTGCTCATGACATCAAGGTATGATTTAAGGCATATTAATTTGGAAAATTAGGATTAACCAAGAAAGGAAGGGGGAAAAGAAACAACAGAGGAAGGACTAACAAACTCTATCTCAAGTCCAAATCAATACTAAGAAACATGAGTGATCATCCTAGGAGTCAACGTCTGCAACCTCATATTACGGGGAGTTGGCAGCTAAAAGCCTTCTACAGAAAAGTTGGATCCCATCTGTTGTTGCACAGAGCAGGCTTCACTTTTTTTGTTCTTACTAAAAAATCCTTGTAGTTTGCATTGTGGACAATCTACCAAATGAATTCACTTGACATGGGAAAAAAATCTCTAAATTCCTTTTCGTACCTGTAGGAAGCATTCTTACCTTTACCTACTAAGAGAAACCAATGTTCTATCTATTTGTGATCTATACCTAAGAAACTAACATTGATATAATCCCTTCTGGTATGACTTTCTTCCAAAGTCAGAGAAGAGCTATAGGAATCTCCAAATCAAAGAATCCAATGCCATTGTGGTCTAAAGATCAATTACTAGCAAGTCCAACTAGAATGCCAAAATATTGCAGGTATGATCTTTCAAGGTCTCCAACAAAAGTTGTTAACCATAGAGAACAAGCACCGAACAATTAGTTCTGTGAACAATGAACAAGCAAAACTACAGTCGAGCTAACAAATGTATTTCTACCAAGCTATGTGCACCCATTGGACAATCAATTCCGTGCCTACGATTCTGAAATCGTCGGTTCTGATTCCACAGATTTGGAACTAGAACTGAACCGGTTCCAATTCTAAAATTGTCGGTTTCGGTTTTGAAACTGAAATCATAAGTTTAATTCCGGTTCTGATTGGATCCACTGATTTCGAATGATAAAAAAGAAAAAAAAACTAAAGTAGTCTACCAAGATTCAAATATAGATCAATAGACTTAAAATCTAACGTATTAACCACTATATTATGAAACCTATTTATGTTAAATCTAGGAACCGGAACCGGAACCGGAACCGAACTATATGGCCATGGTTCCGATTCTATTCGGAACCACTGAACCATTGAACCGGTTCGATTCGGATTCCGGCCTGGTTTGGTTCCAATTAGAACCGAACCACCGTGGTGACCACCCTACAACTGGCAGCATCAGATACTTGAGAGGGCCAAAGGACATAAAAGGATATTAGGGGAAGAATATTCAACTACTGAATGTACTGAAAGTAAAAAGAAATAAGGAATAACCATATGCAGATCCAACCAAGAAAAAGAAAGGTTGAATTGCTTACCTTGATGAAACCGTTGAAGTCTATCATCTCTGCTTCTAGGAGTTTGAGCTGTCAACATCTGGTCCTCAGTGATATTGCCTGCCGAAGATTGTAACTCTAGCATTAGCAAGGTGAACAGTATGTTCAATTAGTGTTTTATCGGAAAAGGAAGGCCCCAACATTGATCTCAATGGCATAGGTAAAAGAAAACACGCATCATCAAAGGAAATCGTTATTATGTGATTTGTAGAAGAAATCATTCATTCGTAGATAAGAGATGCATCATCATTTGAAGTATTCTATGCACACATTCAAGAGTATTCGAGAACCCTAAATCTTTGTAATTGCGAGAAAGCAATTGTCAGAAATGTCAATCCACGTCCACTTGCTTGCCCCAATAGGTTGTTGAATCTACAACTAGAAAAAAGCAAATCAGGCAACTATAATCCCTCTTTATTGCGACAATTGCATCAGAAACGCTCAATTCGGCATCCACGCCCAAGTAAATCAAGAAAAGCCAGATCGACGAAGATCACAGAAAAGAAGTGTCAAGACGAAATGTATCACGTCATCGACAACCCTCCCATCGCAAACTCCCAACAGGACAATCAGGGAAGGAACGGGAAGTCACAGCATGGAGCGAAGAGAATAGAAGAGAAGAGGGACAGACCAGTACGAGTCGATCGACCAGAACGAGACGATCGAACTGGTTCGACTTGGCGAGGATCTCATCGGCGACTCCGCCGTCGACCACCCCCTCCCGTTCCTTCTCCCGTCAAGTTCGACGTTTCCAGATCTGGTCTCGTTGGTGTATATATATACACAAACACGTAGTGGTTTTGGTTTACGGGTTGGCGCCCCAACTTAAATCGTATATGCGACGCGTGTTCCACCGTTGATTTAGACGACGATAGATCTGAGCGGTTCAATACGGTGGAACAAAGTGCCGGGGGGGCCACCTCCTCGCAGGAATCGGGAGCGTAGGACTGACGTAATTGCGCGAAATCAGACGGCTGGAATGAAGCCTGGCGGCTTCCGCCGACCGGACCCACTGTATAGCGGATATTTTTGATCTAGTGACGTTCTGACCGTTGGATTCAATTTTGATGTAAGTACGGCCGGTATTTGTATTTATGAGATGGACTAAATATTCATTAATCAGATTTTAAAATGATAAATAACAAATAAATGGCTAAGTGGGATTCAGCTATGTCACTTTTAGATAACAGTCGTCATCATTATCATTACGATCATTGTTATCATTTATGTCATACAAAAGTGATTGTTAGGAATAATGATGTTATATAGGAATGTGTGATGTAGTTTGGTCCAAGGCCCATTTAATTCTATAGGCTTGACTTTTTCAGTAGTTTACAAACATCAACTTGAGTGGTAAATTGAATCGGAATTGAATGACGTTTGAATTAATTCATCAATGGTTTGATTTTGAGGTCTATAAATAATTTAAATCAGATGTATCTTCAATTTTACAAACATAAGTTTAATTTTACAAATCGATCAACATTTCGATTCAATTCAATTAAATTGAAACAATTCATTTAAAGTATATTTTTTTAAAAAAATATTTAAAATAAGAAATTGGTTAATCGAACTGGATTAATTGATTTTGAATCGGCTAGTGAGTTTTGAACACTGCCATCATTAGTTATTTTGGGATTGTGAACAAAGATATTGTTCTGCTAATACCATTGTTAAACCTACAAGAGTGATTATATAACATGTTGCATTGGGGATTTGTCTCTTGTTCACAGTAGGTTGAGACAAGAGAGTTTGAAGTTTGAGTTAGTGTTGCATGCACATGTCAATGGCCAAGTTGTCTTAACTAAACTAAGATATAATACATAGAAATATGTAAATCTAATAACCTCTACCACCAATAACAATAAAGTCCCAAAATCTCAACTAGGGAGTTGTTACATAGATTTTTTTTATTATCATTAGCTTTATAAAAAAATGATTTTCCAATTTTATTTACACCACTATTAATAGTTTCATATCTTTTAACAACAATATGTATAGGTCTTCCTTATCATCTTAAATAATTCTCATTCATCAATATCAGATCAATATAAATTTACTCACAAGTTCATTTATCTTTCCTACTAACTCTCTCTCTCTCTCTCTCTGTGTGTCCCTTATTTTATCCCTTTCACATTCTACTTATAAGCTCAAGTAGTTTGTGAACCAAAACTTGTGTTTTGTCTCCCTAACTTTAGCATTTGACCCACTCACTAGTTTATAAGCTCAAGTCTCATGCAACAACTCCAGCACTTGAGCAGCTAATATTTAACTTCATTCAAGTTCAATAAGAGATGTGCAGAGCCAACCTGTATGCAGTGGTTAGCATGCAAACCACAGATTAATCTGATATGGCCATGAATTCAGCTGACAACAATTGCAACTGTTCCATTTGCAACCATTACTCTACTGAGGAGGAGCTTTTGAAGAACTCTTCTTCCAGGAATTCCTCAAGCTTTCTTAAAAGCAATGAGAGGACTCCATCAAAAGATGTCCTCCTCTCCTTTTAAGTACTCGATATTCCCGCAATGAAGACATCTGCCCCACCAAAAACGGATCAATGAACACAGGAAGTGGACAAGAGGAGAGAGAGAGAGAGAGAGAGAGAGAGAGAGAGAGAGGGAGAGAGCTGCTTAGGAGTAGCCAGTGGCTACTTTGGCAATGATTAGACTCGGCTCATCTCATGAGATTCTTGTAGTTCTTCAATGTGCTGCAAGTTGGAATACTTCTTTGATGGATTGTCGAGCTACAATGCATCACAAGTTGGCCATCAGACCTGTGATTGGATCACAATGGAGGATCTCTTGACATGAGCTAAATCTTTCTACTCTTTTGTAAAGCTACTGTAGTATTCGAGTGCTTGAAACAAGTGACTACAGTGATTTCAAGTACTACCTCAAAGTTCTAATGGTTTAACTATCTGTACGCTCTGATACCAAAACAAAATGAATTATTTATTCCTCAGAATGTGGCTGTGATCAGATTCATCCCTAAATAAGGGACTGTGTTCCTCCAAATCTTGGAAATCACAAAGTTCTGCCCATATCAGCATGACTCTGCATCAGAGATTGATCTTGAAGACAGAGGAGACAAAGCAGGCAGAGAATGCTCATTGGATGCCATTTTCTTTTTCGTCCATTTGCAATGATTCCAATCCCCCTCGCTTTCCTCGGCCAAGAGGGCTAAAGAGGTTTGGTTTCTGCGCTTTATCCGTTGTTCCCCCCAGATTTGAGAAATGAATCCGTAAAGACGGAAGCTTTGCCCTTCCCGAGAGAAGAGACGCAAAGATTTCAGCTCGATGGATGCCGAGCGAAGGCTATCGGGTCCAAGATCACGTTCGCGGGCTGTGAAAAGGCTTAAAAATTCGACCTTTTCCCCTTTCGAAGCCGTCCGAGAAGGCAAAGAAGCACCGGGGATCGATCATGGATCGGTTCCTCTGCTTCTCCTCAGAGGAGAAGGTCGGGAGGACGCTAAAAAGCTGAGAAGGAAGCAGGAAAAGGTGGGGGAAAAAAATTCGTTCTTTATTCGTATTCATTAAATTATTCGTTTGGGAGGACGAAACGCAAATGGCATCCAACCTCTCCTTTTCCCGAATCTCCACGAGAATCGAACGGCTAGAAGTCGATCTACGGCTTCTTCCGCTTTGGCTGGGGCCGTTTCACTCGCCCCCGTGATGTAGGTGGGGGATTGCTGTGGCCGTGTGGGGTATTAAAAGCCTCGGATCTCCTCTATCATGCCTCATTTCATTCCTCCCGCATCACCCCCCATCTCTCTCTCTCTCTCTCTCTCTCTCGCCTCGCCTTCGGAGCGATCGATCGGGGTTCTCATGTCGCGCGTCTAATACGCCGCCTCTGAAGGTATAAGCGACGGAAACGGAGCTATTTTTGGCTTCGATTATACTGTTTTTAGATCTGCTATTTTTTGTTCCATAATCCCAGCTTTTGATCGAAAGGTCCGATCGTCGCAGCTCCGTTTGCGGAAAACTGAGGGGTTCATCGCCTTCTTCCTTATAATAGCGCATGCATCGGTCGATTTAGTTGGAATAGCTCAAACCTCTAGAACAGAGGTGGCTTTCTGGGTTGTCATCATCTTTCTCGTGTCGAAGCATGTGGTTTAGCCTTCTCTTCCTGGATGTCAAGATACGATCTTCGAGTCTGATGCTATTCTCTTCATAATTCTCTTTGCATAAATAAGAATCCTATGTTACGGTTTTGTAGTTATTGTGATCGTCGATGATCCTTTTTCTCCTCTGTCCTTCACCACTGTATCCACAATTTCATACATGGATCACACAGAGATCTAATTCTTCGAGAAAATGCCTGCTATCTTTTTGTTGGTTTTCCAAAACCTGTTCAGAGATGAACACGATTATGATGAGTTGTTCTGTAACATTCATATCATTTATTGAATCATGCTATCTTTTTGGTGCTGGTGATGGATTACTATCCTTATTTCCATGATTTTAGGGTTCCATTTTGCGCTTACACACTAATGATATTGAATTTGGATATGCAGAACCATCCCTTACCAGTGTATTGAAATCCACAGTTCGACTTCGATCACATGGATGAATATGTGAGTAACAGAGCTGGTCGAGGAGAGGGTTTTGCTAGAAGAGGATCCGACATTTCTTTCAGAGATCATAACCAAGAAGATAGACATGTCCAGAACTGCAGGCGGTCGGGATGCAGTAGCAGAGTTGGTTCGACAAGGGGTCCTCAAATTGTGACCCTTGAAAGGCATAAACATGTGAGGTCTCCTTTTCGCTCCTCGAGCGGTAAGGCTGTAGCTGGAAGCACTTCAAAATCATCTTCCATCTCTGGTAGCCATAGAAAAGCATCCCAAGAACAGCATGACCAGACATTTCTACAGGAATCAGTTGTGGAAGAACGTAGTACCAGACAGCAGGTTGATGATATTGACAGCAGTGATCGACAGGTTCAAGCTAACAATTTCGACTCCGAAGGTAGACAAGCGACGAAAGAGGATACAGGTTCTGTTTCCGTAACAACCAAGAGTCGTAAATCTTCACTTCTCAAGGGGGTTTCCACAGCCAAGCTCAAGTCATCCAATGGTTGCAGCAGTGCATCAAGTTCAAAAGGGCATAAACAGATCGGTGGACAATTAGTTTCAGGAAATCAGGAAGCTTCTTCGAGTTCCTTTGTTCCACGGTCTGTTGCTGCATCCAGGAATTCCGCTCGTGCTGCCAAATCCTTCTCGCAACTTCTGGACACCGAGTCACCAAGATGTGGTCTTCAAAATCTAAGTTGCACATCGATATCTGATGTTTGTCCTTCAGGTTGTTCCTCCTCTGATTTAACTGGTGATAAGAGGATTGTTATGGTAAGAAAGAGACAATCTGATGGAGAGAGTTCTGCAGCCAGTGGCAGGAGATCAAATGCCTTTTTGGGTGGAGGTTACTCGGGTTCCACTTACTCTGAGACTTTTGCCCCACATCTACCCATTTCAGGCCGAATCATGCATCGATCAGTTTCAAGGTCCAGAAGCCGGCTTACCATTAGGGATGGAGCAGTTTCAGTTAGAACACAGCAGACTTCTCCTGGAGATAATAGAATGAGGCCATCTGAAGAAGGGAATGGTAGCACCCTTGCACTTGATGACTCTACTCCAACCCCCCAACTTCAGCAGATGCAATTTTCTGTACCCGAAGCAGTACATGAGAGCTCAACAACAGCATTTACCACAGATTTGCCATACGTCTTTAATGATTCATCTGGACGACCAAGTTCAAGCAACTGCGTTATTCGAAGCAGATCTGTTTCCCGCCCTGAAAGTAGCAGCACACCAATCGCCCATCGCTCTTTTGGAGATCGGCATGGCCACCGACGCCTCAACATGGAAGGAGTTGCAGAGGTCTTTGACATAATTTAGTTAGATTTTTTTTATTTGTTGCCTTGGATCCTGTTAATTCATCATAGTAGTAATGAAACCTGAAATGAGATTAGACTACGGCAATAACAACAAGAACAAGAACAGCAACAATAAGCCATAATGTCCCAATATTTTGGGGTCATCTAAAATGATATTAGAGATCCATGTGTTTTAATCTTGTAATTGTAGTAATGTTTACAAATCTTTTCACCTCAAATGAAATTTACATGTAAAGATTCTTTTTTTGGTTTTTGGTGGCAAATACAGATGCTATTGGCATTAGAGCGGATTGAACACAATGAGGAGTTAACGTATGAGGTAATTGGTCTCTGTTTTACAGCCTTGCACTTTGATCTGGATAACGAGAAGTAGGTTTTTGCTCTTGCAGCAATTATTGGTTCTCGAGACAAATATATTATGGGGGGCACTAAGGTTCCACGATCAGCACAGAGAAATGAGAATGGACATTGATAATATGTCCTATGAGGTAATATCTCCAATCGAATAATATTGCAATTAACTACTATTTTTCCGATATATAAGATTCTTGATCATCAAGTTCCAGTTGGTCAACCATGGTCTCAAAATGAAATGTTGAATGCTGAACTGCCTGTTCTTTTAATTGTGGTCGAGATTGTTTGGTTTCAATTTTTTCTTTATCTTCCTACATTTGTCATCTATTTAAATAGCTATTATGAAAACAGCATAATTTTTATTTTTATTTAAAAAAAAACTTTGAACACTCACTTTAAGCTAGATGATATGATCTCTTCAGTAGTTTTGATTTTGCAAGCCTGCAAATTTGTCCCATATCCTTAATAAAGAATTTGCTCATGATATATATCTTTGATGATTTATTATATTTCAGACTGGATTTAATGATTTGTCTAATTCTTCCTAGTTCCTTCCGGGTTGCCAAATACAAAAAAGATTGTCCTATAAGCATTATGTCATTCTTTCTTATTAGCTAAGGAACTTTATTTTCATGCCTTATCTAGCTAAATTATTCTCTCTATGTATATAATGGATAGGAACTACTAGCCTTGGAGGAGAAAATGGGTACTGTTAGCACAGCTCTTACAGAAGAGCAGATGACAAAGTGTCTCAAGAGAATCACATATACATGTGCCTCCCTGGTCCCTGGAATAACTTCTCATGATAATGATGATGTCAAATGCAGCATATGTCAGGTACTTTATTATTCTCTGGTATTTCTCATCATTCTTTGATATTCCTGATAAATGTACATGTCAATTGATACATCCTGTCTCCTACTAGCAATGCTATTTGGGTCCATTTCAGAAAAATAAACCTCACATAATTTGAACTGTTTTTCCTTGCCAATTTGAATTTGGGTTTGTGGTTTCTGAAACATGTACTAATTAGAACTCTGAAGCAAGTCTTTGGCAAATTTCAGAGTGCCCGATTCATGAGACGGTCTACTTTAGGGCCCATTTGTTGAAAAACAGGAACTTATGCGAACATATTCTCGACACAAATAACGTGTGCAATTACCCGATTACTTTCCTTTTTTTTTTCTTGTAGCCTATACTGTGGAATGCTTACCAAACTTTTGTACTATGAACAGTTTGGAGGCTTATTTATAGATGAATCCTACATGTGCTCTTCTTAAAAATCTCCTAGGGAACACCTAATCTTCAGAAACTCGATGCAATATCTCTTCAGATGAATGTTTTTCGTTCTGTTCTAAGCGGATTGAGTTATTTCCCTTTCAGGAGGATTATATAGATGGCGAGGAGGTCGGCAGACTGCCATGTGAGCATCTATATCATGTTGCCTGCATTGATCAATGGCTTCGGCAGAAGAATTGGTGCCCAATCTGCAAATCATCTGCCTTGCCCTCCAAGGAAACAGCTCAAAATTGAGTGTTCCCTAACTTAATGCTACTACTTGAGAAGCATCATCTTTGTACATGAAATGTCTCAATTTTCATGCAATAAAATGCACAAATGTTGCAACTTAATCTTGGAAACTCTTAAATTGGAACAATTCATTTGAGTTCTATGTTGTGTATTGTTTTGAAGATATATCAGGATACCTACTGCAAGTTAAAAGCTGTGTGCCTAAGTTTGAGCAAGACCTTAGTAACCCATTGTATGATTCAGAAAACCTTCCCAGCAGTTCCTTGAGCTTTTTAGCCTACTCTAACTGGACCTTCTTACTGACCTCTTATTGTTCCACGACTTTTAATTGCTTTTCTTGATGTTGGTCATGAGATGATCTTAATAGCCATTATACCAATTTAAACTTCATCCAGCTACTAGTCCAGGTTTCTTTTGATCATAAGAAGCTATTCTTTAAAAGGTCCTGGTACAATTCGGGAGACCAAGTTTGAATCATGAAAATAATCTTTCTACAATTAGAGGTAAGATTGCGCACATTGGCCCTCTCCCGAAACTATTCATTGACGGCAGTATATGGGTATGTCTGTTTTACAAGAATGAACTCCTGAGAGATTATTAACACTATAAACCTTTGAAAATAACTTACCCGTTACTCTCTGTGATGCAAGCTCCATATCTTGAATCTTAGGAGTCTAATGTTCTTTATAATTCAAGATTTGTTCATCTTGAATCTTTGCATCTGTTTCATACAGCACTTGATTTGATTCCTCAAATCTATCAAGCAAAGCAAAAGGTTCCATTAAATCACAAATAAATCCTATCCTGTAAGACTGCACACAAATAAATCACAAGAGCAGCTAAAGATTGAATGATATATTTATTCTAGATGTGGAGAGCAACTTTTGAGAGAACGGTATCATCAAAGAAGTTAAGAACTCCCAATTAGATGGTGATGCCGACAGATGAAAGGAAAAGAAAGGGTTCATCCAAAAGAAATGAGGACAAAAGGAATACAGATCTGCCTACCAACATAAAAATCATTTATCGACAAACAAAACGAAAAATGCTTATCAAAACTCGCGTACCAAACAGAGAAATTAAAAAGCTTAAGCTATTCACGAAGCCAAAGTTCAGATCTTAAACATGTTTACCAGCGAGCTTCTAAGCTTGTTGGTCTCACTGCATTGCGCCATCTGCTCTAAATGGCAACCTGTTCTTTGCTTTCTCGTAATGCTCCTCTCCTGATATAGTTATGGTGTCACCAAATGCTATGGATCATAAACATTTTAAAAGACTTAGTCATTTCAGGCACTTTACAGACACTTTCTCAATGTAATTTTGTGTATTAAACAAATGCACGATGTTTATGTCATTTGCATGACTTGAAAGGCATGTAAAATATCGATGAGGATATATGCACTTGATATACTCATATCCCACTGCAAAATCCACCATATCCTAATTCTATCAAGAGTAAATTATAAACAAGGTAAGTTGAATGATGTCTGTATTCCCAAAATACTTCCAAAGTTCCAAGATATGAACAAGATATATTGTAAAACTAGAGGTTTTAGTTACTACACATCTCTGAAAAATGCCATTTCTGCATACATATTCCTGCAGAAGTCATGATATGTAAAAGCCTACCATTGTCTCCGTTGAGACATCAGGTTAGTTAGTGCATTGATAGGTTTCAGGTTCGAATCCATGCATCATGTACATCATTTAATAATAATGAAAATATTTTCCATTTATATGAAAAACTAAGACAATTAAGTAATGCAATTAATCATGATTCTTGACAATTACAATTAATCTATGATTCTTCTGCATTTGACAACTGAACCAAAGGCAATATTTATGGAAAAATTCGACAAGAGGTGCATTAGTGAAAATGAAAATATAGGGGGATTTCTTGGTAACAATGGGTAAGGCCAGACAAAAAAAAAATATCTTTGAAGCAAATTACCACAAATATAAAGACAGCACATTTAAAGAACTGTAACAAGTAAGTTTACCTTCAGGTGATGGAAGTGTATGTCAATACTTCCCATTGTTTGAGAATTGAACGCTACCGCACTCTAATTCTCTTATCTTCTAACCATCCACCATGTTTCATTTTCCAACTGTAGCTTTTTCCCTTTAATCACAACAATAATGGTTTAACTCAGCATGATGAGAAGAGATGATAAATACTCTAAATGGTCCTAAGGATGAAATATCTTATGCATATAGCTTATGAATTAGGACAAGAACAAAGCACGAAATATCACATAGGCAAAACTAGAAACAATAAGCAGGGGCAAAACATCTTTAGTTTTACGTAACAAAGATATTTTTCCCTCTTCATTTTGCAGTTACCAGTTAACCAACATAAGTAATGATAAGAATGCAAATATGCATAACAATGAATAAATAAAAGCAAAATTATGCAATTTGGAGGCAAAAGCTTTTCTTAGTAGAGCCTCAAATGATGGATCACCATTAAGTCAGCTCCCTCTAATACAGCATATAGCAACTTGACAGCATCGCCCCTTGAGTTCTGATGGCAATTTCTACAAGGAAAACCAGAAAGTACCCAAACCTGATGGGAATGCCAGGAGAAAATTCTTTGGTGAGAAAATATTCCATCCTGTTGTCTTAATAATCAAAGAAATCACAAGAAGATATTCTTTGCAAGAGAGATTGACCATAAAAAAGAACTGATCACAGGAACTTGACGATGCAAATAATTTATTTTTGCTACAGAATAAGACAATGAAAAAACAAGCATGAGTCTGGCTGAGATGTGAAGCTAAATAAATATTGCTAAAAATATTACCATCACAAAGAAGATGCAAATTGGTGATACCAATAACCAGAACAATTCACTATAATGTGATTCACATCAGTAGCATAGAGATAAAAGAGAGCGAAAGGTCAGAGTAGTGATAATGATCATAAGAATAATAAATACAGGAAAAAAAAATCTAACTTAACACCTCCAAGTGAGGTCAAGTCCCCCCCCCCCTTTTCTGTCTCCTTGAAATGACAACACAAATAAGCTGACATTAGGAGGTAGTCAGTTATTTGTACAGGAGAAAATATAGGTTAGGAGACTGTTTCCTTTCTTATTGGACAATACAAACAGTTAGGTATTCAGTGATAGTGCAAGTTGTAGTTTGAAAATTGTCACAAGGAAAAAACAACATAAAATGAGAGACAAATCAATGTTTTATTATAACCATTTCCTAGTTTTCTAAAAGAGAATCACATAAGAATTTTCAGTAACAATACTGGAGTTCCCTAACCTATCTCACACATCCCAACAGAACATACCGACAAAACACAATCCCTTTGTGTTGGGAGGAAATCTGTATACATGGTGCAACAAAGAGACGAGGAAGGTACAGAATGTAAACAAAAATACCTGCTAAATCAAGGCAGAATACCTCCTACTCTCTTCTAGAAAAAGAAACTGTAAATGATATGTTAGCTCACAGAGCATTGCACAATGATATGCAATAATCACATCTGTTTTTGTTGTGTGCTACCTCAGATGCTCCAGTGCCTGAAACCATTTTCAATGAGCCCCACTCTATTGATCACTCACAATGCTTTACTACATAAAAGAAACACTGTTTACAGGATTTAAGTGGATGAGATAGAAATGACATCTGATTTTGCTGTGTGTTAACTCCAATTTCTCCATTTGGTGCATGATATGTTTTTCAACAAGCCCCATTATACTAAATTCCTCAATCTGCTTTGTTACTTAAAAACTACATGAGAATGTCATCTCCTTATAAAACAGAACCACGATAAGCAACATTGAAGAAAAAAAAGAGTCAGACTTCACCTATTTAATTGTCAAATGGTAAGAAATACATTTTTTTTTCAGAAAAAAAATGAAAGCATCCATGAAATGATACTTGTAAATCAACCAAGCATTCTGCCGATTGATAATACACACACTGCTACCTCCGAACTTACAGAAGTTACAAATGAAATTCCTGCAAAACTGCCTCTGGGTCCTCCACGTTCGGAGTTACAATTATGCTTGAGATTCATGGTACTATTGGAGACACCCTCAATAAACGCTGAATGTACAACAAGTGAGTCAAACTGGGAATCTCTTTTTCTTTCAACAGGATGAGTCAAACGAATATGTCGCTATTTGAGCATTTGCTCCTTACCTGGATCTAATGGAACTTCTTTGTTCTGATCCCACAAAACCTGCCGAAGTGTATCCTGAAGCTGAGAAGTTTTAATGCCCACATAGACACCTTTAGCTCTCAGTCGCCGAGGCAATCCAGCTGCCAACAATTTTCACAAACCAAAAACTTTTAACTGGGCTTGTCTTATTCTTCGCATGAACGAATACTTATTTTCTCAAGTAGCAAGGGCCAGTCCTCTCCAAGTTGTTGTGGATTTAGCTCCATCGCTACCCTAAAATCCTGCATGGATATCAAGCAGCTGTTTTTCAGTTCATGTGTGCCTTCTGAAGGTCCACCTACAATTTGCATTTTGATATTGTTTCCAACAAAACTATCAACGATAGAATTCCTATAGAGCTGCAATCTGGAGACTGGCCTTTTAGTTAGTCCGTTTCCAATTCTTGCTCCAACTAGCTCAACACATGACCTAATCAGCAGCTTCAAATAAGCATCCAAACTATTATTTAATAGTTTGGCACAATCCATAGATACTCCTCCCAATCCCTGTGCTTCAGTTATTTGCTCCATCCGTTTCTTCAAAATCTCAGTATGGAACAGTTCACCACGACCATAGCTGCTACCGAACCCACCACTGCTAGCACCGGCTGTTGATAGCGGACGGCTTCTTGCCCCACCAATGCTCGCAGAACAAAATGGAATGCCAAGTGGGGCCCGAAGAGGACCTCTGCAGGAATCCAAGTGGTCCAGTCTATCCATATTGTCCACAGTTGCTACTTCAACCAACCCCTTGCCATGCACAGAACCCTGGTAATGCAGTGATGGCTTATCCAACCGTGGCCTCTTTGCCTGCCGCTCTGCAGGCCCAACTTGTTGATGCTGCAGCCTCCTCGATTCAGATGGAATGGAGTCACCATTCTCCCCGCTGACAATCTCATCGTAAGGTGCCACAAACGGAGAGGAAGCAGTCTCCGCTCTCCCATTTGGTCCAAGATGGCCTGTGTAATCCCTCGCAGGCCGGCCATTTGATGAGCTGGGCATCGATGAAATCAGGGTAAGTAATGCATTGAATCCATCATCAATCCGAGGGGATCTCTTCAGCACATCTACAACCGGCTTCTGCACACCCTTCTCCTGATTGGCTGGTGGTGGAACTTTAGCTCGACAGGCATTTTCAAGGATCGATCGGATGAGTAGGTTGTGCAAGTGGAGATTCTCACGGCCCAGAGTCGGAAGGCAAAGCTTGTTGAACTCGAGCTTGCTCATCTTCTGTGATAACAACCCATTCAGATAGATGAAGTAGCGCTGTGCTCGCTCTGCGCCTAATCGCTTTGCTATCTGTGACTTGAGGTCATTCAGGTTGATCCGAGAGTGTGATGGTTGTGGCGAAAGCTTCGGCTGTGGCAACGGCTGCATCTCTCAGTGAACAGTGTCCATACTGTCAACCACCAAGAATTTAACTTCTTCTGCTGATCCTATTCTATATCTTGGGTTTCAGTCAAGATTAGGGTTTGCACCTTCTTTTACAGAGAATTGAACATATCCTCAATGCCGACCTCCTGAGAGGGAGCAATGCAGGCGGGAACATCATCTCCCACCGGGAAAACCCTAAAGCAAGCCGAGATCAAGAAGGCGCCCGCAACACGGAGACTCGGAGCTGAAAACCCGTCCAAAGACGCTAACTCGGAGACGCAATTCTCAAAGACGGAGATGGAAAACCCTAAGACAACGAGAAACAACCAAAATCAAAACCCACCTCAGCGCATTGTAGCTCAAGAAAACTCTCGTCAAGCGCCGAAATTCTGAGAGGGAAGCAGGCGGCGATCTGCTCTGCGGTAAGCGATGGGGGAGTCCAAAGCTGAGCCAACCGGATCTCAAAGGATTCTCAGTTGAACCAAAGCGCGGCAACGAAAAAGAAGAAGATAATCCATATCGGGGAATGGAGAAGAGGGGAATGAGTTGAGCTGACCCCGCGGAGCTCGGAGAGCGCTTCGATCGGGAGCTATCCAATTCGACCTCCCTCGCTTCGTCTCTTCCTTCCCTGTCCTTTCTCTCAGCGACTTGAATTGGGATCGGTCGGTCGCTCGATAGAGCGGGCTTGCTATCTTTCGTTTTCGCCCCTCCCCCCCCCCCCCCCCCCCTCCCACCCTTTACTCTCGCCCGCTGGAAGTACTGGGTGAGAGCTTGGGGTGATCTACCAACGTGACAGTACGAAGGCTCGCGGCTATGTATCCCTTGGGGGGTGGTTCTTCCGTTCGATGCTTGCGCTGCGTTTGGCCGCTGCGTGCGCCCGTGTGCGCTCGCCGCACCGGATGTGCGACTTGCGAGGCTCAGCCTGATGGGGTGGGAAGGATCCATCCGTCTTCGGATCGCCGTCCGATTCGTGAGCTCTGTGGGAAACGGTCAACGCGAGATACATTGGATTCATGGGAGTGCCCAAATGTGTTTGGTAACCACGTACACGTAGTCAACAATCATTGGCTTTCATGGTTGACCACCACTTGAACTAGATGATCTTGGGAAATAGACCTGAGATCTATCAGGTCTTTGTTTGTTTGTAGCAATTCTGGGAAGCACAAGACTCTGATCTGATGCCAAATGAATAATAGTCGCATGATCTCGGAATCATGACAGCCTGCATTATAGGAGGAGACAATTAAATGAAGATTCAGATATCTTGAATCTGTTCACAACGCAGCAGCTACTGTGCCAGTATGAAGAAAAAGGAATCATCATCTGATATCTTAATGATTATAGACAAAGCTATGTTTACAAAACAAAAAAAAAAAAAATCGACACCAAATAGAATTCTCCTAAGAAACATGGATTATATCAAGCTAAAACTGTACAATAGCTACAAACAATGTTTACAAAAGATTTGATAACTTAATTATTACAAATGTCAATAGGAGAAGATGTAAAAAGCAGTAGCGAAGACAACAACAGTACAATCAATAAGGTCCCAGATACTTGGGATGGAACTCATTGATCTTTCCTTCCATTGTGCCTCGATCCATGTAGGCACATTATAATTACAGCTTAAAGTGGTATGATTTCCAAGAATTTCCAACCACAGATGTTCTACATCCACCCTATAACAAATGACGAGTAAGGTCATATCACATTTGTACAAATGATTACTCTCTGCAAAAGTACCCCAGGCACATAAAAAATCACCCAGATCCTTTGTGAACCTACCGTCGGCGTCAGTAATTATGTTATACCCCTTTGTGATTAAAGGTATATATATATATGATGATGATGATAATAAGTTACACATCAGAACCTCACCATAAAGAACAAATTATTTTACACCTAGAAGCAAACTTGTGAGGATCCAGTGCCTGCAATGACAACCAGAAGAAACAGCAGATAGCTCCAGCCTTCCTTTCTATTTCCTTGCCAGACTTTTAGGAGTGATGCTCCTTTCAACATCCGTAATCTCCACATAGCATATGCCTTATTCAGAGTCTCCAAAATCTGCCAAGGATTTGGCTTTCTTCTCCCACAGGTTTCATACCACTCACAAAAACCATGACAATATTTTTCCAAATGCATAAAATAGCCTGGTCATCAAATCCACAAGAATTAGATTCTTTTCTAAGCTTACCCAATATCGTCACTCCATAGAAACATTAATTTGATGTTGAGACCCAAAAAGATTTTGGCATCAGAACAAATAACCGAACACTAATAAGCTTCCTCAGCAAGTCAAGTTTGAAGACATAATATAAGATGTTCTCAATATCAGATCAAACAGCCAAGAGAATTCAAATTATTTACCTGATAATAGAATCTGAAAAGTGGGTGTGCTAGGCAAATGTGAAGGATGATGGCTTTTCATCAGCTATTTCTTATGTGTTATGACAGCAAAAATTCTAAGGTCAAAATCATAAATGCATAAAAAGAGGCAGCAGCACTGTGCTTTGAGCTTAAATAACTTCAGTCAGCAAAGATAAAAAATTTACCAAGTCATTGGAATGATAAGAGTATAATCAAGCAAACAAACTTGACATACATTCTTACAGCTCAAATAGGATAAAAGATGGTGTCCATTGCCGGATTGTACCTATGAAGATATATCTTGAAATCTTCTCACTTCGGAGCTTAAGGTCAAATCAGTGAAAATATTGGAGCTAACTATAGGAAAAGGAGGATCAATATCAATACTCCAAAGCCTATTGCTTGCAAATTCATGCTGATAGAAATTTCCATGACTACCAAACTGCACTTTTCTTAAATTAGGCAAGGATTATAAATCAATCCAGCAAAAGGAAAAAAAAAAAAAGGGAATTACAAGAATGTCATTCTTGAGGAAGCATATTGGTTTTTCCCAATGTTAAAACTTTTGGAGGCTTCAAAATGGCTCTTCAAAATAAGGAAAGCCAAGTACAACCATCATGCTACGGTAATGTTGCCTTGTTAGTTGAGATCAATATTAAAGAAGAATTCAGCTGCAAGCAACCCAAAGGCCACAATTATGCTCCACTCTAGTTTCCTTTTTTCCCCTTTTCGCTGAAAACCATCCCTTACTATTATTTTCTTCTTTTTCATTTCCCCATGAAAAGTGTCACTTGGTGCATTGTCCCTACCAATTCCAACCAAAGCAGCAACCAGCACAGGTTCAACTCCAAAATTATGATGTTTGTGGTAGCAGGCTACAATTATTTGAAGATTGCAAACAATTGTCAACAGAAGATCCTTGCTCAACCAACAATATCCATAATACCAATTGAGAATTGCAACATCTAAGTATCTATAATCACCTTATGATCAATGTGCCAACATGATGGGCAAAGTTTCAAACTTTTTGAAGTAGAAATGATACTTGAAATATAACCAAAATGTCTCTTAATAAGATCACAACCATCGATCCACAAATTCATGAGGCTTGCTGACACATATGGTTTAATGACCTAAGCCTGATGGAATAAGAAAACAGATGGCTACGAGATAGAATAACCCTACTTCTATTTACAACACCTAACCTGTAATTAATTAAAGGTCTTAGTCGCCCAAAATATTAGACGACTAGTCTTACCATTATGAACATAACATCCTTGATAAAATTTAACTAGATGCTAGCATATGTAAGATTATACCACACAACATTTCGAGAGCAGCTTATTTCAGTTGTCTACTAAGCAGAAATAGAGAAAAAAGCAAGTTGGAAGACTATAACATGACAGGTTGATTGAAAAATGATAACCAGGAATTGCCACCAAAAGGATGTAGTTGCTCAAGATACAAAGCATTCCACGTAGTCCCTCGGCAAAACCGGTATCAGATCGACGAATCATATGCATCCCATCTACATCTTTTAACCTTTTGCTACTTCCTCCACCATACAGGGACAACCATTCAGCTTTGGGAGGGGGCATTTTCACGAAAGGAATGAAAATTCATAGAGTGAACTATTCTGCACCTCTTTTCTTGTCTTTATTTAGACCAACTCCATAGAAATCAATACAAAATGGTTTGGCATAAAGCATTGACGACAAGACAACTTCCGGTTGTACAAATAAAGCACGGCACCGTATCTAATATCCCAGGAATTGCCACCAAAAGGAGAGGCTGCTCAAAGATACAAAGCATTCCGCATAGTCCCTAGGCAAAACCGGTACCAGATCGACGAATCATATCCATCCCCATAACAAGAAGGCCGCAGGCAACGATCCCGAACAAAATTCGTATTGCAAACTCCAGCATGATAAACATCAAAGAGAAAACAAAAACGGCGAGAAGTACTCAACCCATCGAGGGAACAAGAGGGAGAGTCGGATCAGACCTCAGCCGATCTTCGATTGTCCTCCCTGAGCACGACCCCATTCACGCCCTTGCAGTGCTCCGCTGGTGGGCTTCTCGTCTGTCATCGCCCAGATCCCCGTAACTGGAAACCCTCACGCCCTCTGTCTCTCGTCTCGCCTCCTCCTCGACGCGGAACCCTCGAAGCGGGAGAGGAAGGGCGAAGACTCCTCCCAGATGAGAACATTCGAGAGTGTTAGTATATCCCATACCTATAAATGTCTTCCTATATAATAATAATAATAATAATAATAATAATAACAACAACAACAGAGGTACAATTTAATATTGAGTGGGTTGCCATGTCAAGCACGCAGGTAACGGCAACAGGAGAAACCGCCAGAGAGACAGTGACCGAGTCCTCAACCGCACAACTGGTGCTGCGTCACGGTAACAGGCCACGGCCGCGACCTCTAAATGAGAACGGGGATCATCTCCCCCTGTTGCGTTACTCCAAGCCCCTCTGTGCCCGCAGCAAGGATGGCCAAGGCTCTCGTCATCGTGGCCCTCCTGCTGGTGTCCGGCCTCCTCCCTAGCTCTCCGACGGAAGCGCCGGCGCCGGCTCCGGCGGCCGCGCCAAGCAACGCGTTCCCCGGGTGGCAAACGGAAGCATCTGCGCCGACGGCCTACAAGCTCGGCGTCCCGATGTTCAGAAACAGAGACCGGCCGGCGGTGCTGATCTCGGAGGCGGAGCTCCTAATCTAGTGATCGACGATGGGTTCCATTCGGGACGAGATTTACGCTGGAAACATTGTTCTACTTAGCATGGTTGTCAAATCCTTGATTGATGTGGATGCATTGGAACATGTGTGAACTAAGTCATTTATAATCGATCGATTATATCGTGATAATACTAAAATATTACGAGAAATTGAGAATAATTACTCATAAACTAGATCAGAAAATATAGAATCACCGTAAGACTATACCTCATATATATATCACACTAAAGCTTAGCTTTGGATTATGTTGGATTTGACGAAGATGTCAAGATCTTAAACAGAGATATTATAATATAATGATTTAATTTTATATTAAAAAAATCTGATGAATATATTATTATAAGTTTAAGCATAAATATTTTGGATATATTATTCGAACTTAATATTATCTCATCGCTCGTAGTTATTCGTTTCATGTTTAATTTAAAAGGACAAAAAAAATAAGAAAAGAACTACACAAATATCTCTGAGGTATATATTATTTTTCACATTTATGCATCTAAATCTAAACTTAATCAACATCAATTGATTTTTAAAAAGTTGAAATTATGAATGGCATTAAATCCTTTCAAGCATATGAGGGTGAATTTAATAATAAGCCTTTTAGGTATTTTAAAATTCCGCTTTTTTTGTCTGTGGAGGACTATGTTACTTGGAAAAGCACACACGTTCCATGTATGTCGGATTCGGACAGCCGAAGCGGATCCAGGAATAATCGGATTCGGGTGCTGGGATTCTTTTGTCGGGTTCGAGCTCGTGTCCGAAGGGGATCCAACCAATAAAGGGGTCACTTTTCGTCCCAGCTCCGAATTACCGATAAGGGATGCCCTTTTTGGCCAAGTCATCTTTATCGACACGAACGCGAACACGTCCCCCGTTTCGGCCTTTTCCGGCATCGGTGCGGGACACGACTCTCGTCCAGACATTCATGTCAGCTGTCGATCTGACCCAGCAGCAAATCTGAACCGTCAATCACCGTACATGGATCACTACGAGCTCGTGGAACATTCCACCACCGCCACCCAGCCCTCTTGGGTTTTAGATCGGCGATCTGCGGCCATCCCTCGCCCGCCCTTGTTCTCGCTAACCTCGATCGATCTGAGACGTGTTTCGATAGCTCGGGGAATCACCAAAACCCTCGAAGAGCGAAGGGGATTGCGAGGTAGGGACGTCTCCTTTCGACGGAGCATGGGGTGATGAGGTTTCCGCGTCGGCGTTGGCGGATGGAGTGGGACGGCGAACAGGAAGGGCCGAGCGGCGGCAGCGAGGGGGAGGAGGAGGAGGAGGCAGAGGCGGAGGCGAAGGAGGACGAGGGGGAGGAGGAGGAAGGGGGTTTCCTGGTGAACGATGGCAGCTCGGTCTTCTCTTTTGCCGTGGAGAGAATGTTCCAGTCGGCGGCGGCGTGCGGGCTGGTGGTGACGGACGCGCTCGAGCTCGACCATCCCATCATCTACGTCAATCGCGGGTTCGAGGAGGCGACAGGGTATCGCGCCGAGGAGGTGCTCGGAAGGAACTGGTAAGAGCCCCATGCCATTTTTTTTTCGTAAAAGGAAAACTATGTGTTTTAGATCCTTCAATTTTTGCTTTCTTTGAGGCTTGTTGGTAGCTACTGTTGTGTATGATGCTCAATTGATGAGAGGAGCATATGTAGTGGCTAATTTTTAGTCTGTTTCTGCTTTTGCGTTTGTTGTTGAAATTTCTGCACTTTGATCTTGATTTGCCCTACCATGGTTATGACGAACAGAAGCTTGTGTTGCCGTATGGAGCTTTCAGGATAAGGAATGAAGAAAATTAGCTGCTTGATGATTGCTAGCCTAGGTACATGAATGATCAAGTTTCAGAATTTGATATCCTTAGGCCAAAAGTTGGAAATTACCAATGGCAAAACATGTTATGGCCTCTCAGCATCCAAATAATGACGTGGTTTTTTCTATAGTCTCTTTGACTAAGCGACAAAGGAAGAATTAAATGACACCAGGATGATCTTTTGCCTTGGGTCATTAGTGTACTGAATTATGGAACTTGTAAGTTTAAGAAACATCGCCTCACTATTGCACCAATTGTATCCAAAATCAAGTTGGGGTCTATGTTCTATCGGGGACCTGGAACCGGAGTTAAAGACTGCATGTGTTACCTTGTCTAGATGACCCTATATCTATCTTGGGATAATTGCTGCAATCTAAACTATTATTAGCTGGTTGTGAACTGTCACATACTTCTTGCTCCAAAATTGGATGCAGAATAGTGTGCCACTTGCAGTTATTTTATCCTCCAAAGTACTTGGATTAGAAATGGAACTCTTTGGTTAAAACTACATCTTTAAAAGTACAAATTGGTAGAAGAACATAAATTTGAAGGATGAAGAGGTTGTGATATTATAGTGACATACATTGCAGCTCTTTTGGCAGCTGAAAATTATTTGACGTAATTGACTCATTCTTGTGTTTAATATAGAGTATAGGTTTTAACCACTTTTGTTGAAGCATATGCTCTAGTATACCACTGGTGGAACTAAAGGATGATTGTCACTATCATTTGACAGTGGATGAATGCCTTTTAAGATTTCTAAAGATTTATGGGAAAATTTGATGATGTGGATTGTAAAAAACATGCATCATAACTTATTTTGCGGAGTCCTTAAGTTCCTTTCCTCTTAAACTTCTTTATTGGACTTAGGTTTATGATTTATGCTATTATTTAGTTTGTTTGGCTTATATGTCTAATAGGATCTATGTCAACTGGAAAATTTCCATTCCTGCACTTCTCTTTCATCCTTTATCCTGCACATCAAAATGGTATAATCTGTACTACTCTCTTGTCCTTTTTATTATTCTTTCATTTGTAACTTCGAGTCCTCATTTCGTTACAAGATAAGTTGTGGGCATGGCTTGGAGGGAGGGATGGGATGAAGGTATGAGGGTGGAGGCATTGGGAGGGATTGGCAGTCAAGTGGCGAGTGCTTATGACCAAACACAAAACATTTGAGGTGTGTAAGCGGTGATGGGAGGGTAACTCATGTAGGCCAGATAGTTTTTCTTATAAACTCTTTCCCCTTTTCTTCCCAGCTATTATGATAGACTCTCACAGGCTTGGCCTTGAATCAACACCTTGTAGTGATTATGCAGGAGCTTCTTTGATCATTTCTTACAGAGTGCTTCTTGAAATTTTTCATGTTGTTTTTGACAAATTTCCCTCTCTTTCCTTCGTTCATCATGGCAGAATTTTTACTTGCAACTTGTTAACGATATAAATTATACATTACATGTTAGCGCTTTGAGAAAGTTACAAAATAGTAAAGTGTGATAGATGGTTCCTGAGAGTTTTATGTTCTAGTCTTCAAGTTTGTTGCTGAATTATGAAATGGTTCTGGAGAATGTCAATGCTTCTGTAGATATGAAATAATATTATGTTAGTCACAACATATCGAAGGTCACAACCCCAGACCATAACATCATGGGTCAAGTTCCTGTAGAGGAGTACTTGAAATGTACTACCTATGCCCATCTGTGCTATCGTGGGATATCAGATTTTATTATCCAAGTACAAGCGGAATGTGTTATATGAGATCAGATTCTGGTGAGTCTGTACAAGTTCCATCATAATGGGAGCTATCTAGAGGAATATGTAGGTCTAGTCTTTCTGTGAATTCCTGTGTTCTTGTCTGCATCAGATTCAATGTGCTTCAGATGATTGTTAGGATGCTACTTTTGGCATCATGGGTGGTCATGGCCAGAAGCATGTCTGTGCTTCTTTCTAACATTTCTGTTCTTTTTGGTCATTTTGTCCTATTACATATCTCTGTTGTAATTGCCTGGATGCCAAACAATGGAATAGTTCTAGATTTCTGTTTCTGGTAAGTTCCTGCTGGACTGTTTTATGGCACACTCACTCTGTATCGCTCTTGTATGTTCATCAAAATTTAGTTCTTGTTCTTTTTCTGTCAATATAAATTAGAGTCAACTTCCCTTCCACTTTTCACTTTATTAATCACATTTCATGTTGGTTCTTTACCAGGTCCATGTATATAATATATATGTATATATGTGTGTGTGTGTGTGTGTATGTCTATATGTATTTCTTTTTAGATTGAGGAAATTCTTTTGAATTTTAATTGATCTTTTTTAGGGAACATGCACATTGACAGTATATCTGACTGCCTGCATATATTAGCATAAACTCAAAAGGATTGTTTCAATGTATTGTTCCAGCCGATTCTTGCAATGCAGAGGACCCTTTGCTCAAAGGAGGCATCCTTTAGTAGATGCTACAGTGGTTGCTGAAATACGAAGATGTCTTGAGGAGGGCATTGAGTTCCAAGGTGATCTGTTGAACTTTAGGAAGGATGGTTCCCCACTGATGAACAGATTGCAGCTAACACCGATCTATGGCGATGATGAGACAATAACCCATTATATGTGCGTTCAGTTCTTCACCGACACAGATGTTGATCTGGGATCTCTTCCTAGCCCTATGTCAAAGGCAGTTGTGAAACCTTCTGATCTTTTTACCACTGACCTCTTGAGCAGAACTATCTCGACAGGGCATGGACACATCTGTCGTGAATTTTGCAGCTTATTACAAATGGGTGATGAGGTATTATGTCAGAAGATTCTGTCGAGGTTGTCACCAAGAGATATTGCATCTGTTGGTTCTGTCTGCACGAAGCTCTACCAGTTAACAAAGAATGAGGATCTCTGGAGAATGGTATGTCAGAATGCATGGGGCAGAGAAACTACTCTTGCATTGGAGACTATGCCTGAAGCCAGAAGACTAGGATGGGGAAGACTTGCAAGGGAATTGACCACCCTTGAAGCAGTTTCTTGGAGGAAATTGACAGTTGGAGGTGCTGTGGAGCCATCCCGTTGCAATTTCAGTGCCTGCGCTGTTGGGAACCGAGTTGTTCTTTTTGGTGGGGAAGGTGTTAATATGCAGCCGATGAATGATACCTTTGTATTGGATCTAAATGTCAGTAATCCAGAGTGGAGACATGTCAATGTGACGTCTGCCCCTCCTGGTCGGTGGGGCCATACGTTATCATGCTTAAATGGATCTTGGCTGGTTGTGTTTGGTGGTTGTGGCAGGCAGGGCTTGCTGAATGATGTCTTTATATTGGATCTGGATGCCCAACATCCAGCGTGGCGTGAGATCTATGGCATCGCACCTCCTGTGCCCAGGTCCTGGCACAGCTCTTGCACCCTCGACGGCACAAAGTTGGTTGTTTCAGGAGGCTGTGCTGATTCTGGTATACTTCTCAGTGACACATACCTATTGGATGTCACCATGGAGAAACCTGTATGGAGAGAGATACCGGCATCATGGACACCTCCTTCTAGATTGGGCCACTCGCTATCAGTGTATGATGGCAGGAAAATACTGATGTTTGGTGGTCTGGCCAAGAGTGGGCCACTCAGGTTGCGGTCAAGTGATGTGTTCACCATGGATCTCAGCGAAGATGAACCATGCTGGAGGTCCATTACTGGTAGTGGAATGCCAGGTGCCGGAAATCCTGCTGGAATTGGTCCACCACCGCGCCTTGATCATGTAGCTGTCAGCCTTCCTGGAGGTCGAATCCTAATATTTGGTGGATCCGTTGCAGGCCTTCACTCAGCTTCACAACTTTATCTCTTGGATCCAACTGAAGAGACACCTACATGGAGAATACTCAATGTACCCGGTCGACCACCTCAATTTGCTTGGGGACACAGTACTTGTGTTGTTGGAGGAACAAGAGCAATAGTTCTCGGTGGCCAAACCGGGGAAGAATGGATGCTGAGCGAGTTGCACGAACTGTCTCTTGTCAGCTCCACCATTTGAGAAGAGAACTTCTGTAAGTCATTTGAAGGTTTACTAGAATAGCTTATGCATTACATTCACTAGACTAAAACAAATATCATGTCCTGCTCACAAAAAAAAAATATGATAGTCCTGAAATAGTTTCCCTTTTAGTCTGGACATTAGACATAACTGTCAGATATCGTGTAGAAATTATGAACATCTTTATAGTTCTTTGACTACTACTTGCTGTAATTTTTATTTTTCGTACCTCTACTCTTCTTCTGCTAAACGTAAGCGGTTTGCCTGTGCACATTCAGTACTGCCCTCCATGTCTTGTCCATTGGCTGAGTTCCATTTCTTGATGTTTATATATTGTTGTTTACGGTGTCATTTTAAGTAATCACTTCTTTGAATCACAAATCTATTTGTTTCATGTGCATGCTGAATCGGTTCTTAATGTTTGTGTGGTTTGTGTCCCATCATTCTATCTCATTTCCCTATCCTCTCTCTGACAAAAACTCATGCCTAAGTGACTCTTTTCATTTGTTATTTTCTCTGTTCTTCTTCTTTGTTGCATTAGGTTTTGCACCCCCCCCCCCCCTTCAGCCATACGGTGGTACCCATCACATGAATGAATGTGAAGCGATGGGGTCCATCACATGGGCCTTTGGCCACATTTTCTAGGTATATCTTTTTGGTCTCCCACTCCTCGGGTCGTGTGCCGGCCGCTCATTCTCTGATCCATAGTTCAATAATCACCTTGATTGATTCCATCCTTTTTATCCCTCTCTTTTGAAACCTTTTGGACAAGTTTAATCTTATAATGAATTTGATTTGTAAACGGAATTTAACAATGCCACTTCGTTTGGATTTGGAAGTCATTCAATTGTTGTGTTCAGATACATTCGCCATTTTGATTCGAGTTCATCGACAGATGGAGAACCCTCGGTGCGGAGCGGAGCGGTTTTTCCTGTCTCGTGCGGGACAGCGGGCACGAGTTTGCTCTCACAACCATCAGCGGGCACCACACGGCGTGTTGTTGGGCAATACCTTGGCGATTGGCCCGACAAGATCTTCGGTGAATGGGATGAAACAGGCGATCCGCACCCTTTGGATTTCCAAACCACACCCCACGGTGAAACGCATAGGGTTCCGCAAATCCCTCCCTTAGCGGACATTTTCGTTATTTCTGCCAACTCCTAGCCCTATCTTCGATCTCACAGCCGGAGCCACCGAAGCGAGCGAGAGAACGTAGGTGAAAAGGTCACGCCTTTTTTCCTCTCTACCCTTCGCCAATCGCGGCGAGAGAGCTTACCAACGAGCCTCCTCTTCCCCTGTACTCCCCCTAACGCTGCGCCCTCGCTTCCACCGCGCCTTTGGTCAGCACCTGCTGGTCTTCGCCGTCGTCATGGCCGCACCGCGGACACCGCCGCCGCCGCCGCTGATCGGGAAGGCCGGGTGCTACACCATCTTCATTACCCCGCCTACGAATCCGACGCCATCCGAGCTCCCAAGGCCCCCCATTGCGAGCCCTGCCCCGAGCCTTCGCGCCAACAACCCTGAGAAGGATGCTCCTTCGTCGGCTAAGGCTCCCTCTCCGCTGCTGCCGTCGCCTCCCGTCGTGGCGCCGCCACCGGTTCAGGTCCCACCTCTGCGTTTCGAGAAGCCAGTCCCTACGTCATCTGGGTCCGTGTTCGGGTTCTTCTGGGACGCCGTCGCCGAAGTCCAAGATGGTATCTTGTTGAACTCTTTAACTTCGGTGGTGTAATAGTTTCTTTTATTGTCATAATTTTTCGGTTTTGGCTCACAGCGCATTCAAAGTTGGACGACTTCTTGGCCGATTGGTTTGGGTTAAACCATTCCAAGTACCAGTGGGCGTTGAATGAATACTACGAGCACAATGAGAAGGTTATCGCTCCTTTGCTTCTTGCCTCTTGCCTTGTAATGTTGTTTTACTAGTTGTGGATATGGATATACTATTAAACTAATTAATAATTGTCATTATTTTGCTTTGTGTATACTGGTTTTTAATGTTATTCTCTTCAGTGGCTATAATTTTATTACTTGGAATTGTTTCCTAGAGCAATTACTCGATTTATTTTCAATTTAGAAATCTTTGTTGAGTTATACAAACAGATGTTTGCAACTTGCTCTGATTGTTCATGTATATCATCAAATACCTTGGCTATGATGATTTGTATCTCAAGCTACCAATAGTTCTTGCTCGAGGTACATCATGTGGTTTTTTTATTTGTTCTTTTCCCCTTTTTTATTGGAGGATTTGAAAAGTAGAACCATTCATAATTGTGACAACATCTTCAATGTAGTCAAGCTTGGTAATTGAAGGGCAAATTCATAAACCTGGAGATCTTATATATTTTCCACACACCAGTGATCAGCAAGGGTTGATGAGCTGATATATGCTGATAAGAAAAACATCTTATGCCGTTATCTATTATATATATGAATGCAATTACGGTGTGTCTTTGTACTGTCTGATATGTTTTTTGCCTGAAGATATGCCAAGTTGTTTTTGTTTGTAATTTACAGAAATTTTAGAGGTGGGACAAATATAGCATGCATCTTAAAGTAAATAAAGCTGTTCTAAAATAGTCAAGCATCTCAATTTGTGAATGTGTTTGGGAAAGTTAAAAAATAAAAAGACATGTGTATATCTATCTATATACACATCCATGTATACATACACATGTATATATATGATCTATGATTGGTTTATTAGCTGTTGCAGTAGGGAAGTTTGATTTCCTCCCAATGTGTTCATGTAAAAGTTCACAAGTACGGATGTTTTTAACCTGCATGGAAAGATCAGTATTGGATAGAATTTTATTGATTTTGTCCATCTTGATGTGTAAAATTTCAGATAAAAAGCAATATGGAAAGGTTGGTATATCATGTTTTTTTTGACAGAAGTAGCACGTTTGCATACTTAAAATCTAATTGTATTCTAAGCAACACTTGATGTTCTTTTGACCCAAGTTCTTGGTTTCCCATGTATGTTTATGGTAAGGTCTCTAGTCAACTGAGGTGTCTGCATTTGCAATATTCATTTGGTTCCGTTTGCTTCGAATCATTAACTATATTCAGGTGATGAGTATTCATGATCTCTTTTGCTATGCATGCAATTCAAACATGTTTTTCAACTTTTAATAAAGTGCCGAGTGATAAGTTTGAGAAATTTGAGGTACCTGGGCAAGATGGCACAGGCAGCACATGATGCTTGCACCACAAAGTTTTCTTCCCAAATGTATTTTGCATGATCTTTGAGGACCAACGGATGTTATTGTCCGATCCTCAACTTTGTATTTGGGGTTTAGATGTACTTGTAACATGTATCATCTCTCTGTATGATGAATGATTTAATCTTATATTAGATGTACCTAGCATCGAAAACAAGACAAATCCTATATGAACCTGCACAACTTGATGGCTCAAGTATTTGAGTATCTGAATTTCTTCTGGTTGCAGGATAAGGAAAGTGGCAAAGTCAATAAACCGAAAGAGCTCATCGATAAAGTACATGCTGTCTAATACTTACCTGTGAGGTAAATTATTATCTCCATTTCTTCCTTTCATTTGCTTATTTCTGAAACTGTTATCGTGTTTTTGTCATGCAGCAAACTTTTTCAACACTGGTGTGTGGATTCTGGAGTTAAAAACATGTCTGATGAATGCAGTTTATGATAGTATATCAATGCTTCGAAGCAGTCAATGCATTACTGACAAATTGGTCCTATGTGCAGTGGTCAGTCCATTTTAGGGGGATAGAATATACAATGAGTTCCTCTCCAAATGTTTTCCATTGTTTGCATGTTGATATTTGCTCCTTTGGATCAGTTTTGTGAACTGTCTTTGAACATTTATCAACTCATCTCTCCAAAAGCAATCAAAATAGTAGGAGTTTGTTTTTTGTATGACATATAGAGCTCTTCCCTGTAATATGAATTTACTAATTGCCTAATATTTTCTTAAACACTTTGATTTCCTATTATATTATGCCTTTTTACAGAGTTTGATGGTGGGAAAATTTTCGCATAGCTGGTTTCAAATAATTGGGTCTAAAATTTGTTAAGCCTCTCAAACATGGAGTGCTACTACTGATCATTGTTAAGATAATGACAAGAAAAATACATTGCTACTTGGCCTTTATCTGCCATCAAGCATGGTTGCAGGTTTTCACTGTATCATGGCTATAAGTAATTAATGATATCAAGTCTGTGTATTTAATATCCTTAAACATTAGGTATACTAATTGTTGGTCTTTGTTTGTGTTGGCACTTTTGGAATGCCCACTGAACCCTTTTTTATTGGGTTTATTGGTCCCTTTCTGTACTGGTTGGTGATGTTATGTATTAGTTCCTAAATTATATATATATATATATAGAGAGAGAGAGAGAGGGTATATAGGTAATTTTACTCATGTATGTATATAATAAATACTACTCCCGCCATCGGATGCCTACGCATTTC
This sequence comes from Ensete glaucum, assembly GCA_021527575.1. Classification (NCBI taxonomy): domain Eukaryota; kingdom Viridiplantae; phylum Streptophyta; class Magnoliopsida; order Zingiberales; family Musaceae; genus Ensete; species Ensete glaucum. Next base: position 3,869,279 of record CM038551.1, on the reverse strand, counting down.
CAGAAGTAGATCGTTCTTTGTCGTTCCTCTTCCTAACTACCTGCGATTAGGCATAGCTTTTCCGTTCAATCTCTACAGAGCAATAGCGGCGATGATCCAGAGGCAGTTCCATGGAGCTCCGCCTCGCCTCTTCACCGGAACCGCTTTCATGCCCACTCCGGCCACCCAGATCGCTGGCGACGCCGTATCCCCCGCTAAGGTACCCCACGGATCCTCCCTTCCTCGATCTATGGCCATTATCACTCCCATCGCCGCTGTTCGTCGCAGAATCGTGGGTCTCAGGGAGCTCTCCCGCTGACGGCGAAGCAGATTGCTGCGGCTGACCAGTCTGGCGACGACAAATCCGCGCTCTCCATTGATGGAGTTGATGTCACTAATGTGATCCGATCCTTGATTTTTTTCTCAATCAAACCCTGCCTCTTAAAACCCCTTATCCGGAGCTAACAGTGAATCGACTGGGGTTTGATTGGGCGACTGTAGGTTCGGCTTTTGGGATTGGTGATGAATAAGGTGGAGAGGGTCACTGATTGCTCCTTCACACTTGATGATGGAACCGGTCGGATTGACATCAATAGATGGTGATCATTTTCTCTTGTATTTTTTTCTTAATTTATTTTTCATAAACTGAACAATGATGTTTGTACGTACTTCTTGCTGACCGATTCTATAGGATTAATGAAGCCCCAGATGCGAATGAAGTGACAGCTATCCAGTAGGTGCTGCGTAATGGTTCTTTTTCCAATTAATAATATCTTAATGTCTTAGTCTTTCTAATAAGAGCCTTACTTTATGTTGGTATACCCTTTTGATGCTAAAGAAATGGGATTTATGTAAAAGTTCATGGTCATTTGAAAGGATTCCACAGCAAAAGGCATGCATTTGCATTTTCGGTTCGGTAAGACACCTGAATCTTCTTGTATACAGTGAAGTTAATGTGCTGTTTTAATCTGCAATTAAGACAGTGCCTTAGTATTTTACTTTGGTTTAACCATTATCTTTTTGTTGAATGCTATAATTTAGCTACATATGTTTGGTGTATATTAAGTCTTAACTATATTCCGTTGACTCCATGTAGCTTCTGCTTGCTGTATAATTGTTGCTTACAAACATGCTACAAAAACCATAAGCGCTATCAGGGCTTGCTATTTGTTTTGCTTCCTAGTGGTCTATCCCTGTCAATATTAGGATGTTGTGTTATACGTGTGGTGTTCGAATAAATGAACTGCCTAGGGAGTATGTATAGTTGTTTTTATGTTCCTTGTCTGTTCTCACCTTTATTTGTCAATCTATCTGTTATAACAAGGTAAACCTACGCTTTGCAATACTCAGAAGGATGAAAGACTAATTTCCTACATGTACCTTGAATGATCCAGAGACTAGGAAATTCACATAACTACTAAATGGTAATAAATTAGATAATGGATTTCACAGTTCTCATTTCGTTTCTGGAAGGTGAGTCCATGATTCTAGAATTTGATGAGACAACAATGTTGATGTTGTATAAGACTAGATGTACTATAAGACTAGATGAACTTGTAACCAACCAATTGACGACAAAGTTTTTACTATGATAATATGTAGAGGCCCTGTAATCTTAGTATTCTGTTTTTTAAGTTGATTAAGCATTGGCCATGATCGATGTTTGACGTGACTTAATTTGATAAACCTACAGTTATCACATCCATCTTCAGTTTGGCAGTCTCAACTCTCAAGTAAAGAGAATCTGTCATTAGTGATTAGAGAAACTTTGAGGCTTGTATACCATAAAAAATTCAATTCTCACGGTCCCAAGGATATTGATAATTTTGATTTGCCTACTTTGATTGAGTGATGGCATCTTCCCTTGGTTTGTGGAAATCTGTCTCAGAATTGTCTATGTAGCCGAACAACTATGATAAACAGCTGGAAATTTAAATTCTTCAATCATGATCAGCCTTTTCCTTTCGTTATTTTTTTCAATTAGGATATTTATTTAGCACTATCTGCGTGCTTGCTTAGTTTGGTTGAAATATCGGGTAAAGAAACCAGGTAGGTTATGTTGTATTTAGGTTCTTCTTGATGGTTTGTTATTTTAAGAGTTCAGCTAGTGGATATTCCTCTATTAGTGAGGAAATCATGACATGCATACTGCAGTTAAAAATTTAAAAAAAAAAAAAAAACCTTATCTACATAACCATGCTATTTCAGTCTGTTGCATCATTTTGTTGTGAGTGATCATACCCTTGGTATACCTTTTCTTTTCAGGCCTGTGACTGACTTCAATGAGGTTGTGCTCCACTTCATCGAATGCATATTTGTACATATGGAGATCAAGAAAATAAGGGTACTTGCGAAACACATTTGAAATTGTGATAATGCCTTTGTGCTAACATATCCACCATGGAGCTTACAGAAAATAGTGATATGCAATATATCCTATCTTTTGTGGTGATGCCTGCGTCTAGACATGAACCATTCAAGTGGTTGAAAAGCTTGAATCAATGTACTTTTCATTTTAACAGGGAGGAGGTTCTGCTGAGATACCAACAAAGCTAACTGTGGCCTCATCTTTTCCTAATGGAGCAAAAGAATACCGAGCTCCTTCCCACCAAGTGACTTGTCCTAAAACTCAATTTCCTGTCTTCTTCCTCATATGACTGAGCTTTATTAGTTTACCAAAATGAAAGATTCATGAGACATTAGCAATTAGGGTGACCATCCTCAGTTTTCCTGGTCAGTTTTATGCTTATGTAGCCATGGATGGACCTGGGAACAACATTTACAACACTGTTTGGGGGGTTTTCCAAGAGCCAGCAAACCTGTAAGTTATGCTACTCATCAGCATTATTATTATATATATATATATATGAGCTTGCAGAAAATGAAATCTTGGAGAAGTTTATTATAAATTGCTTCTTGCAATGTTGGTTATGTTCTCTCTCTACATTAATTTCTATTCTAAAATGTCAAAATTGTTGCTTCTGTTGTTTTTGCTTATGGATAATTTGATTGGTTTTCCTTGTTATCTAGATATTTCTGGATTTGTTCGATTCATATGTATATGTATATGTATATGTATATGTATATGTATATGTATATGTATATGTATATGTATATGTATATGTATATGTATATGTATATGTATGTGTATGTGTATGTGTATGTGTATGTGTATGTGTATATGTGTATGTATATGTATATGTATATGTATATGTATGTATGTATATATATATATATATATATATATATATATATATATATATATATATATATGTATATGTATATATATATATATTCTCTCTCTTGCTTTGTGCTCCCTGGTCTCTCAGTTGTGATTTGTATGCAATTGCATTAGGCTCTTTCTACAAGAGAACTGTTCGTTTCACTTAATTTTTCTATTTTTAAATAAGTTAGTTAGCATATAAGCAATTACCTCGTGTAGTATTATGGGTTTGTTCTTTTGTATTTGGTTGTTTTCACTTCTGTCCTCCCTTAATTTCTTTTTTGAAGTATCTATCTAGCAACTCAATAGTCTCACTCTTCCTTGTGACAATTCGTATTCTGTATGATTACCACAGTGACATTAGACGCAAATCTTGTGTGATTTCCTTTAAATATTTTTTTCTTGTGGACTTACTTTAGTAGATGTACCGTATCTATATCCCAGATGTTGCTTTTGATTTCCTGAACTAAAGATGTTATGCTATCAGAGGCCGTGAAAATGGTTTGCACGTTGATGAGATTGTCAGAAAATTGGGGATACCGAAGAATACGGTCATGTGAGTTTCCTATTTCATCTTAATTTTAATATTCCAAGGTAGGATCTGTGATGTTTATTTTCCATCTTCCAATGCAGCAATGCAATTAACTATCTTGTGGATGTGGGCCACATTTATTCTACAGTCGATGAACATCATTTCAAGTCCGCATACAATGGTTGATATGCATCAGATGTCTTTTCAACCTTGACTGGATAAAAAACAAGAAAAGGTGTAAATAGGATCTCTTTGCAATAGATGTACATCCACTTTGTTATTCCCCTGCCAAATTTTGTTGGAAGTTGGTAGATTGTGATCATTTGCAAAATAAAGATTTAGTGACATGATTCTCAAAAGCTAAATTGATTTGTTTATATATATATATATTATATGTATGATACAGTGTTTGTCTACAGAGGATGTCTTTGTAATATCAAAGCTTAAGTGTTGGGCTGACGATGAGATGGACAAAAACAAGTCTTTTTCCTCTGTTTTCGGAGTCAGATGTGATTTCATAAATATGCGCCAAAAGAATAAGTTTATCTATTGATAAACTAAGTAAATGTGTATGTATGAATTATTTATTTTTTGTCATCTTTCCCTTTTCCATATTTACTTAGAAAGGATTCTTTGGCAGGAATATTAATTATTCACTTACATGTTGATAGATATATAACCATCGTCCATTATAATTAAATAAAAGACAACTGGTATCTGCCGATCATTATCGGATACGGGTATAGTTTCTCCAGTATTGGATCCGCATCCGACCCGTTCCCCAATAATTTTGGTGTTTCGCGCGGCTTTCCTTCGATAAAAAGAGCGGAGGTTCCCTTCCACAGCTCAAACACCTTCGGGATGTGAGGGAGATGTCGGACCGGCGAAGGGAGAGGGAGAAGCTTCGGGACAGCGACCGAGAGAGGGACAGGGACAGAGACCGCGACCGCGAGAGATATCGAAACCGAGATCGAGATAGGGAACGGAACAGAGATCGAGACCACCGGAAGCGGTCGCGATCCAGGTCCCCGTCGAGGTCCCGCTCCCGTTCGACCGAGCGCCATCGCCGCCGCCACCACCGCCGCTCACCTTCCGCAGACGCCCACCGCCACAAGCGCCGCCGGGAGGGCAGCGACGACGATCGCGACCGCCGCCGCTCCTCCGCCTCGGAACACGCCGAAGGCGGCCCTAAGGAGCAGAAGAAGCCGGCGGGCGACGATCAAAGGGGCGGAGAGGCTGCAGCGCCGACGGACGTGGACCCGGACGAGGTGGAGATGATGAAGATATTAGGGATCCCGCTAGGGTTTGATTCCACTAAAGGTAAGCCGGTGGCAGGCAACGACGTGAGCGGGGTGAGGGCGGTGACGAAGCGTCAACCGAGGCAGTACATGAATCGGAGGGGAGGGTTTAATCGTCCCTTGCCCCAGGAGCGGAACCGCTAGAATCTGATACCCGGCCGAAAAGGTTAGGGCTTGTGCGTTGCCCTCATTTCAGCTTTTATTTATTTACTTTGCCATTGAACTTTTACTTCCGTTTCTAAATCCGTAACGTTTTGGTTCTTCTTGCTATATATATAGCTACTAAATCGTGTGATTTTCCATAGACCTAATGAATTTGAGTTCTTTACTAAAAAAAAAATTGCTCGAGGTGTCTTAGGTTGTGATTTAATCTTGAAATGGGATTTCGCATTTGGTGTAGGGAGTTGATGTGCTTCTTCCCATCGAGCTTTTGATGTTCTGGCGCAATGCCAGCTAGATAGAGCCAGTACTATACGTTGTGAAGACCAAGCGTGTTAATAATGTAGATTCATTATGTAGCATGTCAGTGGCACAAATTGTTAGTATTGTGTAATACATGCATTTACTCTGGTTATACACTTCCAAAATTTCTGGACAAGCTTTTGACACGGGAACTAGAAATAATCCTTTTTCAGATTCTGTGTGATTGAGGAACCATGTAAAATTCTTTTTGATTTCAAGAAAGGAGTTTCCATTGTTAATTTATCTGAATTGTGTTTCAATTTTGTTTGTAGATGTATTATGGAGAACTATCTTGCCTTTGTTGCACTTTAAGAACTGTACTTATCTCATCTTCTTTTGGACTCCATTTCCACCCCTTTGTTTTTTTTTTTGCTCTTCTTTTTGACCTTTTGATGATCGAAGATGCTCGGGTTGGCATCCTGACAAACACCTAATGGGCTCGGGGTCTCTTGTTTAACAAAGTAAATTTAGCTGAAAACAAGGTCAAACCCTGAAGAGAACAGAATAGGACATCCACAATGGTTGATTAGCAAAAACATATCAAAAAAAAAAAAGGAAATAATCTTTTTCCGAGGTACGATGTAAACCTGTGATATGTCAACTGCACAATGGATGTCTGCATACAGTTTAGGGATTGGTTCAACATACAGAAAATTTTGGACCTTTAACGAAGAGCAGTGCCAGAGTGCCAATACGAACAGAAGAGCATTAAGAGGACAGTAGTAGTCCTCTTAATGAAGACTAGTCCTGAGTCCTCTGAATGGGCAACAATATGAATGGATCTGAAACTGCTGATACACAAATACACATATTTATCGAAGAATTAAATTAATGCAATGATCTGCATCTAACAATTTGTCTCAATGCTGAAGCTTTGTGCAGAAGCCAGCCGGTGTCTTGGGCGGCCTCTTGCTGCAGATGGCTTCCGAGAAGGTGTCCACCAACTGCCCTGCGAGGCTTGCAGGATCATCGATCAAAGTGTCGACGTAAACGCTAACAATTCTTCTCTCCTGTAGGGTTGCCCATAAGCTGAACCAAGTTAAGAACTTCACCCTGAAGTTGGTTTCAATGTGCCCTTGGCATTCCAACCATCTGATCACCTTCACACAGTACTCGTATGCCCCTTCCGACGACCTGTCCTTAACGCTGATGCCTTCAGGTTTCCCCGTGCCTCTTTTCTTGGATGAACTCCCTGGTTCCTGGTCTGCCTTCGTCGAGTCATTCTCATATATTTCAACACCGGATTTCCCTTTGCTGCACCTCCCAAGGCCTTGTGTTCCTGTTTCCACCCCGCACGGCGTGGCAGGGAGAATCACCATCTCGCTGACAACGGCACGAGTGTTGGATTCATCCTCTGATTTCTGGACATCGGATGCCTGGTTATTCATCAAGAAGTCAGTGGAATCTATCAGAACGGTTGAGTTTGGTTCCTCATCTAATGCAGAATCAGAGTGCCCAAGTGACTCCTGTGGCTGAAGAACTCCAGCTCTTACTATACATCCTTTTCTCATTTGGTCGCCATGACCTGATGATTTTTCTGTCTCGAGGATCGCAGGCTTCTCACAGTCATCCAAATCAAGTTTGGGCAGCTTATTCAAGTCAGCACATGCGGTACCGTTTTCATTAGATTCGTCTCCCTCCGACGGATTAGGTGATGATCCGCCACCATTTGTTCTCGGGCTCTGACCATGTGGTTTTGATACAGTCGTCTCTGATGACAAGTTGATAGAGTCCTCCGGTGAGATAGCTTCAGTTTTAACTCCGACTTCCCATGCATCGAGATCCCTGGTATTGCTAAAAGCTACTACCTTAAACATATAATCTGTAGCTGGGGTTAGTTCTGCTATTTCCAACCTTTTCTCTCGATTCAATAGAGAAAATGATGGTTTCTCAGGGTATTCTGAGATGTCACCCTTTCGGTGCCACAAATTGAAACCAGCTAGTTCTTGACCTAATGGTGTGTTATTCTCTGATTCCAAAACCACAGTAACTGATGTTGATGATATCCGTTCAAATTTGATAAAGCTTGAGAATACCGAACCGGCTTCTGCAGGCGACAAAAGATTACATGGACACAATGAATAAAGCATCTGGTTCAAGCAATCAAAGGCAATGAGAAGCTTACGCTGAACTATAGCATTAGTTGATGAGGAACCAGAGTGCTTCGAATCTAGTAAGTCCACTGCAAGGGCACAAAGTTTCTGGACTTCAGCGGCAACAGAAAGCCGGTTGACGATTCCGCGTGCCATGTTTGATGAATCATCGATAGGCCCAATCTCAGCCTCCAGTTTCTTTCGTGCCGTGTCAACTATCTCGTGCAAACTTTGGTACTTCTCTGTCGCTCCGATAAGTTTATGAGCAAGAGAAATCCGATACCACAAGACATCGACCCGACGTGCATCCTTGGCAATCATGAGCTGCTTTTTCCAGCATCTGCAGAACCAAAATGGAAAGGTTATGAGTGAACCACCAGCAGGAGTCATTGTGTTTCCATATGTGACCTACACACATCTGGCTAAGCGCAATATGTTTCAGTTGTGAAGCAAAGACAGGTATTATAGGATGAGAACCGTAAGACAGCTATTGGGTTCCATCGAAGGCATGCATCATCAGTATCAATCAGACAGAGATTATGAGATTTACAAGCCAAAACTGCAAAGAAACATCGATTACCAACAGTTAAATGCATGTAAACAAGTTAGCAGTATGTTGAAGAAATTACCCGAGCAAGTCATCGGCGTTTCCACAGTTTGTACAGTAATAGCTCCCCTCCAATCTTGTTGTGCACTGCCCACTCTTCATGATGCCGGCTCGTCGATGCTTAAGAGCACACTCGAGATGACAAGATAGGCCACAAGAGTCACCTCGAGGAGTCGTCTCTGAGCCACAAAACAACCACAGGCTAGGATCCTTGTTGTCATCATACTGGTGACAGATACAACATGAGCAACGCTTACAGAACGCGTCTTCCATGCTAAGAATAGCCCTGCAGGCTGAATTCAGGCAGTGTCTTGTGTTTTCTGGACCTTTTTCGGTGGCATCACTTGACCGGAGGTTGTTCGTGAAGAAGGCTAAACGCGATGGATGCTCGTTCTTTCTCTGTCTCTTAGCTGCTGGTGTTTGAGGACTAAATGTCGATGGAACCTTAGCAAAACCCCCATCCTTTGCAGGTTCTTCAGATCTTTTGTCGGAGACAACTCTGAAAAGGAATTCGATCATTTTCTGTTTTGTTAAGCTGGTATACTTCCTCTCCTTTCCTATCTCTGTGCACAGGATCTCCAGAAGCTCACGCCGGCTCCATGTCTGCAGCTTCTCAGAGGCACTCTCAGGCCATTTTGACAATTCGCGGACGAGATCTCTCTTCTCCTCAATGCTCAACTTGCTACATTTAGATGGGTCAATTGCAAATCCTGAAGAGCAAACTCGATTTAGTGAAAGATAGATACATCTAAAAAGATGTTGATGGCATATGATGCTTGAAGGAGAACAAAACGCAAGATGATAAATGAAGATGATCCATCCATCTAGTAGTTTAGGGTTCATGAAACTTACAGTACCGTAGAATTCCATGACTAACTATTGACTGCACTATTTCTATCCTTACTTCTGCTGTAGGACTGTGGTACAACAGGCAGAGGATCATACTGAAGCAGAAAACCTCTGGTCAAAATTAACTTATTAATCGAAGAAAATTAAAGGTGATTCGAAGATACTAACACTACATTACTACTGCTCAAGTGCATGAGTGAGATAAATGCACTGTTTGATGCAAGCAAATGCTTTACTTATGAAACCATTATCTATTTGATGGAAGGATGGAAATGCATGGCTTAAACTTTTGTAGTCTTGTGTGGAAGTGGAATTGGAATTGGAATTGGAATTGGAAGATAACCCATCTATCGCAGAATCCCAAAAATCCAATCTTTATCTCGCCAAAGAGCCCCTTAACATCCCAATTTGATACAAGAAGGCGGAAGACCCTTGAGAGTTCCAACTTGGACGGAAACCCCGCCAAATCCGCCATTATAACAAGCAGATCGGGAGCGCCCCGTGCAACAATCGCCAGAAAAATGCAACAAAGGAACCATAAACGGCAAGGGAAAGCGACGAGACGGCTACCGGAGAAAGGGGGATCCATGGCGGGCGACCTCAGAGCTCCTCCGCCCTTGACATTGCCCTAGAAGCCCGAACCTTTTTCCGCCCCCGGGACGCCGCTTTGCCGATCCAAATCGTCGAGTGACAACAATGTTCCCATCAAAATTGCCGTCACGTTTACTCCACCCAACCAAGTGAAAGGGAGGGAGACGAATACAAAGCACGGAATCCGCGCATTTAGATTGGGACGTCGCGGGGAAGCAGGCGAAAGAGACAGAGACAGAGACAGAGACAGAGAGTTGTATTGGCGTGCCAACCAAACCCGTCTATGATGTAATGAAGCTATTTTAGCTGACGTGGTGTGTGGGTCTAATCTACGTCACCATTCTTTGTTATAGAGTAGCTTATATATCATGGTAATTAATGATTTATTTTTATCCTTATTTTTAATATATATATATGTGTATGTTTAATTATTTTTTTTATTTAAGCGTTACATTTTATCACCAAACTGAAATCCGATTACATTTATCGTAACACATATACTAAAATTTTTTATGCCTAAAACATTAGTCCCAAACCTGTCTTTATATGGAAGGTCATGGATTTAAAATTTTTATATCAAAAATATTAATATGATAATAATACATTATATTTATTTACTAAAAATTAAAGGTTCAGAACATCATCTGATAAATTTATATATATATATATATATATATATACACACACACTGTTATATTTCATGGCCTTCTAAATTAACTAAAATGGATAGCACTATTTTAAATCTAATTTTTACGGATTTCTAATGATCGTTGGCAAGGAAGGGGGTAGGCAGGCACGTTGTGTTGTTGTCATTACATGCTTGCATAGCTTCCATTGACACTGCCACTCTTGGTTGGATATGTTTGGAGCCATGCGGTAGTACATTTGCATATTAGTTCGACACGTGGTTGTTCAGTTGGCATGTCTCCATCAATAATCAAGTTAAAATATAAAATATATCATTATATTTTATTCATACTATAAAATATTATTTTCCACTGGATCTATCATAAAAGATCAATCAAACTATAACATTACAAATCGATCACTCTTTATTTAGTTACTAATTTGATCGTCAAAATGATCACAGCGAAAACCCTTTATACATCCTTCGCCTTTTCGTATGTTAGAACAATGCTCCAAACCCTTCTCGAACACGCATTGAAAGTTACTTATACACATGAATCAGAATCAAGCGTATAAGTAGGTGGAACCCATAGAATAAGAATTACAATTAAATATATGAATAATAGTGTTTATAGTACTCCAAATTAATACAATTATTTTTTCTTTTATTCTTACGACTTGAATACACATTGAGATTGTTTTCTTTCGAACTAGTTTACGTTTGATATGTTATAATATATGATTTGATCATCAAAGGGATCATGTTGAAAACTTCATCTATCCTTAATTTTCTCGCATGTTAGCATCAGATCAAATGCTCAAAACTCCTCTCGAGCATACCTTTAAGGTTACTTATACACATGAATCCGAATAAAGTCATACTACCCCAAATAGCTACGAACAACTCATTTAATAATATTGTGATAATAAACTAATATTTCTCTCGTCTCGATAGGATAGTTGAAACCCATAAAATAAGGGGTTGCACTTAAATATATGAACAATAGTGTTTATACTACTCCAAATTCATACATTTATTTTCTCTTCTATTCCTAAAGACTTTAATACATGTTAAGATTGTATTCTCTCATTATTGGTTTACGTTTGATCCGTCATGACATCTGACCTAATCCTTTTGACTTCAATCAAAAAAAAAAAAAGGGACAGACAACCCCAACCCAACCCACCTGCATTATTATTACTTGGGAATTTTTATTATCTGTAGTATTATTGTCTATTTCTTGTGTGCACGGATGATGAGAATAAGTGAGACATTTTTGAGAGGTTTGATGCTTGCACGCATCTTTCGTTTCGATTTGACTTTGAAATCATTGAGAAGAAGCCATTATTATTAGCACAAGAACGTAGTCGACCGTCGTCGAAAGAATAGGATTTGCATATAAAACTAACAGACCAACATAAAGATTAAAACAGTGTTTGGATGTGCAGTATCTCCAACAGTAGTCCAATCACCATCGTCTTTCTATCACCGATGATATGATTGTGAATCGACGTCACCAGCAATGGGGAACGACATTTATTTTCTTTGTTGTGGTGACAGCGAGAGAAGCGGGCAATTAAGGCCTCATCAACTCACCCACTGCTGTTAAATCTCCATCTGAATCGATTGAACGTAAAGCCTTTTTGACACCTCTTTTGTCTCTTTCTTAGTTGGGAGGATAAGAGGGATCTCTTTTGGGCCATCAAATAAAAAATAATGTGAACTCATGTGGCTCCACCTGCACAATATATTATGATGGTTCTGGTGCAATTTTCTGATATAATTAATCAAACATGGGTTGGTATAAAAGCCAAGTCTTCGATATTGTTCAAGTTGAAATTTTGAATTAGATACCAAATTTGAGCAAATCGAGGTCGTCCCCTGTCCCTCTTTTGTCGGTATCACAACGAGGGTACGTTGGCTTATACGCGTAAAAAAATTTATAAAAAAAAAATCCCTTAGAGAGTTGAGACGTCAACAATAATAAAGTCGAAGGTGATTAAGGATATTTTTTGGTATCATCTCTAAACTAATATAACTTCTCAAAGTCGACATACGATGCATGTATTGCTAAACGACACAACAAACTAAAAAACAATGATAAGTAGTAATAGCATCGCTCGGGATCATATGAAGCGACATCCAAAATAGAGCAAAGCAATTTCTGCAATGCGGAACTAGAATAGTCGACTTGTACTTGAAATGTCGTCAATTTCTGCAATTTCATCAATTCCTAGAGCGAAAGAATTGATGACTTGAAATGTTAATGATGATTAACAATCTGTGTACGATTGACCTCTAACGAGAGGTATAAGCGTATAACCTCGTGCATGTAACATGGGATATGAATTATAACTCCCAAACTAACTTAAGCTTCGTAGGAATTGAGCTAGAAATTCTCTTTCTCAGCATTGACCTGTTGTGTAGGAACTTGGCGTCGGAGACAACCCCAGCTCCACCTCGAATCGACTTAGGAGGCTCCAACATTAGTCCTTTATTCCCTCTCCATTCACCCCTCCCCCTGAGCAACTACGTAAATGCCCTCGCATGATCAGGTTTGAACCAAACCCTGTTGGTTCTCAGGTCATGGACAACAACATAAGTCACTAACTAAATTAGAGTTTTTCTTTTTATTTTATACTCGTAGACATATTGACATCGGAGATAATTCTTAGAACGTGAAATTGTTACATATGATTGGCCCAACATAGTCGGTAATGCTTGGAGAGCATTAACATGTTGGTCACGCATGATAGAAACGTTATGAACATGATGTCGAGATATCAGTCACGTGACGATGATGTGTTGGTGATGGAATCTTAAGACGTCTGCCACATCACTGTTTACTTATCAACATGGTTTTTTATATTAATTAAAACTAAAATATAGATAAAATGTTAACATAGATGCATTAATTCACGATTATTTTCTTTTGTTTTTCTTTTCTACTTTTTGACAAGACATAAGTTTTTTTCTTTTTTTTTGACACCACATGTGGGTTGAAACCCCACCCAACACCATTACCAAATCCCGTCGATACAAACAATAGAACGCAAAGGAAGATAAAACGGACGTTATATATTTCATTTCACTTGATGCTCATACATCCTCAATGCATTATTTAGTCGCTCTGCCTCTGCCATTATGGATGGATTTGTTTATAAAAGGACAAAATGGATGGATTCGTGGCCACCATTTTTCTATTCCAGCAGTCTATCGCTTCCCTCATGATTGATTGGATTAGCCAAACATACCAACTCATTTGATTTATTTTGCATGTTAGATCTAACTCGAACTTACTGTCATTATTTACATTATATTTTTAGCAATTAGCTTATAATTATTTGATATTATAACATTTGGACACTCCTCTTCTGTGTCGCATAATTCCTCTATCTTAGCCTGCACGACCATGATGTCCTCCAAACTGCATCACTAAACCAAGCATCCCAAAACATAATTATATAATTAGATTTGGTTTGTGTTCTTGTGTAGTTTTACTATATTATAAGTTAGTTCATCATCAAATAATCTTCTCCTTAGTGAGGGTTTAGTAGTAATTGTACACATGCGGTTGCTCTCTCATCTTTCTTTTTAGAATTATTGAATTTTACTGTTCATTTATCCTTGATCGAAATAGATTATTATTATTATTATTATTATTTATTATTAATTATTATTATTATTGTCGGTTGAGGTCAAAAGAAGACTGAATTGTATAATTACTGGCTCTGCAAGTTTAATTTGAGATGTAAACCCAAATGGGCTCAGAATGGGCCCAAAACAGGTGGGGGTTCGGATTGGAAGCTCATGCAGCGTCTGAGGACTCTTCACATTGGATTGGGAACACATAATAATACATGTGATTTCATGGATTTAATCTCAAAGGTGAATGAATACATTAGGAAAAGGATGCCCTCAAATACAACTCTGTATCAGTGTAAGCTTTAGTTAGTCATGCTTGTGAGGATTGGTGAGACTTTGCTGCAGTTGGAGAGGCACTTTTCATGATTACTTGAGTTACCAAAGCTGATGAAAAGAAAACCACCACCAAATGTGCACATTCAAATGATGCATGTTTCTGACATAAAACTATGATGATCTCTTTTGTGAAGCCAATGGCCCCCAGTTTTCAGCAAAACATGACAGCATTCGATGAGAGGAGTTGGGATTTTGTCTCCCACACTTGATGATGCTAGAGAGAGAGAGAGAGAGAGAGAGAGAGAGAAGGTCGATGAACACAGTCCTTGATTCACAAAGTGGTCTCTTCTTGGTAGAGTGGCAGGCCCTGATGAATGGTCGAGCAGAAACCACAAAAGAAATCTTATTCTCAGATAGCCATTAGTGTAAGAACTCCAGGTAACAGATGCATTGAAACCCTATTAAACGTTGGCTCTTCTTTTTTGTTCCCCCCCACCTCCCTCCCTACTTTGCGCATTTGACGAATTGCTTTTTGTTTGGCTCTTTTTCCCTTCTGACCAGCTTTGATTGTTTGCCATTTCTTTTTCTTTTACTTTGTGCGTTTGACTTGCTTCCCTTAGCTGCCTCCAGAACTGCCAAGCAGTCATGAACAGGTTTTGTGATTGTAGGGCATCCAAGAACTCCCATCTCTTTCCTGCTCGATGCAGCATCATAATAATGGCTGGTTGAAGAACTCGCAGAAGAGAAGGGAGAAGCAGCAGAGTCAAACTTTGACCAAATGCCGCATCGTCACATGTGTGTGTCATCTCATGGCCAACAGTAAGAATCTGTGATGGCCAAACTCCAATATAATTAAACAAACCAGCCAGCTATAGCTTCAGTACACCTAACCCTTGGCATTCCCAGTCAAAAATCTTCGGGGAGGAGATTGCAACAGTGGTTTTCTTCAACTAGCGCCGAAAGAAGCAAACAGATAGCCATCTTCCTAGGGCTGATTCCAGAGTTGAGGCCTTGAAAAATACTACAAATCCTGAGCCGAAGCCAACCACAAGACAGCACCAAGTATTCCCCATTTCAGCGTGGTGGTGTTCCATTCTGATTAGTTTTTTCGCTGTGGGTCTTCATCTTTTCGATCTTTTTGGACAGCGGCAACAGCTGCACGAAGCATTTGATTATTTATTCCCCCTTCCTTCTTCCTTACATTATCATTGGCAAGCTTCAGAACGAGGAGCACCACACGCGTTTGGAATCTGTGAGCACTGCATGGTGACAGAAACCCCTTGACGTTGCAGTGGCCACTTCCTGTCGAACATTGCATTCGCATCACCGCGTGTGATCATTTCAAAGAGCGAAACGAAGATGACAGTTACGTGAGAGATGAGGAGAACTCGTGAAGACGATGAGATCGATGCGCCCTAGGAGCCGGATCCACTCCTGAGCAGTAAAAGTACTGCATTCCCACATGAAAGAACACTGCCAGGGTGAATGCGTATTCCTTGTGGTCTACCTCGTTGCATCGGTATCCATCTGCTATCTTATCATCATGATCCATACGTATCCCATCGTGTAATGATTGGACAGTCGTTCTTCTTGCTTTTAGGTTTCACGCCTCCCTCTCTCTCTCTCTCTCTCTCTCATTCTCTTTTCATCTTTCATACAATAACATTGTAGATGAGATCCCGGTGAATCACGTAGGACGACCATACAAGTAGACGCAGTTTAGATCACGACACCTGTCGTGATGAAAGGCTTCAAACCTGCATACCACCGTCCCGTTGCATCGACACAAGTTGTGACACATGCAAATATCCACCGCACACATCCCAACAATTACCATGCATTGCATTCTTTCACAAAAATGAGGAATGGAGTTCAAAGGCTGACAGGGTTTCGACTCTCGCCCGTCAGTGAAAGGAAGACATTGTTCTACAAAAAAGATATATATAGAAAAAAGAAGATAACAGCTGAACTTGGAAAATAAAAGGGAAAAGATAAAGCTACAAAAAGCTTCTTGTTTCCATTAGACAGATGATGCTGATGATGATGACAATATAGAATCATGTCAGTAAAAGAAAAACCAAAAAACAAAAAAAAAGCAAAAGAGGTTTGAGCATGACCATGAACAGAACTTTGAATCTCTTGTTAGACTTCTGTCAGCCCTCTCTCCCTATTCTCATTCCTTCCTTTGTGTAAGCATGTCAGTTCACATCAGCTCACACTGTCTCCCACACTTTTTTGCTAGTTATCGCCTAAGCAGCAGCTGTGAACGTCTCGTCTCACACCCTTCCATCATTCCATCCCAAAGATTGCTGTCTGAAAGGCTGCCACATTCGGGTTGGAAGTCTGCTGATAGTAGGAAGAAGGCGGTGCAACCCAGCCACTCACGTTGGCGCCCTCGTAACCATAGCCACCTCCACACGCAACGTAGGCGGCGTAAGGGACGGAGGTGCAGCTGCTGCCCTGAGATTGTTCGTGCTGTTGTTCTAACATGCCATTGTTCCACGCCACTCTACCTCCACCGGTCTCTTGGCTCATGACCTTATTGGAAGCAGCAGTGGCGAAGTCCATGGTGGAACCGGAGGAGAACAGACTAAAGCCTGAGGCTTGGCTGCTCTGCTGTTGCTGCTGCTGCTGCTGCTGCTGTTGGTGATGGTGGAGAGCAAGCAGGGACCAGTAGTCGCGATCCTGCTTCATGGCGACGGTGGCGGGCCCGAGGGAGGCCGAAGGGTCATGGCGATGCAGCTGATGCTTGACATCGATGCTCATGGTATCCGAAGAGGATGACGGCGACGACTCCGACGCCTTTGACGACCCGGCCGACAGCCCGCCGATGGGGAGATTACTGTTCACGATGCTGTTGACGTCGTAGCGGCTCATGTCGAAGTTGGTCACCGCATTGAGGCCCCTGAACTTGATGGCGGCTATATCGTACGCCTCCGCCGCCTCTTCCTGTGTACCTAAACGCACCAAAATCCAATCCGATTTATCATGAATCACAATCCCCACCTCTTGTGCTTACTGTAACGTTCTCAGGCCAAGCAGTATTGTTGGAAGTACTCACTAAAGGTTCCAAGGTAAAGGTCCTTGTTGCCGGCCACTCTTCCGATCCTTGCTTGCCATCGGCCATGCTGATGGTGTCTGCAAACACAACCAAACCATCCTAAATCTGAAATATGAAAGGTATATATACCTGAGTCTAACAATAAAATAGTATCCAGGTGTAGCAAACCTGGTGACTCCTCGGTAGATGGAGGCGCCCCTAGAAAACCCGCTGCTCTTCCTGCAAGAACAACTAGGCATCAACACCACTGATTCATTCCTCGGGACAAAAGAAAGATCAGTTCAAACACCGATGCAACGCAACGCATGCCTGCATGCGTCTCAAACTTCGAAACCAGAAGGTGATGGTGGTTCACCTTCGGAGGGACGCGACGAACTCTTGACGAGTCATGTTCTTCATCTCCTCCAGCTCCTTCTCGTAGTTAGAGATCTACCACAAAGTA
This sequence comes from Ensete glaucum, assembly GCA_021527575.1. NCBI lineage: Eukaryota > Viridiplantae > Streptophyta > Magnoliopsida > Zingiberales > Musaceae > Ensete > Ensete glaucum. The sequence goes on along the minus strand of CM038551.1, from coordinate 3,851,593 downwards.
CAAGACGCTCACGCACATCAGCTACTACACATATATTACGCTCGTTAGGCTTGTCTGTGATTCCGGTCTAACTTACGGGGAAGTTGGTGGTGGTCGTCGGACCCCAGTATTTGAGTGCCGCCAGGTCGTACGCCCTTGCGGCCTTGTCCTCCTTGTCATACCCACCTACAATATTCCGCCCAAACAATAAAGAGACTTTAATAACGATCGACATAATAACCATTTGCAAGAAAATGTTAAAGCCATGGAAGAGAAGAAAAAGGGACGCACCTAAATAGACTGCGGGGGCAGCGAGAAGACAAGAGCACAAGGCGGAGCAACAGCAACGTGAAATGGAGCTCATGTAAGCAAACAGGAGAAGGGTAAAAATCGAAGGTGATGTTAGTGTCTCCGTCATACCTTGTCGGCCCTTGCGGCTTTGCCCTTCCCGGCGACAGCTGTTGTCCCACAGATGCGCCTCGTACCTTCCCGTCCACCGGTGCCTGCGCAAAATACCCCAGCATGGTATCAAATACATGCGGAGAGATCGGGAAGAAATCGTGCTTTCCCGTAAGCCCACCCACAATATGCAGTGCAGTGACTTCCTTTCGGCTGTTACCTGGTGACGCCTCGGTAGATGGAGGTCCGCTGGCCGAAGGTCTCCGCCGCCTTCCTTGACTCCGCCGGCGGCGCAGCCTCCTTCGCTGCCTGGAGCTCCTGCTGCTCCGCCGGGTGGCCGCGGAGGAACCCGGCCGCGATAGTCTTCAGGTCGGAGTCATAGACACCCTCAGCACCGGGGGCGTCGTCACCGCCGGAGTACCTCCCGAGCGGGCCACCGAGGAAGTCCTCCAGCTTTGGTCCCATCCCCGCCAGAGCCACGAGCTCCGTCGCCGCGTTGGTTTCCTCGTCCGCCCCCTCGACACCACCTGAAACCAAACGCGGGCGTCGGTGACACATAGAACTGATATAAGAAGAAAGGAACAACAAAGAGGTGAGGTAAAGAAGCAGAGATACCACGGTAAGAGGAGAAGGCTTGGAGGAAGTAGGGCTGCTGGGGATGAGAGAAGGCGAGCCAGCTATCGGAAGCGTCCATGTCCATGGTTTGAAATGGCAGTGTTATTATCGGAATACCGAGGAGGTGGTTGGCTTGAAGAGAAGGGCAAGACAAGGAGAAGACGGACACACATATAGAGGTGAGGAGAAGATAATGACGGGGAGGGAGGGAGGGAGGAGAGAGGTGATAGCACGAGAAAGGAGGTCTCCTAAATTCCTACTTATTTGTTTTCGGATGGAAATGCAACGAAAGCAAAGAGAAAGGTCGAGGCGGGGGCAAGTGGAAGGAAGGCTTTCGCATGGCCGCTCGCGTATGCTGTTCCTTCGGAACCCGTTGCCACTGATCAGTTGATGTTCTGCAGGGTCGGATCCTCAAAAAGATCATATCCAAATCTGACAAAAAGAGAAATCGTGATTCAATCTGGATCCGAATTCGATAACTGACGATTGGATTTTGTATACTACACTCGAAGGATTCATACGACCCATTACTCTATACATCAGATCACAGCTGGATCGATCATTTAGAAATAAAAGATATTTTGAAGCGACCCTATGCGACAGGAAGATATGAAGATTAATGATTCGTGTTGGATCATCGCCGATTGAGTTTGGATCTAAGTTGCTTCGGGTTGATCAAATAGACCATCGTCCGTACGTGATCTAACAGTGCCAATCCCGATCCGATGGGTGGATCTTGGTAGCGAATAAGATTCTGCAAGAAGAACACAAAGAAAGATTCATCCGTGTATATAGCGGGGGAGGCAAGCGCGCGGACGAAGGGTACACGATCGACCCCACATCTCTCTCTCTCTCTCTCTAAGAAATGGTGCCTCGTATCTCGCTCAATCTCGCCGCCTCATCGCGGTATGGCATTTCGCCGCGTGTCCCTTCTCCGGGGCTCTCTCGCCCCTTCGCGTCCTTCTGTCCTCGGCCCGACCCCGTTCGCCGCCCCACGTCGTGCCCGGATTCGGGTGGGGCCACGCGTCCCATGGGGGGGGGGGGGGTAATCAGACGGTGGATGTGGGTCGAATCGGGAGAGGTGATTTATGGCCGTCGGATCAGGGAATCTAGTGGTCAACGTTACATCTGGGACCGTGCGCTGTCCAAAATAACGGTATCGCTTTGCTCTCTTTTGGTAAAAGAACGAAAATTAAAATTAAAAAAAGTAAAGAAAAAGAAGCCGTGGAACCCACGTCCGACAGCGTCTGATTCTTATCACATGGTGATGGTGACACCGAACTCGATCGGCGTAAGGATCACGGTCCAAAAGAGATCAGACGGTGACGGCTCGCTCTTTTATTTGTCCGTCATCATGCGATCCCAAAGACAAAGCGCGGGACGAGCGCAGGTCCACCGTACCATGGGGCCCATGTTATCATTAACCATCATGCGCCACCGTTCGATGAAACTTTGGCGTGTACATCGGACGGTCGAAAGAGGAGGTGGATCCCTTACACCCAGCAAGTAACGTTTACCACGAGGCGAACGGTGACGGGAACCGATGGTCAAAGCGAGATTAAAATAATTGCCCGGTCAGTGAAACGAATCATTCTCTCGATTGAGCTGAGCTTGGCTTCCGCACTCGACGCAACTATCTACTTTCTGATTGGTGAGTCCTGGTGTGTCCCACACGAACGCTAGTCGTAAGGCAGGTAGGAGCGATTGGTACGTGAGAATGTGGAAGTGAAATTATTTGCTTAATCTAATCACTGAGTGTCATTTAACTTATTAGGGAGAGCGAGTAATATAAATAGGTGGCATGCGTCCTACGCTGCTGCACGTGTACACACCGGGGGTGGGTGGACCGCGTCGGGGAGCACGAGACCGGGCCGCGCGGGGATCACGTGAGAGGGGGGGTGGGGGGTGGCGCCCCTGAGTCGGCGCCGGGCTTTGCACGTGCGACCGGGAAAGGATCCAAGGAAGAGCGGAGGAATCCGGTCAAAAGGATGGTGGATGTCATGTGGGGAGGGGGAAAAGAAATGGAGTGAGGGTGAAAAGGAAGCATGCTTGAGGTGGGGAACAAGGAAGCCATGGATAAGAACGAAGCATGGGGGAGGGGAGGGGAGGGGTGGGGTGGGGTGATAGGTGGGACACGTCGTGAGAAGCCATGGATGGGAACGTTCAAAGATATCTTTGGTAGCAGCAGCACACTGAATCTTATGGACAAAAGCTTTAATATGCAAGTGTGTACGTGGTTAGGCACTGCAGCTTTGCTTCGAGGGCGAGATAAGCTCGTTTGGGGAGGGGGTAGCCATGTGCTTGCCGTATTATTTGCTTTCATCCATTAATGTGTTTGACTGCAGCTTCCTTGCTGTGCTGCATGCATGCTTAAGCTTATCTGCAAGTGCCACTTTACGTTTTGTACGTACTACAGATTAGACCGAGCTCAAAGGGGTCGTCGGAAGATACACTAAACACGAACAGACGTGTAAAGCTTTTGAATTCTTTACTTATCCTCCTCCTCATGTATGCTTGCGGCTCAAACATATATTATTGAGAACGTTGGAGTGCACCGTCTGACTTCTTCGGGCATTTTAGATGATAGAGATGATTGTTGAGCATCGACACGTTGCGGGTGGGAGAGGCGATTTTTAAAATATATATATATACACACACGAGCATCTAAAGTCTTTTATCTTTTCCTCCCATCAAAATAGTTGGGGTGTATCTATAAAAACAAATCCTAATTTGAAGCCTTAATTTAATTAAAACTTTATCAATTTATTTAAATATAATTAAAAAATTTAAATTTTTTTAAAAATTATAATAATCTCCATCTATAAGTTTTTTTTTTTTACTTTGTGTAGAAATCAAACCATTAATTCGAAAAATTCGCCATAGCTATACAAATGTTCATCATCTAACATCTTATTCCAAAAAATTCGTCAATGCATCATGCGTAGTTGGAGCCAAATCAATGGCGCAACTTAATTCCAAAGAGAGATCTTCATCTCAGCAGGAGTTTTCTTATAATAACTATATATATCCTAGACACCATAAATATAGTCATTTATTTTTTTATACCATGATTCATATATACCTATCATCTCCTACGTATAACATATTTTCAACCCTTTGAGGTTTAACTATACTTTCTTTTAGATAGTATAATATTTGATTTAATCTTTCGTTCATCATGATCTTGTAACCATGAGTAACTTTCAGAACTCTATCTTTACTTTTATAGTCATGACCCTGAGAACTTAAAAGACTCAAAAAAAAATTATATTATTATTGTATTTATGGGACATAAGTCCTATCCATGGAAGTATGTAGTGTTCCATCAACTATTTTGATCTTTACTTTACTAACACTCATGATTTCCAATATAGAGTCATCATTGAAACTCAACTTACTAGTCATCTTATGATTTATTGCATCAAAACAATTTTTCTTAGAGTAAACATAAGTAACACAAGGATATATCCATCACCACCCATCATAAGAGAGTATTCACTTACGTCTTTTTTTTTTTTTCAGACAATTTCACCTTTAATATTCATACTCCTTGCATATATAATATTGAACATTATCCAAAGACCTGAAATTTGATCTTAACCTATCATGTCGAGATCTATCCTTGTCAAAAAAATCCTCCTCGTGAACCTTTATCGTGAGTAATTAATGTTTCATAATCCATATTCTTAGATATATCATTTTTTTCTAATAATATGAAACTTTCAAACTTATTGTTCTAGAGTTACCGTATCCTTCCTATACAATATTATCTGCACAAAATTATTATATGGGTCGATGAGTGAGATAAGAAGCAACAATACCTTATCTTCTTTATTAATCTTCACATCAATTTTTTAATTAATTTAATATTTTTTAAAAATATGTTCGGAAGTTTTACTAAGTCGCCACCTTATTCTGTCCTTAACTTATATAACTTCCACCTGTTAGTTGAGGTTTTTTGTCAAATAAAACTTTTCTAATTTATCTCAAATAACCGTGGTGGACTCATCGTCAATAACATTATTGATAATATTACTAGCGATGCAAAGATGAATAAATGAATAGTAGTTATGCATTTGGTTTAAAACACATCCTAATCTTTGTTGCTTATCTTTTTTAGTTTGTTTGCTCGTCTCTTCAATGTTCTTACTAAACCTAGCTAAACAAAAAAATATTTCACTCTGCTCTGTCAAGGTTGAAACTATTTATTTCATTATTTTTTTTTCACAATAAAACCAATAGAAACCATCATTGGCATCCTTGTCGAATCTCTAATCACCGAATCTTTTGGGCTCTGATATAATTTTGTTGGAGAGGGAAAGGAGAATTCCAAAATTAAAAAAAAAAAAACCTAGAGATCAACAATCAAAGATATCCCAACAAGTTAATACAAGATGAATGTAGTTAAACATATCCCATCTGGATAAGATCAATTGCAAGATTTTTATGTTAGCATCACTCAAATAACTCTCCTTATCTCTCACATAAACTTGATGAACTTTTATCTCATTCCTTCTAGAAATCATAGAGATCACCCTAAGAATACTTAAAGTATCTTATTTTTTTTTCTCTCACCAAAACCTTCAGACTCAATGCTATTTATAAAAATAAATCTTAAAATTTTAATTCAATCAAAAATTTATCAACTAATTTAGATAAAATTAAAACTCTTTAAAATACTTGTCAATTCTAATAGGATAAATTACTGTAATTGTCTATATCGATTGGGTTGAATAGTGTTGATACTCAGCAAGCGTAAGATTGATAATTAAAACGAGTCAAAACGTTCGTATATCTGTAGATTAATCTGGCACATAGAGAGGCAGGTATGCCATAGGGAGACCAGAGGTAATGTTCATAATTGTTTTCAAAATGAGGGGGGCCGTTCATGTCTTGCAAGTTGCAAACTTCAGAACCAAAATTAAGGAAGAAAAGAGAATGAGTTGCATGTTTAGATATGCTAACATTTTTTTTCTTTTCATTTTTCAAGTGATTACTTGTTTATGTTAATATATTTTCATGAACTTTGCATTTTGATCTGACAGATACTACTAACGTGAAATGAGTTGCATGCAAACTTGTGAGTGTGATGAATAGCAAGCAATCAGATTAGTTTCAGGACAATAGTGCATAATAATAATAATGTCTTATCGTATCAACAGACTGCTATTTCTTGTTTCATCTTATGAGTCGCGTTGCCCAATCTTCACCACTTCGTCTTCTCCACCAGCCGAGCCGCTGCAGCAAAGGAGTGCAGGAGCAGGTCACCTTCCTCCAAACATACCGAGAATCGCTCGCGGCAAATCCCACCTCTTCACCGATCCGGACACCGGAAGCTTGAGTGGCCCGAGGAAGCAGCCCGGCGACGGCGTTGCAGACGTCGGATGGCCATTGCTCCAGATGCACTTGCTCTCTCCTGCACGCCGTCGACGCTTGCTTCTCCTTGTCTTTGCAGGGGGAGTCGGATGATCCAACCTCGACCACGGCGCAAGCAGTGCGCTCTGCATGGCCGGAGGAGGACTCAGCGGCGGCAAGGGCACGGATTCAGCAGGATTCTTTGGCTGCCCAGGTTCTATTTCCCATTCAAATGGAACTTGGCCACAGGCTCTGTAATAAACCATGGAGGAACGCCCTACAGATCTGGCGGAATCACCAGAAGAAGGGCGATGACAGAAGACCTCGGAACCCTGCATGACATCCTTCGTTCCCTCCATAGTTTATGGTGCATATGAGCTGAACTCCGGTGCAACTATATAGTGGAGAACGGGCGTAGCACTCGTGAGAGGAGTCCTTTTAAGTGTCTTCAGTTTGAAGGCTAAGTAAGCTACTCATTGTTGCATGCCAATCACTGAGGCATGAAGGATGGCGGCAGCAGACCCTTCTTTTCCATTCCAGTGTTTTGAGTGTACGCAGAGATGGAGTGCTGCTTACTTGCTTTATCTTTTCCCTTCAATGGCTTGATCATAGGAAACAAAAGTACATTCCAAGCATTCATCGTAATGCAATGTCTCCCTCTTGTAGTGGTCAGATTAGTGTTAAAGCTTGATGAAACTATAAGATACGCGATAGAAACAGAAGTTCTAAAAATTCTCCACTATAAGATATGATTTATGAAAGGAATAATAGCAATATTTGCTTAACTTCATTTTGTGGCTAAAACTTGAATCCGAAATCACTTAAGCATGCTGGTCGATGGGAGAGTCTAATTAGGAGCCACGATTGGATTAAAGCCCGCCCAGATTGCATGATATGGGTTGGACATCTAATAATAGAGGCGACGAACAGCAGGTGGAACTGTCCAACGAAAGCTGCGACGTTCCACCGTTCTCCTCTATCCAAACTCGGTCAAAACTGCACCCTCCGATAGAATCGCCAGAGGACTCTCTCCGCCTCTCGCTTGAAAGTATACGAGCTTGTGGAGGCCCTCTCCATCTCTCTTCCTATATATATCATGCTCCCCTCTCTGCAACCATTGGACACCAATCCCTAACCTCTCCTAGCTAAGAAGGCCAAAGGCCGAGGTCATTTCCAAATGGCCTCCAAACCCAGAACCCTCCTCTCCTTCCTCCTCCTCGCCCTCTTCCTCTCCTCAGCTGCGGCTTTCGATGTCATGGAGTTCCTCAGCCCTTACCCCGACTACTCCACCTTCACTAAGTACCTCACCGACATGAAGCTGGTCGACGTGATCAATAGTCGCCAGACCGTCACCGTCCTCGTCCTCGACAACACTGCCATCGCCCCACTCACTTCCCTCCCCGCCGACAAGCTCAAGAGTGCCATCTCCGTCCACATCCTTCTCGGCTACTACGACCCCTACGTCCTCGACGGCGACCTCAATAAGTCCGCGCTCCTGCCCACCCTCCTCGGCTCCAGCGGCGCCGGTTTGTTGAACTACACAGAGATGCCCGACGACCAGATGGAGTTCGGGTCGGCAGCGCCCGGCGCTCCTCACGACTCCAAGGTGATCAAGGTCGTCGGAGCTAGGCCGTACAACTTGTCGGTCCTCCAGATCGACAAAGCCATATTGCCGCCCGGCGTCGGGAGTGCGGTGCCCGCGACGTCGACGCCACCTGCCGCTACACCCTCGAAATCAACGGCCGCGCCACCGACGACAACGCCAGCGACTTCTGTCACACCATCACCGGCTCCTGAGAACAACGGTAATCCTGCCGTCCCTGTGGCAGCTCCAAACCCTGGGCCGACCACTCCGGTGGAGGCGCCTGCAACTAGCGCCTCGGCGTCCGTTGAGGCTCCAAAGCCAAGCACCAGCACACCCGTTGAGGCTCCAAAGCCAAGCACCGGCGCACCTGTTGAAGCTCCAAAGCCAGCCACCAGCGCACCCGTTCAGGCTCCTCAAGCGAGCAGCAGCACACCTGTTGAAGCTCCACAATCTACCGCCAACGCACCTGTTCAAGCTCCTCAATCCAGCAGTAGCACACCTGCTGGGGCCCCACAATCGAGCGCCAACACGCCTGCTGGGGCCCCACTGTCGAGCACCGCCGAACCTGTTGAGGGTCCGGAGCCGACCGCCGCCGCCCCTGCCGAGGGTCCGGAGCCGACCGCCGCCGCCCCTGCCGAGGGTCCGGAGTCGACCATCGCCGCCCCTGCCGAGGGTCCGGAGCCGACCACCGCCGCCCCTGCCGAGGGTCCGGAGCCGACCACCGCCGCCCCTGCCGAGGGTCCGGAGCCGACCACCGCCGCCCCTGCCGAGGGTCCGGAGCCGACCACCGCCGCCCCTGCCGAGGGTCCGGAGCCGACCACCGCCGCCCCTGCCGAGGGTCCGGAGCCGACTACCGCCGCCCCTGCCGAGGGTCCGGAGCCGACCACCGCCGCCCCTGCCGAGGGTCCGGAGCCGACCACCGCCGCCCTGCCGAGGGTCCGGAGCCGACCACCGCCGCCCCTGCCGAGGGTCCGGAGCCGACCACCGCCGCCCCTGCCGAGGCTGCAAAGCCGAGCAGCAGCGCACCTGTTGGAGCGTCAAAGTCGAGCCCCATCACTCCTGCAGCAGCTCCAAAGAGCAGTCCAAGCTCGTCTGCAAGAAGGTCGCACAAGGCCAGAAACACCACCCCGGCTGCAGCTCCGCTGTCTGGCGCGGCCACCCGAGCCGAGTCTTCGAGGAGTAGTGCCGCCCCCCCCGTCATGGATGCAAGTGCAGATGCACCCGATTCAAGCATTGGATTGCCACCATCGTCCACAGCACCTGCACAAGCGCCTGGCCCGAGTTCTTCAGCTGCCCGGGTGGTTGCAGGTCTGACCCTTGGGCTTACCATGGGTGCTGCTGCTATCCTTGGTGCCATTTGAATTGGTTAAAGAGGAGGAGGAGGGTTTTGATTGTGTGGGTTTGGAAGGTCTCACTGTTGGGTTTGGAATCTAACTTTCGTTTTGGTTGACATTTGTTTTCGTTCGTTCATCATTTGTTATACCAAAAATCCGGTAGGAGCAGGTTGACCACTCATTGTGCATGGATGTGCGTTTTGACTCGGAACCTGAAACAATTAATGTTGCTACTTATAATTGCATAAAACAAAAAAAATAAAAAAAGCGCATCCATGCACAATGGTAGAGTACTATGATACTACCGCATGTGTCACCAGATTTCACGTGGGACACTGTAAACAAGAATTAAGCGAGGGTGGAGGTTCTTCTCCATGGCCGAGACCTCGGTCAGGAGAAGCCAGCTACAGGATCCTCAGCGTCTCACCGCCTCCAAAGTGGTCTTCCACCAGATCGATTCAGTCACAGGATTCTATTCCGACCGATGCCTCCACTTGTGTTCGTTCTTCTAGAGAGTCAAAAGAAAGGATGGCTGCAACGTCGTGGAAAAGGTAAGTGAGTGTCTCTCGCCAGCGATAACGACGACAAGTTTCGGCTTCCTTTTCTTCGTGAAGGCCACCTTCGTAAAGCCTCGAGGGCGGCGATGGATGGGAAGATGGAAGTCTAGACCGCGATTCACATAGCGCTGCCGTCTCGTACGTATTCAACCTTAAGAGCTTGTCGTCATTTCCATGCAATACACGTTTAGCGTTATTTCTTCAGATAAAAGCAAGAGACGCACGCAACACTGAGACGACTTTACATAGGACTGTGGATTTACATTGATTTGCTTTTTAAGTATAAAAGCCCCTATAGATTGATCGGGGTAATAATGAGTCTAATCTCTCGATTAGATCTAAACATATGAGTTAGATCTACTAATTAGACATACAATGTGATTTCTGACGTTCGCGAATGATGTGCTATAATAGAAGTAGAAGCACACCATCATAGGGTGCCAAATCTTGTGGATAATAGAAGATCCATATAGACGATACTATATTTTGTTCTTGCCACACAGAAAAACTCACTATTAAAGAAAACAAAAAAAAAACGTAAGAAATCAATAGAATGTTATTTACTTTATTAACCAAAGTAAGCATAAGAAACCCAACTATCTATTAAGAAAATTATTGTTAACTCATTCATCGACATAGTTCATACTCATATGCATAGGATTATTCGAGGTGTCTCTGAGGTAAAAACATCAAGTTCTATAAGTGCCACTTGCTTAAAAATTATAGTCTCAAATTAGTAATTCGAGGTATACAAACACGAACATGAGTCATCCAAATAATTTCTCCTGACCTCTGTTTTAAGGGTGAGTTTTTATACCTGATCGTAAAAAGTGAGAAGAAAGCTTGCAATCATGTTTTTGATCATAAAGGGCAAGAAGGAAGTTTACAATTATCTTTCTGGTCATAATAGGCAAGAATAAAGTTTACGATTGTCTGCTTCGGATCATTGTTTATGTGAGTGAAGGGGTGACCTTCGTCTTCTAGAACCTCTTTATACACCACATGACGGTAACGTGTCAGATGATGATTAGCCAAAAATATATTCCCGTATATCGAATGTCGAATTCACCCAGATTTATTGACCTGAGACGTCGAACCGAGAAAGGATCTATCTAAGTGGTTGGTCGGTGATCACTTATGTGTCATGTCCTTAAAAATAGGGGTAGAGCTTCCTTGCTTTAGTATTAGTGCAAATACAAGTCTCTCGATTTTGGGGGCATCATTCTTTAGGCACGATTAAAACATGATTGACATATTAGATAGGCTTTTGAATCCTAGAATCATCCTGAACTAGCACCAAGCTGATAGCCAAGTCAACGATAGTGAGATAGAGACTTAGAATTTTGCCTAAGGTAGAGAAAGAGAATTGCAACAACTGGGCGTGGTGGTGCTTAAGCCTTTCGAATGTCGCGTAACACTCCTCTGTTCATAGGAAATCATTTAAGTTTTTTTATGTTCATAAAAGGGTAGGCCCTTATCACCTAATTAGGATAGGAATCGACTAAGCATTACTATTTGTCAAGTTAATTGTTAGACTTCCCTTATTGTGCGGGGCAAGTGTATCTCCAGTATGGCTCGTACATTCTCGAGATTTGCATTTATTCCCCTACAGTGCATAGTGAATTCGAGAAACTTTTCTTAATTGACTCTGAAAGCCCATTAAAGTAGATTGAGGCAGATATCGAACTTATTTAGAACTTCAAAATGTCATGATTAAGTCTATCAAATGTGAGTACTCTGAAAGTGTATTTAAGTAAATTGAGGTGAATATTGAACTTCTTTCAAACTTTAAAATGTCACGGTTAAGTCTATCAAATGTGAGTCAATCATTCTATTTTTGACTAGTATGTCATATATAAACACTTCAACGTTCCTCTTGATATGGTGCTTGAACATCATATTCACCATCCTTTGGTTTGTCACCCCTATGTTTTTCAGCCCCCTTTGGCATGACTCTATATCAATGTGTGTCTCGGTTGGTAATAAAAAAAGTGTATTCCTGACCCTCTGGTGTTATACTTCTTTGGTTATATCTCAAGAATATGTTTATAAATTTTAGAAACTCATGACCCAAGGTAGCATCAACTAAATAATCAATACATAAGAGATGATAATTATCATCCAAGCATGTCTTATTGAGATCGGTATAATCAACACACATCCTCCATCTTACAATAGACTTCTTAGCAAGTACAACATTAGCAAGCCAGTAGGGTAATATACCTCAATAGTAAATTATGCTCCTAACAACTTATTTACCTCTTTGCTAATTGTGTAACGATCAGGAGCAAAATTGTGAGGCTTTTATTTTACTGGTCATGCCTCATATTAAATGTTTAGATTATGTTAAGCTACATTTGGGTCATTCCCAATATATCTTTTCGCGATCATGCCAACACTTCGGCGTTCTACCTAAGAAAATTAATGAATTGCACTTATCTCTTTGGAAAATGTCACCCCGATCTTAATAATTTGACTAGGACAAACTTTATCTAGGAGTTCCTCGATAAGATATTTAATCAGCTCCAAGTTCGAGATGGATTTGGTGAAACTTTGAGAGTCCATAGGTGATGCCTTAGATCATAGATTCTTCGATAGGGAGGCCACAGTAAGGTAGCACTAATATGACTCTTTTAGGTTGCTTCTCAGCTCTCTAGTGTTAGTCCTCAGCGAGAACTTCATCACTATATAATAGGTCAACACCACCAGCCTCAGCCTATTTAGCATGTACCAACCTTTGATTACATACCAATGGTATATCAATTACCATAAATCTGGTCATCATTGTTTTGGAGTGTGGCTCGTCTCCAAACGTGATCTGTAGGTTCACAGTCCCGAGAGGGGAGATTAAGTCATCAATACACCTCGTCATCTAAGAGGTCATATGGATGAGGTCATTAGTTGAGAGCGTGAGTTTTCAAAAAGCATCAAGGTAGATGATATCAGCAAAGCTACATTTATCAATCATGTCTCTCTTCACTCAAGCATTGATCATCATCATAGAAACTATCAAGGTATTATCATGGTCTGGGCTGGGGTACTTCATTTCTTTCACTTTGAAGATAATTTTCGGGTAATCTCCCTATAATGGACACTTTTTAATGATAGCTCAAATGTAAGCTTTATGGCCCAATGAATTACTTTCTTCTTATACGAATCCAATAATGATAATATTAATTTCTCTCTATTGGTCCCCAAGGTTAGGGTGAAGTTTCACGATGCCTTCAGGAGAACCACCCAATGTATCCCCGACAAATGAGTTATTTAATATGTTCTTTCAAGTTATAACAATCTTTCATGTCATTGCCATAATCTCGATGAAATAATATTACTTAGAGTTATATCTCTTTATCAACAAAGCCTTCATAGATTGAGAGTCTTTTAAGAATTCTTTTTCTCTTACTTATAAAAAGTCTTCAGTCTAGTCAGATTCAGGACAATCATCCTGGGCCTTGAACGAGGCAACTCTAGTTGATGACTTCTTCTTTGTCACAATGACCTGAGGGTCGAGGTGAATTGTAACTGATCATACCTCGGCCTTTCAAGTGTCTCTTCATATTTTTCTGAGACCATTGCCTCGACATTAATATATTGATTGACTTATTAAAGTACCAATATTGCTAGTGATATCTCTATCAATGATCAGAAAAGGTAAGAGAGCTTGAGTCTCATTATGAAGGTCTATATTATAAGTAACATATGAGCATCTTACATACCTCATATTTCATTAGTCAATCAAACAATCAAGTCCGATAGTGTTTCCTCCTTCCTTGCCTGAGTCATGTATACTATTCTAGTGTCAAGCCTCATAACGTAGTTGGGAAGGCATGACACATCAGGACGTCTAAAGTACCATATAATAATATTGGGGCACAGAAAACAATGATGTGTTGCAATTGATCGATATTATTGTCAAAAGTTTTCAATGATGGGAGGCGAAAGCTGGTCGAGATTAGTTCCTTCTAGATGTCCTTGGTAAATGATAATTTGTCCTAGGTGGGGTTGGTCAGCCCTTCTCTTATGAATTATGTGAATTCTCATCATAGTTTTTCCAAGCACTAGTTCATTTGTTATAGTTGGATCCGTAGAGAATCATCCATCCAATTTACCATTGGGTCTAGGATTCCGATGGAGCAGAGTAGTGGAGTGGTGGTCCACTGAACTCCACATTTGGGGAACGAGGTGTTTTCTCATGCGATGATTCAATGGGTCTCGGGCACTTTTGAGATATTGGTATTGTGTTGGATGGGGGAAACCCAATTTAGATGACCATTTCTACTGCTAACTATGGCAGATGTGGTGACATTGCATGTTGGGTTAGCTATGGCAAGAGTAGAGCAACAACTTCCATCATATCCATTACCATTAGGTGAGGTTTAGAAATACCTCGATAGGGATGAGCAGGTGACTTGGGGTCACTCTCAGGTCGTGGAACATACGCTAATATCGTGTTGACGTCTGTATAAAGGTGGATGCATCCACATGTGAAAATAATAATTGCTACCCCCAAAGTAAAGTAATATAGGTTGCTGGCATGGCCTCCTCACTCAAGCATTCATTAGAGAATTAGTAGATTGTCATTTCTACTATATCATCTCGATTCGATCCCTCCCCTATTCTTTATGTTAAAAGTTTTTAATCCAATATATTGTAATTCATAAAAATAATGCCTCTACTCTTTATGTTAAATATGTTTTTATATATTAGTGCTTATAATTACATATATTGTAATTCATAAAAATAATCCCTCTACTCCTTATGTTAAATGTGTTTTTATATATTAGTGCTTATAATTATATAAAAATAATAATAATAATGCGCATCCGGGGAATCGAACCCCGGTCAGTACCGTGGGAGGGTACTATGATACCACTACACCAGATGCGCTGGTGTTACTGTCTCTTACATAAACCCTAAATAACGAGGGTTCAAGGCACCGCGGTCAGTAAAAACCAACTGCACCACATCCATTCATTCACAATATTGTCTTGCGACCGAAGCCCCTACTTACGTTCGTTCTTCTAGAGAGTCAAAGAAAAGGGTGGCTGCAAACGTCGTGGAAATTGGAAGTCAGCGTCTCTCGCCAGCGACAACGACGACGAGGCTGGGCTTTCCTTTTCTTCGTGAAGGCCACCTTCGTAAAGCGTCGAGGGCGGCGATGAGTGGAAGTCTTGGCGGCGATTCACAAACAGCGCTGCCGTCTCGTACGTATCAGCCAAAAGAGCTTGTCGTCAATCTCCATGCAAGACACGTTTAGCGTTACTTCTTCAAATAAAAGCAAGAGACGCACGCAACAGTGAGTCCACTTTATATAAGACTCTGGGATTTACGAGTGATTTGGTTTTGCGAGGATCCAACACTGCTATAGACGACACTAGATTATGTTCCTGCCATGGAGGAAAACTCACTGCTAAAGAATGAATCACGCAAGATGACCAAAGTAAACAAAGAAAGCAACAGTCTCTTATTTACTTTATGGTAGCAGATCATCTTCTTAATTAACCATATCAAGCAATATGTAGTGAATTCCAAGTCCAAGTATTTACATGAAAAATATCGGTCACTCGTAACGGATTTTGTTTTAATAAAAACCATCATCTACATCTCAGAACATTACAAAGAAAGGAAAGTAATGTGTCAAACGACTGCCAAACCCTTTTACATATGTAAAAGAGGCATCATCTAGAGTTCCTTGGTAGCACCACAGATTGATACTTCAAAAGACGAAGGCCGACCCACCCACCCCATTATATTCTTTTCCCTGACGAAGAGCAAGATGACAAAGTCTCAAATGCCTTTGCATCCAAATGTATTTGGAAGAAAAGATGAGAACAGACGCCAAAGGCCGAAAGATGCATCAAAGTCGATGTTTCCCTAATTGCTCCCTTTCCCTTTAAATAGTGCCTCCGCCCTCCAAACCAAGCAAGTTTACCTTCTCTTTATCGTGGAGTGTCCAAAGTATCTTCTTCCCGGAATACCCTCATCCATGCCCACGCACCAAAGTAGAGGCTATGGCAGTTCTCGATGACCAGAAGCCGTCGATGTCCGACTCCCACGATTCCCTCTCTTTCCGATACATCCCCATCGCCGTCCCGGAAGGATCCAGCGGCCCGGAGCCGGCCCCCGTGCACCGAGCGCTCTCCTCTTCTCCGGACGCCTTCGAGTTCTTCACCCCCGCCACCGATATGTGCTACGCCGACGACGTATTCCTCGAGGGGAAGCTTCTTTCTTCCCAGCCCCGTCCACCGCCGCCCAGAACCCTTCCTTTGGTTCCCCGGCGGTCTGCATCCCTCGACGAGCGCCGCCAACCCCGAGGTCCCGCGGGGGAGCGGCGCGGGCAAAGGAGGGCAGCGTCGGATCCGGACCTGCCGTCGGCCATTAAACCGCAGCCCAAGTGGTATCTTTTTGTGCCGGCGGCGTTGGAAATGGAAGATATAAGGAATCGACAGACAGCGCAGAGGTCGCCATCGACGGCGACGGGGTGCAAGAGCAAGGAGAACAAAGACCCGTGGAAGTTTCTCCGGTCGTTGGGCTGTAACAGAGCCAATAGCGTCGCGACTGGCTCGAGACTGGCTCGAACTAAAGCGTGAACCACTCATTCGATTAAACGCGAGCCGATTGAATCGGATCTAGACCGGGTCGAATTGCTGAACCACGACGAGTCGATTAAAATCGTCAAGTTTCTTCTTGTCAAGAAAAGAATCATTGGATTGGGATTAATACTGAAACAGGAAGGCCACCATAAGATATATGTACACCAACGTGTCACGATAAGTATCGATTCTTATGATCCAAAACATAACCATGGCGAGTATAGCTTCAAAATCCACAGAAATCTATAATGCCCGCTAATAAAGCGAGGCTTTGGATCCCCAAAGTACTGCTTTTTATACATCTACGGAGGCCGATGGGAGGAGCACGGGAGGGGAGCTCAACCGCCGAAGCCGTAGAGGGTGCGGCCCTGGCGCTTGAGGGCGTAGACCACGTCCATGGCGGTGACGGTCTTGCGGCGGGCGTGCTCGGTGTAGGTGACAGCGTCGCGGATAACGTTCTCGAGGAAGATCTTGAGCACGCCGCGGGTCTCCTCGTAGATTAGCCCGGAGATGCGCTTGACGCCGCCGCGACGTGCGAGGCGGCGGATGGCCGGCTTGGTTATGCCCTGGATGTTGTCGCGGAGGACCTTGCGGTGGCGCTTCGCGCCGCCCTTCCCCAACCCTTTCCCTCCCTTCCCTCGCCCGGACATCTTGCTCCCGCTGCCTCTCTCCCACGCGCCCCTCACCTTCCCTGCTCTGGTGCTGGAGCACGGGAAGGAGGGAGGTTCATTATATCGAGGACATAGGAAAAGGGTGGGCGTTGGATGAGTTGCCGATCCGCGAGACGCCCTTCTTTTTGTTGCTAGCCGTGCGATGTGGATATCTAGTATGCCATTGGTTGGGACTGGAATCGGTGGATCGAGCATGCTTGATACGGCCAATGGGATTCGATAGCCTAATAGGTACGAGAATGAAACCGAAAAGTGGTATCTGGATCGCTAAGTAATATATAATAATAAGAATCCAATTTAAAATAAAATTATTTAACAATTAAAAATGGATAATTTTTCTATTCATTAAAACGTCATTCACTCATTAATTTCCTATCATATTCTAATTTTTTTAATCATTTTCTTCTATTTATTGCGATATTTGATTCATACTCATTACCAAAGTGAGAGAGATTTCTCTAAGAGGGATGGGAAGAGAACAATTGTTCGACAAGGCAAAAGATGAGAGACTAGTGAAAAGAAAGAAGCGATAGCATAAGACTTCTCATAATAATTTTAATTTTAAATTTTGCATAAATACTCTCTTAAATAAAAAATAAAAAGATTAAAATCTGAATCTACAAAATCTGGTCGAATTTATTTAACCTGCGATCAAATGAATCAATTCATTCTGATTCTTTAATATAACAAAATCCAGTAATGATTTTTTTTTTTCAATTTCACCCTCGGTTCTATCCAATTTTGAAGATTAAATTGATATACATTTTACATATTGATGTTGATGTCGCATTGGCTTGATCCTATCCGCATATATATGAGCATTCGAGATTTATCCATTAGCACCCGAGGGATATATAGGCTCCTCTGTACGTCGGCTGGTAGGTCGAGGACTTACGGACGCCCGGAGTCTGTTGTGGTGTCCCGAGAGAAGTTGTTTATCCTTAGTCGAGAAATATTGTTTGGTCAGCCTCCATGGGTGGAGCTTCCCTCTTTTCGAGTATGTCATTTCACTCCTCGGCTAACGCTTCGGTTGATGCCTGCATGAAAGGCCTGGTCAAGGTGAGAGATGCCCAATATAGTCCCTCTAATACTCAAGTTAGCAGTATGGAGATTTGAGTATATGCTCTCTGTGTGAGAGATGGAGAGAGCCCCCTAGCGCATTTGTTTGGGCATTTTTTATACTACATGAGGCGACATAAGTCGTACAAAGTGTGTTAATGCGCATGGGTGGTAGGTTTGCGTTGTATGTTGGTTGGTGGCTGAACCCACGACCTGTCTTTCCATTCTCGTTATTATTCTGGTTGCCTTTATTACGTATCTGTAATAGACGCGTTCCTTTCTTGGGTTGTTGTCTAAGTTAAAACATATCCTCCTACTGAGTATCGGACGTACTGAAGGTAAACTCACGGTAGAGACAAGTTATACGATTTCAGTATAACCCCTCGAGCGATGGTACATAATAGTATTTATTTCCAATAGCTTAATACGAACTGAGTTTACAGTGTCTATTTGACTTTTCTGAAGATGAAGTATACATCGGATGGATCAAAATGTATCGTACAATTAACTATATAAATCACATGAAATTATGATTATAATTTATAATCACGGTTCCAAAACGAAAGACTTTTAATTTTTAGATTCGATTCTGACTATACTACAAATCTCATGTGAGATTGATCATAAATAATAACCACAAAGCCACGATGCTTCCCAGAATATAAAGTAGCATAGCAATCACAGCACAGCAAACAAATTAGCAGTGGATTTCTGTCCTCTTCTTTTCTTCCAGTTGCTGAATACTGTCAATGGGCAATGGCTCACCCAATTGCTTGTCAGCTAAACTCTACTTGTGTGCTCATAAATTCCAATTTGGTTCACTTCGTATTCAACCAAGCATCTCTTGCGTCTCTCAAACACCACCGGCAAGTACACCCTTGCTCACGGTTTGATTTCTCCTTCGTGGTCGATGGTCTGTCTTTGCTGTCTGCTGAAGCACTTAATTATTTACTGCAGTAGTTGACCCGTAGAGATCAATTCTATGGTCAGATGCAGACTCTTGTGTCTTTAAAGCCAAGTCGATGGAAAGCAGTTTCCAAGATCGTGCATGATCCCATGATACATGATCTCCCAAGGAACAGTAGCAATAACGTACAGTGTACAGCAATGAACAAACCTTTGTGGTGCATCCATCCTGTGATCTGAGTGAAGGAGGCAAACAGCAGCCCTCATCCTTGAGGGCTCTCTTGCACGTTACATTTAAAAACGTTGCTTTGGTGTTCCCAGAGTTGACATCCGCTATTAGGAGTCAAATCCATCCCCTTAAAGAGTGCAGCAAAGACGGGAGGAAGCAGCTTGCATGAAGACTAATATTATTATTGTAAGGCTAAACTCCTCGCCGTCGCATTCTCCCATGCATCGTCACGTGCTGGTAGATCGGTCATGTGATCCTGTGGGATTGAAGAACCATGTTGGAAATGGCTCATCTCCAAGTAATCAGTGAAACTTTGATGGGACTTCCAACTATAAGACTCCCAACTGCTGTCATATTTCTGGGTTAGCAGGAAAAGCCATGAAGAAGCCTTCATCGCACTCCTCTCCTTCCACCGTACCTTTCATCCTCCTCTCCGCAGTGCTGATAGCTTTGATCTTCTTTGTTGTCTACCCGAATGAGTTCCGGCTCCAGTCCGTCGTTACTTCCCGGTGCGGTTCCCGGCCGCCCTCCTCCGTCGCCACCTTCATCGAGCCTGTGACCCCGAAGCCGGACTTCCGTCTCCTAATGGGCATCCTCTCCCTCCCCGACAGCTACGAGCGCCGCCACCTCATGCGCAACGTTTACGCCCTCCAATCCAACATCAGCAATGCCCAGATCGACGTCCGCTTCGTCTTCTGCAACCTGACCAAGGAGGAGCAGCGAGTGCTGGTGGCGATGGAGATCGTGATCTACGACGACATCATCATCCTCGACTGCGGCGAGAACATGGACCACGGCAAGACCTACGCTTACTTCTCCAGCCTGCCGAAGATGCTCGAGGGCAGCAACGGCGGCGACCGGCCATACGACTACGTCATGAAGGTGGACGACGACACCTACTTCCGGCTTCATAACCTGGCAGAATCACTCAGGAAGATGCCTCGGGAGGACGTCTACTATGGGTTGATCAATCCCTGTTGGATCCCACAAAGTAAAACCAACTACATGACCGGAATGGGATATCTATTGTCCTGGGACTTGGTGGAATGGATCGCGACGTCGGAGTTGCCCAGAAAGCACCAGGTTGGGCCGGAGGACTTCCAGACCGGGTTATGGATGAGAGAAGGAGGCCGAGGTAAGAAGTTCAACATGGAGCCGGCGATGTACGACTACATGGAGGAGCCGCGGACGTGCCACCGCCACGAGTTCATCCCGGACACCATCGCGGTCCACAAGCTGAAGAGCCACCTGAGGTGGGCGCGGGTCCTTAATTACTTCAACGTCACTGCGGGGTTGAAGCCCTCCAAGCTGTATCATATACCTTGAAGGGCTTCCCTTCTACCTTGCCTTCTTCTCTCGGTCATCAATGATTCGTTTTTCCCACATGACTTGCTCTGCTCATCCATGTAACGATCGAAGGAGATCCATATTAGACATTGTCGACTGCAAGATACTGTAACACTCGGTTCTCCCTCGGAAATCTAATAGCAGTCAACTCACGCGTTGTTTTCTTAAATAAACACAATATAAAAGAAATAAAATGATTTAATATTCCTAACCAAAATATGTGTTGGAAGTGAAAAGGAATGATGATATGGAAGATTTTAGGGAAAAGTAGCACAATAGGAGGTGTGTTATTTTATTTAATGCATAGCATAAATCGATTCAGGCAGGTGATAGAAGCCATTGGGATTGTGGCATCCCATATGGATCTGCGCACGTATCAAGTAGCGACAGATCTTGACCTAAAATATTGTTTGAAATCTTATGCTGGCTGCCACGAATTATGATTCTACATAACATGAAAACATTACCATTAACGCGACTTATTCGAACCATATAAATGGTGGCTTCATAGATGTCTTGGATGCTCGAATGGTTTGCCAGAGTTACCTACTGTACTGTTATTATTATATTCCCTTAATTCAACTTTCCAATTAAGAGATGAGAATCCATCGCTGCTAGTTGACTCATTTTGTTTTACTTCTATTTATGACCCACCGACGAGGAGATGGAAATATCTAATGCAACAGGTAATTAATATCTGTATCTACCGATTTAGCCGTAAGTACAAGAAGAAGACCGTAACCTTCTCAGCAATCGAAGGACAAGAACACAGCATCGGAAGGAACAAGGGGTTACGGTCAATAATTGTGCCAGTCGTAGCCGCACACGAGTACCGAGGCCATCTTTTTCTGCGTTGCAAGTCAACAGTCCACATGATCACCATCTCTTCAGATCTGTCTTAGGAATCCGTGTGAGATCTCGCAACTCTCTCTCTCCCAAAACGTCGCCTTTACTCCGCTTAGATTGACACGTTTTTGGTGCCATGATGAAATGTACAGAAAAGTCAAATATGGCTTTGCACCCAATCTGAAGCGTTTCTTCTTCTCCTCTTGTTCCACCCCTCATCGGATGAGATCTGTAGTGGGCTTGCACCTAACAAGAAAGCTCTTCTTCTCCTTGCATCCGATTCCAAGTCAATGTTCTAAACTTAGTTTCTTTATACACAGTAATATTGGGTCGCAGTTTTGGTGGGCAGCCTATACGACTATAAGTCTTCGCCTTGTGCTGCTCTACGACCGACCCGCCCCAAACCCCCGCCCTTGAGGCTTGAGCGATCACCATCCACATTACAGCGGCCATGAAACCCTCCTTGCACAAGCCACCTCCTAACACTGTTGGTCTCGTCTTCCTCGCTCTCGCCCTCCTGGCTTTCATATACCTCGTCATCTACCCGAAGGAGTTCGAGCTCCAGTCGTTCGTCACCGCGTGCCGCTCGTCGTCCGCCGCTACCGTCACCCATTTCACTCAGCCCGTCACGGTGAAGCCTGACTTCCGCCTCCTCATCGGCGTCCTCTCCCGCGCAGATCTCTACGAGCGCCGCCACCTTCTCCGCGTTGTATACTCCCTCCAGACCAACCTCACCGCCCACGTCGACGTCCGCTTTGTCTTCTGCAACCTGACCAAGGAGGACCAGCGAGTGCTGATCGCCCTGGAGATCATGCGCTACAACGACATCATCATCCTCGACTGCAACGAGAACATGAACGATGGCAAGACGTACACGTACTTCTCCAGCATTCCCAAGCTGTTCAACGGCGCCGATGGCGACGACCAGCCCTACGACTTCGTCCTCAAGGCGGACGACGACATCTACTTCCGGCTCCCCAAATTGATCGAGTCGCTGAACAAGATGCCGAGGGAGGACTTGTACTATGGCTTTGTGATCCCCTGCGACAGCATGGATCCGTTCCACGAGTACATGTCGGGGATGGGGTACCTGCTCTCCTGGGACTTGGTGGAGTGGATATCGACGTCGGAGATCGCCAAGAACAACACAGTCGGCGCCGAGGACATGATGACCGGGAAATGGTTGAGGGAAGGGAACAAGGGAAAGAACAGGTACAACACCAAGTACGCCATGTACGACTACCCCATCCCGGTGCCCATCGACACCTGCTCGCACGAGTTCATGCCGGACACCATCGCCGTGCACCGGCTGAAGGATCACCTCAAGTGGGCGAGAACCCTCAAGTATTTGAACGTCACCGACGGCCTGAAGCCATCCAAATTCTACCACATCGATTGAAGGAAAAACTTGCAACCTATTATTTGATTTGTTTCTCTCTGTTTCCCTTTTTTTTCGCTTCGACGATTCCGTTGCTCGATCAGTTCATCCTCAGTTTAGCATATGAAAGCAACCGATTGCTGGACATATACAATTATCGAGGAGATCAACTCCATCTTAACACGTTCAATGACCTTAAAATATTGCAGCAAAATCTAGCTGTAGTGCATGCAAATTCCGATGCTCGGAGACAAGACCATAGTATTTAGCACTCGAGATCCTGTTCATCCGGAGATGCATGCTTGTATCCCCTTACACAGTGGCTCGTCTAGCAACCCGTTTGGGTTCCATATTATTATACTATCCACTCGGTAGACTTTGTTTGGAACCCCATCTCGAGGATGTCTACAGAAAGGAGATGAAGCTTCTGTCAAGAGACATGTGGACGAAGGAATGGCACGAGAAGGATATCGACGAGCTATACCGAAACGAAGGAGAGTGAGACAGATGGGATATTGAGGACACGCCACCAAAGTCGGCCATTAATGGCCCTGAGGCATGCAGAAACCAGCCTTCTTCCCCTCGAGCCCGAAGTTTTGCTGGTTTGAAACTGGAAGCCAAAAGGATGACCAAAAGAGAGGGAGAAACATCTCTTAATGTCTGCAGCATATCTTTACCACTGTACACTCCACCAAACTGCGTGAATGCTCCATAATCTTCATCAAAAGCTGAAGTAGCAGGTAGCAGAGGAAGAGCTTCAAGACTTGACAGATGATGAGCAAAAGAAGAGAAAGGCCAAATGATCTCACCAAAAAGCCTGAGACCCTTGGCTCAACAGAGGACACACCACCACCATGGTTTTCTTCTTTCTGATATGATTAAGAGTACACCATCCGAATTCCATACTTATCACTGCAAGCCCACATGCACACATCGCCATCAACTTCTACACAGTAAATCTCTAATTCATCCTCCCTCTTCGTTGCTACTTGTTAGATCTCTGAAATAATTTGAAGTTCTTTGGAGAGAGGAGGTGGCAGGCACCTCTATATAATCCCCGTCCCGCACAAGGAAGACTGCCCATCACTTCCCAACCTTCTTCCCCCGCCCCCACACACACACTCTTAAAGACATATTTTAATCTCTCTGCCATTTGCCCAACTAGTAAAGAACTCTGTCCTCTTCTTTTCTACCGCATTCATCCCTTTTCTCTTAATCTGAATAGATACGTCTACGAAACAGAAGAGAGAAAAGACTGGTACCAAGAACGACAGAGTAGGATAACACTAAACCAGAGAAACCAGAGGAGAATCTCTTCTCCCCTGTTCCCTGAATTCCGTTCAATTCTTATTTGAGTGAGAAGAAAAAAGCATTCTTCAGGGTTCCACAACAAGAAAGATAAGATGGAGCTTTGGGCTTTTCTTGCCTCTCTCATGGGGGTGTTCGCCTTCTTCCAGAGCCTCATCAACTTCGTATTCCCTCCCGACCTCCGTTTCGCCTCCGCCAAGCTCCTCTACCGCTTCTGCCACTGCTTCTCTTCCTCCTGCTACTTCGATATCACCGAGATCGACGGCGTCAACACCAACGAGCTCTACAACGCCGTCCAGCTCTACCTCAGCGGCTCTGCTTCCGTCTCTGCCTCCCGCCTCAGCCTCTCCCGGCCCCTCAACTCCTCCGCCTTCACCTTCGGCCTCGCCAGCAACGACCGCCTCGTCGACACCTTCCGTGGCGCCACCGCCACGTGGGAGCATGTGGTCACCCAGCGCCAGTCCCAGGCCTTCTCGTGGCGCCCCCTTCCCGACGAGAAGCGGGGTTTCACGCTCATGATCAAGAAGAAGGACAAGCCCCTCATCCTCCAGGCCTACCTCGAACACATTATGGATACGGCCACCCTGCTCCGCCGCAGCAACCAGGACCGGCTACTGTACACCAATTCGCGCGGCGGCGCCATGGACTTCCGCGTTCACCCGTGGGAGTCGGTGCCGTTAAAGCACCCAAGCACCTTCGAGACCCTCGCCATGGACCAGATCAAGAAAGAGGCGATCATGGCCGACCTCAAGGACTTCGCGGAGAGGGAGGTATTCTACCAGAGGACGGGGCGTGCATGGAAAAGAGGCTACTTGCTGTACGGCCCACCGGGCACTGGCAAGTCGAGCATGATCGCTGCGATGTCGAATTATCTCAACTACGACGTCTACGACCTCGAGCTCTCCGAGGTGCATACCAATTCGGAGCTTCGTAAGCTTCTGATGAAGACGACTTCGAAGTCCATCATTGTCATCGAGGACATAGATTGCTCGATCAATCTGACCAACCGTAATTCCGGCTTGAAGAAGGCAATGCCCCTTTATGACTCCACCTTCGGCTCGGATGACGCCAATGCTGCTAAGAAGACGATAACTTTGTCCGGGCTGCTGAATTTTACCGACGGCTTGTGGTCGTGCTGCGGGAACGAGAGGATCTTCGTGTTCACCACGAACCACATCGAAAAGCTTGACCCGGCGCTCCTCAGGTCGGGGAGGATGGACATGCATATCTGCATGAGCTATTGCTCCTACGAAGCGTTAAAGACGCTGATGCAGAATTATCTGTCACCGGGGGATGTCGAGCTGGACCACGAGGGGGAGAACGTAGAGCTACTGAAGGAACTGGAGGAGGTGATTAATGGTGTCGACATAACCCCAGCAGATGTCAGCGAGATTCTAACAAAGAACCGGCGACGAAAGAAGCGCGACGCCATGGCGGAGCTGTTGGAGGTACTCAAGAACAGAGCAAAGAACAAGGGAAGAGGAGGAGGATCTCTGAAAGCCTTCGAGAAAGAGAACGAGGAGGAAGAGCAGGAGAAGCGGGCATTAGGAAGCCCAAAGGAAGGTAAGGAAGCAGCAAACCGGTGCAATGGGAAGAACGAAGAGTCGGACGTGTATTAACCTTCCATCATTGCTTTTATCTTTCTCTTTCCTTTAAGTTATCAGTATTAATTGAGCATGTAAAAACTGTACTATTCTTGAACATGTAGGTTGTTCCTATTGTTTGTATCAACTTGCATGAGCAAGCATGCATTGTTTGTCGATGTCCACATTCAACGACACACTTTGTTGCCTGTACTCCCATTTTACATAACTACTACTGCAAGAACTGAGCTCTCTCATTGAGCTTCCAACTACTGCAAAATGGAGGATGATGGCAAGTCGCGTATGGAATGCAGCATCATATCTTGCGGTACGATGGTCGCAACCTACTGGTTTGTCTCATAAGAGACAGCGCGAGCGACTGAAGGATAAAAATGCCACAAAGCTGCCAGCCAGCAACGATGGATACCGAGGGAGGGATCCGTGATGGATAATGCATATCTTTGTGTGAGAAACAGTGTCGATCGAATCCCACTGCTGCATGCGGACAAAGAAGTCCTTGCAACTCTTTCAGAGCCTGAGGAGAAGAGATTCTTCTCCCCCCTTGTGGGACTCATCCTCTTCCTCCCACCACCTAAAACGATGCCCCAGAATTAGTTTTACTTCCTGCAGTCAAATCATTTATTTCTCTACAACACCTCCACCTCTCTCTCTCTCTCTCTCTCTCTCTCTCTCTCTCTCTCACACACACACACACACACACACACACACACACACATTACTTGTGCATGCAATGGAGACTTAACATGATGACCGGTTGAAAGACTTGGGATGAGGAGTTGAATAGAACAGGCATCGACGGTGGTCCAGCTACAGTTGATGGCAGTGGACCCATGTTTGATGACCACAAAGGAGGTGATCAGCTGGAAGCATGCAAGATATATATATATATATATTGGATGCCAATCATCAACCTTTCGGTCCTTTTGACCCCACCACCCCTTGTGAACCCATCTCATCATTCCAACTGGATTCCCCCTTTGTCAACCTTTTCAAGATCTAAATGGATTGCTCCCCAAGAGGATCCAAAGTTGGTTAACCCTCCTCCCTCAGGGGATTCATTAGATACGTTCCTCTGCATTTAGACAGACTCTTCCATGCTAATTGGAACCGTTTTTAGCTGTGACTAATATTGGAGTTAGTCGCATGATACCCAAAATTGATCTTAAATATTATATTATCTTTTTGTTTGTGAGTGTGCATCGCAATAATTGGCAGCCAAAATCACGTGGGCTCCCCACGGCACGTGATGGACTACGGTTTGATGGGCCTGCAGTTGATGGGGGCCTGCAGCTCATTTTTATGGATCCAACAAGCGTATCAGTATGGATCGCGGATGCACACCCGATAACTCGAGTTGATTCACAAGCTTATCGGATTCGGGCTTTGGTGGATGCTGTTGCTATATATATACGGGCTTGTTGGCGTGGGCGGGACCATTCGCCGTGGTTTGAATCCCATCTCATTCTCTCCCTCGCCTTCCAAGTAGCGGTTTCGGCATACCCTTCGGAAGAGATCAGATCTGGGATGGGATGGAGGCGGAAGAGGGTGAAATGGAGGCTACCGCCCCGCCCCGGGCCGATCCCTTTCCTGGCGCCAATAAGGTAAGCTTCATTCTCTTCCAGGTCGATTGATGTCAACTTTAATCCTAGATCTTTAGCGGTTTTCGTGATATCTTCCCTTCTTCGTTTGTGATTTCATTTTGATACCGTCGATCGAAGCCCTAACCCCCTTCTCAGTTGTTTTCTCTGCTCGTGATCTTCTTCTTCCCTTATTTGATTTTATGTGTGTCTTCAAGAAGCGGCTTCGCCATCACCTTTCGGCGAGATCAGATCCGGTTGCGGGATGGGGGAGGAAGAGGTTGAAACGGAGGCTACCGCCTGCGCGGATCCCCTTCCCAGCACCAATTGTTTAGGATCCATTCCCTTGTTGGTCGATTCTCTCCATCTTAATCCTCGAACTATAGCAGTTCTCTTGATTTCTCCCCCTTTTCCTTGTTCTTTATTTCGGATGTCATTTTACTGGCATGGATCAGAATCCTAATCCCCTTCTTTGTTCTTTCTTGTGGCGATCGCCTTCTTTCCTTCTTTTTATCTCTTTCTGTTTCCTGATTTGCGATGCTTCTTTAGTGTCGTAGGCTAAGATCGCGGAGTGAAATCATAGCGGACGATCGGATTCGATGTGCCCGCGTCGTCTGCGACGGTGGGGATAATGTTCATGACATGTAATTAATATCCACCTGGAAATGACATCGTAGAGAGTCCGTATTAGTGATGTAAAAATGCACTTGGAATCATGGTTTAGTTGGCCATAACGTTGATGTGTGCGTGTAATAAGGTCAGCACACATGGACATATGTCCGTGGCTAGTTTGTTTCGACAATGACAACCGCTGATGGCCCACGTTTAGGCTCATCGAGCTGTAGGGATGGCGGCTACTTGATCAGGTGCATTCTCTCTTCCCCGATCTTGATGTGGATCTGTTGTGTTTTCATGGGTTCGTTATGGTTCTGAGATGCTATCAGGGGTGTTCTTTAGTTGTGTTTTCGCCACCTTCCTAAGGCCCCCAACCGGACCCCGACCGTAGATGGTCTACGTTTTGGATCATCAATCTGTAACGATGGCGACTACTGGATCAGGTGCGTCCTCTCTTCCCAATCCTGATGTGGATCTGGTTGTGTTTTCTCGTGTTCTTCCTGGTTCTGAGATGTTATTGAGGCTGTTGTTCTTCGAGGAAGTGGAGGTTGCCAACTTAATGATCATTTGCTCTTGTTTACATCAACCAAAGTTAGTGTAACCTACTACGCCATGTTGGTGAGTACCAAATTATGCCTCGAGTGTCATCAAGATATTGGTATATTATTATGTGGTTTTACGCCAGCTTATCATGCCTTGTATATGCATTTTCACAGTGTCCATGCAACAAGACACATACTGTTGCTAGGTAGAATCATGATGGCTCAAGGCATGCCAAACCTTGCAAATGATCATGACAACATTTATGGTTTAGTTGTTTGATATTTGCTGCAGAGAAACAAATGAGAGATTTGGAGTAATGTTGGAATTTGGAAGAAGTTATTATATTTATTTTGTTGAAATAGGAGGAATTAAATAAAGGTATATTAAGTTCATTGATTCATCATCAATTTATACATTTATGTGATTTTTTTATTCAGTTGAAAAAATCATATCTACATCCTAACTTAATCATATCTTTTATCATGTCCCCGTAAGATCGAGCTCCTATAAGGACGTCGATCTTGAACCGATGATAATGAATCTAAAGAAAGGAAGCTGTTGTGTTGTCAACCGTGATGAAGATCTGACGGTGGTTGACTTCGACGGTGATGTCAGCTTAGCTGAGAAGGAAGCTGTTGTGTTATCAACTGCGGTAAAGATATGATGGCAGATGACTTTGACGGCGATGTTAGCCTAGCTGTGAAAAAAGCCATTGTGTTGTCAACCATGGTGAAGATCTGATGACGGTTTTGACGATGATGTTAGCCTAGCTGAGAAGAAAATTATTGTATTATCAACCGCGATGAAGATTTGACGGCGGTTGACTTTAACAGTGATATTAGCCAGGCCGGGAAAGAGCAGATGATTCTACTGGAGCCAAGTTCGAAAATCCAATTAGATCAGACTATCATGACCTCGCAAGATCAAGCTCATGTAAAGGACGCAAATCTTTAAATAGTGCCAATGAATCTGAAGGAAGGAGACCGCTATGTTGTCAACCACGGGGAATGTCTGACGGTGTTGACTTCGGTGGCTGTGTAAGCCTGGCGGAGAAGAGACCGTTATGTTGTCAACCGTGATAAAAGTCTAACGATAGTTGACTTCGGCGACCATGTAAGCCTGGCTGAGGAGGAGGGTGCAGGCATGGCAAGAAAATGAGGTTTGGCACGGGGCATGTGTAACACAAAGGATGGAGCATAAGCTGTCGTTGGACAGCGGAGTAGAGAACTGATAGAGTTGGGGTCGACTGTCATGGAAGAATGCCATGGTATAGATGAGCAGTGGCAGTGGATAGAAGGATTTTGTCGGGCGAGTGGATGACAGTAGTAAGGATTGGAAGTGAGGGGAGAAAGATGTGTCGACTGCCCTTCTTCTTCTCTTTCTCTATTTACCCTTTGATTTTTTTTTATTATAATTATTGTACAAAATTAAAGCAAGATGACGGGAATGATCGCGGTGACAAATGGGAAGAAGGCAACAGCTAGGAGCGGTTGCTACGATGGAGGACTCAATTGGGAGCGACTGATAGAGGAAAAATTCGCAGAAAGTAAAGGATGCATCGACAGGGGAGGAAGAAGAAGTAGCGAATTGAAGCGATTAGGGGTTGGGAGGGGAAGAAGCGGTTGGTCGAAGATCAAATCTAGCAGTGGAAAACAGCGATAGTGTACAGCATAGGGCGCAAGCAGCCGAGAAACAGAATGAAGAAAGCCGATGAAGATGATAGTGGATTAAAATAATAATAATAATAATCTCTCCCTTTTGAAATAGAAATAAAGAAAAATTGAGTTTCATTTATCATCAATTTATACAGTGAAGATAGAAGAATTATCTCAACTAACCTACGTAATTTTCTCATTTAGTTAAGAAAATCATATCATCAATTTATGCCTTGGATAGCTAGAGTTTATCTTTGAAATTAAATCTTCATTGCTAGCTAGCTAGATGTCTTGATTCGTTTTTGGTTCACTAGATACATTGAATTTAGGAAGGGCCAGCCCATGATCAGCACTGCCTGTTTAAATAATAGATACATTGAATTTAGGAAGGGCCAGCCCATGATCAGCACCATAAATGCTCATCTTAGGCAGTCATATCAGGCTTTGGCAACCAAGTTGTTGGAATGATGGATGCTTGATTTGCAATGATGCTTAATTTGATTAGCAAATAATATGCTTATAACTGACAAATGGAATGACTACTCTTCCAGCATTTTGAATATAATACTCTGTAACAAATTGAGGTACATGACGGAAAGATGCATTTGTGCTTCAGAAAACCTCATCTACAACACTTCTTTAAACGAACTTTCACTTGCTAGAGTTGAAACTTATTTATGAGGGCAAAGTATATAAATATTTTCATTCTTATCTAATTCTGTCCTTGCTGGGCAATTAGCAAACATTGCTCTGTCCTTGCTGGACTATGCAGTCATCTCTTTACATTTGTCGCTCCCTTGTTTTGTTCTTGCTGGCCGTCTGTGAATCGAGAGAATCTAGCACCGGATATAGCCAGATGGCTTTAAATGGATGTGAAATAAATGTTGTTCTTTGAAAGGCAACTATTTGACAAACGCGGTTTACATCAATGATTCTTTATTTCAAGCCGACCAATTTGAGCATTGGTGAAAATTGCAACCGAGTCTCGTTTCAATTCAAACACAACTCCTTTTGATCGGTGTGGCTGGTTGGGTTGGGTTCTTTCTTGGTGTATTAATCTGTTGCATTTGGGTTGAGAATGTTCCATATATTTTTAGATTTTGGTGATGCAAGAAAACATATGGCTTTTAAGTTTCTCTGTGTGGTACGTCTGTTCTTTCAGCTTTGATTTTTTCCAAACAAATCCTTAATGATTTATAAGAATTTTTCAGTTCTTTCCCAATTTAAATAAAATCAAATTTTTTATAAAATTTCAAACGAGATTGAAATTTAAAACAAAATAAAAAAGAAACGAATATATGAAGGAAAAAATATTAATTATTTTATTATAAATTAAAAAATAAAAATTCTTATCATGATAATATACTAATTTTTACTAAGAAATTACATTAAATATTATAATTATAAAATATAATATCTAATTATAGATAAAATAAAAGTTCTAAATTATATATGAAGGAATTGAAATTATTTTCATTTATTTTATTACAAATTTTAAATTTTAAAAATTAAAAAAATCTTACGATAATATTATAATAATGAAACGTTCTATTATTATAAAATAAAATAAATAAACTCTAATATAAATGTAATCTTTCATTTATTTTATTTTCAAAGATAAAATAACCTTACCTGGTTGTCGCTCGTGTGAATGCAAAATGAATTTCTCATCTACAAAGATCAAGAGAGAAGCAAAACAGTGAAAAGATTGAAAATTATGTCATTACACATATAAATTGACAACATTTGGCTTAAATATCATTCGAGGTGTCAAAGCGTACAGTTTATAATGCTCTTCCAGAGTATATCTCAAACATAACGCTGTCATGTATGATGAAACTAGTAACGGCACAATGACATATCAGAAAACAACGTCACTGAGAACAACTAAACGAAGCTTTTCGGTACAAACATATCAGATATTCAGGCAAAATTCGTGCTCTTGTAACCAATACAAAACAAGCTGATGATCGACATTTATTTGGACTTCTAAACTTTGACCATCAAAGCCGCTATTCAAGGAAAAAACATTAGCAATTTGAGTCACTCACTGCATAATCCAAGTGCCCATCGTACCCTTTTCAATTGTTTGTAAGCAAATTTTCTCCGATTTTCCTCTACCTCTTGCTACTTTAATATGAATTTTCAAGTCAGTTTTTCTATGGACATGCGCAACGACCAGTGAAGTGTTTTTTTTTTTCCCCTCGTCATTCTCATTCATGCTGCCCCTAATAATAATGATATCCATCCTTTCCAACAATATTTCTCCATTCCATTATGTCACACACATATTTCTAGATACTCAAAATTTCAGATCCATAAAACGAAAATGGCCTTACAACTAATTTACAAAAAAAATTCTTTTAGATAAGTTGATACCTGACGATAAAAAAAAACCAGAGACTCTCTTCATTTGAGTCTCACTTTAGTTCTGTGAGTAACATCTTCACCACTCCCCCCTTCCTATACAAGTATTGATCAAAAGCACCCAAGTGGTTTGCTTTGCTAAACTTTTAGACCATCTGCTTCTACTACATAATTTGTTCACTTCATAATTATTAAAATTAGGTTATGTATCCTTACCTTCAAAGTTCTATTTTTCACGGCTAAAGTTTAAATTTTGTTCTTGGCTTTTTAACATCAAGATAATGTCATAAGAAAACACAAGACCATGGGACTTTAAATTGAACATATCTAGAATTCATTAAGAGTGCTTTCTGTCAGGGCTCAACTCTCGGTGCAGCGTTAAGGAAATTGACAACCTACTTTTCACTGGAGTCTGGTATTCCATTGTCACTACATGATAATTGTTCCATTGTACTGTCTTATAAGAGTCAATTGTCACTACATGATTAATTGTTCCATTGTACTGTCTTATAAGAGTCAACTGTCATTACATGATTAATTGTTCCATTGTAATGTCTTATAAGAGTCAATTGTCATTACATGATTAATTGTTCCATTGTAATGTTTTATAAGAGTTGTTTATTGAATATATATATATATACTTTTTCTCTGATTTTAACAGACTAAATCCCCAGGAACTATATAATATGCATTTCTTAGGGCTAAGTGAAAAATGACCCACAAAACTTTCTTCCCTTTTTCTATATTTACAGTTGCTGCTTTGTTTGGTCTCTTAGAGAACAGAACAAGAACTATATTCTTTTTTCTTAATTTTATGTTTCTTAAATAATTCTTTTCTTTTCTTTTTCTTACATAACTCAACAACAGTTTCTAGCATTGAGATCCCAAATTTGATTAAATTAATCTTGAAATATCCTTTTAAATTCATATACAATGTCATAAAGCAAGTTATTGGCAAAACTGAACTGCAGAAAAGAGACAGAAGGGAAATAGCTAAAAAAACACATTAAATTCATATTACATGCTAAGAAGAACCTATTTAAAAAAACACATTGAAGAAGACAGCTAAAAACAACTCTAAATGTGATAGCAAGTAATTGGCATCAGGTTAATTTTGTCGGGCAAATCATTTGGTTCCATTAAAGGGGTATGTGCAACCAGTGTTAGTATATGCCGACTCCACAACTATAACCTATACAAAATTGAGTATAATGGAAATTTATTTTTAATATGTGAGTATAATGGAAATTTATTTTTAATATGCCGTGTCCACGATCCACAAGTAACTTTACATCAAGATTCTGCTGATTTATCAAAACTAGCAAGTCGACAAGAAAACATATGAAAAGATATTGCCATCGGCAATATAACAAGGAAGATTATATGTCCCTTAAACACCAGAATCAATACAGTTTAAAATTTAAAAAACAAGGCATCTCAATCATCAAAACAGAGGAATAACATCATCATACAATTTGATGGCCACTAGCCTCGGTAATATTTTTCTAAGTCAAGCTGGTCAACTATTAATAGTACTCAAGAGGTGTATCAGATATATATGAAAAGTATGGCAAAAACAGGTTAACACACGGTTCTTGAGATGCTAAAGTTGAATATGATGATATCACTACTGAGAAAGAAACAACAAATAAATTGATCGATAGGTTGTTCATATGTTGAGTTATAATGATAGCAAGGAAGAAACACATCTTTCTAATATTGATTTCTTAAACATAAAGAATTTATGATAACTATCCTAATCGTTAAGTCTTCCAATTCTTTGGAACACATTAGACCGTTCCTATTCATGATTGGGAAGCCTTATTTATGAAACATGACTCCAGAATAACATCATACTAATAGACTACCAAGCGATAAAACTACAAAGCTACAATTACCTTCAACAAAATCCCGTAGGAGACTCACCAGCACAGACGTCCGGTATGGGCATCTCTTCAAACACCTGGAGTGCAGAATCAGAACCAGAACATCCCCAATAGCATATCAGATGCACGCCACCGTGAAGAACAGCAGTGTTTGGTTTGCCATAGCGTTTATTGGCGACCTCCACTTCCTCGAAGAACATCCCCAATAGCATATCAGAACCAGAAAGAACTCGAGAACACACAACCAGATCAGAGCCACGTCAAGTTTGGGAAGAGAGAATGCACCTGATCAAGTAGTCGCCATCGCTACAGCTCGATGATCCAAAACGTGGGCCATCTGCGGTTAGGGTCCGGTAGGGGGCCTTTAGAAGGCGGTGAAAACACAAGAACTAAAGAACACCACCAATAACATCTCAGAACCATACAGAACCCAGAAACACAACAGATCCACATCAACATTGGCGAAGAGAGAAAGGACCTGATCAAGTGGCCGCTATCCCTACAGCTCGATGATCCAAAACGTGAGCCATCAGAGGTTGGGGGGCCCTTAGAAGGCGGCGAACGCAATAATTAAAGAACAGCACCAATAACGTCGCAGAACCCATAAAGAGCCCAAGAACACACAACACATCCACATCAGGATTGGGAAAAAGGGAATCTCGTACCGTTTCACGATCACCTCCACTTGAAGATCTGCTCGCAAGAACATCTCAAAACCCACCCGACTAAACCCCCATCAAGAAACGGGACGAGAAAGCTCACCTGATCGACCTGCCGCGCAGCGAGATATGGATATCTATGATCGGCAACGTAAGTCATCCGAGGCTGGGGATTCGAGTAGGATTTCGACGAGGTTTCAACAAGCGTCAGGAGGTGTTCAACCAACCATACCGTTTCTTGCGACCTCCACGGCCGCCACCGTCGTCAGGGCTCGACGATCCAACACGTGAGGCATCGGAGATCGGTCCTCGAGTTCGCTAGGGAGGAGGAGGCCGAGGAGGTGCCGCGAAGAGGGAGAAGGGTGGCTTCTCGAGACGAGATGGAAGTTAAACGCCGAAGCGATGCATTGGAAGCAACAAATAGGTTTGGCGGTCGAGGGATTCTGTTATCCCCCTCTATACGCGCGTGCGTACGTACGTACGTTTGCACATAAAGACACAATGTATGTATGTATGTATATATATGTATATATATATATATATATATATATGATTTGCATTCAACATTGACAGAGCCATTCCCACCATCGAAAGATAGGACACGTGTCGCCCTGGACTTGATTATGATGTAATTTGAAGAGTCGTTCGTCGCGCTGCTGTTTTAGTGGATCAATTAATTGGTGAGGTAATGGTCGAAAATATAAAGCGTAATCGGGTAAAAGAAAACATAATCCATCTTGTAATTCAATAATAGCACATTATTCATAATGTAAAATACATAATTAAGAGTTTAATTTAATTTCCGGCAGAAGGAAATCCAGCAGCGAAGCGAAGTTTTTGGTGGAGGTCCCGCCGGGCGCCACCGCTCTGTTGGCCATCACCTTTAGCTCCGCCGCTCGCGCCCTCAACCTCTTCCCCTCTTCTCCTCTCAGCAACGCGTCCAAAGCCTTCAACACCCCGTCCTTCGTCATCGCCTCGCCATCGAACCCGATGCCGTTCCCCCACGAGAGCATCATCGACCTGGCGATCATCCTGTGGTCGCCGAAGAGCGGCCGGCACGCCATCGGCAGACCGGCGGCGATCCCCTCGAGCACCGAGTTCCACCCGCAGTGCGTCAGGAACGCTCCTACCGCCGGGTGACCCAGCACCGCCAGCTGCGGCGCCCAGCCCACCACCATCCCCCTCTCCTGGGTCCGCTCCAAGAACCCCGACGGCAGGCACTCCCGAGCCGTCTCCTTCAGTGACCAGATGAAGGGGACGCCGCTCGCCTCCAAGCCCTCCGCCAGTTGGGCCAGCTCGGTGGGCGGCGGGGTCATGATGGAGCCGAAGCTGACGTACGCCACCGCATTGGGTCGGTGGCGGTCGAGCCACGGGAGGCAGCGGTTTGGGTCGGGTGCTGGCGCGGAGGGCGGCGCCAGGATGTGGAAGGGGCCGATAGTGAAGGACTTGGAGAATACCGTGGCCAAACTCTCCTCGATGGCGGGTTCGAGGCCTGGAATGGTGTTGAAGGCGATGGCCGCGGCTTTGGGGAGCCTTTCGGCCATGCGGTGGAGGAGAACGGAGAAGGGGGAGTCGAGTGGGCCGGTGACGACTCCTTCGGGGAGATCCCGGACTCGGTGCACGGAGAGGCCGGGGATGAAGTCGAGGAGCTCGTCCTCGCGGCCAGCTATAGCTGCACACGAACAGAACTATCGTACCACATACATAAACACAGCACTATTGGGAACGAAGGAGATGTGGCTGCCAACCTTGGTCGCCAACCCCGAGCTTTCGGCGGAGCAAATCGGTGTGGAGATGGGCGGACAGCGCCGAAGTGCCGCCCGACCACAGCGGGACCCACGGCACCCTCATCTCCTCGGCCATCTCCCCGGACATCCACACGAACGCGTCGCTCACGACGCAGCTCACCGGCGCGCCGCCTGCGCCCGCCACCGCCGCTGCCATCCCCTCCTTCAGGTTCCCCGGCGTCGCCTCCAGGAACAGGCCGATCAGCTCGAGGACTTCCCGCGGCGGCGGAGATCCGTCAGGAACGCCGTCGGCGACGGCGACGAAACGGAGGTTCGGGGTGTCGTCGGCAGGGGGGAGGGAAGCGAGGGCCCGGACGGTGCCGAGGAAGGAGACGACGGCGGAGGGGGCGGCGGCGGCGACGGCGCGTGCGACGGGGAAGATGCCTCCCGGGTGGGAACCGAATGGGAAGGCAACGAAGGCTACGTGCTGCTTGGATGCAGGGGATCCCATGGGCGGCACTGCGGATGGCTGCGGAGGAGGCCCGAACGCACGGATGTTTTAGAGCGGCCGTCATAGATGGTCAACAAGTGAGCTCTCGGGGTTGCCCGGTCGACACGTGATCGATCTAACGCCTTTCCCACCTAATTCCACGGCTACGTATGCGATAAGATATATATTATTATTGAATCACGACAAAAATGGGACGGTTCGGTGGCAGACGAACCACTGAGGGGCCACGTCGTCACTGTCGGACCAAGGAAACGAGTCACGGACGTATGTCCGTAAGTGCTGACCTTAATACGCGCATTACATCATCAACGTTATGATTCCAAGTGCTTTTTTTTAATATTTAAATCACTAATACGGCCTCTCACCGATGTAATTTCCAGGTGGATAATAATTACACGTCATGAAAACATCCCCACCGTCGCAGACGACGCGGGCGCATCCGACGCGACGCGTGTCCTTCCACACCATTTGGGTGTAGTGGCCGCAGACCCGGCCGGGGGCGCAGGCGTTGGCGGCGTACGAGTAGTCCCGCTCCTCTCCGGCCCAATTCCGGACCGCGTCCAAAGGCCCCCACCCCGAGCCGGAACCCCAGAAGATGTTCTCGCCGAGCTGGAAGCCGGCGTCGGGGAACGAGTGCTGCAGCCGGCAGTCGCCCTTGCGTTGGGCGGCCCACCACCGGGCGTAGGACTCGAGGGTCGGGTCCCAGGCCAGGGGGAGCTCCCAGTGGGTAGCCCGAACTACGTTGTGGGCGTAGAGGAATTGGACGGCCTCCGCCCAGCATCCCCAGCACAGCGCCTTCGTTATGTTGTAGATGGTTTGGTTGATGGGGGGAGCCAACGATGGCGAGAAGGCGTACGAGGGGCTCGTCGAGAAGTGGAGGAAGAGGAGGAGAAGCGTAAGACGGCTCATGGCTGGGGAAGGAGGAGGAGGAGGAGGAGATGGCTGTAATGGAAGATAGCGACGAGGGTGGGGGAGCGGAAGAATGGGATGTAAAGTGCGGGCTGTGCGTATGTTGCTCTCGTGACTATGGAATGAGCAAAGCAAAGTTACCTTTTGCTGCCCCATTTTTTACGCGCAATCCGGACTGAGGAAGCCATGTAATTGGATAATAGCGTGGTTCCCACCATGGGTCCCTATTTTCTTCGAATCATATCGCCTCGTTGCCAGGACCCAATGTCGTGAAATAAAAGCCCGTGATTGCTACCCTCTTTGTTCCCACTAGGGTGTGGGACCCTGGACGGGGTGTCATGTGACCATCTCCTGATTGAGGTGCAATCACGAGGGATGTAAACAATATATATATATATATATATATATATAGTTGACATTGAGACATTTGCCGTGGGGAATGTAGTTGCAGGTGACGAGGATGACGCCGGTGTTGCACGCCACCAAGGCGCGCAGCAGCCGAGATGGGTGCTCCGCCACCACACCAACTGGGCGTAACGAAGGCCGCAGTCTCGGTTAGGGTGGCACGAGTCGTAGTCGTAGAACACCGTCTTCGTCGCCTAGGCGGCGTAACTCGTCAAGCCGGCGCTCCACCGGAGCAGAGGGAGGCTGCGGCTTGCCCGGACGCGGCGGTGGGGCACCAGAACCTGCTGCGCCATGCTATCCTATAGAATCCTTCGCGATGGTCGTAGCGTCTCATCTCGTCGGTGGAGGATGATGATGAGAAGAGGACGAGGAAGGTTACTGATGTCATGTAAAATAAAATTATAAATTTAATTAGATTTTTTATTACGGTTAGAACTCCTACTTATGTGAAGAATTATATGGAACTATGAAGAATTCCTTTCTTATTGAGCACCTCGTCAATAAAAAACACACCTTTACGAAGAATTCCTTTCGTATGAAGAACTACTGTCAGTAAATACACCGCTTAGCATCCAACAAATAATCCAACCATGATCAATAAAAAAATTAATTATGAATAATTTTGATCGGAGGCATTCTTCTAATCATTTATAGATGTGACCTTTCAAAATGGATATATGAGAAATTATAAATTTTCTCTTAGTCATGTAAATTGATATTACTATAGCTTTTGAATCTTTCCTTATTATATAAAAGTTTTCTAAACATCATCTAAAGCTATATATCGAAAGTAGTAAAAATCTTACAATTTAATTTGATGTTAAGAAAATATGTTCTAATATTCTTTTTTATTATGTATTTAAAATTTTTTTATCAAATTAATTAAATAATTGATAAGGGTAATTAACAAAATAATATTGATGAACTCTCACGTGATATTGATATTATCATTAATGATATTGTAGAATAATTAGTTTTAAAAATATCTAAAAGGGAAGGGAGACTTGATAATTTATTATTATTATTATTATTATTATTATGTGGTATATAGAAATCAAACGAATCTCTAATTATTTTTACAAGTTATAAAAAATAATAATTTTAAAAATTAGTATGATGCAACAAAAGAATAGTTGAAATCAATAGATTAGGTTTTAGGACTCATCAAATTATCAAATAACTATAAAAAAATTTATTTCAATATGACTCAATGGGTAATATCGAATGATATAAAAAATATACTTGTGGTTAAAAGTTTTACTTATAAAAAATACCTCGATCATAATGATATTTTTTAAAAAAATAAACTTATTAATAATCATCATAATATTAATACCTCATTATGATTTGAAGTTATATCATATGTATGTGAAAACAAGCTTTCTGAATAGAGATCTAGATCTATATGAATTAATCTAAATAATTTATAAAAAATTATAAATTATGTATGTAAAATAAAAAAATTATTTATTATCTTAAACAAACTTCTAGATAGTAATAATATATATAGTTTCATAATGTCATTATTTTCTTTAGATTGAAAAAAATATAATCAATTAGCATTTATATTTGAAGATAAATGAGAGGAAACTTATTATATTGGTGTTAATAGCAGTGATTTTGGTTTTTTGTATCGAATCAAAATATTTCGTACCAATAATTTTAAGATAATTGATATGAATGAGACATCTTATATTATTGATATTTAGATATTTAGAGATAAATCTTAAGGATTGCTAAGACTAATTTAGAAAGGATTTGAGAGATTTAATATAATATTTTGTTTAGCAAATGATATAAATAATTTTTTTAATCAAAATATATTTTTTAAAAATAACTAAAAAATCAAATAATTTTTTTTTATGTATGTGCAATTGTAAGTTTATTATACGCTCAAGCCAATATTACATCAAATATTAATTTTATAGTTTGGGTATATATTAGAGTTACCCCAAAATGAAATACTAAAAGATGTAAAATAATAATAATAAGATATCTGAAAGAGATAAATGATTATATGCTAATATATATAATTAGATCATATATTAATTTGATAGATGCATAATTGCAAATCTATTATATGCTCAAGCTAAAATTAGACTATTAATTCTATAGTCAAAATATTATATATATATATATATATATATATTAGAGTTATTCAACAAAAAAATTTAAAATGTTAAAAGTAATAAGATATCTGAAACGGACAAATAATTATATGCTAATATATATATAATTAGATCAGCTTGAAAATGATGATATTTTCATATATTGTTTCTGTAAATTATTTTAATAAAATAACTTTGGATTTAGTATAGTCAAAAGTCGCTGAACATAGTTTATAAAATATCACACTAACTTTTTTTCTAAGAATAATAAATATTTTAGTGATTCTATGCATTTTAATATAAAGTAATTATCGATTCCATTAAAGAGTCTATGAATAATTAATATTAACTAAGAACTTGAGTTTGATTATATTGAACGTTGATCCATTCACTAAGACCTTATAATTTAAAGTATTTTAAAGAATATTCATATGATTGGATTTGTGATCAACCCATAAAGATAAAGTAATACATATTTAAGTATATATTATCATTGATATAATTACTTCTATATTAAAATTATTTAATTTAGTTATTATACTCATATTTACGCATGCATATATTATCGTTTAATATATTAATAAAATTATTTTGATAAGATAAATTACATGACTCATTTTGACTTGTACTAATAAGAATTAATAATGTTATAGTAAATATAAAGATGTATGATATTAATGACATATAACTATTATGACTTACATTGATAATTAGAATTAATATAGTATTCTATTTATTTAACTTATTAGCTTATTTTATAAAATTCATATGCATGTATAATTTTTTAAAAATTTAAAATCTAAGTAAATAAATTATTTAATTTTATTTGTTTTGTTCTTGAAAATTTTTATATCTTATAAAATAATGGACAAAGTACAAGAATATTTGATTATGTGACCCAAGTTAATCACAGATAATATATATTATATATTTGATTGTATTATGATTATGATTATTGATTAATAAAAAATGCTTAGTTAT
The DNA here is from genome assembly GCA_021527575.1 of Ensete glaucum. Taxonomy (NCBI): domain Eukaryota; kingdom Viridiplantae; phylum Streptophyta; class Magnoliopsida; order Zingiberales; family Musaceae; genus Ensete; species Ensete glaucum. The sequence goes on along the minus strand of CM038551.1, from coordinate 3,809,885 downwards.
GAAGGAATTCTTTAGTAGATGTCTTTAATGGAAAATACCCTCCTAAATATTTACCTAAACCTTTTGCTCTCAGTTATAAATAGCTAGGATATCCTATAGACTAAATGTAGATATTTAATATTATTAAGAGATTATATATTTTATTTCATCTCCCTTTAGTCATGTAAATAAGTTAATCACAAAATTTTCCTAAAAGACAAGTTTTTTTTTACAAATCGATAATATTATTAAGAGATTATATATTTTATTTTATCTCTCTTTAGTCACGTAAACAAGTTAATCATAGATTTTTTTTTATTATCTCTTCTTTGTCCCTGATTCATCGCTCATAGCAATTTATGATGGATAAGAAAAGAAAAGAAGATGAGTCTAATTTCTTTTTTTTACAAATCAATAATATTATAACTTACGGATGGTGTGCCTACAGAGCAGATAAAGATTTTATGAGTAGATACATGTCATAAATTTAATTTATTATTATTATTTGGTTTCAGTAATTTAATATTAAAATTTTTATATAATAATAAATAATAATAATAAATAATAATAGATTATGATCTAATATAGGACGCATAAAGAGAGGGTTGAGACGGCTCACTTCAGCCGTGTGCAGGGTGTGATGGGCCTGATCTTAGCATATGGTGGATGAACATGGCAAGAGGCATTGCATGTGATTAACCACATGAATGTGATGGCGTAGTTGGGCGCACATACCCCCACAAGTCATTGCGCAAACGTCAGGCGTTGGACTACATGCATGCATGCAACCATAGCATGACGATACGATAACGAGACTAATTATATAAGTGGGTTAGCATGCACACATGAAGCCATCCGACTTCACATGTGAGCGACCGGAAGCATTATTAATCACCACCACCATCAGTTTTCGGACTATTATTATCTAGACAAAACAGTACCACCACCTTGATTGCTGTTCTTACATTGAATCTTTTTTTCTTTTTCTTTTTGCCTTCCGTCCTCTTTTATGGGAATCACGACCATTATTAATCTGTGTGTCACAAATGCATTCCATGCGGATCCAATTTGTCAACCCCAAGCCGAAGCCACCAAGAGACCAACCATTACTGGGGCAATCAAGAGAATAGAATAGTAGTGCAAAGATACCAACGTTTGGATTCGGGAATTAAATGCTGTAACTACCTTTGATTTCCCTCACCTGAACGAACACAAATAGTGTTTTTTTTTTTAAACATATTGGACCTCAAACTAATTAATTTCCTATGTCGAATATCCACCACAAGCGCTGCGGCGAATTCAATCTCAGGAGATTTAAGATTTTAGATTCAGCGATGATAATATAGATAGAAGCCATCACTCAGTCCTTTTCACTGTTTACTAATAGAGAGGTTTAACATGGAAAGGAAAAGCCAGGCATCATCATCCCCTTCCGTCCTTCCTTCCAACTCACTTGATGTGCATAGAGACTGGTGCAGAGTTGCTGCTTCTGACATGAGCTCTCCATCATCACATGCATCCCATTGGGAGTGCCAAGCCTCTTCCTCCTCCTCCTCACATGCATCCCATTACTGGTGTCCCTTTGCCTCATCTGCACAATCTCGCTTTCCTGCCACGACATATGTCTCCCTTTAATGGAGAACTCGCGCTGTTCCCTTCCCCCCGCCCTTCCCTCCTTCAACGCTCGACGACAAGGAAATCTATGCAACCCCAACTACAGAGGAGGGGGGGAGGGGAGGGGAGGGGAGGAAATGGGGGCGGCAGAGCCCAAATCTGAAAGGCATCGAAGAAACACAAGGTGGGAGGAGAGGAGACCCAAATAAGATGGACAGAAATGGTGGATTAATTTCCACATCAACTCGCTCCCACCACCACCACCTCAGGAAGAACAAGAACAGAAGGGAACGATGACGAAAACAGAACCATCCATCTTGATCTAAACAAAGACGCCAACGAAGTTTGGAGGAATCCATGTCCTATGAACTCGAGATCAAAGAAGAAAAGGTAACGAAAAGCTAGCTTGAAATCGAAAACAGGATTAAAAGACACACCTATCATCCCATTTCCCGCATCGTCGAGCTCGCCGCCCTTGTTATATCCAGTCCGATCAAGCACCGAGGAAGGTCGGGAAAGACTGGCACCTGTTCGGTTGCGCTGACCTCTCTCCTTTCGGCATTCATCGTTCGATGTATCCGAACCGGGATTAGGGGTGGGCCGAGGATGTCAAGGGGGGGGAGGGCTGGTTGTTGACGATGAACGGGTGCTGCAGGAGCTGCACCGCGGTGAGGCGCCGAGCCGGTTCCTTCTGGAGGCAGCAAGAGATGAAGCTCCGGAACTCGCGGGAGGCGGTGGACGGCGCCGTCGGCGGATCAGCGTAGCAGATGGCGCACATGAGGGACGCCCAATCCCCCTGCCGGCCGAGGTTCTCGCCGAAGGGGAAGCGGCCGAGGTAAAACTCGAGGATGCTGAGGCCGAAGCTCCAGATGTCGCCGGCGTAGCCGTCGTAGACACCGTGGTTGAGGTCGGTGTTGATCCGTTCCGGGCTCATGTACGCGATGGTGCCGACGGAGGAGTTGCAGGGGTCCATGGTCTGCGCCAGGATTCGGCTGACGCCGAAGTCGGCGATCTTGACGCGGCGGCCAGAGTCGATGAGAAGGTTGGAGGGCTTGATGTCGCGGTGGACGATCTTCATCCGATGGAGATAGGCGAGCCCAGCGAGGACCTGGCGAGCGACGTCGGCGAGGAAGGGCTCGGAGGTGATGCGGCGGTCTTCGAGGGAGCCGCCGTCCATAAACTCGAGCAGGATCTGGATCTCGCCGCCGTGGTCATACATGGCGTGGCACCGGACCACGAAGGGGTTGTCAGCGGTGCGGAGGATCTCGATCTCGCGCAGGATCTGGCGGCGGACGGCGTCCTCGTGGTTGCCGTAGATGACCTTGAGGGCGTAGTGACGCCCGGTGAGGCGATGGCGGACCATCCACACGGTGCCGCCGCTCCCGCTGCCCATTCGTCGTAGCCGCTCAAGGTCGGACAAGCTCGGCGGCTGGGAGGAGGAGGAGGAGGAAGGGGGGCCGATAGTGGGCGCAGCCGACGGGGCACCGACAGTGGACGGGGGGGCGGAGGGCGGCGGGAGGGGGAGGGGCACGGCGAGGGAGGGATCACGCTGGGGGAGGGGGAGGGGGAGGGTTAGGTCTGGCCGGCGGCGTGGCTTGCTCGGGATGCCGGGATGACCCGGCCGGACGGGTGCCACCCCCGGTCTCATGGCCGCTTATATTCAAGAGGAGGAGAAGAGCACGCTTTATAACGATAGAATCCGAGAGAGAGAGAGAGAGAGAGTTGGGGGGAGGGGTGGTGGTGGTGAGGAGGAAGAGAGTAAAGGATTGAATGATTGAGAGAGGGTGGGTTTAGATTTGTGGTTTCTTTGTTCTTTATTGTATTGCAAGGAGGCGGCTACAGGGAACAGAAGCGGAGGCCGTCATTTTATTATTAGATTGAGTTGGGTGTGAAGCAACGAGAGAAAGCGGAGGAGCAGACTTCAGATGGTGGTATTTGGAAAGGAGAGTAGAAATGTGGGAGTGAGGTGCCAAAATGAAGGAAGGTAGTTATAGGTCATCGTGGCATTACATTATTCTATTTTTTTCATTTTTCTACATCTCAAAAATCAATCTAAAGAATTGTCAACCTTTTATTTTTATTTTTTATATCTGACAGTTTTATCTTGCAATTAGAATAAGCTTAAATAGTTAAAAAATTTTAAAAAATAAATTATAAATACGAAATAAACAATTATCAACTAAGCTAATTGGCACTATAAACATATCTTTTTTTTTTTCAATTGATTAATCAATCTACCAGTTACACTATTGGAAAGTAACAAATAAACAACGTAATAAGTTACTAGATAATTTTTCTTATCATTTTAATTATTATTTAATTAAACCCTTATGTTTTACTTATCTTTAAAATAATTTTTTATATTTTTAAAAATATAGTATATAAACTTCTCTCGTTAAATCTAAGTAAATAGACATATTAATTCATAATAAACTATTAATATAATAATATATTTAATTTACATTTAAAAGATATATTTTAGTCCATATAGTCTTGGTCATGAATAATTTAATCATTTATAATTCTGCTCGTGTCTAAAATAATCTTTATATTAAAATAAAAATAACATATAAATTCATTCTATCAAGTCTAGCTTGACAAATGTTAAAATATTCTTATGTGACATGTTGAAACAACAAAAGCCATAATAGTAAATGAAAATAGAGAGACAAAAGAAAGAAAGACCAAAGGTAAAGGTGAGGAAGAATTCGACCACCATGCCATAAGTGTAACAAATCGTGATGCATTAGAGGATGAAGTAGGAGGCGATAGGGATAAAAATGACCAAGAGAAGTAAGAGGGACTAGAAAGACCATTGTATAACTAATATCAGACTAATTGATTCAAATCCACCTAAGGTAAGATCGAAAGCTTTTAAGCTCATTATCAACGCAGGAGAAGCTACATGTGTACGACACCTTACTCCACAGTAGCGGCTCGATGCTACCGTTGGTGGTCGCTTCCATGATAATACCTCATTCCACCATTGATGATAATATTAATTTTATAAATTAAATTATATATTATTATATTAATAATTTATTATGAGTCAAAATATCACAAAAATAAATTATAATATATGGTAATCCATAACCCAAATCATAAGAGTTAGAATAATTTTTAATTAAATTATATATATTTTATATTAAATAATTTATTATTAGTCAATATACTACATAAATAAATTTTAATATCTATTAACTTAAATTACACAAAATAAACTTATATGCTATATTTTTATAAAATACAAATAATATTTTAGATATAAATAAATTATAAATGCTTAGATAGTCTGACTAAAATTATATGAGCTAAAATAGATATTAATCATTCAATAAATTACAACATTACACATTCATAATAAGAGTAAAAAAGATAATGCCAAACGGTCTCCCACCTTCCCTCCTTTGGTGTAGTAATAGATAAATATACATATATAATGGAGAAAATGTTAATATGACAGGTTCAACCAAAGTAAGCCTGTAACTTTTTTTTATTTGAGAGATAAAAATTATGAGAAACGAAAACAGCCCGTGAAATAAAAGCTCAAGTTGCCATCCATAATCTAATCCTTATATGCCTAATATTCCTCTAAGAAAGTTGGTGCAGGAATTCAGCTTCCTTTTCGTAAAAGAAGATATGGGAGAGAAAATAGTCGGTGTGAATTGATCCAAAAGGAAAACGTATCCAACTTGATGCTTCATTATCCATACATGTGCTGTGCATCACATGCATCTTAAAAGAATTGAGCCAAACGGCACAAGAAAAAGTCAATGGACATGGCACAACTAGAGGCCTTGTGTGGTGGAAGGTGCACATTGTGTTTTTGTCTTCATAGGTATGGGATATTTGGGTCACATCCCATGTAGACATCATGCATCCCAATCACCCAGTTGGATCAGTAATAATAATAATAATAATAATAATAATCCGATCATGTCAAACGATGTTGGTAGCTGTTATTACCAATCAGTCAGATCAGTCATTCCAACAACAACAGTCGATCATAAAAATATTTATGATAAATTATATAGAAATTTTAACGGAGTAGTCTAGTCATTTAGATTCAACACTGGATCTAATTTTGACCATCGTCAGCTGAACTATGAAGAGGATCAGATGAACCGGGTTTTCATCAGGCGGTGCTGGTGATATCTACCACCCCCAACTTTTGTTCAGGTTTTGGGTCCACTCGCTGTAAGCAAGTTAAGAGATGTTTGAGTAGCAACTGTCGGAAGGATTGTCGAGGTAGCACGACTATTAAGAAGATACATGGCAAACCAACAGCTGAAGCGAGTGGACCCAAAACCTGAACAAAAGTTGGGGGTGGTAGATATCACCAGCACCGCCTGATGAAAACCCGGTTCATCTGATCCTCTTTAGCGAGGATCAGACGGTGCCCGATATGGCAAATGCTCGCGCATCCCCAAATCTAATCACAACGTTTCATTCATGGCAGCAAAGGTTGCAGCAGCAGCAGCAGCAGCAGGATAAAGCGATAGGATATCATTGAACTCTGCATGCAATGTGAAAAAGGAGAAGGGAAGAAACCAAAGGAGTGGGGGCGGGATGATTCCTCCAGGCGAGAGGGGAGAGAGGATGAGAGGTGGGCGCGACGTGGTGGGCTGCGGAAAGCTGAAGGAAGCGGAGAATCCCATACAAAGCGAGAGGTTGGTCAGAAGGATTTGCCTGTCTTCCTCTCACTCTCTCCTTTCTCTTTGTTCAGGTGGTGTGCGCGGCATGCATCTCAAGCTACAACTAGCTGGTACCCACTCTCGGTGTCCTAAGTTAAAAGATTCCATAAGTGGCTGATACTAGAGATTCCATTATTAATGATACACAATTCCTTCCTGGCTTTGAAGGTATACTTCAAGTTTACGGTAAGTTTGCATCACAACTCATCAACCCGTGTCACTGATTGGCAAATAGCTTGTATTCATACGTTTTACCACTGCATTTGGACTCCATTGAGTAACTTGGCTTATAAGGGTTTGTCTAGATCAATACTGTTAAAGTATATATTGGGGTATTATTCAACCTAAGCTTATGAGACTTATGGTGGCATAGTTAAATCTTTAAAATGATATGATAGCTTCTACGAAATGATTCAATATATGTTTTAATATCTCCTCTCACAACTAAGTGGTAAATTCTAAACCCTAATCATAAATCATGTCGTTGGATCTAAAATAAATACTAGTTTTCCACCGCCCTGAGAGCTCACGAAGAATGTCTCCCTATAAAATTAATATAAAAATTATATCATCTACTGGGGAGATAATGATCCACTAAAACGAATAATTAAGTCAATGAATACTGGAAATGGAATGACATGATAATAAGCATAAAAGCCTGAATCCTCTCACAATCCCATGTGAAAGCCAGTACACAGACTCAAGCTAATCCCTACGAAACCCCTGTCCAAGTTTGACCTCATTCTCCGTGAGACACAAACCGCTACATCCTCCTCCAAATTTGTTTAATCTTTTCACGGTTCGTACCTCGAAAACTGAGGTTGTTGCCTTGTCCATTTCAAAAAAAAAAAAAAAAAATTATATACACACACAAGTCACAGTACCTCAAGATGCCCTATTGGATTTCTAAGTGTCAACGTTTAGGCAAATGAATGAGGCCTCTAAACTTTTCTTTGGTGTTGGAGGTTTAATTTAGTTCCTCAACCTAACAAAATCCACGCTTAGTGTCAAAGACAACTAAGCGTAGAAGCTGCCTAGTATCAAGACAGGACAAGTTAGGGTGTTGAGGTAGAAGCTGCCTGATGTTGGATGTGGACAGAGACGAATGTGAAAATTTATGAAGATTAATTAATAGATCAAATCATTGAGACAGTAGCAATGAACAGAAAGCTCCGTCTGATATCAATTTTTCGTCGTTAAAAGAAAAAAAACTTCTGGTATCATTTAATTAATCTAAATAGTGCAATTCTAGCCAAAACTAGTAAATAAATACTCCACCTTGAATAGGGTAGAGCATTAAGAAACCAAAAGTACTGACCTGTTTCGTTCTGTGAGTTAGGAAAATAATATACCCAATCGAAGCCTGTTCAAAAGAAACCATGACCGCTGACACGACATCGGGAGCAGAGGAACGTCCATATCAGAAACGGGAGAGTCATTTTGCACTTCACGCAATGTAAAATCCTAATGCAGTCTTGAGCCCTGATTAAAAGAATACATACAGTTAGATAATTCACAAGAATAATCTAGGATATGTAATTGCATCTAGTGGAAATGAAAATTTTATATACTTTGAAGCTTGCATATGAAATTAAACTAATTTTAATATTATAGTTTTTTCTGCAAATTTGTGTAATTACAAGTGACAGAAGACGCAATAAAAATAAAGAAAGACGATGATTCATCACTTTGCCCATTGATCTGAGGTGTGCATCGCATTACCTTAACGTAACCAAAATATTTGACAAAGAGGTTAAATATGTGTTGAGCCCACTACCTTCTCACAGCCTAGAAACCCGATAGCTGGCACCCTCATACTACGAGGGGAAGGCGATGCGCATAAAGAGAAAGATGCAGGAATCCTAGTTCCATCAAATTGGGGTGGATCCCGACCGTTCATCATGTGAGCCTTTCAAGACGGACGGTTCAGATTCTGCCACCAACTCATAGGCGCTTGCTTGCCTCGTGTTGTAGCTCCTAGGCTATGAAAGAAAGAATCGGATTGGTGGGAGTGGATCAGATTCTTCCAAGTGCCCCTACGCGAGGCCTTTTTGCTTAAATCATCACCTCATCTAAATCCAGCTCACAACAAGCATATGAATGAAAACGACAATTACTGTGGATACACTTACATTTCCACGTACCGCGGGGGCCTCCGCCAGTGCCATTCCATGATGGCGACGGATGATGGAGTGCATGGATCAACATCATCATCAACAGCTACCGTGGAGATATGGCTCACCGGTCCCCTCTGCAAAAGATTTGGTACTTGATGAGTTACCTGAGCATCACGACATCGTCACTTTTTTCCATGGCTTTGCAAAGTCGGCACAAAGCTATTTGGCAAACCATAAGATCAAGTGATAGTGAGGTAAACAGCTGTTGCAAACATCTTGAAGACATTACCTTGATGGTTGCAGCACAACCACAAATGGTATCCCATAGCAATTCTGAGACAGGAGGTCCCCGTTATGCTTGGGAGTTCCGGAAATGGTCAGTATCAGCTGTTGGGTTGTAGGTGGATGGCCAACACAGCATCAAAAACCTGATGTTTAATAGGAAACACTGATCAAACAGTGACATAATATGAACTGCTAAAGGCTGCTGCATAAGATTTTTAAGGGCATTTCCACCACCTAAAGCTATGTCAGCATCAGCAACTTACATTTTTTAAGTACTAAACACATGGGAATTTTGTGTTACAACCAACACGAAATATTTAGGTCTGATGTCACAAGATAGTATGTATATCAACACATCAAGCTGAACTTTGAAACTAGTTGATTGATATGTAAAACTTTGAAGTTGACAAAAAGAAGCATCAGCATATTGCTTTACCAAACAAACTAATCATCTCAAGGAAAAGTAGACTGATCAAGAACAATTACTGCAAGTTTGAGGCAGCAGTATTTTCAATATTTCAATACAGCCTAAGCAAATAAATATCTTATATATATGATGTGCACAGATCTGGTGTCAAACGGTTTCTTTGGCCGCTAAAGATCTTGTCAGTAGTTCTCACTTAAAATTTCATTATCCACTATGGAAAAGGTTTTGCCTCTCTGATGAATATGGATACAGATTTCCCACTCCAAATCAATTTATTCAGAAGAAGACAACATAAACTGTAAAAGAATGTTTCAAAAATACGATTGGAATTCAACATAAACTTACATATGTGCTATAGGAAATCCAACGCTACATGTGCCAAGAGTATCCAGACTTTTCAGTCTTCAAGTAGATACATCACTAGAGCATCTAGGATTTTATTGCTCAAAGGTCTCATTTTGTATGACCAACCACCACGGTCATCAGATGACTAGAGTTTCAAACTCCAAATAAAATAGTAAATGGAAAAACATAAGAGAAATGCATCTGATAGATTTGCTACGGAGGCAGCAGTATTGTTCTTGCCCACATAGGCAGAACAAAGATATGTAAAAGTATATTCATCCAGGTTTAGTAGTGTCATTGTGTGATATTCTGAAGAATATTTCAGAAAAATAACATCAAATAAAAGTGAATGCTTTAGATTCACATTTTGGCTCTTAACCGGTAGCATCTCCTGCATATACCAATTCTAAAAACAATGTGAAAGCCTTTCAAGTTTCATAGACAAGAGATCACCTATTCAAAAACATGAAAACCTTCATAATACATATTCCTGAAACAAGCCATCATATAAGCACTAAAAAGACAATTAACTTGTCCCTTTTAAAGCTGATCTATAGAACAATAAAAGTTATCCCAGGGGCCACTGGTCTTGTTAGAAAAGAGATCAAAATTCACATACCAAAGTTCTATTTCTAGAGTTTCTCATATGAAGTGATTCTCTTTCAAGCCTGACTTGTGGGAGCCCAAAGGTGAGTTCAGCAGAGATAAGATTCACGAGAGAGCCACCTCATATGAGATAAGTATGGGGATGAAATGAAAAAAAGATTGAAATCAAGGTTTCAAATATCCGATTGGCCTGATATGCACTAACAGGCCTTTATCAATCCAGAGGACCAGTATTGAATCATACAGCTCAGAATCAATTGGTACTCATTTCACTATTATGTTTTCAGTACTAGAAGCTGTACAGATTTGTATACTATCTGATATACTGATACCATATCGGTTTGACAAAGTATTGAAACTAGTATCAAAGGAAGATTATAAGCCTTAATTCAAAATAAGATCTACAGTTATACTATAGCAGGCACTTGAACAATTTTTTGTATGAATGATGAAGCTCTTAATAGGAAACAATGCACAACAAAATTTTCATATGATTGGAAAATCTTAGAATCCTGGCGTGAATATCTTGTTTGGAACAGATTAATTCGGTCAAAACTTTGGATGGAGCTATTAGTGTTAACACAAGAGAGCATGTGACCTTCAGTAGCTATTTCTAAAGACAATAAGGCACACTATCTTGTAATAAATACAAGACAATAAACTTGTACAGCAAGCTCCTTACATCAACAACCATTGGAGAATAAACTTATGGTGAGGTCGGCCATAAGCCACCGCTAGAAGTAAATCTCAGGGGCTGTATCACACTTGCAATGCATCCGACCGAAGGTCTTGCAGCTAATTCTATGAGCAGACAACCATAGTTGCAACATGTGATGGATTTTATCTATTCACTACTAGTACCCCTTCAAGTTACCGAGCACTTGCTTTTGGCATCAGATTTTTCTGTAGAAACACCTTAGAATAAAGGCGTTCAAAGAAGCTACTGTCACTTTGGACACAAGATTTCATTTGACCCAGATCCAGTGAATGTATAATTCTACATTCTCCTCTCTACAGCAAAAGCATCATCGTATAGGACTGACAAACTAGCACGCCCAACATTATTATTCCCGCCTAACTACTATAATCCAGATGGTATTGGAGTTCCAGCACATACCCTTTTCTCACTATCGCTGGTGCAGACTGTGAGACTAATGCTGGAGGTCGGCAAGAAAACCCATCCATGAATCTTCCCGCAGCCCGGTACCAGATGTTCCCATCACCTGTTCCTCAGGTTGCTGTACAAGTCTTCAAGATACATACGAACAAATTAGTTATCAAAATTTCATGTCTGGAAAAAGATTAAGGTAATCACCATTATAAATTTTTCAAGGATCATCGGAAAAACCAAATCCAACAACAAAAAAGAAAGAGCATCAGAAACTCTAAATCTTCTGGTCGAGTAATAACACAAGTCCAAAGCATCCGTAGCACTTTCCTGCTATTTAACCATCTATCCTACAAATAGATCAGAAGATTACGGACTGGTTAGCGCTACGAGAGCTATACGGAAACCGCAATGGTGTTGCGGAGCGGGGGAAAGGCCCTCGAATGGATTACCAGATCGTGGAAGGCTTCGCTTCGCGATTCGCTCGAGGATGCGGCAGGCGTCTTCCCTAGACCAACTATAGGCCTCAGAGACCCGTCACCAGAGGATCGGAAGCCCTAATCCGAGATTTAAATCGGAGCAGAGCTTGGCGGGGAAGCGTTCAAGAAAGGGCAGCAGCATAACCACCGCCGATTTGCTGTTACCTCTGCTACTCCAGCGATCACCCGTCGATGTCTCATCTCGACCGTCCATCTCATATTTCACACGCGCGGGATTCCAATGGATTCTGTTGTTTGCTTTAGCAGCGGGTACGGATTTGAATTCAAATTCGAATTCAAAGGGATGCATATACTGGTAGAAGTATCGGTGTAATGGTATATATATATATATATATATATACGCAAGTGTGACCAATCCAAATGTGGAGAGACTTGATTGCGGTCCATCAAATCACGTGATTCGATGGAATTGGGTTAGCAGAGTCCAACCTCCCTCGGACTCGAACCCAAATCATAACCAAACATGCGGTGTCCTCCGAGGAGTTGCCCGACCGCCACCGGTGTGCAGTTCGCCCGCAATGGCTGCGACAGAAGCTTATACCATCCATGATCGGCGAGGCTTCAACCTTCTTCTCGGTTGTCCATCGAATCCGACGTTTCGGACGGAATATAGTTTCAACTAAAAAGAGATCATTTTGATTTGTTTCATCTTCACCTGAAAATTTTACAGCCATGGTGGCTCGAAGAAGAACAAAAGGAGAAGACAAAGGGAAAAGGTGCCTCAGACTTGTGCGTCCTAGTTCTCACGGTGGCTTTGGGTTTGGCCCTTCGTCTTGGACTCATTTCCAGTCTGCTGCTCCTCCTCCTTCTTCGGATCGTGATCAGCATCATCGTTCGGAGAGCTTTGATCACCAAAAGAGGACGCCCGGGTGGACATGGGCGTGGCGAGGAACGTCGGCTTCGCATCGCCGGCCATGATCACCACGACCTTCTCCTCGTAGACCGTGGGCGCCGCGACGGGCTTGACGTACAGCTCGACAGCGGTGCCCGTGTCTTCGCCGCTCTCCAGGTACCCGGAGAGCTTCCAGTACGAACAAGCAAGGATAAGGAGCGCCAAGGAAACGAGGCCCAGCAACGCTGCCAGGCCGCCGAAGAGATACGGCACCGGCGAGTGCCAGGTCAAGTGGTCGCCTCCCACCGTCACCACCGGCGCGGCCGCCGCCGCCGCCACCGCCGTCGCATTGAAACCCGCCCCAGCCCTCATCCTGGATGTATTCCTCCGTTGTCCAGAGAATAGAGAAGGTGACGACGAGAGGAGGGAATAGGGCAGGAATATTTATAAGAGGAAGAGAGAGAGAGAGAGAGAGAGAGGAGTGTGAGGGACACATTTGCCTCCATGTCTCAAATTGCTTGTGGTTTGGTTTGGTTGGGGGGATGAACGATGGGAAGTGGGCATCAATAATGTTCGGACGTTGACGACGACATCAACACTTGGTCGCTCCGACATATTATTGGAGGGACCAAAGCGAAGGGGGACGACGACTGCATGAAGCTACTTCATGAATAAGAAGAAGAAAAATAAAATAAAATAAAATGTATTATCTCAATATTATATATTTTATAAGATTATCTAAAGCATATATTTCTTCATCACGGTTTATGGCATCAGCATTCGGCATCAACGAGTGGCTCAAGTGAACTCGAACCGAGCTCTCCTTCCTTCTCCTTAAGCCGTTCTACCGGAGGACAGCAGCAGCAGCAGCAATTAGGGGATGTTGCAGGGTGTCATCAAACAGAACCAGACAACGATCATGCGGTCGAGGTTGTCACCTGACGACGACTCATCCCATGAAACGGCTACTTGGCCACTCCTCTTTGCACACACACACACACACACACACACGCTTTAACTATGAGATCCCAACAACATAACGAATGATCCCATTTCTCCCCCCCACCCAAAATGCTGTGGAGTGGATCCGTCGTGGTCGTCGCATTCGGCACCTCTCACCAACACCAATTGCCCCAATACAGAGATAGATAGATAGGCCTGTAGGCCTTGTGATGTCATGGCAAGTCAACATGGCAGTGATCTAATCTATCTCACACCTGCACGGAAGATGATTCGGCGTCGACATGGCCGTCACATCCTGTGGGGGTGGGGGAATAATAACGGAGGGAAACGCTTCCCCACCTTTAAGAATTAGGATCCGAATGCAGAGAGGCTTTTCCGTGGGAGGGGAAGCGGCCACTGTGCTAAGGAATCGACCACACACAATGGCTCCATTTCTCCACAAAGATAGGACTTGTCATGATCATGATGCATGATGCATGGAGAATATTGTTCGAAATCTTTCGATTCCTGTTTGATTCCTATACCTATATACCCTATTTTGATTCCTATACTTAGTATTTTTCTAATATTTTGATTTCTATACTTTCATCTCTGCATCAGGTTAAAATAATAATTTTATAGAGTTAAAATTCAAGAGAGAAAGAGTTTTATTAGATCAACAGAGTATAGGAATCTCAATGTAGGCCACCAAAGCAGAAGCTGCTTTGGTCACCATCGCCGCACACACCGGTGCTCAAGTGGGCGACGACGGTGGCTCTATACCTGCGCCGGTGCAGTGGCAGTTGCCGTTGCCATCGTCGCACACGGATTGGCGGAGCGGCCAGGCCAGGAGAAGAAGGCATCGGCCTGCCTCCACAGGACAGACCCGGATAACAACGTGTGCACACAAGAGAGTGGTGGTGGTGGTGGCCGCCAGGGGAAGAAGCTTTGTCCCCCACCCTGTGCATGTTGCATCACTCTCCACTGCACCACGTAGTGGGTGAAGTAGGTTACTGTTGTGACTTCTCCCACTCACTAGGGTTACTGCAATGAGTTCCTTCCTCTCTTCCCATTCATGCTTTCAACTCTAAGGTTTATGTTGGCTGATACCTATGGTGATGCCATATTTCATTTAGGCCAAACATACACACACACATTCTTTCAAGCATAGGATCTTTCAGAATAGTTGAGAATGAAAGAGTAGGAAGCATCATCAAGTTGTGATTCTGAGTTATTATCACTGATCACTATGACCTGTCTATACTGAGAACCTGATGTTGAATGACAATTCATATAAGACAGTATATGTTTGGAACTAAATATGGTGTCACATCAAGACATAGAATCTTGCAGAGGAAATGGTTAGCTTCCATTGGAGGAGTTCATTTAAGAGGACCTTTAGCTAGCCAAGTGAGGAGTATATGATTCCATGGGGCATCCAGAACTCAAATCTAAGTTGCTTTTTCTAATGATACTTCAATAATTGTTGTTGTTGTTGTTTTTTTTTTTTTAACTAAAAGAGAAAAAAAATTATAAATCAAAGTTTAACATCGTCTGATACAACCTTCCCCTGTTCGTATCACTGTGAATCAATCAATAAATTTCTAACAAACCTTGCTATAAGCTACAGAAGCTCCACTTATATTTGGCCAACATCCAAAGGAACCCAAAATTCATATGACTGCTTTCTTGAATTAAAAGATTTTGAAAAAAAAATTCTTTGTATTATAGATTTTGCTAATGCTTATTATGTTCGGGCTAAAAAAGAATAGTAATTTTATCTAGAGTGAGATTGTTAATTGCCAATAAGATGATATTCTTATAACCAATGAAACAAACAAATGGTTGAGTTCTACACGTGATAGTATATATTTTGGCCCGTCCAACGTATACTTCAATGTCATATTTCAAAAATCAAGTAGACACGATCGACTCAGAACAGAACAATTCACCTAACTAACTTGACCGTTAAAGGAGCTGAGTCGGGACGGTACATCACCCCCTCGACCATGGCCTCGGTACAAGCATCGACGATCGGAGTGTCAGCCGAGAAGTGGAAGGGCATATCGCAAAAAGAAAAGCTCCTCACATGAATGTTGACTAAACGAGGTTCGTGTATCACAAAATGAAAAGCTCCGTACACGGAGGTTGACTAAACGAGGTCCCCCGAGCAATTCCACCAATGACCAAAAGTCGATCGCCTATGTTCCTGACCTACTAGTCGATGTCCCGAGGAGCCTGCACATCTCTCAGGCACCAACAAAAAATTTTCGAATATCCATGTGTATGCGAGTAGGACTAGGCTCAGGCGATACTTCAACCTCGGTACGTAAAATATATAACAATACGAAAACTAAAAACATCTCAATGAGTTTAAGCAATGAAAAAGCGACAGAGATCGGGCAGCTCTAACGCACAATGGCTTACGCCATTGCTCGTTCCCCAGTACAAGCTATTGTGCTAAGGTGAGTACTATATTGGTTCCATTAGTAGTTGCTTGTTTGCATGCTTACTTTAAAAAATGAATGGAGACATCCGACCTAAAATTTAGCTTCTTTATTTCACCAACAACTATTGGTTGGTATCTCCAATTACATCCGAAAAAATTTTTGATCAAGAAATAATGAATCATAGTGATCGGATCTATATAAATTGTAACACAGTCCTCCACCTCTACCTACATCCTTCCTCTCTTGGGCCGGCCATTCCTTGGCACAAGAGGGCGTCCTCACAATAAGACAACGCCTCCCCCACCACAACAACAACTATAAATCCTCTACATTCTTATATCGTCTAATCTGTTGCTTGTCGTTCGAGTCCAAATCCTTCGATTCCCGTATGACAATGTCGAGATCTCGCCAGCCATTGACCTCCTGCATTTGGCAACTTCTTTATAGGAACAAGTTGGCACTAGCAGGAGGAGTCAAAGAGACGAACCAGTCATTCTATCCTCCCGTCTCAGTGCAATAATGACGACGTTGAATCCACTTGACACCCTCTCTCTCCTCATCGACTGATTACAAAACTATGGGACACTTCATCACACTGTGCCCGACAAGAACAAGGATCGTCTCTGTCCCCAAAGATGCCCAAGTAAACAAGACAAACAAATTTGTTTGATGACGCTTTTTGAAGCTACAGAAAAGCAATCTGCGTCACCACAACATTATTCTTTAAAGAACACCAAGAACGCATGAACGAGGTCAACTCCATTCGTTTGGACTTGTCATCAAAAAATAATCGTTGACTTTGCGGGTCCAGAATAAAAAAAAAAAATGGAGTGATCGAATGATAGGGAAGTCATGCCGAACGCGCATCCTAATACTAGAATGTTTTGTTCCATGCTCGTCCCTTTCTTTCTCTCCATGAGCTGAGTCAAATCAAGGTCTAGAGTTTTCCAACCATATTAATTGCATGTCACAAGAAAGCAACCCATCTCAGTTTTTTATCTTCCAATCGTAATATATATCAATTACCATCGTTGTCAAGACTGGGTTGGTGTAACCATGGTGTAAAAGAATCAAACACTTGGTCGCTTTCTTTAATTTGAATTATAACCATGATCCTAGACTTTGCGCTCCAAGTTTTCCATCAAAGTCTTGGATCGATCGCGTTGAGCAAGCAGTATTTTCTTGATGAATTTTTTTTTTATTATATACGTGATGTTGAACTTGAACCTAAGACCTATTACTCATGCAATAATAATACACTAACCAAACTGGATGTCTCAATTAGAGACTCGTGCGTGCACTGCAGTTACCGTTCTAAGCCGGAAAGGGACAACACTTGGTTCTCTTCAACCTCAAGTTTCAAAGACGGTGGCCGGGATTCTTCAAAGTCCAAGGTTTTACGGAGTGGCTTCCTGACACTTGAAACCATACACGTCAAAGCTACTGAACCGACTTGTAAACCAAACACGCTAGATTCTTGTCCTACTTTGACTTGTTCTTCTTCTTCTTCTGCTGCTGGCCAACCTCATAGGATAAAAGGATGGGAGTACTAGTCGGTTGGCTCGGGGGGATGCTGCAGTTGGAGTAGATGGAAAGATCCCTCCATCTTCCCTTCCTAGCCTCTTCCTTCGTGTTCTTCTGCTGCTTCTCTTTCTTCGCCGGCCGCTATGACGTCGGAGTACTGGTTTCGGCGCAGAATTCGACCGTGCCGGTGGACGTCGGCGTGATTCTCCCCCTTCAGACTTTGCCGGGGAAGAGGAGCCGGACGAGCATTTCCATGGCGGTAGAAGACTTTTATGCCGTCCATAGCAACTACACCACGAGGGTGGTTCTACATGTCAAGGACTCGGAGAACGAAGCCATCGGGGCAGCGGCAGCAGGTAATCAATCCCCCTTCCCCAATAATGGCACCTTTTACTGATCTCATCATGGCATATAGCAGAGCAAGAGTTGGGAAAACCCAAGACGGATTGGGGGAGGGGGGGCGCTGTGATTGAGATTTCGATTCCATGAAGAAACTTGCATTCGGAATGGCTTGCAATCAGCAAAAAAGTCATGTGGTTGTCTATTATTGCAAGTCAATAATATCTTGTTTGACTTTGACTTGTCACAGTCGTGGTTCGAGTCATACCTTCTGGATGTGGCCACTTTGGGCTCTGATCCAACGTGTAAGGAGGCCCAAATTGCAGGGATGAAAAGGGCCCTTTTGTCCATTTCCGGCATGACGTCTGACGCCGCTACTCTTTGCGCTTTTGCTGCAGCGGTGGCGCTGCTGAAGGACGTCCAAGTGAAGGCCATCATCGGGCCCACGACATCCACCGAGGCCGACTTCGTCATCCAAATCGGCAACAAGACACAGGTCCCCGTCCTCTCCTTCTCGGCCTCCAGCCCGGCCCTCTCCTCGGTCCACACTCCCTACTTCGTCCGCACCACCACCAACGATTCCTCCCAGGTCGGCGCCATCGCCGCGGTGACGCAGTACTTCGGCTGGCGCCAGGCGGTCCCCGTCTACGAGGACTCCGAGTACGGCGCCGGCATCGTCCCCTTCCTCATCGACGCCCTCCAAGCTGTCGATGCCCGCGTCCCCTACCGCAGCGTCATCCCCACCGAAGCCACCACTGACCAACTCGACAAGGAGCTGTACAAGCTCATGACCATGCAGACGCGCGTCTTCGTCGTCCACATGCTCCCCATCCTCGGCGCCAGACTCTTCCGGAGGGCACACCAGCTGGGCATGATGGACGACGGCTACGTGTGGATCACCACCGATGGGATCACCGACGTGCTCGACCTGTTCGATCAGCGGACGGTCGCCGAAGCGATGCAGGGCGTGATCGGGGTGCGGCCCTACGAGAACCGATCCGAGGAGATCGACGGCTTCAGGGTCCGGTTCAAGCGGAAGTTTCGGCAGGACAACCCCACAGTCGAACCCACCGATCCCACGGTGTTCCAATTGTGGGCGTACGACACGGCCCACGCCGTCGCGATGGCCGTCGAAAAGGCGGTGCCAGCCCGCACAGCCTTCCAAAGCCAACAGTCCGGGAACAACTCCACCGACTTGGGGCGGCTTGGCGTGAGCCAGACCGGACCGGCGCTACTGGAAGCCATCGTGGGCACCCGATTCCGGGGGTTGGCAGGAGAGTTCCAGCTCGTCGACGGCCAGCTCCAGTCGTCGGCCTTCGAGATCGTCAATGTGAACGGAAAAAGCGGGAGGACGATCGGGTTCTGGACTCCGGGAAAAGGGATCTCGAGGGGGCTCGAGTCCACGAACGATACGAGCCTGAGGTCCGTCATCTGGCCGGGCGAGCCGAAGGACGTGCCGAAAGGTTGGGAGATGCCCACCGACGGAACGAAGCTCCGGATCGCCGTTCCCGTCAAGCACGGATTCGACCAGTTCGTGAAGGTGACTACGGATCCGGCAACCAACAGAACCACCGTCGCCGGCTACTGCATCGACGTCTTCGAGGCCGTCATGGATTCGCTGCCGTATGCCGTCCCCTTCGAGTACATCCCCGTCCATAATTCGTCCTACTCTTACGACGACTTCGTCTACCAAGTTAAACTGAAGGTTGGTTCACTTGCCACACCGCTTGAATAGCGATAATAAATGAGAATTACCATCGTGTGTGTGGCTTCCAACTAACTCTAATCGGGATGGTGAACAGAACTTTGATGCAGTGGTGGGCGACACCACGATCCTTGCCAACCGATCTCAATTCGTGGAGTTCACAATGCCGTACACTGAATCAGGGGTGTCGATGATCGTGCGGGTGGAGGGGGACAAGAGCAAGAACATGTGGATCTTCTTGGAGCCGCTGACCGTCGACCTCTGGCTCGGGAGCTTAGCCTTCTTCGTGTTTACTGGGTTCGTGGTGTGGGTGATCGAGCACCGGGAGAACGAGGAGTTTGCTGGGAAACCCATGGATCAGTTTGGAATCATCTTCTACTTCGCATTCTCCATTCTCGTCTTTTCGCATAGTATGATAACCAAACCCACCCCCCCAATCGTTGATGATGACAACCAAGTCAACTAATTTGGTTGGTCTTGCTGTGTTTCTTGTTTTTGTTTTTGTTTCCAGAGGAGAAGCTGCAGAGCAACCTCACACGGTTCGTGGTGATCATCTGGGTGTTTGTGGTGCTGATACTGACGTCGAGCTACACAGCGAGCCTGACATCGATGCTCACCGTGCAGCAGCTTCAGCCGACGGTGACGGACGTGAACCAGCTTTTGAAATCAGGGGCCTCCATCGGGTACCAAGACGGATCATTCGTGGCTGGCATGCTCAAGAGGATGGGATTCCAAGCGCAAAAGCTCAAAAACTACAGCACGGTTGATCAGTACGCGGAAGCTTTGTCCAACGGGAGCGCCAACGGAGGGGTCGACGCAATCTTTGATGAGATACCTTATCTAAGGCTCGTCCTATCGCAGCATTGCGATGACCTCGCCATGGTCGGTCCGACCTACAAGACCGACGGTTTCGGCTTCGTAAGCTTCTATACCTCGTCCCTCCTTTCCTGCGGATGAATGAATTCAAGATACACACACCTGTATCTTTTGTGTCCTGGATGTAGGTTTTCCCTAGAGGGTCGCCGCTGGTGCCTGACATTTCCAGGGCTATCCTAAACATAACGGAAGGGGAGAGGATGACAGAGATCGAAAAGGCATGGTTTGGGGACCCGACAAGTTGTCCAAACCAGAGCAAAAACTTGGCATCTTCGAGTCTAGCCTTTAGGAGCTTCGGGGGCCTCTTCCTCATCACAGGAGTGGTCTCGGTGCTCGCATTGTTGATCTTCTTAGCAAGATTCATCTACACGGAATGGGATGAGCTGAAAGCAGCGGCTGGGCTGCAGAGTTCTCTTTGGAACAAAATGGTTGTGCTGCTCAAGTACTACCACGATGTCAACGCGCCTCTGACTTGCCCTACCTTGAAGAGGGATGACTTTGCTGCTATACACATCGGGGAAATGAATCGTCGACATACGCAACCCGGGGTTGGTGCTGCGCTGCCTCATCTGGTGGGTTCCTTGAGCCCTGTGAGCATATCTAATCATTCACGTCTCAGTTTCACTTCCCCGGAAGAACAAGAAGGAATCTCCTCCACGGAACCCAATAGCCCGTAGAAATGACTGACTGCGGTCCAGTGGAAGCAATGATGAACTTGTTCATGTCCTGCTCCCGTTGGTCTCATCTCATACCTCGTGCTTTTATTTTCACTGCGCATCTAACCAGTGGTGTCCATTGGTGCCACTCAATTGTAAACATGTTTAACAAAAGTCTAAGGGCCCTCTAATCATGTTGTGCAACTCCCAAGCTTAACCTCATGCTTTTATTTACATTGTGCACATAATCCGATCCTAGTGCACAAGATCATCAATATGACTTCCTGACTAGAGAGGGTCTCAACTTGAGATTGGGTTGAGACATCGGATGGATCCATTTGAGGTAGAGTTGGAAGTTATTCCTTTCCTCTTAGCACCAACCTTATGCACATAGGTCAAAATTGTTTTTCGACTCGATCCAGTCAGTATTTGATGGAGTTAAGAGAATTTTGAGTGCTTGAAGTCGGATCTTTAGAGTTAGCCAAGATGTTGACTTTTATACTTGTAGCTAAGGATCAATTGTACACGATCTATTAATGATCGTTGATACTTTGAGCGATCGAGACATGTACTCGAGCGACTGCACGTCGTGCGACGCCATCTTGTACGATTCTAAACGACATGGGCACACTTTGTTGTCTTGTATGAATATGAGATGTCATGTCACCGTATGCACATTGTGTAGGCTCCGAGGCTCTACGTTGGCACTGATATAGCTAATGACTATTGTCTTACGGGTGACACTAGAATATGCTTTATCAAGTCATAACCTTAACATTTTTTTTGTCCAACTCCTACACCACCTGGAATGGAATGTGACGCTCCATTTCAGTTTTGCAAATGACTCGGCTACAGTTGGTTTCATTTCTAAAACTGAAGACAACCGCATTGTTGCTGTCGGATGCCGGCTTCGGAATGTCTGGATCCCTATGATGACATAAGTTGCTACCCTTCTTAAATCCCTCAATTTTGTTGACTCACATGTTATATATAGTTAGATTTTTAAATAATTTAAGAATTCTAATCAGATTTTAACTATTAGGAGGGTCATAATTAAATTTAAATTCCTCTACATATTAAGATTTAAATTTAAATTAAAGATCTAGATAAGAATAATACTCCTTATAAAATTGTTGCTAAATAATTCGTTGGGTTTGAGAAGTCAACACAACGTGGTTCAACGTATACGCACAGAACCCACTCAGCGGGATGCGAAACTCGGGGATGGCAAGAGGAGATTGCTCAGCTCAGGACGTCACGGTAGTCACGGGTCTTCTTCCCTGTTTCGTGGTCACTCCAATAGCTAAGTTAACGCTGTGAATGAGAGTGTCTACGACGCCCTTCTTCGACATCAAGGCTCTTTCATTCTTGTATGCAAGAGTGGGACTTAGAGTTTTTTCCTCTCCTCCCCTCCGCTGGGACTTTCCCCAGGGGTGACTTTTATACATGCTTGTCGACGATCAATCATACCTTCACCATCAATATTTGCAGTGTCCTCTGCTAGGATTTTGTCGGTGGTTATTCATACCACGGACGAGCATGTCATGTGCGATTTTTGCCTTATTGCCGTATGCCCTCTTTTGGCCCCAAGATATGATTGAGACTGCACGATGCCCGATAATGTCGTGCGTCGAGTTTCTGCCTCTGCTATGGCATGTCACCTGCGTATGGCAGGTCGGTCATTTCCGTTCCAAGTCAACCATCCCTGCTTCAAGTCGGCTCTGCCCCGACCACGTTGACTGAACACGGGACAGTCCATTATTTCCCCTATCAAGAATCAAAATTTATTTCTATAAACACATCATCGGTCTTAAAGTTCAATATTATTCTTAGAGAAAGGAGACCGAAACCTATAATAAGACTTCATCGTGGTGTTGGGCACCACGATGAGGAAAAGCATAAAGAAACATTACAAAACCTAGTTTCCTCGACGATTCATTGCAGATGGTTATAGAAGGAATCAAATATCTTATGCAGAAAATTTATATAATAAGTGAAATTGCATTAGGTGACTGTAAAATACGTCATAAGCTAGAAAAAAGTTACAACAAGAGAGCCATACGAAAGACGAGGAAAGAAAAAAACAATTAAAACAAACAAGGACAAGTTCATGCGCATTCTCCTGTAAAGGATTTAACAAGGGGAACTGATGGTGAAGGCAAAATCCATTGATATCCATCACGATAGAGGCAATCAATGACTATCAAACAATCACGATAGAGGCTGTTGGCTCATGGAAGGTAATAATAATACGGCCCATGATAATAGATTTATCTTGAAAGTCACTATTGTAATTATTTTGTGGATAATATGAAAGGTCCGAAAGTATGCTATGTTCAATGGGGTGAGACCTAACCATTACATGATTTTAGTTAATTTTACTATAGATTGTAATCGGACCACATGTTATAATGGATCTAAGAGGAGCAGTGTGTATGTGACTTGAAGCAAACCAGAGAAGAGGGCTGGCACAAGCTCAATACTGATGGCTCTAGCCATCATGAGCAGGATGATGATATAAGTTTTATTTTGAGAACGGATGAGGGGTTTGCTGTTTGTGCAAGATGCAAGGGTTCCACGGATATATCTACCTTACATAATGAAATTGTCATCATTAGAGAAGGGCTATTGGCAGCAAGGAATAAGGGCATACAAAGAATTCACATTGAATGTGATTCGGAAAGCCTAATCAAGATGTTGAATACTAAGATAACTCCTTGGATGATCACTAACATACTTTGAGATACCGTTATATTACTTCAACATTTTAGTGAATATAGGATAACACACGTTTTTAGAGAAGCTAACTGTGTTGCGCATTGGTTAGCAAAGTTTGAAAGGGTAAACCATTATAATGAATTCTAGTATCATGTGTTTCCCTGGGACTTGGAGGTTTTGATCTCCAATAATAAGAAATGAGATGGGCGTATTCGTTTTCTTGCTGAATAAAAACTAATTTTCTGTTGAGCTAAACAAAAATGTATATTATAACTTGATGTGCATTAATTTAACACAAGTTAGGGACTCGTACCAGTAGGCTCAGTCATCCAAGCGAGAACCAGAAGAACACAGCTCCTGCTAAATTTGCCATTGTCGAGCCTCATCATCAAACTAGCAAAAGCAAAAGAAAGAAAATAAAGGTAATATCCAAAACTAATCCCAACAAAAGAAAATTAAAATTAATCCAAGGAAATTAATAAAGCACATCAAGATCCTCAAACTACTTTATAATGCAAAAAAATTCTCCAGGAAGACTTCAAAGGCATAATAGTTTAATTAGAAGAGAAATTTTAAACGTAACTTCAAAAGCCATAATAGTTAAGAAAAGGAGGAATTCCAAACTTTTATTGTTCCAGTTTCAGACTAGATAATCAAACATGCACGATTGTCACATATAGTCAAGAGCATGGTTTTTCACAATCGTTTTCAAGCTGGGGCTGATTGGAGCCTTCCAACATGATATATATATATATGCTCCATCATTTGTGGTAACCACAAATTCAGTCACATTTTAGCCCATGAGCCAGTAACATCATCTGAATACATCAACCTATCCATCTAAGTTTTCAGCTATAAGCCTTTCCTAATATTAATATGCAAAATTGAAATATTAATATGCATTTACATCTCTACTCGCGCATGCATGCATGTTTTTCTGCA
Source organism: Ensete glaucum (assembly GCA_021527575.1). Taxonomy (NCBI): domain Eukaryota; kingdom Viridiplantae; phylum Streptophyta; class Magnoliopsida; order Zingiberales; family Musaceae; genus Ensete; species Ensete glaucum. The sequence goes on along the minus strand of CM038551.1, from coordinate 3,785,226 downwards.
CAACAGAAAATAACACCAATCTCAAACTATAGTTCCATCTAACGAAATTCCAAAATGTTGGGGGCAGACACAGTAGTTGGCAAAAAAGAGATCACTCGAAAGGGGAATAAAAATCTGTTTCATGAACTCTCAAAAATAAAGCAAAAGAAAAGTTTCAATAGGTTCTTTTTTCCATTCTATTTGGTTAGGCAAATCGAAAACTCTTCCAAAGTATTTGCATTCCTTGTGAAAGAGAATTTATGCCTAGTTTTTTGGCATTTGCTTTAGCTTCTAGTGAACTTTCATCATGACAAGTCATTTGCTTGTGACTATATTACATAATTTATGGACATTTTTAATATGTCTTTCAGATAGGGCAAACCAACACATAATCTATGTTAGTTTATCACTTTAAGTGCTCAGCAATTTAGATTTTTGGGTTCCTATTATGTTTCTAAGCCTCATCGATGTAAATTCTAAAATCTCAAGAACTTTCTGATTGGGTTGTATAAATTAGATTTCCAATGGTGTCTTCGAAACCCAGTTCCTTCAATAATTGCTACTTGAACTCTGGCAATTTGCATTTCAGTCTGTTCTTCTCTTTGAACCTTCAGGACCCTACTTTGTATGAAATCAACCCTTTAAAGACTACTTTTCCATATGATTTAACTTCAAAGGCTGATCTAGCAAGTTTTTGAGATAGGCACCTTTGATCAATCAAACAAATGCCTTGAGTAAATAAATCTATGCAACTCACTGCCTAGGCCTTCAAATCTTTGTTTAAGCTTTAGATCGATTTGTGCATCTTACATTACTGGCTCATTACAAGACCAAACACTCGATGCGATCGTCATGTGCTCTTTAGCATAGAAAAAAAGGCGATCAGTATGTATACAGACCTTCGCTTTCGCATCCTCATAGATGAGCAGCGCTCTAAACAGTAGAGCGCCGACTCGGGTTTTATCATCGCTTGTGGCTTATCTGAGAAAGACAATGAATTAACATAGCAGTAAAGAAGATCAAAAGTACAATGTGAATACTACCATCGATCTTCAAGGAAAACCCAATTTCTAATATGATGTTCGCAAAATTAGCATAAAGAAATTTGGTACCACAATTATCATTCTCAAAATTCTAATCAAAGAGCATCCAAGTAACAGGAAAGCATGAGAATTCTAATCCAAGAACCTGAAGAGCGATCGAGATTCGCAGAAAACCCGCTACGAATTCGTCGACGAAGAGGAAGTGCATAACAGAGGAACAAAAAGAACCTCAAGGGAACGAAATCGGAGATCCACAGCCCCGACGTGATCCCTGACGAGGAATCCGGAACGATAGGAGTGATCTGTGAAGAAAACCCTACGGGGATAGCGGACGGAAGAGAAGGTGGCGTATTTTGGCCGCGAACTGAAGCGGGAGAGTTGAGGCGAACAGAATTCGGCGCCTCGGTTTAATGTATTCGTTGTAACGGGTACACGTAACGAAGCGTTATAATCTCTCGTACACGATTATAACGATATGTTCTCTGCCTAAAGTATCTACAATTCTCGAAATTATCCTGCAAGAAAAATAGAAGAATCATGATTTAATAGAAAAATCATCCAAGGCCAATAATTTTTGTTTCTATTTACAGAGATAAGTTCATGTAATATCTCATGGATGATTTCTTTAGAAAAAAAAATATATTTTAGATATTATCAAAAGATACCTCCTTTTTTATTTTTTCCAAATAATACTCCTAATTAAAAAATATCTAAACCATCCCGCAAAAGTTATTTATCTAATTTTTATCAGTCATTAATTATTATAATATTTTTTATTTGGTTTACGATGGTTTTTAATGGCATCTATAGTATTTTTTATATAGTAAAAATATAGTAAATGTTATTTAAAAACAATGTAAGTAATATCATATAGTATCTCTCTGGTTGTCATCGTTGAATTAGGAAAAATTAATGAAATCACATTTACTTTATTGATTTTTCTCATTCAGTTGAGGAAATCATATCTAAATCCTAATTTAATCCTATCTTATATCATGCTCTTGTAAGATCAAGCTCTTGTAAGGACGTCGATCTTGAATTAAGGATGTCGATCTTGAATTAAGGACGTTGATCTTGAATCGATGATAATAAATCTGAAGAAAGAAAGTCATTGTGTTCTCAACTGCGGTTAAGGTCTGACGGCGGTTGACTTCAACGGAAGAGAGTTAGCAAGAGTCGACGTGGTGGCAGTAGCGAGGGCTGGTAGCTAAGGCGACGCTGCCAGCAGAGGAGGAGAGGAAGATGGTGGTCGATGGATCTAAAGGGCAATGAGAGAAGCGTTGCGGTTATAGATTTGTTGTCGTTTAACAGCAAGAAAAAACTTGTTGCACCCTCTCTGCAGAGCACCGAGAGACGATGTGTGATGACCCTTATAAGTGCTCTCGACAGAGGGAACAAAACAGTAGAGACTGCATGAGGGACGACGTCGACGAGCAGATGTAGAAGCCATCGTCTGCTGCAAATGGGGTAAGAAAGGTGTCGCTGCTCGTTGGAGCTAATGCGACAGTAATAATGCACGAGGAAGATGACCTCATGCATAAGAACGTCTTGACAGAAAAATGAGAAAGCCAACGAAAAAGAAGTGCCATCACGGACAAGCGATCGTAGAAGCTATCATTTAACATCGTATAAAGTAAGAAACCGACACATCAGAAATCGTGGAGAGTAATATTGATGTAAATAAGAGGCTATTGTTTTACAACAAGAAGAGATAGAAACTGTAGTCTCGTCTACATCCTACCTCGGGAACTAAAAATAGATTAGTCAACGCTTTGGCTATGTGTTTTATTTGAACTTTCATTTGCTCAGGAAACCCCTCGAGACGGTGTGTGCCGCAGTCTGCAAAAGAGATCCATATTGAGAGACCAACAAAGTATCTGTCATCATTCCTTAGTTCCCATTAAAAAAAAAATGAGCTGACTCCTAATGATTACGAGATCACATTCCAGTGGCTTAATAATAAACATCAGGTCTTGCATATACTCAGTAGAGGTGGGGTGCCAAAGATCTTAGAACATGTAATAATAATAATGTGGGAATACTGTCTTAATCAAACACCATGTAGCTCAAGTAAAAACATCCAGATAGTGTAATATATTACATTTGCCAAACAAACTTGTATTAGGCTTTCTTACGAGGTGTAGGAAAAGTCTAATATTACATGTGCCAGTGGGATATCATTTATAAGTACACAGATCTGAAATAACAACAGCATTCCATGATTCATGCAAGTCTCTATCTTGAGTTTGTCAAGCTAATCATCTTGGTTGTTGCGTCCCGATAAGATTCGATTTACATATCGAGTAAATTGCACCGTGCGTAAACCATCACCAAAAGATTCATCTTATAAAGTTACAAATCATTTATAATATATAATCTTCAAGGAATGTATATTATAAAAAAATCATCAAGCTGACAATCAAGTCATCCAATTTTTCATTCATGTAACTCTCCAATCATCATGCAAGCCCAAGCTCTAAAAGAATCCTCCTTTCAATCTGTGTTGCAATCGGGTAAACAATAAAATAAGCACAAATGCCCAGCAGAGAAAAGAAATAAGTCAAGGGTAAGCTAACAACAATATGCTAGATACATAAATATCATATGTAAAAGCTAACCATATATTATGCATGATTCTAAGGTCAATCAAAAAAAGAGGAGAAAAGATGTCTTCTGTAAATAATACATGCAATGGAATGGTAACAAATAACATCATCATACTTATACCATGATGCATCACTATGCACATACATCATCAATGGCATTTGGACGCTCAGGATATGCTCTCCCAACAACAGATGAAGTCATCTTACTCATCGGGATGCTCCACTCTCTCAATGGCTGATAGGGAGAAATCATGTCGTACTCTCGACAACTGATGGAGTGATGTCTCACCCGTTAAGCTGACGATAGACTCCTCTATCCTGAGCAGGAGACCGAACAATCGTCACGTCCGACGACCCGCTAATCACTTAAGGTCTCATAAGCACCCAAAGGGAATCGCCCTACTAGTATTGGCCTATTACCCTCGATAGAAAGTCAAGTGTCCATAATCATCATCACAATATCGTACATAATCACATCACAAGCATCAGGAACTCTTCGTGCAACAACATCAAGTATATCAAAAGAACATGCATATACATCATGGTAGGTATTCATCCATGAGTAACCATCTAACATATATAAAGGTACAAGCATAAAATTTCATCAACAGTGCACCTCTTCGCTCACATGTGCAGTGTAGATTACACGATGTGATGTGGACCATGTGCCATGTCATGCAGTGGGTCGACACATCCTTCAAGTCGAGCCCTATATCAAGTAATGTCTTACTGTCAATAATGTGCAATTGCCTATCAGCCCTGTAAGACAACTATACACCCAAGGCATGCAAGTCTTGCAGTAGGTGTGACCACATGTCTAGACTCAGATGTCTCGGTTGGATCCACAAGCCATATGTCAAAACTATCTAAGATGGTTCACTCATAGTGGTAATGCATTGACAATAAGCTATTGGTTCATATATGAGCAACGACCTCAAATGTGAAGGTGATTGGACCGATAGGCCTAGATAGCTGCCTATTCAACCCTCAATTAAAAGTGAGGTTACACTACATATGTATGCAACGATTGACTTGCACTTTGTGCAAAGTCGAGAAATGTCGATCATGCATTCATGGGCTGAGTCACATACATATGGAGGTGGGTCATGCACTCATGCATAAAGAGAATAGCTGACTTTTATGTTTAGACATGCATGCAGACTTGGCTTGTATTTGGACTCAAGCTTATGAATAAAGGTTGTGCCATGTGAGACCCAACTATGACCATGTGTCATTATGAAAATATGGGCAACAACTATTTTAGTGTATATAGCAACCTGTAGTGGTGTTGTACTGCAAGAAGGTGTGTTGGCTCATCAGGGTATGTCGATATTTTATGCACTATGTGGACCCCAATGTTTGAGTGCAGAGTGTAAACTTAAGTTAGACATGTTTAGATTGAGCTCATACATCATGAACCATGTGTAAAAATCCCTTACTAAGACGTGTATAAAGTGCTTACGAAAGACACCTATTTTAACTGTGGACACTATGAACATGTATATGGGTAAGTGCTCATGGTACGAGATGATTGTGAGGGAAAAATTAGGATAAAACTCCATGCTAGATTGTAGGTCATGTACATGCAGTTAGAATCAATCCTTCAGTTGGCCATAGATCCCATTATGGGCTACACTGAAAACTAAATTTAGAGATTAAGGTTTCACAGAGAAAAGTGTAGGTCGGGATAGCATGAGAAACACCATATATTGAGGCAAACAATCAACCACAGAAACCATCTATGCATGGACGACAATAGCATGATAGGGCAAGTGATGATGATTTGCATGAGATTAAGCACATTGCTATTAAATCAACTAAAACAGTAGTAAACCTACGGTAGTATCATCATGTCTACTTGTGCATGCAAGACATCCAAGTGCAGAATCACTCTAGTACTAATGTTAAAACATGGCTAGAACTTCTCATCTGGAAGTGATCGATTGTTAAGCAAAGGGTCATTAAGCTGGGCTGCACTCTTCTAGGATCACAGTGGACAAACACCTGCTGTGGGTGTACTGGTTTGCAGCCTTGTGAATGATTATGAATGCACATGTATGACTGACTGTACAAAGAGAGTGAAGCATATCACTGTCAATGGGCGTGATGGAGGAAAGACTTAGTGGCTGCTTAAATCTTATGCATGATGATGCACAGCTTTGAACAACAATGAGATATGCATTTTTGCAGCATGAAAAGGGCAAGCATTGCCTATGAAGTCATCCAGGGTCAGATTCCAGGTCATATATGGTAAGGTTAGTAGCCGACAAAGCAGGCTATAAGTCACCAACCAGTGCTACCACCTGTGTGTTACCCATGCGAGCTGGACAACACCGGGCCCGGACACAACTCATACAATGGGTCGTCTCCCTCAATGCTACAGGCGAACCCAAGCTGCAAAGCATAGTATTTGCATATGTATGTCCAAGATCATAGGTTGTAGGCGAGTTGGATTGCATGCGTGCTCCTCCAAGTGAGGCATTAACCTTCACAGCATGAACCCATTCATAGGGCTGCTGTATGGCAGCACGCAGCCATAACAACATTCCTTTCCCACCCCAATGATGGTGGGAGGAAACTCTAGGAATTCAGAATGCTAGTTCAGGGGACCCTTACCGTATCAGGTGTATCAATGATAGTTCCAGTTGCAGATGGTACAAAGAAGAATGCAGGGTTTTCTTAAAGCCATCGACTCTGGATCTGTGGCTAGGAAGTTTGGCATTTTTCATCTTCACTGGCTTTGTCATTTGGGTCATGGAGCACAAGGATAAACACTGATTTCAGGGGACCCTTCTCCCAGCAGCTTGGGACCATCTTTTTCTTCTCTTTCTCAACACTAGTCTTCTCGCACAGTTGTGTAAGAGATTTCTATGCCCTATGAGTACTAAAAAATGTCACTTGAATTTAATTTTTTAAAAAGCATTCAGAAACTTCTATTTTGTTGGATAATATGAACTTTTTAGCCTCATAATATTGTTGACCCACCTATATGCTTTGCCCTTTTTTCCTTCAAAGACACTCCTTCTGTGTGCTTGAACCATTTCCCTTTCTTGGACAAAAGTAATCGTGCTAAATGTTTCTAATTTCAACTCTATTTTTAGACAGTGAACTCAACTCTCAATTCAGAAGCATAATTCTGTCTTACTTGCATGCAGGAGAGAAGATAGAGAATATCTTATCCAAGTTTGTTGTAATTGTATGGGTATTTGTGGTGTTGGTACTCACATCAAGCTACACTGCACGTCAATGCTCACAACGCAACAGCTTCAACCAACAGTGATTGATATGCATAAGCTCCTTAAGCATGGGGACTATGTTGGATATTACAAAGGATCATTTGTGGAAAGTCTTTTGAAGCAACTAAACTGGGGAATATTTTGAGGCCCTCTCAAAGGGAAGTCAGAATGTGGTGTTTCAGCTATTGTCCATGAAATTCCATACATCAAGCTATTTCTTGCAGAGCACTCCATGGGATTTACTATGATTGGACCAATTTACAAGACTGCAGGATTTGGATTTGTGAGTTCAGTTATTTCTCCTCTTCTCTTTTGTGATCCTTCCACATGTAGAAATACTTACAACAAAAGAAAACTAGTAAATCATAAAGAGAAGTCAGAAAGTAGATCTACTTATTAAATGCAACAGTTCTCAAAGGCTTGAATTTATCAGCAAATTAGCAAAGTAATGAATATAAGCTGTCTCCAAGAAAATTGGCTTAGAGTTTGGATTTTCTGTCTCTTCAGCGAAACATAAATCTGATATTGGTCTGCAACATTCTTAATCTCTGCCACAACCAAACTTGGTCCAAGGAAAATTGTGTCAAATGAACATCATGAAGTGAGATAGAAACAACAAACTTTTGCTTTGATATCAAACAGTTCCATGTATACCAATGAATTGTTTCAGAGCTATATATTCAACTGTAAATGCAAATGTAAGGAAATACTTGCAACTTAGTGATGGTAATGAAGAAACTGATTTTTACTTGAACTGTACTACAATGCTTATTAGATGAGTATGGAAATGCTTACCTTAATTCTGATAGCGCCTGCTACTCCTGCAGGTATTTCCCAAAGGTTCCCCTCTGGTTGCTGATGTTTCAAGAGCAATCCTGAATTTAACTGATGGAGATAGCAGAAGAAAAGGTTTGGGGATCACAATGCTTGTCTAAAACAAAGTAACATTGTCAGTTCAGATAATCTTAGTTTCCTTAACTTCTGGGGATTCTTTATGATCACTGGAGTGTCGACTTCTGCCCTCTTCATATTCTTACTTATCTTCCTCCATAAGAATTGGCATGAACTAAAAGGTATTGATTCCAATAAGCAAATCTGGCAAAGAATTGGGTCTTGGGCAAGATACTACAACAACAAGGACATGAACTCTTAACACATTTCGGGCAGACAGACCTTATAATACATCTCCTGCTACCAACAGTAAGTATGGAGATGTAGCAGACCCGGAAAACACAACCTGTGTGAACTCACCGAATCAACAAGGTTTTCTTATGACTGACTCAGATGCAACCCATTGCCCCGTAGTGGAAGAAAGCTCCTCTGGAGAGATTACCAAGGTAGCCGCATAAGGTCTACTAGGTACTGTTGTTGTAACTGTTACAAATATGAGCTTCATATGAAACATATATCATTTTTTAATTCAATCTCATTCTCATGGTAAAACCTCCAATAGTTTCTCAAAGATGTTTTAAGTATCAGTGACCAGATCTTCATTTCTCCAAATCCCGTAATCCGAAGGATGCGAAGATGATCCCGTCAGAATCATATACCACTAACTAAAACCATAGGCAAAAAATTTCAAGCGAAAAGAGCTCAAAGTATCAAGTCCTAACAAAGTTCTATGATTTAAGTTGATGCTTTCAAATCTAACGTAATACATGGCGACATCTGAGTCCCTGACAGCAGTATTTCGTGTTGTTTGCCTTGGGTCAGTGCTTCCATGATTCCCCTTTTTCTTTCTCTTACCTCCCTCCTTTTGAACTAAAAGAAGCCTACTTCAAGGTTGCAATAATGGCTCTATATGGAAAGCAAATATATAACTGTGCATATGGAGTTAATATAATGGAGAAAAGTTATATGCTGATGAGAAGTTATAGCATGGAAATTTCGACAATGAAAACGAATGAATTGCCATAATCCTCTAAGATGAAAGATCAAAGGGCTCCTATTATATTTCAGTTCTTGGCCTTTCTTTTTTTCATAAATAAGAAGCTCTGGCACAACAATCAAAACGAATGAATTGCCAATAATCCTCTAAGATGAAAGATCAAAGGGCTCCTATTATATTTCACTTCTTGGCCTTTCTTCTTTTCATTAATAAGAAGATCTGGCACAACAATGAAAACGAATGAATTGCCAATAATCCTCTAAGATGAAAGATCAAAGGGCTCCTATACATTTCACTTCTTGGCCTTTCGTTTTTTTTTTCATAAATAGGAAGATCTGGCACAACAATCATTATAACTGGAGTTTGCATAGACATGGTGCGAAAAGAAGAATTTTGAACAACACCGGGAAATCAATATAGAATTCAGAGGTTTAGCCACAGATGGGTCTGTGACTACATCCACTGGAAGACCACAATGTTATACTGTGCATTCAGTATAATTAAAGCTAAATGCACAAGATGAACATCTATCTTACTATCCTGTTTCTGGGAGAAACTCGACATAGGAATCAGAAACCACAAGAAACCCTCATACCAATTCTCTTCCAAATCAGATCCGTGTCGGACGAATCAAGCTAAGTGGTTGAAGACAAAGAGACCAACCGAGATTCTCGGTTGACATGTCGAGGAACCGGAGCACGATGACAACATAAAGAAGTTATAGACCTAAAACTAAGAACAACTCTCGTCACACGAAGAGAACTTACTCCGCAGGCGCGCTGCTTCTTCCTTCTAATCTCTCTCGCATTCCCCTCTCTGCCGCTGCTGTGTCGAGCAAAAAGGGAAAGAGAAAGCGAGCACTCACCTCTCGCACCTCCCAATATCCACGTGGCAATTTTGCATTAACAAAAAAATGTCAACAAAATTTAATAACTATTAAAAAAATTGAATCATACAAAAAAGAAATTAATTATAATAATAAGTATATATCGTAATATTTCAACTATTTTGGGTGGACAATTTTTTTCGAGTTTCCAAAATGATAATGAAATAAAAAATATATATTCCACTACAATTTTTTAGCTTTACCTAATTATGATGGAATAGGTTATAGTCTTCCGCACTCTTAATCAAATCTAAACATAGTACATATGAGAGTTAGTCAAATGATATCAATTATGAAGATATGATTTGATGAGATAAAAAACATATTAACTTTGTTGAATTTTTATCAGTGATTCATAAGATTTAAATTAAAATTAATAGCAGTATATCTATTAAGTTATTATAAGTCAATCTTAATCCTCATCCACTTTTGAACTATGTAAAAATATTATAAAAATAATTTAACTAGTTGCATGTATAATAATAACTTGGTGTGTCCATGATCTCGATCCAAGATAGCCCATATTTAGGCCCAAAATAAGTGGATGAAAGCTGAGGCCCATTTATCATGTTGCAGGCAAGCATATTAGCGAGGTTTGATCCATTGGGAAACCAATATGACATTACAAGAAACAGGGAAGAAGTAAAACAAAAAGAACAATGCATATGAACTCGTAGTGGAAGGCCACTCACTGGAGAGAATCCATGAGAGTGAATGAGAGGAGAGGAGAAACAACAGGAGAATGGATCCATGCAGTAAACAACCAAAGAGGAAAAGAGTGGGCGACACACAAAGGCCTCTGAGATGTGTGGTCATCATGGTCATTCATCCACACAGCAAAGGAGACTGATTGCAAAGAGAGGAGCAGTTGAGGTGTTGTTTTCATCAGGAAAAAAAGGCAGATTTGGGGGGGGGTGGGGGTGTGGGGAAGAAGGTGGAGTTTAAGGTGAGGTGGGTGTTGGAAGCATCTGTGTGCACCCACTGGATTTCTCATAAAGCAGACCTTGTCTTGTTTTGGGTGGAAGTGGATGTGGGGAGTCTTTCCTTCAACCTTTTTCTCCAACATCCCATGATCTGTCTTACTCTCTCTCTCTCTCTCTCTCTCTCTTCCCTCACCATTCCACTCATCTCATTTCTTTTTTCTATTTAACATCCACACAATCTAATGCCTGCAGTTAATAAAATGATGTTCAAGCTCGTCAGTGACAGAAAAGATCTGATAAAACATATTGTATTTTAATTTAAATATAAGTGTTTTATGTGATTGGATCTAACATCCACAGTTAGAGAAATCTTTACATCCAAATCCTGCTGGATAAACATATCATCAGTATGAGGGAGGTTGGACCCATGCAGAGTGATGAACGTGTTGCCTTTACGCTTTTAATGACCTGAGAGAGAGGTCTGACAGCAGGAAAAGAAGGAAAAAAAGCTGAAGAAAGCGACGAGGGCGCAGGGAAAGAGAGGGCCGGAAGTTGCCAAAAGAAGCCATCATCACGCCACTGGAGATCGAAAGCTTATAAAGCTGGGACGGCAGCACAGTCTCGATGGGCGTGCCCTTCTTTTTGTGGACGCATGGACTGAATGCAGTACGTACTCTTTCTTCCGCCATTGATTGCTAACCCCACAGTTGTGAGCTGAAGCTGCAGCTTTGCAAACAGGAACGAAAGTGGGAACAATTAACTGACACTGTCACATTCCCTTTTCCCTCTTTGCTTTGTAAAGTTTGTCCAAAAGCTGCTCTACTCCTCTTCTTGCTTTGACAAGCCTTCTGCAGAAGCGGAATCCATGGGTGTTCATGAGGGGGAGAGAGAAGAAGAAGAAGAGGAGGAGAGTTTGATTGCTGAATGAGTTAAAACTAGATTCCATCGCCGATCTCTTATTTACTGCAGGTGGATGACCAGTGTTCATTTTGTGGAGCACTGTTATCCATGAACAACTGGTTTTGGTGGTCCATTGCAGACATGATGACCGTCGAACAGTGATGAGAGCAAGTCCAAAAGATGAAATGACGACGATGATATAGGAAGAACAAAAAGAAAAGATCAATTGACCCACTAAAAACCACAGTTTCTGTTCACAGTCACTCCGCTAGTTTCTCTTCTTACTCGATAGGAAAAGAAAAAAAAGTAAGGATAAGGCGAGGAATGAAAGGGAAACCCAAAGGCAGTTCGAGTGCAGAAAGGGGATTGAGACCGTATGTGGCAGCACTGCTTTTGGTCTCGCTGGGAAAAGGTTAAACCTGAGTGCCTTCTGCTTTATCATCGTCTCAACGGGTTAAAAGATTAAGCGGTGTTCATCGATCATGTGCTCGCCATGGCCTCTGCCATCTCTGAAACAGCTCCACCCACTTGTTTTCTCTCGGAAGACGTGTTGCTGCTGCACCCACACAGTGACACTGCTGCTTCTTGCTTCCATGCTCCTTCCCCGAGTGCCCACAACATGATGCTTGACATCTTCCACACGCTATCTACACTACGTGGTTAATCCGGTGAGTTTGGCATGGTGCATGAGAATTCACGTGGAATTAAACTTACTCCATTGCCATTAATTAGTACATGAACAGAGATACTAATCAATGTAATCGCTATGAACAAGAAAAAAGAAAAAGGAATTTATCCTTGGATTATATCCTAAGCATTCAAGCTCCGTGTATGGCGATGCTGACGGAGCTCGGCAGCCAATTCCCGGCGCAGCCGCCGGTGTTCGTATCGGTGTTCGCCTTCACCGATGATAGCCGTACCGTAGATCGGTTGTTGACCTCTGAATTGCCCCTCAGTTGATTGATGCTTGGCACCAGTACCGTGTCGGTCCATTCGTCGAACACCGAGGTGGCTCCGCTTCGCCAAACCCCGCCAACTATTCGATCGAGTGCCTCCTCGTCGATCTGTAATGGCCGACCAGTGCCCATGATTCTTGTGAATGTTGAGGATATCGACTCGGAGAGTGTCTTCTTCAATGTGCTAAAGTCTACGGGGTTGAACACGATGGCTTCATCCACTATATCGATTAGCTCAGAGGCAATTGACGATGATGTTGGGCAGTCGACGGCGAGCTGCCCGTACTTGTGCTCGTGCTCCACTGTGAGGTCACTGGAATTCCATGAGCCCTCTTCGCCATCGTCATCATCATCATCATTATCATCATTATCATCTTCGCTGACAGCCAAATTCAAATCGAGAGAAAGGCCATGACTGCAAGACTGCTTTCTCTGTTTCGGCGGCTGCTCATTCTTCAATGGCGGATCGGGATGTCGCTTCCTGCTCTTTTCCCCGAACGAGAGCTCCAGTTGCCACCCTTTGCATTGGAGATGGCAGTCCTCTAAGTTCCTGAGATTGTCAGGCCACCGATCTGAAATGAGGATGAAGATGATGCTGCCATGGCTGACCTCCCGGCCACGAGAATCCAGGAGTCGACCGCTTTCGATGGCACGCTTGATAGTGCCCCTTACGAGATCGTCGGCATGATCGATGTCTTCGAGCACAATTATGGAGCAGGGGTTCTGCTGGATGGCCTCAGGGATTTGGTCCAGCAAAGTCTTGCCATCCATTTCTCCATCGTCACCGTCAGCAGATGATGGGCTACCGAGATTGATCCTGACCGGTGCAGCGTTGAACAAGAGCTCCGACAGGGCAGCAGCCATCTTTCTCTTCCCAACCTTATCGGGACCAGTGAAGAGCAGCCATGAACCAACCCTGGCCCCAACGCTGCGCCGCTTACCATTCCCGGACTTGAATCGCACCACCGCAGCAGCGATGGCAGAGGCGGCCTCCGGCTGCCAGCCGACGGCCTTGGTCAGGCCATTAGAGAGCCTCTTCAGGGAATCAGCATCTGGAATACCTGTGATTGTTTTGCTTTGTTGGTCACTGAATTGATCCCAAGACCTCTTCGATAAGTCCACCGTGCGCTCGTCATGGGGTTTCTGCAATGGGGCACTGAGAGGCCGCGAGAGCCCCAGAACAAGGTCCGTCTTCACCGGGCTTATACGGTCTTCCAGTGAGTTCGGTTTCAGACTGTCATCACCGTCATTTCGAGTTGGTTCAAGAAGCTGCCGAGGAAGAATGGTGCAGCTTCTTGAGCTTAGCATCGGAAGACTTAGAGCCGGAGTTCTTCCAGAGGTGCTAACATTTGCATGAAGATTCATGTGGAGGCGATTGCATCTGCCGCACCATTTCCTCAGCAACTCCTCAGCCTTTTGCTTCTGAAGAAGCTCCTGCTCCGCGATCTGTGCAAACGATGCAACCTTAGCTCATATCTTGAATCCATGGAGATGAATTTGAGACTGGCAAATCGATTCAAAGTTCAAACCTGAAGGTGGTGATCGGATGCGGGTGTCCTGCTGGGAACTGCGATCTGCAACCACCGGGGTAGACTTCCCTTTGACTGCTGTCCGGGCTTAGAAGAGCAGCGGCCCTCTGATTCGTTTGGTGCAAGCTCGGCAAGCTCATGCTGATAGCCCGCCATGCAAAGTTGGCACAGAGCTGCCGGCAGCGAACAACTGCTGCTTTGCAATGGTCGAGTCAGGACGACGGCAGCGGCGGTACCAGCTGCCATGATCGAGCTGCTTGCGCTGTCATCGCCTCCGGACCTGGAATCATACGAGAGTTATCGCTAGATCAGAATGAGCAGAGCAACAGAGTAGATGGAACAGAGTTGTAATCTCGGTTTCATGCCTTGGGAACAAGCCGGTCAGCGGTGGCGACCTCGGCGCGATGGGCACGGCCTGGAGGTCCCAGTCTCCCTCCATCGTCGGGTGGTAGACTTGGCATCTCAGATACGTCGCGCATGTCGCCGTCCCGACCACCCAAACTCGGCCTCTGCATCCGTCGCCTTCTCGGAGCTTGGACAGTAGCCGCCCCATCTCCGTCACTGCGGCGCGGGCCGTCTGCTGAACCGAGCTTGCACCGGATCCGCCGGGGCTCTCCACAAGCCATTTCAAATCCCCCAGATCGAGAACTAGACCTGCAACGCCACCATTGGTGGAGCGAGCACGAATCACGTCTTCCAAAGTGCCATATAATTCGTTGATCTTTCTGGGTATCAAGCTTCGTTCCGAAGACGTGAATTCCTTCTCCAAGGACACGACTTGAGCCAAACGTAGCGTTGCTGGGTTGTCCATGCCGAGCTCCTCCTTTTCGATCATCGTCAGCACCTCCTCCATCACCGACGCTGCCTCGGAGTCGCCGACGAGGACAGGGTTCCTCTTCTTCACCCTCGTCATTATGCCCAACACCTTCTTGACCTCCTCCCTCTTCTTCGCGTCCGGCCTGCTCCTCCCCTGTTGCTGCTGCAACCGAGGACTAGTGGATACGTTCCTCGTGCCCGGAAGGCTTAGCGAAGCGGCGGCAGCGTCAGAATCGGAGAAGAGTGAGTGCTCGATGGCAGCTTTCACCGCGGGGCTCGAGAAGCCGGCCTCGCGCATGACGCGGCTGACGGAGGGATCATCAAGAACAGAGACGACGAGGTGGCCGAGCTCGACCTTGACGGCGAGCAGCGGGGGCTGCTGCTGCTGCTGCTCGGGGCACCCACGGCGCTGGTGGGCCTGGGCGCGCTTGACTGCCGCAACGAGCGCGTTGGAGAGCGGCGGCTGCTCGGCCTCGGCGCTGCTTGAACTGGCACTAGCCGGGAGGCGATCGAGCGCGACGGAGAAGCAGAGCTCGAGGGCCCGGCAATGGAGGGGGTGGGAGGAGGATGACAGGAGCGGGTGTGAGACGGCGCAGGCTCGGCGGAGGAGCCCCGAGGGAGCTGCCAGGAGGTTGGCTGCCACGTGGAGCGGCGTCGTCTGGCCATGCCGTCGGCGGCGCGCTTCCTCGACAGACCGCATCAAAACCGCTGCCGCCTCCGGCGTCAGCATCTGCTGTATCGTCGCCACCTCCGTCCTCATCGATTCCGCCACCCTTTTCTCCTTCTACAATATATAAACACACACACACACACAAACGCGGACACCTCTCCTTCTCTACAGCCCCAACCAATACGAACTATACAGTGAGACAATATAGAAGATGGACGTACGACACAGTCTCTCCTTCACGCGAAATAGTATAGAACGCAGCTTTGAATAAGAGAGACGATGTACCCGTTCCAAGGTGATTAACTGCAGGTGTAGTTCACAGAGAGAGAGAGAGAGAGAGAGAGAGAGAGAGGACCAACAGGAACAACAAGAATCTTCTGCCTATTGCCGAAAATTACACGTTAATCTTCTGTGTCGTGTTGAGGATAACCCCACTACAGTATGAGCACAGAATCTACAGTGAGAGGGTGAACTTGCAATCCAAGTCTTCCTCGGCCATTATGAGCACTCTGTAGAGACTTGTTGACATCTTCCCATCGACCCTTCTCCATCGGTCCTTCACTTACCCAAACTGCACCGAGCTCTTCCTCGCAGACCTCAGATGCAAACAAGTCCATGCATCTATCTCGTACTTGTCTGGAGGTGGAGACAAGGCTACGATTGATTACAAGGGGAAAGTAGTGCGGGAGATGATGATGATGATGAGCGTCGCCGAGACGTGACTCGCACGCCCGCTGGCTTCCCTCTGCCATTGCTTTTTTGGCTGCGCGCTTCTCGAGCAGCGGTAGGGGTGGGGGAGGTTGGGTTGGTAAATGGTAAAGTGGTAAACCACTTCGTTTTGAGTTCTTTATTAGGCGGTAAGCAGCTTTTGTCAAAGCTCCACCTTTAGCTTTTAATTATCACCACACCACCACATAAATCGATCTCTTTCTCACTGCAAAAACCTTTAAACGAGCAATATTTATTTTTGTGCATGTACAAAACATGCGCATAGACACTAAAAAAAAATTATTTTTGTTAGTTTGATGATCATGAATCTGAGTTTATAAAATTACAATTTTGATTAGTTTGACTCAGACCCATTGTTGTTAGATTATTTGACGTGATATTAAAGATAAGTGCGTAATATTTAATTTAAATTAATCATTAAAAGAAGAACGATGAAACCAAGATAGATTTGCTAGTCGAAGTTAAGCTATTGTTCGATCGAATGAACTAAAAGTAAGATATCGATTGAGTCAAGATCAAACTACTATGAGTTTAGCTAAATGAAAACGACAAGTAGGCACGAATGAGTAAATCGTCATGGTATTAGATCATATATAGATTAAGTAGGAAAAGACAATCGACCTATACATGCATATTATTAAAACTATTTACATGTGAAATGAAGAAAAATAGTTTACAGTAAGAATCAAAGGAATCAAGTTATATATATTAGTAATCTAAACATTTAAGTTTATGGGTTGAAAGGCTAAAATTTTTTAGTTGGATTAGTGCCTTAAATTTGAATCCAAGAATTTATCATTTGCAAGAAAATAGATAAATTTAATTCCATAAAGCTAGAGCTAGAAATGGATTAAATCAGGTTGAAATAAGGTCAATTTGATGCAGTTGATATAAGTTAATTAAAACTTGATCATATAGTTGGCAAAGGAACAAAAGAAACAATCCCATCACATAATGCTAAAGCTATTGAAACTTTCATTTGTTGTTGCTATTTAATTTGTTTGGATTGGACGTTTGACCAAGCCAAATAGCAAAATATTTATCTACAATAAAGGAAATCTTTTTAACCTATTAGAGAGACTCAAGTCAAGTTGCCAACACTTTTGCCCTACCTCTCTCTTTTATGACAGGATAACACCTACTTCTATTTAGTTTAGTTAGTAGGGGGTTGTGCTTTTTATTCTTGCTGGGCAATGAAATGGATTGTAGAAATGGAAACAATACATTCCCTTTATTTGCATAAATAAGGTCTTAATTTCTGCTCTATGATCTTGATGTGCTAAATTTCTTGATTTGTTATCCTCCTCTTTTAAGTCTTTTTCGTCAATGATGAGGAAAAACATCATCGATCTAAATCAGTATATTGTTCAAATCAAGTCGGGCTGATCACCCTACTCAAACTTGTTTTCACTAATATCGAAAGATAATGGATGATTAACTTAATATTATTTTTTCTCTTAAAATTATGCCAAAGTATTTTATCCAAATAATTCTCAAAGTAAAGGCATTATGTCCTCTTTGTTTTTTTTTCCAAAAAAACAAAAAAAAGGGCATAAATTTGGCCTTTCTTTTGTCACTTTTACATATAGAATGAGACAATGGCAAACATAAAAAAGAGCAGGTAAGATGAAATAATTAAAAAGAAACTTTGAAGGAAAGAAGAATAGACTCAGTCAGTCCATGAACACCATCATCATCATCATGAGCTCAGATGATACAGCATGATGTCCTGGGAAGAATAAAAAGAACACTTTTTTTGGACCCCCCCCCCCCACCCCTTTATGAAAGTTAGCAGCTGAGCATGTTGCTTTGAAGGGTGTCTGAACTTTCCTTGAGAGTTGGTCTTCCATCCCTACCAAACCACATATCAAAACCATCATACTTTAATGATCACTTCCCCACTCAGGAAAAGGTCATGTCATGCCTCACCTCAAAACTTTCTTTCACAAATCTGCCATGGAGGAGGGGATAATGCAAGGACTTGACTAGGCTATGATGGCCTTGTGCCAATATCTGTGATCATGACAAATAAAGGTCCTGCCTTTTACAAGGGTTAGGCAGTTTGATGAACATGAACTCCTTTTGGGAGAACAAGGAACCATCATCACAAAAAGTTAAAGTGGAAAAGGTTGTCTGCATCATGACCATCTCTTAGTGGGATGCACTCAGAAAGTAAAGTCATTCATTCACATCCCTATTAGCTCCATAGCTTTTGTGCCATTGGATTCCTTAAAACTTGACAACAAAAGGAACCCACCTTCCTCAAGAAAAAGGCTGATTCCTTTGGTGAAGAGCAAGCATACGCAATGAACAAGAATCCTGCACAAATGCAGACAACATCACAGACATTTTGCAAAGGTGATGGCCATGTTTCATGGGAGTTGTCACTGACCCATAATTCTTGCACACATTGGAGTCATCAGATTTGCATTGTAGACCTCTGTCAACAGTATGATCCATGTTTCACCAATTTGTCAAAGCTACACCCTCAATTTGTGCTGCTCTTAACTCTTATACCAAAGATCTAGATAGAAATCAAAAGTGGGCAAAGATAAAAAGAGGAAATGAATAGGCGTCATCGTATAACAAATATGGAGTGTTCTTGGCATCCTAGACAAGATTATACAATACCAGGCCAAAAATACCCATGCTAAAATACAAGTTATGCCAAGCGTATTAGACACTTTGTTTGATTCAGTTAAGGTGACGGCGGCAGACTATCGAATTAACCATGTGTATAGATTGGTTTGTTGTGAAGATTTACATCTCTAGCATCGTAATTTACAAAGTAGAAACCCTTACTCAAACCAGTTTGTGTTGTAATTGTAATTGCAGTGAGCAGAAAGCAGTTGCCATCATAACAGGTTCAGCGATAACTAATCATAAGGGTCTGCGGAGAAGTCGGGCTCCTCTGGCTTCTGTAACTTGATCTTCTGAGCTCCCTTTCTAGTGGTCGCAGCAAACTTAGAAGCTAGAATTGTGGCCCCAAGATTTTGTTTTGGTTGAGAAGTACTCGTGGAATATGTGTTAACTTCATCTTCTTCCAGCACCGTCTCCTCAGCAGTCTGCACGTCTGTCTGGGAGTTGAATGACTCCCTCGTGCTCGAATCCTTTGCCATCTTTCTCCTCTTGTAGCGGCGCCAAGCTGCCTCGATGAAGCAGGCAGCCCATGATCTCCAGTGATGAGAATGTAACCGGAAAGTATGCTGCAGCTTTCTGCTGTGGAGACGCCGAAATTGATTTGCAACGAACTTGAGGTCCTCTGCCCGTAAAGCAAAGGCCTCGACTTCGACAAGTGCTCTTACAGTTCTTGTGGAGGAAGGCATGTTCACCGTGACCTTTGGAAGAAGAGCCCAAGCAAGCAGTTCCTCACCACAGAAATCACCAGGTCTGAGTGCTATAGAATTGAAGAAACCTGTTCGGCCTCCATCAGTAGTAGAGCTCTCCAATCTGCCACGGTAAATGAAAAGCATTTCCGTCACAGGATCACCTTCTCGAACAATGTAGGTGCCTTCTGTGCTTAAAGAGGATACAAGACGCTCACATATGGCATCTAGAAGTTGATCATCCATCTGTGAGAAAAAAGGGACCTGCAATTTGGAATTGTGAAAAGAAAGCATTAGCGAAAACTTAGAACTTCTTTAAAGATTGCAGAATCGTCAGCATGCTTGAGATGTGAATAATTTGCAAGAGAGAAGTAAGATTGCCAAGCCAGAAATGTCCTTTATGGATGCAATTGTTTCGAAGGAGTGTGCCAAGGACAAAAACATCTATAAAGAACCAATACAAGAACAGAAACCAGAAACCAGTTCAACAAAAACCAGTTCTCACCCAGCTGCATTGAGGCATCAGTAAACAAGAAGCTAAAATATTCCTGGTGTTTGATATGATCGATATGTTCAAAATGAACATTATGACACACCTCTTAGTCATACACTGTAAATTTTAATTTTTTTTTAGCCATCAGTTTGCAGTTTTTTCTCTTTTGAAAATTTAACAATAGCATTCACTTATCTCTGTCAGGGTTACAGTCTGCTTAAACATTTGGAAATTGCACAAAATCAAAGGTCATACAAAAATGAACAATGTTTTGAGGGTACTGTAAAATAAATGGGTGGTTCTTTCTTTTGAATGTATAAAAAAAAAGGGATGTATAATATGGATTTAGGTTAACTTAATTGAAGTGTAATACCCTGGCATTTTTTGGTGGTTGTGTTTGGTTAGCTAATTTCTGTTTACACCATGCTCCATGGTCAAAAGAATATAATTCCTCTTCTTAATTAATCCTAGGCATAGGCAAATTGCAGAGATTGCTCCCCATATTCCAAGCAGTCAATTCTCTTGACCCAATTTGTCTTGATGAGGAACTTGGCACAAAGTTTATTGAATCTCCTATAGGAATTTTTTGAATTTCACCTTTCTTTTATTACTCCAAAGCTCAACCTCTTCCAGGAAGGGTCTGATGAAGATGATGATTCATATTTTAATACATCCTGTAGCATCTATCCCCTACCATCTCCTTCAATTATTCTTGCTTAAGAGACAGCTCACTATCTGTTACCTGATTACATTTCTTACTTTCCACAGGGATGAAGAAAGATATTAGAAACAATAGTTTGACTATGAAACTGCAAGAATTTTGTGTACTTCGGCTATTGTCATAGAAAGAAAGTAAATTGCTAAGTTGAGGTTCGTTTAGAGTAACAAGCACAATAATCCAAAATGTCATGTATAAATATTAGAAAATCGAGGAAAAAATGAGGCAGCTTTATACCCGTCGAACAAGATCCAAACATAGGTGACGCTGGATATCTCGACGAAGATCTGAAGGTAAAGCCTGCAATATAGATTCTTCGTCCACTCCACGTGTAGCAAGCCATTTATATTGAACAAATCGTCTAACCCGATCCCGCAGATCATGAGGAAGTTGGCGATGTCTCATCCACTCTTCTGTATCTCTCCGCTTCAGTCTCCACTCTTCAAGTCTTACAGTTATGGATTGCAGATATGTCTAAGGTACAGACAAAAAGGTACAATCAGTTACGGAATGCAGATATGTCTATGCAATTTTCCAGGAACTACATAGAACAATTGTTTCAGAAGGCAAGTCTCTTTATGAAGTTACTAACTGAAATAGTAGTAAAGATGAGCATAATTAGCCAGATCACAAAGAAATTCATAATTACATGGATGAAATGGCTCACTGACGGCACTTAGATTATACTTAGGTTGAACCTGCATGAAATTTTTAGAACAAAAGATCTGCTCTGGTAATCATCCTTGTTTTCTATTTTACATGATAAGATATTCTTATCAATTTTTCTGACTGTATTAACACTCTAAACCAGAAAGGTTATTAATAATGAGTTAAATGAGAAAGTCTAAATAATTTTGAACAATTATATTAACTCTTATCTCCCCATAGTTGAGTCTTCTAAACCAGGATTCTCTGCTCTGGGAGGCATTGTTCTTTACTCCACCCGCTACAACACACCAGCAGCCAGCTTCGACTTACAATCATCAAAACATTCATTCTAAAGGCAAAAGTAGAAAACCATAATACAGTCAAACATTTAGTAACACGAAAATCATAGTATAGGCTAACTATTTGATTGTCTTAGCTTTATCAATGATTCTTTTGTCTGGAGCATTCATTTGGTTTAAGAATTTGACTGGCTCTTAGCTGCCATGATCAAAAAGGATATGCTTATAGGCAGCCATAAGTTAAGAACCTATAAACTTTCTTTGTATTGTATGACCCTTAACACAAGCACTCAAGTATGACCTTTATTAACTTCAGAACTTGTGTCGTTACACAGTCCGTATTCATGTTTTATATCTTTTCGCAATTAATAACAATGACGGAAACATCCGAAATCTCCACTGTCTTAGTATTTACCAACATGAAGTTCATGTACAAACCAGATGCATCCATATCAAAACATCTATCGTACTTTATAGACAAATCTTGGTTGCTGAGACAAACATGGTATCAGTACAGTGAGAGGGAAATATGCATACAAAATGATATTTCCCTTGACGTTTTTGCACATGATATCACCGAAGCTATGTCTACATCTTAATTACCAATGAGATGAATAAAGATTTAACAGCAGCCGACTCTATAGGTCTGATGTTTTTAGGAGACAGACAGCAGTGAAGTAAAGTATATAACGATGCAATATGTGGATGACAAAAGACCAATTAAATAGGTCAAATTTGAAAATAAAAAGAAAAAAGCTTTTTTTTTGTTTGAGGAAAAAATGCATTTGATGTCATGTTAGAACCATAATGAATCAACTAATCGTTTTCATTACAATAGTAATTTTTGTACAAGCAAAGTCTTTGTCATGCCAAGTCAAAAGACAAACCAAATCACTTGGGATTGCACTAGATGGTTATATAACACATAAAAATATAAGAAAGAGCCTCATGCAGTACCTGCATATTTCCAATCAAGTGTGCAAATAGAACTAGTCCAAGAATAGCGATGAGTATAGCAAACAATGTCTCTCCAATGAAAGTGCTTGTTGTCAAAGTCTGACCATAGGAACTGATAAATCAAAGGTAATACCTCGTGAGCACAACTGTTAACTGAAACATTAAACCATCTACTTTTTTTGTCAAGACAATTGCATCTAAGAATGTGGAGATTTATGATAAAACTATTATTAGCATTATAAGACAGCACATTAACTATGAGTACTAATTAGTGAAGATACCATACCACTAACACATCAAACTACTCTGCACAAGATGTCCTTGCTAAATGACATCTAAAACTGATAAGGTTTCTGTAAGGCTGGCAATGTCTCAACACATAGGGATCGATTGTGGTCAAGGTTAGCAGCAAGACTACTTATTGCACCAGTATGTGAACGCCTGTGCTCAGGATGCAACCCAGATACACAAATGGTTGATTCAGACTGATACAATTCATGTCAGGATGGAGTTTGAGCTTGAGTTTATAGTGTTTCCTAAGACAAGAGTTCTAAATCAAAGTCCAACATACAGTCCGATGGTGGTAATTGAGATAGATATTGCAGATCATGTTTACTATAACAACAACAATAACAAAACCGTAAGTCTAAACAATTTGGGGTTTGGTTATATGGATCCTTTGTTGCCATTGAGATATATAAAAAGTCATATATTTAGTTAAGTTTAGAGTACTTAAATCTTTATTTATAATTTATATTAAGGTCTTTTTAGGAACGTATCAGAGTTCCTAAATTTGGAATGTATCAGAATTAATACCTCAGGTTTTGCAAACCCCACCAAAGACAATAGAAGTACTTTTTGATGAAAGCTGTAGAGAAAGCCCCATTTTTTAATGCACTTTCAAAAATACCATAATTGAAAGTAATATTATCATTGCTAGGATCACAATTGTGGAACACATTTGTAAGGTCAGACCAATTGTGACGAGCTGGTTCATTGAAAGAGCTACAATCCAAAAAACTAGGAGCACAAGATGGCCCATCAGTGCCATTTTCCTTCCTGCATTCTGATTTCCAACATGTCGTCTGCCGTTCAACTGACAGCAAGTACCATGAAGCTCCTAAAACCTGCAATATTGAAAAGTAATTCAGTGATAAGCCTAAAGAAACAAAAGGACATGCTTATAACGTGTTCATAGAACATTGTATGATGATTCTTAAGGATAGTACAAGTGACAGACTGATAAAAGAAAATATGGACTTACATGACTAGCAATCATGTAAAGGAGTAGATTATATGCAGCACCAGCCCAAGCAGTTTTCGTGACAACACCATCAGCTTTGACTATTTGAAAACTTAAAGGAAATATAAGATAAAGCCTTGGTATGTATTGTACAAGAACAATCAGAGCAAGGGCGTTATTGTTATGATCAGCTCCTGAGTTCCTAATAGCTGACCAAATAAGAATCTGCAAGATAATAAGATGTCAGAAAAGTTGTGATCTCAAATAACAGAAAATTTGATGTAAGAAAAAAACATGAATAATTTAATAACCTTTACATAAGTATAGCAAAGGAACTATTACTTTCTGAAACCATCCAACTGCCAAATCTATAAGGTTGGCAGAAACCAACAACATATCCTGCTTCAACACCTTGCCACCACCGATGACTTTCATCACCAGACCATCACCTCAGAAGCACTACATCATCGCAACTAACAACTACTATCAACCCCAGATCACTGATTGATACCGTTATTTGCTCTGCCATCCTCAGATAGGTTCATTGCAGCAACGATAACACGTAGGTTCATTGCAACAAATACTAAACATGTTTAATTCTTCAAACAAGAAAAAAACATCCTTCCCGGTTCATAAGAATTACAATTGACTTTAGGATTTAAAAAAACTACTATAATAATGTCATCTCCAGGATGTAACCTTCGCCTTAAACCCCCTGCTGATGAGAATTATGTGTTTGTATCTCAATTTTACATATCACCAGATGCCTAACTGATCTACCAGCAACATAAAGGAACCAACTAATGTCAAAATATTTACCTTTCTTTGAATTTTTTTAAAAAAATCTTAGCTGTTAAGAAAATTAGTGTTGGTTTCAGAAAAATCAATAAAAAATCATAAATCATCACTAAATTGATGAGATTAACTTCGAAAGAAGCATGAGCACAAACCTGGGGTAGAGGAAGAGCAGCCGCTAGATCTATAATGAAGTCCGATTTCAGATATCTCATAGCAATTCTTTTAGGGTCCATAACAAGCTCCCCTCGTCCAAACACTCTTGAGCTTGGGGCCACATATGCAGTCCGAAACTTTATCACCATGTGTAGTATGTAAAATAGATCAGCAAGCGTCCGGAAAACAGTAACAGCTACACTTACGTTCTCATCCATCTTCATACATGTACCATTGTTGCTTGTCTCGGCTTCAACTTTAGGCAAATAGAAATACAATGGATCTATGAACAGAGCGACCAAGCATGAGATGAGAAAAATCCGATTCCATTTCAATGAAATGTCACTTCCTGGATCAAGTATGCGCTTCCTCCAAGGCTCATGGTCCTCGGCAAATACTATGGACTTCTCGGTGTTGAAATTACCAACCCTACTGGATATGTAGCCATCAGGTTTCAGTCCTTGGAACGTGGATTTAGCTGGGTTTTGCTTGTCATTAGGGTAGAACCTGCATAAACAAAAAAGCAAGTTAAAGGCCTCCTTAGCAAAAAAATACTAACAGATCGAGAAGATGACAGAAGTGGTCATGTTCTGCTATGTTACCAGAAATCAAGAAAAGGTTGGATATGCACAAAATTTTGGAGGGGAATCAGAGAGACCAATCGATAATACCAGGAACAGCAGAGGCAAGGGTTTCCGTATCATGATTCGGCCCGGGGCTTCAACAAGCAAAACTAGGAAGCAAATCCATAATTATAACAGAATAAAACTAAATTTTTGTTCATTTATGAACTAGTACTTAAGAACTGGATCATTGGTTCAGATTCACAACTGTTCCTAGACAGAGGACCGCATCAAGATAACATCTTTCCACTCAAATCTTCTCCAAGTACGAGAAACAAGAAACGATAACTGACCTTACGGCTCGCTCCTTATTAACTTCCATCTCGGCGTCAACCCTCCTCGACCCAAACATGGCTCCAAATCCGGCCTCGGCCACCGGGGAACTGCAAAATCCGATCGGCAATCAACTGGCGATCTCAGAAATCACATGCCTTGGCATATCTCGCGACCAAAAGCGACCGAAACGTCCAAGACCACAGAAGACTCGCTTTTCACTTCAATTGGACCTCTGAAACCGCCAACGCCGGATCTTTAGGAACAGCAGAAGAAAGAATCTTTCAGGCCGACTCTAATCCAGACACCGACTGGGGGAGAGAGAGAGGATCCCGTCTACTCTGACTACGGCCGATGGGGAAGACGGACGGATGAATCAGCACAACGTAAGATTAATTTGTTTTTTTCTTAAAATTGTTTTATCGTGAACTGTTAACTTAGCTCAGCGGAGACGAGGAAAGTAAGGAAAGGAGTCGAGCTCGGAACCTTCTCCCTTCTTTATGTCGCCTTTCGTACGCACAAGCCAAAAGACTTGTGTTTTCAATCGCCCTGTGACTCACATTCTCTGGTCACAAGAAAGTACATGGCATGACTAAGAAACAAAAAAAAAAAAAAAAAAAAGTCATGGTCTTCTTCGGTCGCGGTATGGGTGGGTCCCATCTTCCTTCTATTCGTAAGAAGGTACACAGAGCGGGTAAGAAACGGAGGTGCGGAAAAGTGTTGGTGTTCTTCCGTCGCGGTGATGGGTGGAGAACGTGAGGTATGAACGTCGGTTGTGGGACCCAGTTAAGCAGAGGCAACAACGTGGCAAGTGAGGGTGTGCGTGCGAGTGAAAAGTAACCATTCAACGTGAAGGTTTTTTTTATGGCCTTGCGGGAGTGGTCGTGAGGGCCATTAATTGCGTCAGGGTTGGAGGCAAGAGTTCCAGCGACCTGCCGCCGAGTCACCCGTTCGCCCACCCGCGGGATCACTAAAGCTACCGCCCAAAGAAAGCGACTCGAGCGTGGGCCCCAGGTCGTGCCGGTGGTAGGAATTCGCATCCTCGTTCGCCATAAGTCTTCAGATGCGTGCACAAAACAGAGAAGCACGGATCAATCAACTCCATCGCAAAAAAAAAGAAAGACCGAGAAGAGAGAGAGAGAGAGAGAGCTTTGGATAATGTATGAACCACATGAAAAGAATTGTTAATATTAAAAGAGAATCGACCGTTACCTTGGAATTTAATGGGGAAGGTCCTCAAATTATTACACAATTTGATACATATACTGAAAATTGGATTTAATCAATCAGATTTAGCACAACCTTCTTTCCACTGACGGGAGGCAACAAAATCTTTTACCATCAATATCTCGCCACATAATTTTTTTGGCACTTGTTCCAACTCTTTCCCTTCTTGCCATGCTTGCCCTACCATCACTCCTGGTCCAGCATGGCGAACATAAATAACCAAATGATCGTTGAATGGCCAAGGATGCTCAGCTGTGAACAACAAGAATAAAATGAGAACCATGTGGTATTTTACTCATATATCAGTCATAAAAAGACATGCATTTATAAGGTACCGAGGAAGTGGCATTTCAACCATAGCATTCATCGTAAAAATACCACATCAAATATCCTATAAGGATGGAAGTAAATAAAATATACTATCAAGGAGAGCAGCAAATAACTAAATATGGCTTTAAAAAGAAACAAGCATGATCTACAGATGTACAAGTTAAAAATCTTTGAGCTTGCAGACATAGAACTGATGGCATGTAAGTTTTATCATAAGTTATGAAGAACTATATAATGTTCAAACAAGCATATATGATCGAGATTGCAATAAAACCTTTGCGCCTACCATCGACAAAGAAATTACAAACAGTTATTATGTCTTATTATGTTGCAAATATAAACACGTGCAGTTGCAAATAGTTGCCAGTCCTCATTTCTGGTCTAGTAAGATCTGTTAAAAATTTGTATGGTGTTTGTTGGTGTAAGCATATGGAAAGAATGTTGAAACACACAACAAACTTTTGAAAAGCTAGCATCAGACATATCACCACAAACAACATGAAAAAGAGCGTGTAACGTGAAACAGTGACTGTAGTCAAGTACAGTGTGATTGCCACCATACAAGATGCAATTTGTAAAACCTACCCTACTAAGCTCAGTATCTAACACAGTGGTTCATAGCATCAAATGCCACAACCAATGCTATTTAGTAGTTTGTTATCCACCAATTGGTTAGTTTTACCTGGTTTCGGGAAGCCTGCAGGAATGTTCCACGGATCCAAAAGCCCATTTCCAAACTCATAAGCCACATCACAAGGCTGCTCCGTTGCCATAATTTCCATGACTGGTGTCACCTTGAAGTACAGAGGACTATAATATTTATCCAAACCTAATGGTACTGATACACCTGAAGCGTTAGAAAGAATCAACTGATTATTATGTTTTAGTGACCACTAGCAGAAGTACAGAGCACCAATATTCGATGAGATATACAAAATTCTAATAACTTTCAGCTCCTCCAAACAAATATTAGTTAAATTGCAGAAATCTCATAGGTGAACAACAATTATTGGAAACTTAAAATTAGTAAAATTTTAATAACAGTTTCAGGGGTTAGGACAGTAACAGTAAATCAATACGCAAGTTGCATAGTTGATCTGAGATGGCTCGGTCATCTTGCTGCTTGCTCTTCAGTGAAAAGGATCCAAGGGAAATAACAAGAACGAATGCAATTGATATACAGAAAGTGGTGTAAATTGGAATATATCCACCAGCAGAAATATTACCAACATGTATTCGTCCATATGTCTCGCCGTCCTGGCCATGGAAGATAACCTGAACTAAGTGATAAAGAACAATAAGAACTTATGCACACAACTGATACAAATTGAACCAAGATTTATAGCATGGAAAAGAATTGAGATGTTTTATGGAAGCACAGACCTTTCTGAAGTCATTAAGCCAATCAACAGGCAAAGGTCCTGGTTCAATGTCAACAAGAATGTAAGGGAAGTGAAACTTGGCAGATAAGAGGTCTTCCTCATCTATCAGGTGTTAAGATGAGGTAACAGAAAGTACATCAAAGAAACATAACTTATCAGATTAATAGCTTAGCTATGACAAATACAAACGCAAGTGCAATTTACAAATGAAAACTTGAAAATATAGCTAACAAAAGCAACGTCCCATGCCATAAATTCAAGTAGGCTACAACAAATCTTGGTGTCAAGTAAAAGCAACCTTGTAAGAACCTACAATGTTTTAACTGTCTAACCCATAGAAGTGGGTTATCATCGCTGGACAAGCCCAGGTGCGACGAACAATATGAGGCGACACAAGCACAGCACATGTTGGAGAATTGTCAATATGTCATCGTGATTTGTATATCATGTTAACCTATTTTAATGGCCAACAGGCCCATAACAGACATGACAGCTGTGCTGGCACAACAAATCCTTGATATCCTCGACTAGAACAAAAAAAACTAATGACAGAAAGATTTTTATGGACTTGAGTTCAAAAGTAATTTTTGAAATCAAGATTTACATGTTATCAAGCAAAAGTACCTTCACTTGTTCGACAGTTCCAAAATTCCAATGCCGTTGAATTATTTTCATAGGCCAACAATGCAGATGCACTTTGTTTTGCCAATTTAGCATCCTGATAACGTGTTCCAGCTAGATTCCAACATCTTGATACAAGTCTGCACTATAAGAAGCATCTGTATCAAGTCCATACATTTTTTGTCTAACAGTACATGAGATTACACCACACTGTAGAAATAAAGAAATTATAAATATAGGAAGGTGATCGTTATTTCTATAGACAAGGATAGACTTCAGCAATCAACTATAATTTAAGTGGAATACCTTCCTTTAACAGTAGAGAGCAACCTATGTCGCCTTTCTTCAGGAATATCTCCAATTTTCTTCCTGTTATGAAGTCAAACCATTTAACAAAACTTAAATGAAAACACTATTAAAAATGTGATTGCAGCTGCAAAGGAGGCAATCAATGGTACCACCTCAATTCAAAAGTGTTTAACATATAGTAACACCAACGATCACATATAGTCCAACCTGGCAATACAATTTATTGTGCTTCATAAAAAGAAAACATAGCATTGACTACATCTGTGCTGCAGTCCATCGTCCTTAGTAAACTCAAAACACAGTTAACCTCTCGATAGTCTCTTTATATCAGTATAGTCAACAGCACTAGACACTAGAAGGCGTCAAGGTGCCAAAAAGCTCACTTATATAAATTCCACAATATGCAAAGACTACAAGACCCTTACAAACTCTTACAAATAAAGTATGATTATTGTCTTTAGCAACAATTACTTATTTTCTTCATTTGTTGGTTCAATAGTTATAGCTTTTCTCGCTGTTGAGGCATATGGAGCATGACTAGAATGGAGGCACTTAATTATTAAGTTCATATGATTAGTTTCATCAACACATTGTGCCCAATAAAACGAGTACAAAAATCATATATACAGCCCCAAAAATATGAGAAAGCAAAGTGATAGGGAAAATAACAGCACTGCCAACTCATCCCACCACCTGGCTTGAAGAAGCCACCTCAACCGCAGGTAAGGGAAGGACTGCATGCACACATAAAAGCCAGAAAGCATGGTGCAGCTTCCCCGGCCATACCTTCCAGACAAACGGCATAGGGCTCCATCCCCTGCCTGTCCTAGACAAGCGAAGAACCCTGACAAAGCATATCATCACAGCCGTCTTACCCTGGCGCCGTCCTTCAGAGGATGCGCTCGTCAACTACCACCACCAATGATCCCCTGGCAAGGTCAAGGACACCCTAACCCATCGTTGGCTTCACGTCACCGACCACTCAAGTATAAGACCCAAGCTCCCAAGCCGAACAAGGGGTAAGCGAGCTCTATCTCAACTCTCTTGAGCTCTACTAAACCCCCTCAATTGACTTGAGGGTCGGAGGGGTCGAGTCGAGGCATCCCCCTGACACCGACCGCTTGTGCAGGACCCAGGTACGTCTAAGGTGCATCTCGAGTGACACTGAGCTCTTCCCTGGTAGACCAGGGCACATCTCGGGACGACCCCAAACTCCCTCTAGTAGACAAGCCGCACCTCGAGGAGACTATGAGCCATCAACACCTTGGGAATCCACATGTCCCCACGACTGCCCGCCTGATTCGCCTCATCCGCCCCGGTATGAACCCCTTGGACGGACCTGCGCCTTTGAGACCGAAACAGGCCGTGTTGACTCTTCGGTCAACGGCTCCAATGCAACAACATTAGGACGAATCAATACAGGTTGAGCCAAGACCCGTTAAGGCTAAAGTCACCACGACGAATCAATAGTCCCATTACGACAGTCGAGCCAAGACCCGCTACAGTAGATCAATACTCCCACTACGACGGTCGAGCCAAGACTCGCTACAACGGAAGCCGCCACGGTAGATCAATCCTCTCGCTATGACGGCTGAGCCAAGACCCGCTACGGCGTAAACCGCCACAGTGGATCAATACTCCCGCTACGACGATCGAGCCAAGACACGGTGGAAGTCGACACAATGAACTCTATACCCACTACGATGGGAAAACCTAATACTGACACTCGGGAAAAGCCATCATGAGCTGTGTGAAGCCACTACAGAGCAGCACCCCGCAGCTCAACACACTCAAACGAAGTAGAGCCATGCAGCCAAATGACGTGCCTCGAAACCCATATCGGAGCCCTGAAGCACGCCTCCCGGGGAGGGATGAATGATAAGGACAATAACATCACTGCCAACTCATTCCGCCACCTAAACTGAAGAAGCCACCTCAACCGCAGCCAAGGGAAGGCCTGCACACACGCATTGAAGCCAGGCAGAATGGCGCAGCTTCCTAAACCCTATCTTCCGGACAAACAACATAGGGTCCCTTCCCCTGCCTGTCCTAGACAGGAGAGCCCTGACAAAGCATATCATCAAAGGCGTCTTACCCTGGCGCCATCCTTCAGAGGACACACTCGTCAGCTACCACCATCAATGATCCCCTGGCAGGGTAAGAGACACCCTAACCCATCACTGGCTTCATGCCAATGACCACTCAGGTATAGAACCCAAGCCCCCCAGGCCGAACAGGGGACGAGCAGGCGCTATCTCAACCCTCCTGAGCTCTACTAAACCCCCGCCACTGACTTCGGGTCGGGACATCCCCCTGATGCCAACCGCCTGTGCAGGACCCAGGAGCGTCTAAGGTGCATCTCGGAGTGATGCCGAGTGCTTTCGGAAGACCAAGGCACACCTCGGGACGACCCCGAACTCCCTCCAGCAGAGAAGCCGCACCGGGGGAGACCGTGCTTCGACATGACATTTCGGCATCCCGCCCGGGCCGCCTCATCCACCCTGGCGCGAGCTCCTTAGACGGACCTGCGCCTTCGGGACCAAACCAGGCCGTGTTGACTCTTCGGTCAGCGGCTCAAATGCAACAACACAAAGTATAACAAGAAAGCATGATGCGGCTAGCGGAATCTCACCACAAATAAGCGGCAGGGTGGTAGGAAGCGGAATCGATGGGAATAAACTCCTTGGGTGGGTTAAGGAAGCTCACAACATCCTGCTCGTCAAGGTACGACCTCCTCCCACCGGGTAGAAGCTCGTACGGCTTATCGTCCCACGGCGATAAGCCTTCCTCTCGCACCGCCCGCGGCGCCGCCTTGAGGCGAAGGGGCTGCCAGCCACGGAGAAATCTCGGGCGCGCGGCGAGACGAAGAGGACGAGCCGAGGGTTCTCGACCCCCTAACCCTAATCTGAAGGCTTGCGGTTGGATTCGGAGAGGGAGGGTGGAAGTGGAGAGGACGGTGTGCCCCATTTCATGCGTCGCAATTTTGAGCTCAACCGGAGTTTCCTAAACCCCTGAGTGGGGTTTCTTATGCTTTTTTGGGGCGGATCTTCTCCAGTGGACCTTGCCGAAGAATCACCCGATCTCAGATCCAACCGTCCATTATGTTAGACCCCACCTACTATAATGCCTTCAACCATTGGATCATAAAAAATGAAATTGTGGATAGGATCCCAACGATTTCTTCTGCTGTCACGCGAAATAACTTGGCTGATTAGAAAAATGCTCTTAGTGACCACCGATATGTTACTTGTTCCGTCTACCTGCCTTATCATTGGCTGTAAGCGTGAGGTCCATGCGAGCCCCACAGGTGAAACATTAGAGCCTCGCTTGTTTGCGAGTGGAATAAAACAAATATATATTGGACACCCGTACCTACAATACCTACACAGTTACCTAGATTTTTATTGGCAAATAGCATGGCCCACACTGTGTCCAGCAGTCGTAAGCCAGACAAAGCAACCATTGGTAGAAAAATAAAGTAACTAATTAAATAAGACCTCTGGTGTTCTACGCACCGTCTAGTGTGCTTAACCGTTAAGATAGATAGTTGTTATAATGAAGCTCCAAACTGGCCAACACTCACTCGGCTCGTCGTTCTCCTCCTCTCGAATTCAAATCTCTCTGTTGCGCCATATACACGATCGCGAGGGCTTGGAGCTCTCCGATCTGGATGAAGAAGACGCTGAAGAAGATTAAGGAGTAGGTGGAGAACAACGAGATCGTTAAGTATCCGTTGACCAATGTGTTGAAACCCTAATCCCGACCGGCGTTCATCGGACGGGCATCGAGAGTGAGGTGGCTGGATGACATAGGCATTGGCATTGCGATGTGAGGTACTGAAGAGGGTTCATCTGCCGGTGTTGCAGCGTTCGCCTCCACGAAACCACTTCAGGTTGGTGTTTCATTCTGCTACATGACACTTTCCTGTTCTGGTTTCTGCATAATAGGAGCAACCATTGCTTCTATCTCATATCCGTACACGTTCTCGTGCCTTGTTTGCGTCACGAGGCGTGGATCGCCTGGATCATCGTCTGTGTCTCCATGAATTTCCTTAGATTACAGTATTTCTTTCACTCCAAATTTTATCCAATGGAACAAAAAGCTGCTGATGCAAAGCAGAAATATGTCTGAAGTTTGGTCAGATTGATGCTTCATTATCGTATGTTGCTCCTGCCCGAAGGAAATGGATGGTAGTTTAGAAAGAAGGGTGTAAAAGAGTTACCAGGAGCAGGGAATAGGCTGAGATATTTGCAAGAATATTTTAAACTTCTTTTCTTAGTAAGAAAGGAGAAACAAAAGAACACTAATTAGACATAGTGATTAAGCCGATATTTACTTTTGTCAAGTGACAGATTGGTTTGGTATCATAATAGAACTTAACTTGAAGCCCATACACTACGGACTAGGAAACAAGATGCACACTGTCATTACTATTACGCTTTTTAAGTTGAGATATGGAACCGCCAAAATCTTTCTATGTGCATTTCATTTTTGAAATTTTTTGTTTGAGATGATGCAGTTTTGTTTGGGTTCATAAAGTTGGTTGACTATTATGTATCGGCCCTTTGAGGTAGTACTTGTTAGATGATTTCTGGCCTTCATTGATCAAATTGTCAATATTTTATTAGGACATGGTAAGATCAATGTTTTGATATAAATCTGAGCATTTATTACTTCTAGAATTGCTTCTTTTCATTTTAAACAGTCTTGTTCTTACTTATGTTTGAGATTAAAAGTGTTCATTGGACACCAATGATTTGGGTGCCCACATCAATCTATAATTGTTGTACTGGAGAGTATAATATTTCAAAAGTTGTTACCATTTTGAGTATTCTGTTTCACGTAATGGATTTCTGAGAATATTTACAAACTTACAGTTGACAGAGGAACCACCAAAAGTATATTTAGATCATCATAAATGGTTTGATAAGTAATATAAACCTTGATTTCATGACAATGCTTGCATAGACAGATTTTGGTCAGTGTGTTATAATAAGAAAGTGGTAAATTCATCTCCTTCAGCTGACACCTAATGGCTGGCATAAAAACCCTTGTTTTGTTGGTGTGCTGGAGTTCATTTGTATTGTGAATGAGTTATATATCTCAGTTCCTTGTTGTAGGAGTGGGTCTGAGCTGATCATTGTATCAAGAATATCTTCGGCAATTAAGACAAGTAAAAGGCTCATAAAGTGGATTTTAGAAAGGTACTGCTAATATCAGAAATTTGTTGGTTGACATAGCTAAGAGAAAAGCTCAGATTAAAGAAGGTCATGCAGGAAATGCACTTCAGGATAAGATGAAGTGGAGATTGCTGGTTAATTTGGAAAATATATTTTAGAATATACATTTCATATGTAGTTTAAGTCCCAAGACTTTATCAGGTCTCACCATGAAGCTAAATCATCAACACCTTTAGTGTCTTTAAGCTCACCTATCTCATCAGAAGAAAAGAGGCTATCCGTTTCGCTTGCTGATGTGGCAGATAAATCTTTGTTATTATTACAAACTATAAGTTGTTTGTGGAACTTCACCAATATATGGTGGTGAGAGAGCGAATGTCAGTATATGGTAGTGACAAGTGAGAATGTGGTCCTATGTGAATGTTTCACATAGATTTGGTTAATGTCTAAGCAAACAATAGAAAGATTTAATGTGGTCCTGTGTAAATGTCTTACTGAGTTGGTTGCTGTCCAAGCAAACATTGAAAGATCTTGAAGATCCATATCAAACTTTGTATTTGAAAGGGCTCACGATACTGGGTCCTGAAGAAGCAAAATCTACAGGCCAAAGTGCCTCTCAGAGTGTGGTATCTCCAAAGATATACCACATTTTGCTTATCTATGTTCTCTTAGCTACCAACTTATATCGTTTTGTTCAGTAATGGTACATCAGTCTGACGAATTTGACAAATAATGTATAATATGTCATGTCATTTATCAAATAAATTGACAATTGATCTCTGCAGAAGCAAGCAATATAAATTTTCTTTTCAGTTTGTATTGAAACAGTGGGTCGTACTCCTGCTGAGACTTCTGTCCATTGCATGCATTTCTGTTTTATCTGTCTTTTTCCATCATCTATGATTACATTATTTTTTAACTTGTCACCACTTACCCTCTATAAGCAGCTTGAATTTCTGCTTGATGGTTTTGTTATTCTTTATGCATCCAAGTGATTGAAAGTGGCAAGCAGGAGAGACATCTAGTTGCAATCGTGGGCAAATTTGGTGTAATCTGGACAGCGACCACGAAGAGCTGCTACTGTCACAAGTTTGTGGTGAGCAACTCTCCGGAGACTGCTCGACAAGTTCAATGAAGGTAAGCTCCTTCAGTATATCAAGTGACTTCTTAGATTCTGTTTACGTTGACTTGTCGGAATTATGATATCTGTCGATTTCATGCCATGTACCGCTTTGATGCTAATTATTATTTGCTTTCAAGTTTTCAGGTTTTGGAGTTCATGAGAAATTTCAGTTATATCTGTTTCTTGGTGGGGCTTGATCAGGATGAACTTTCTGGTGGGTTTGGAGTTAATGATCAAGTTTCTTTCATGGTGATCAGAGTAAGAGCATTAAAGGTCTATCTAGATGAGCCCTTGCTCTCAGCAAATTCTTCCCAAGGTCTAGTATGAACTTAAGTCTTAGAACACAATTTATTGACATTTAGCTTCCATCTAGTATGGATTTAAAGCCTATGTGCCCATAGTTCTTGCCTCGAACATTTTAGCTTCCGATACATAACTGGCTTTTGGACTTGTACACTTTGCTCTTATCTTCCATGACAAGTTAAGACATGCCCCAAGTGACACCCAAAAGTTAGGCACTTCAACCTGTTTCTGTTCAACAGTCCTTTTTTCCCTTTCATTTGCTGCTGTCAAGCCACAAATGCGAGCTCCATTTCCAGATATTTCCTGGTTTAGGTACAAGTCCGCCATGGAACAGATGTGTGGAGGGGGGGAAGACGAGCCCCACCCTACCAGTGGAAAGGTCCACGTTTTTTCTCCACCATCAATGCAACACATGGGGAGACAATCTCCCCGGACAAGTAGGTAGTCTTATCTTCTTTGGTTTTGAACAAGAATGAAAAGTGGCAAGGAGGTTGAATGATTTGTTTACAAAAGCTAGATAGACAATGACCATGGAACTGGCGGGTAGAGTGTGTATTTTGTTTTAATCTCTTGATGAGGGGTATAAAGCTGAGGATTAGGCAGAAGTTTTATCAGGAAAATTATATTAGAAGTACAGTTGGATGGTCCTTGGACTTCATAGATCCTAATGGTCCACCAAAAATGTTGGTACTGGTCCAGTACCAATTCCTAATCGGAGTTATGATTTCTTTACCAGTACTTGATCAGATCAGTAAATATCGAGTGCAAAGAAGGTTTGACCTTATATTTGATATGTGAAGATTTGACCCAATAATTTTTATAGGAAGTGGAAGATTCGTCCTAATTAAACTAATTGGATACGAATCGAATAATGGGAGACCTATATCGATGGCCCCCTCCTAGAAATGAGGACATGGGAACGACCCCAAAAGTCGATAGGTGTCAAAGTTCGGAGGAGGTGGTGTGCACATTAATGAATGATACAACGTAAAAAGCAACAGAGCAGTGGTAGATACGTGCACAAAGTGAAAACCACTTTTTAATCGTGGAAGAACAGAGGTGGGCACTTGTCTTTGTGTTCACGACATGGTTGTTGACTTGTTGCTGGTGGAAGATTCCCACGGCCATCTTTTCTTGGATGAGGTTGGAAAGCGGTCAATATTTATCTCTGAGAGCTCTTTTATTTCAACATGTGGACGAAACCATCTCCCCCTCATCCAACTTTCTCGTCTCTTATCTATCATTCGTGCCCCCCACCTTCATCTCGAGTCTCTTTTTCTCAGTGTGTTCTCCCACCCATTAGATGAACCAAAACGATGGTTTTGTGACCTCGTGTTAAAGTCATAGTCTGTAGTTGAAGATGAGAAAGTGCATGCATGCATTCATTCTCCGCGATCGAGTGACCCATGATTTTGACCTAATCCTGCTGGCCCATTAGTCTTCATATGAATGGGAGACGTGGCCGGCCACCCAGAGGACGAGGTGTGCACGAGTTTGGCGATTCGTGTCGCTTGTCCGGCGTTGAAACGTAGCATGTAGGGTTTCTATAATTTATGATATCTATATAACTTTCTTTCAAAGAAAACAACTGCAGCCCCTCCTCTTTAATCTTACCCTCGATGTCGTCGAAAACGACAGAGGATAATAAGGTGCAAAAAGCATTTGTGATCCAATGCACGTCTCTACCTCTTCCATTAATTTCGAAGATACACATCATTTTCATACAACACACACGAGAAAGGTAGGTGTGTTAGGTAGGATCTGTAGTTAGTAATACATACTACCTAAATCGCCAAACAAATGCGTGATCTCTAGAGACGATCAAGAACATGGACGAGCGTCAGCTCCCTAATTGGTCATCCGATGCATTTTTTTCACTGAATTTGCCATAACTACCTTAGGATTTACAAAGTCATGTATGAAAATGACTAGCTGTTCGTTTCTGAATCCGACGAATCGTTTTAAGTATTAGATTTTGTTCTCCACTCAATTCGTCTATCTTTTTTTTTTTTTTTTTTGGTATCTCAAACCCATATGTTGTTTTTTCTTTTTTTTTTTATATTGCCTCGAGTTAAAGGAAGCTTGTTACGGATAACGTGGGTAGGCCTCATCGGTGGTGACGTGTTGCGCCGTGCGGCCTAAGGATGAGGATGATGCGTGTGGCGGCTACGTCGTGCACCGCCGAGCCGAGCCGAGCCAGGGAACATGGCCTTTACTGGTTCCTGGGCCCCACCGTCGACTGCGAATGGGAGGATGCCTCTTCCCTGCTCGATGGCTTCGACGATCCGAGCGAGCATGCGTTCCGCATAGAAGTTTTATGCGGGAACGCGGAACGGACGCGCAACTCTATCCGTTCAATCCGAGCCCGGCACGCGATGTTGGAGGAAAGGGTCCACCACCACTCTGGGCCCACTTCGATCCTCCCATTGGCTGGGAGGCCGGCAGCCCGCGATCCTCCGCCACGTGGAAGAACACGATCCTATCTTGCGACGCTCCTAAAGCCTTCCCATCCCACGTGGCTCTCTCGCGAAGAATTAGGTACGTACTTACACCGCACCCGTCCTTCGCACACTTACCTCCCCCCCACCGACACGTGTCGGATAAGGTTGCGCAGTCTTCGAGGAGGTGCACGTAACTATCCGCTCCCCTGCCTCCCGACTCTTCTTCTGCCACCACCCCCTCTCTCTCTCTCTCTCTCTCTCTCTCTGTGTGTGCTTTATTTTATAGAAAGGCAAAAGTATGATGATATGAGTTTCGAACTCATTTAATCATAATAATTTGTAATTGTTTAGATTAAATGTGGATAGATGGAGCGGTAGATGGAAGGATAAAAATGCCAAATGCATGATAAATCGATGGACGGGTGGGAAACCCAAAGCATGCGACAGAGACAACTGGACAATGAGAACACACGTGACTTTAATGAATCAGCCAGCCCAACATTGCACGGGTCCTTCCCAACTCCTGCCTCCCACACGGCTCCAGCCACACTCTTTCTTAATCCCCTACACCCAATCCGTCCGGACCAAACAGTGCATATTATTGTAAGCCACTGTCATATTCTTTACATCTACGTATATTTTGGATTTATTAGGGTAAATTTGATTCATGCAATCCCACAAGTTTACCGAATTCATGGAGGAGGAGGAGATATTGTATGGGATGGATGAAATCGATGGATGGATAGCGTCTTCCGAGTTTATCCTCTTTCCCTCTTTATTCCGCCTCCCCGTATTCCTATCTCCTCTCCTCTCCTCTCCTCTCCTCTCCTCTATCCGTCCTTCGGAGATAACTCCAATGCAGGAGATATCCTCGCAGGGATACCTTATTCCGCCTATCCTCCACTTTTCCTATATATATCACGGTGATCCCAGAAATGAGACCTTGTGGTGGTATACCTCGTCGCATCAAATGCTTCCGCCTCTCTCCTTGCTCCTCCCCCTCTGTAACACCCGCCGATAGCAAACCCTAATCGCGCCACTCCGGCCATGCCTTCCATCTCATCTTCCAACCTCCTCGACGTCGCCGCCGACGAGCCCGACCCTCGCCGCCCTCCCCGACTGCCCCCGGCTCTCCTCATGTCCGACGCCGGCGCCGACGCCGACGCCACACATGGAGATGACGACCAGCTCTCCTCCTCCTTCTCACCCACGCCGGCCCGCGACAGGCGGATCGTCGTCGCCCACCGCCTCCCCCTCCGCGTCGCCGCTGATCCGGCGGAGTCCTCCGGGCTGGCATTCGCCTGGGACCCCGACGCTCTCGGGCTCCAGCTCCGATCTGGCCTCCCGCCCGACGCGGAAATCCTCCACGTCGGCACCCTTCCTGCCGCCGTCGGCCCCGCCCACCGCGCCGCCGTCTCCCAACTCCTTTACGCCCGATTCCGCTGCCTCCCTGTCTTCCTCCCTGCCGACCTCCACCACCGCTTCTACCATTGCTTCTGCAAGCACTACCTCTGGCCTCTCCTCCACTACCTTCTCCCCCTGTCGCCCTCCTCCACCGGTGGCCTCCCCTTCGACCGCACCCTCTGGCTTTCCTACCTCTCTGCCAACAAGCTCTTCGCCGAGCGCCTCATCGAGCTCCTCAACCCGGACGATGATTTCGTGTGGATCCACGACTACCACCTCCTCGCCCTTCCCACCTTCCTACGCAGGCGCTCTCCCAGAGTCAAGCTTGGATTTTTCCTCCACTCCCCCTTCCCTTCCTCCGAGATCTTTCGTACCATCCCCGTCCGCGACGAGCTCCTGCGGGCCCTCCTCAACTGTGATCTTGTCGGTTTCCACACCTTCGATTACGCCCGCCACTTCCTCTCCTCTTGCTCCCGACTGCTTGGCCTCGACTACCAGTCCAAGAGAGGGTATATCGGCATCGAGTACTATGGCCGGACTGTCACCGTCAAGATCCTTCCTGTCGGGATTGACTTGGGCCAGCTTGAATCGGTGATATCTTCATCGGAGACGACCGCAAAGATTCAGGAACTCAAGGAGAAGTATACAGATCAGATCTTGATGCTTGGGGTTGACGACGTCGATCTCTTCAAAGGTATAGGCTTGAAGTTCTTGGCGATGGAGCAGCTGTTGGAGGAGCATCGGGAATTAAGGGGACGGGCTGTGCTGGTCCAGATCGCCAACCCTGCCAGGAGCCAAGGGAGAGATGTTCAGGAGGTCCAGGAAGAGGCCCGTTCCATCACAAGGAGGATCAACGAAAGGTTTGGAAAGCCTGGATATGAGCCCATTGTGCTGATCGACCGCACTGTGCCTACACATGAGAAGGCAGCCTTCTATGCGATGACAGAGTGCTGTGTGGTGAACCCGGTGAGGGATGGTATGAATTTAGTACCCTACAAATACACAGTGTGTCGGCAATGCAGCCCTGCTCCTGAGGGTGCTCCAAAGAAGAGTGTGATTGTGGTTTCGGAGTTCATCGGGTGCTCACCGTCCCTAAGTGGAGCCATTCGGGTAAATCCATGGAACGTGGATGCTGTGGCAGATGCAATGTATTTGGCCATCACAATGCCAGAGGTTGAGAAGCAGTTGCGGCACGAGAAACACTACAAGTACGTTAGCTCTCATGATGTTTCTTACTGGGCAAGGTCTTTTGATCAGGATTTGCAGCGGGCTTGCAAGGACCACTTCCTCAGGAGATGTTGGGGCATTGGGTTTGGGATGAGCTTCCGAGTAGTTGCACTAGGTCCCAATTTCAGAAAGCTGTCAGTCGAGCACATAGTCTCAGCATACAGGAATACAAATAGTAGACTCATTTTGCTTGATTATGATGGGACAATGATGATTCAGACTTCCATCGACAAAGGCCCAAGTGATGAAGTGATTACAGTTCTGAATGAATTATGCAGCGACCCGAAGAATGTAGTCTTTGTGGTCAGTGGTAGAGGGAAGGATGAGCTGAGCAAGTGGTTTGCCCCTTGTGAGAAGTTAGGAATCTCTGCTGAACATGGCTATTTCACAAGGTAATCACTCATATTCAATTCTTATTATAATTTCTAGTACTCTTAGCACCTTGTTCTATACTGATCTTTTTGTTAGTTATCGCTTCAATTTTGAGACCGAGTAGAATCAGATCTTAAAAAAAGAAAGTACGGTGTCTTGCACACAGGTAGACAATTCAGATGCAAATTGATTTCACTTACAGGAACTGATATATTCCTCTATGGGGAGTTATAGGTCTACTATAGCAGTAATGTGCTTGTTGAAAATCACATTAAATTATCACTTTATTCCCATTCTGATATGTACATGGAAGATTGCACGATGATGTAAATCATATTTTGTGATCGTAGCAGATTCTTGTGATTGTCGTGAACCAAATACTGTTTTGGCACTCCATGTAATCAAATCGGATGACATGGTCATAGTTTGCTATTTAGGAGGTCAAGTGGAACATAAGAAATACTATGCACATAAGCACTGACGACTTTGTGAACTGTCTTGTGAAATAAATTATGTTTTAACCATATATGGAGGATACTGAACTGTATGATGGCACTATAATGCCACTGCTAAGTATCTCCATGCTATAAAATTTGTATGGGGTTGTCAGTGTTTAATGGCAAACATATAATTGTTGGTCTATGTTTTGTTGCTGTAGGTGGAATCGGGATTCACCATGGGAATCGTTCATGTTAGCTACAGATTTCAACTGGAAAAGGACTGCAGAACCTGTAATGAGGCTGTACACTGAGGCAACAGATGGATCCAGCATTGAATTCAAGGAAAGTGGCTTAGTTTGGCATCATCAAGATGCTGATCCAGATTTTGGATCTTGCCAAGCTAAAGAACTCCTTGATCACCTAGAAAACGTGCTTGCCAACGAGCCTGTCGTTGTGAAA
Organism: Ensete glaucum; assembly: GCA_021527575.1. Lineage (NCBI taxonomy): Eukaryota > Viridiplantae > Streptophyta > Magnoliopsida > Zingiberales > Musaceae > Ensete > Ensete glaucum. The sequence continues at coordinate 3,742,716 of CM038551.1, read as the reverse complement.
AGGGGCCAGCATATAGTGGAGGTGAACCCCCAGGTATGGAGGAGTAACATGGATTTTTGTTTCTGCCACCTTGCTCAAGTTGTTTGCTTCTAGTCCAACCAAAAGAATAACCTCAATGTTACTTGCATCCATAACATGTTCATGGTCTAATAAATAACAATTTCAAATAAAGGGGTATGGATTAGGATTGACTTTAGACAATTTCTGTTGATTAACATGTGTGGCAAACATACATCTGAATGCACATGACAGTCTTTACTGTGCCCACACTTTTTGTTGCCCTATTTTTTTAAACAAATCAGGACCTGTGGAACCATGTGTTGAATCGGTTCAGTTGTTTCTTTTTTTCTAGTTAGATGCTGTTTTTTTAAACATGACTTCTTGTTTCTTCTGTTAAATTGATTCGGACAACTGCAACTAACAACTTATCACTATGGGGGATCATTTGCAGGGGATAAGCAAAGGCGTGGTGGTTGAAAACCTTTTGGCGGCCATGCTGAGAACCGGAAAGCCGCCAGATTTCATGTTGTGCATCGGTGATGACCAGTCTGATGAAGACATGTTTGAGAGCATCATTAGTTCCACAAACAAGGCATTGCTTCCAGCAGTAGCTGAAGTCTTTGCCTGCACAGTTGGCAAGAAGCCGAGCAAGGCCAAGTACTATCTTGATGATATAGTCGATGTCATAAAACTGCTTCAAGGCCTTGCCCATGCATCAGCCGAGCCGTACAAACATACAGACCTCGGAGTGTCATTCGAAGGGGTTCTCTGAATGATACATCTCTTCCTCCAGGAGCCGAACAAGTTTTCGCATGAAGTATCGGATATATTGGCTGAATCGGGTTTTGGTATTCTAGGAGGAGGATTTCTCGCACGGGGATGGATGCACGAAGGAGCCGAGAGACACCGGCTGTGGAAAACCTTTAGCAACTTTTCTACAAGGAACAAAATAATCATAATGGTTCGGATGTCTAAATAATCGGGGACTTACACCTTAAGCAGAGTTGGTAGGAAGAAATCAATTCATCCTTTCCATTGTAAATATCTCCTAAAAAGAGTATTTCTTTCTTCTTTTACTCTTCTTTGTAGACCATAACAGATACATAAATCTGACTCAGCTCATGTTTTCCTTCTTTCATATGTCATTTTCTAGGTTTACCGCATGCATTCGGAACCCTAGAAAACCTGCGTCTCTCAAGCATTCATTCAATTCATCCCTGTGCTGTTGGATCGTTTTCCAGCAACTTTTCGGAAAAAAGGACCACTTCATCGGACAGCGGCTTTCGTTGATGATGTCGATGTTGAATCCATCCCAAATTGAACCAACTGGCAGCTTCTCAAGAGCAATCAATGTTTACTGCACAACCAACCCACTAAACCCGGGAGGAGTTTTATTCTGCATCTCGTCTTCCTCCCCACTTTGCACAGAGGAGGATTAACAAATTGAACAGATGAGTGCAGCGTAGCTGGAAATGCTTCTTCCTATCCTGCTGTTGTGGTCAGAGACAAAAAAAAAAAGCATCATGTGTTCTTGTCGAGTGCAGTGTTCGTTGCCATGGTCAGATCCAAATCTTTATCCCTCAACCACTGGGGCATTCCTATCTTGTCCAATGGGGGCGACAGGATAAACGTAAGGAGATCCAACTCTATTATTTGCGTCCACTTGGATCCTTGGACGAATCTTTGGCGAGAAGACCGGAGACTACTGGAGATGGGAGAGTCGTGGGAGACCTGTGTGTGACGTATGGATATCCTCGTCGTGAGAAATCATGGCAAAGAACAATAGTGGCGTCGGAATACGCCATTGTTCTTCCCGATCTCATCTGGGAATACGCCAGGCTGCTTTTTTGCCTGAAGAATTATGGAGGAAAAAGATACCGTAGAAGAGTTTTTAAGTCTGCAAGAAAGAACAAACTGTGTTACATTTTTTTGACTTGCGGTGGCTGCCACCAACTCTTATTACTTCTTCTGTAGAGTTCCAAATACTTGCTTGATGGCACGCACACATACTGCATAGTCAATGACATCTAGCGGGGTTATATATAGTTTAGTGGTCGCCGATAACACACGTTAAGTTGTTCCAATCATTTGAGATTTTTTTTATATCAATCACTTTGTTGCACCGTTGAATCAATCACATTTATCTCTTCTGTACCCATATTAATCATCTCAAAATATCATTTTCTCATACGATAAGTTTTCCTAACTTTCTTAGCTTCTCGATACTATCTAAATATATTTTTTTTTTCCGGGAATAATTACTCCAGTGACAACGAAATGATGAAGAACAATCAATGTTGACATCAAGGATTAAAGATCTTATCGATATTATATATATACCTCAGCAGAAGTAAAAGCAGGTTTAGATTCAATGTTGTCATCAAAGGATTTATTTCAGCAAAAGTAAAGGAAATTATGAATATAGAGAACAAACATGAAGCACAGATTTCACGAAGAAAAACACAAATCATAATAAGTTGCCTCAATCCACAGTACAATCAAATCAAAAAAGAAATATTAGTTTGATGGAAACCCCCTAATGGGTAAAGGTAATATAACAGTCGATGAGATTATCTTCCAAGCAATAGGAGCAAACTGATGGCAAAAAACCGAGCGGTGTTACTTTCTTTTGGATCGATCTAACTTTATTGTCTTGGGCGCTAAATTCTACCACCTCTGCTGAGATTGACCATGCCTGCAGAAGCCTCCAACTGAGAGCCTCTCACAGCAGACCTCCCGGTACTCCCGTAGTAGCTACCAGCACCCCGCGAGCCCTGTCCGCCCCGATCTCTCTGATAACCACCGCCGGAGGCCTGTGCAGAACCCCCTGTCCTGCCGCCGTATCCAGAGCGTCCTCCATAGCCACCACCCTGCCCTCCATAGCCACCACCCTGCCTGCCTTGCGAGGCAGAACCAGAGCCGTCTTGCCATCTGCCAGATGCTGTGCCAGTATAGTCCTGACCCTCTCGACGTCTTGGTGGAAGACCTTCGAGGCCCCCGCCGGTCCTCGCCTCAAATGCCCTCTCATTGTTTTCAGCCAGAATTACAAGCTTATCTGCCATCTGGAAGAGTAGACCCTGCAGCCTGGTTTGCTCCACATTGTGGAAGATGATGCACTTTGTTGGTTGGTCCCAGCTAGCATGAAGCTCGTCCATAATCATCATCTTACTAGCGATGCTATGGACATGGGCCTCAGAGAGGTCAAACATTGAAGTAAGCTGGCCCAAACTCAAAGTATCATAGCAGGACGAGAACGCAAAGAGGTAAGTCCGCAAAGCCTCTTCCTTGATCTTGGACTTCACCATCTCTAGCACACTCTCTCGGTTTCTAAGGAGCTTCCAGACGTCAAGAGAGTTGATGACATTGAATGCTTTCTGGTAGTCTCCCTTGCTCAAGGCTCTTGTGGCAGCCATGGCATGGTCCCTTACGTTCTCAGGAGGACCAACAAATGTCTGCCTCTGACTCACTTCAAGAAGCCTCCTGAATGTCTTGCTAATAGGCTTGCGCTTTGGATCGTACGTGGTAGCAGCCATGTTGGGGACCTCCAGAAGCATTGCACATATCAGGTGAGTCGCTTCAAGGAGCTCAAGGTTAATGTGCATGTGATAAGGCATCTGCCTTCTCCTCTCAGCCTTTTCCTGATGAAATAAAAACAATTGAGTAAACATACAAGAAAAGTTGAGTTCGCTGATAATGCTATCATAATCAACAAAAGGGAGAACTAAAAATCATTGCGCTATGGAATCTGAAGCAGGCATATGATGCTATAACATTCATCATTAGGCCAACAAGAATAAGGAATGCCACATTACTGATGGAGATTTAGTGAAGGGAAAGATAACCCATCAAACGATCAAATAATGCTGCACATTCAAAACAAGATAACCTAGAAAGAAAAGCAAGTTGAAGTGCAACCTTTATTGCAAGAAATTATGTTTTAGCAGATGTTCCAACTCCCGACTAAAAGAGAGAGAAAAGCAAAAGCAAAAGGATGCCTTTGTCATGAGTGATTTATAAAAGATATCATATAAGTGCATGAAACAGATTAAATACATCTTGTTGGAGGCTTGGAATGCCAATTATGACTGACATTTCACCAGCTGCTTCAACTTCAAAACAGGATGACCAAAATTCTTTAAGCTGATAACTGTCACAGAAGGAAACATACGGTTTTCTGGTTCCCATAATATCTTGCAGTTACCACATAGGTACATGCACCCATAAGCTCCTTCACTGGGGAAGCATATCATTTTGATTACCTGGATATCCTCGAATGAACTAATAAAGAAAATACGTGAAATCTAACTGGGGGGGAGAAAGAATGATGATGAAAATTGGTAAGTCAATAGTGAAAAGTGGCAGCAGTCCGAGACAACAGAGATAAATAGAAAACATCAACCCTATGAGAGATACAGAAGGTATGAAATGATGTGGAGACACCTTGCTAGGCTAGGCCTCAGATACACCATGCCAAGATACTGATTCTTGATGAGTTAGTTAAGCTCTTAAATGACCCTAATTTAGTGTCACATCAGAAGTGGGAGAACATTCAACTTGATTTTTAAGACTAGTTGGTTGTACTCGTATTATCCAAAGCTTACTAACATGAGCTTAAGCATTTAGATCAATAGTCCAAACCAAGGATTCCTTACTGGGACGGTTGATTTCAACAGTCGGCGGTCAATTGAGGGAGAAAGAAGAAGGAGGAGGAGAAAAATACTTCGCACACGCTGCTCTTCCTCTGTTCCCCGGCGCAGTCCGTCACCCACAGGCGATTCCTTCTCCACGTGCAGAAAGGAGGAGGAGGAGGAGGAGAAAAATACCTCGCGCACACTGCTCTTCCCCGGTTCCCCACGGCAGTCCATCGCCCGCAGGCGATTCCTTCTCCCCACACGGGGAGAAGGAACGAGGCGACGTCGCCCCCCCTTTTGTTTCGTTAATATATATTATATTAATATATTATATTATATTATAAAATATTATATATTATATTATATTATATCAAGCAGTATATACTGTGCATACTGATTGGTACTGGATATTATACCATACCGAGATAAACTCGGTATGCTGGTATAAACCAGTACGGCGAACCTTGGTCTAGACTCGAGTAATGGGTTAATTATCCCATTGAGTTAGATTGTGACAGAAATCTTTCAGGATATATTCTGGATGTGTATCTGAGAACACTTGCACTTTGTTAATTTCAAAAAAACCACTTGGAATCAAATGGCCAAAGGTATTCACTAAATAATTATGTTATAGATTAATTCTACTGTCCACACCTACTTTGAAATGATACTTGCCTAGAAGACAGAAAATGTAGTTAGCACATAGTAGTAAACATCAGTTTTTGATGTTCATCGATTTTTTAAAACATCACAACAATCAGAAGTAGGTTAATGTTTAACTTTTTTTCCCAATAAGAAAAGAATTTCTATTAATTCAAAAAGCGACTAGACTGTGCAGTAAAATGTAGTTAGCACAGAGTAGTACACATCAGTTTTTGATGTTCATCGGTTTTTAAAAACATTACAACAATCAGAAATAGGTAGGTTAATGTTCAACCAGATGCATAAATCAACAGATCAGATTGGTGTTCTGGCATAGCAATCATTCCATAATCTCAGGTCTTATTTTATGTACAATTAGTTAGTTTGTATAAGCTGACATGTTTATTAATAGTATTTAACATGTTCTAAACTATTATGGTAATACATTATGACCAAATCAAAAGCTAACTCATGCCTTTGTTGATCAGTACATACAACATAAATTTACAATAACGTTAGAAAATTTTATCCACACATACACGTTCAGAATTCACGTTGTGATACAAACAACATTCCAACATGAGATGCTCATAATATGCAAAATGCAGAGAAATCAATGAGAATCGGAGATAGAAATACCTGCTCAGGAGTTTTTTCATGGTAACGATTTTGTGACAAGCCCTGAGCCAGTAACTCTTTTACTCTACCACCTTGATATAGTTCAAAGAGGCAGCCATGAGCTTCCTGGATCAACCCCGCCCTAAAGGCACATAGCCCAAGTTGGGCCATTACTCTGTTGAACAGGATTTGCGAAGATATATCCATGAGCTGAATCCCATCCTGCAAATGACTCATTAACAAAAGATCACGAGCTACAGGAAACTCGTCAGATATAGCATGGTGATATATATCACACAGCATAGCCCTGGCCTTGGTTCTCTCATCACCATACTTATAGATAAGAGACACCAATGCATCCACCAATGTTCTACTACTTTCTGGAAATGTAGACCTCCTAGGCACAAGTTCAGGGATTGGGACAAAATCTGGTGGGCCCCTAATTTCCTCCACTGTCTGACTCTCATCACTTTCATCTGGATCTCCCATCTCCCCACCAGCTTCTGTCCCAGTCTGCTCTGCCAATTTCCTCATTGCATCATAAACCTCCTGAGGCTTATAATATATAACCTCAAGTCGGCGCAGTGCTACCCTAGAAGCTGCCTTAAAATCTCCGATCCTTTCAAGGTATTCTTGAACATTTTGAGCAATGACAAAAAATAAAGGCTCATCCCTAAGCCTCTCGACATACTCACGAGTGTGTGGATCAATACACTGCAAACTTTTAAAAAATTCTGAATCAAGGCGCTCAAGGAATGCAACCAAATTTCCCCAGACCCGGATTGTTCCCTTATGATCTGTACCTTTCTGTGTCTCATTTTCTTCAGGCTCAACTGTGTCATCGACTACAATATTAGGATACTGCTCAAGGATGTCAAGCACAAGAAGCATATTACCAACACACTTCTTCCAAACACCTACAGGCATATGGCCAAGTAAGCTTGGGTTGACATCAAATTGTGCCGATATCACACTGAAAAGAATTTCAAGCTTCTGAGCGGGTGTTTTGGCAACACGAGTCAAGAAAGTGAGCTGCTCAACCTGCTCTACTCTCCCTGTTCCTTTCTTACCCCTGGCTGCAACAATCTCTTTAAGCTTTTTGTCGACAATATCCCACGTGATCTTGCTAGGGTCCTTCATGAACTGCTTGTCCATGAGCTTATCCTTCCTGCTCATCTGCTTCTCCCAGGTCCCACCACCCTCAGCCTGCTCATTGTCATCTTCCTCTTCCTCATCCTCTTCATCAGACATTGTAATCTTTGACAGATCCTCCTCAACCTCCGAGCCTGACTCCTCTTCATCCTCATCATCCTTATCTTCAGCTGCTTCATCCTCACTCTCTGGCTTCTCCCGGTACTTTGCTATCAGCTCCTCATACTGCTTGTTATTCTTCTTCAGCTTCTGCTTCATTGAATTAAGAGCCTTAGCATTGGTACTGCTCATCTTCTTTTTAGCATCCTTAACATCCTTATTAGCCAAGGACTGAGTCAAGAAGTCCTCAAGCATCACCAAAGCTTTAATGTAAAGGTTTGGGACCTTCTCAGACTCTGTGACCCGGATGACCTTCTCCAGCTGCTTATTGATCTTTTCAAAACTCTCCTGCAGACTAACCCAGTCATTGATCTTCATAGCATTCCTCATCTGATCAATAGTTGCAGCCATCTCATCGAACCGCTTGTCGCGGGCCGACTTTACCACACGGTGCTGCCCGTCCGAGTCATCACTATCGCTAGCATTATCTCGGAGGTAACGGCTCCTGGCGTTGGCCCCGGCACCATCGCCGGCGGGCTGCTCAGTCTCACTCCCGTCCTCGTATTCACTGTTCTCCTCCTCCTCCTCGGTGTCACTGTCACCGCCCTGAGAAAACCAAGACAGGTTTTTAAACACAACAAACCAAATAAATGTCTCAGGAGACACATCTCGCAACCCAATCGCACCTGCGTCCAGAAACGAGAAGCCATCGCTCTTGCTGGTTTCTTCTACCTCGAACCGTGAAAAGAACCCTAAAATTCCACAGGAAACGATCTTTCGATAATAAGCCCAATCTCCAAATTAATTAGAAAGCGGTAATTTTTGCGTCGAAATTAGCCCTATCATCAGCAAGAAAAAGACAGGATCGAGAAGGCAGGGGAAGAAACCACAAATCTCGCCAAAAAAAAAAATAAAGAGAAAAAAAACCTAAGAGAGATGGATTTCTGATAAACCCCTGGCACGGAACATAGAGAGAAACAGATCGGAGCAAAAGGCGAAGGAATTCGAAAAGAACCTACGACAGGAAACAACACGGAAATCAAATCAAACGGAGAAAGGCTTGTAGTCCGACCTTTTAGGATGCTCAAACCACGACGTTCTCGTTAGAGATCCGGAGAGACCGGGGTCCGAGGCGACTGACGGCAGAGAAGAAATCGAAAGAAGGGGGCGGCGGCGTCGAGTCGGCCAAAAGAATTATATGAGAAGGAAGCGAACGGGGATGCTGCTATCACGTGCTTATCACGTGAGTATGATCTAGGGTTTCGGATATCGGACCGGAAGGAACACGGTCCGGTCTTTTATTATAATAATAAACCGGAGCGGACCGACGCCAGACCGGACTTGAATAGTAAATCGATAAAATATATTGAAATAATAGAAGATTAAGAAAAAAAATGCTAATTCTCCCTATCATGCAAAACAAATAACCCAGATCAACTTTAATTAAATTCATCCTAGCAAAAAAAGAAAAGGAAAAAATAAAAAAATCTGACCTCAAACTTTATCATTATTTATAAAGTAAATTATAACTAACATGATATAAATTTGTATACAAGAAAAAAATAAATAAAATAACATGATATAATTTAATCATATAATTTTGTAAAAAGTATATTCAAATCATAAAACAAAATAAGAACAACAATATGCAGAAAGTGTGAAGAAATAAAAATCTCTTAATTATTTGAAGATGGCCCCGCTCGGTCCGGTTCAATTGATAACTAGGCCGGGCCAATGGAAATCCTTATGGACTCCTGCTAGGCCGGCCCATGTTGGCCCAATATTAAACTGATGAAGCTGTAGCTACTGCTGCTGCTGTTGTCTGCATATGAGTCCATATATGCCATATAAATCCAACTTATTTTTCTATCTTTGATAAGGAAACATGGGGTATACCGTTCATTTCAGAATAATTTAAAATGTATAAAATACTGGAAAAAAAATATGGTAGATATACATTGTAAAAAATTGTCAATGTGTGTTTTAAATGAAAGTTGAATCAGTAATATGAATAAAATAGTTTGAATGTGGATAATTTGAAAGATTTTGGTATTTAAGAATGAAGAAAGGAAAAGAAAGAAAAGAGAAATAATTTCCTGAAGTAGTCAGCTAACCAGCAAAATCAATCAGTCAAACAAACAAAAAGGGTCAATTCTATTAATCAAATTCATGAATAATCCTCATTTAATTCAATCACAATAATAGCTTCAGGAGCAGCTTCCCTCTTTTAATTCTAAGTTCCAATGGCATTGGTAAAATGAAACAGTGAGTTGATATCTACTTTGTCTTTACTCCTCAGTAAGAATCTGCAATGCTGTTGGACTTGTCATAAAATCTTCTTGGCAAGTCTAAGGAACAATCCAGAAGTGACATGAAGCACCTCTGTTGACTCACTTCTGCACTCTTTATTTGAGTTGAAAAGAGTTCAAAACCTTCAACTACTTCAGCAAACATTAAGACCTGCATTCATGTTTTTGATCCTTAAATTCTGGTTAAACCATATGACAAGATATGAGCATGAAGTTGTTTTGATCTCACTGGTACACATGATATAGTGAAAAGGATCAGCCTCACACTAAAAGAGTGTGACCTTTCAGAGTTTGGTTGATCCTTCTTTAGTTCACTTGACCATAGTCATCTGAACATTTTTATGAAGGACAAATGTACAGAAGTTTTTAATTTGCCATATAGGAGAACATATACAAGTGTAGCAACCTTTCTAGCTAAAAAGAATTGCATGGGGAACTGTCTCATCTTCTCAATCATACTGTTCTCATCTGCATGAGTACAGTGAAACAGTACCTTTCTGCTAGCTCAAAGTTGAAAACAAGGAAGAGAAGCACAATTGAATCTGAGAGTGGAAATTGCTGCATCTTTTTTTTTCTTTTCATGAAGAAAGCTCCAAAAGGAGTCTTTCTTTGTCTCAGTTTACCTTATGTATATGAGATGCAACAGAAGAACCAGTGCAAAGAAGTCTGGTTATTTTAGTCTAATAATGTTGTTGCATATATCATATTAATTTTCTGCTGTTTGTCTTCATTTTGGTCATAATAAGTGGATCTAATGACATATTTAGTGAAATAACACAATTCATCACAACTTTGCTTACAGTCAAACTGATGAACCAGTTCCACTTCCTGCCACACAACAGTTAAAAAGAGTTTGAGGAGAAACATGTATGTGACATTTCCATCAGTTTCTTGAAGGATTTGCCAGCAAAAGAGAAAGGAGAAAGGGAATCTCAAAGGGTGTATGCAATGATCTTTAGTCTCTGTTTCTTGATCACCTCCTGCATCTCGTAAATGCAAGAATGCTCAGCACAAGCAATCATAAACCAACAACTGTTCTCCCACCTTGTTCTGCCTTCCTGCTGACCGGAGCTATGTTCTCCTGGCAAATGAGGGTGCCCCATCAGACCAAGATCCGACGCCGTCGTTGCATCTTCCTACCTCCACATCTAAATCCACTTCACTTGCACTCTTCTCCCCAGCTGTGGGATCGCATTCAGATGCAGTAGCAGCATGGACTGATACTGTTTATTAGCTACAATTCATCGCCAGTCCTGAAAGAAAGGGCCCGCCGGGAAGAATCCCCGGCCATAGATTTCTCTTTCTTGGACTGACGTCATACCATGGAAACCGAGAAGCTCTCTTTCGTGTGCAGATGACCGCCGATACCGACATTACCAGCATCACCTCTGAATTCTGTAGCTCTCAGTGCATCCGATCCTTTAAGCACACCCCTTCTCGAATGGCAACCGACCTCCGACACCGCAAACCGGTGCTCGGGCTTCATCGTTGGTGGTTTGATGAGAACCTGAAGCAATGCCCTCTCATCCATCACATACTCGTAGGAACCCATGGAGAAGCACCTCCTCTGGTCCAAGTTACTGTTGGCAGTGCTGCTTCCTTCACCGACGTACACACTCCTAAACTTGCCAAGCTTGACGGGCACCACCTTTGTCTCCGAAGCCTCTGAAACTGGCACTGCCATACCAACTTCTTCCCTTGCTGCCATCTCCACCGGCTTTTGGGAAGTGTGGACGACGTAAGGCCCAGAGTCTTCGTCTCCATTAGGACCAAGATCAACATTGGGCATAGAGTCCTCACTCTCAGAAGCAGTCTCTCTTGAGCTCTCACTTCCAGGCTCAAGAACAAGGACTACGGGACCAAAACTATTGGTGGGAGAGAGGTCGGGCAGAAGGCTTCTTGTGCAAAGAGGACAGGTGGCGCGGGACACGAGCCAAGTATCTATGCACTGTACATGGAAGGCATGGCTGCACTTTGGGAGCAACCTGAGCTTGTCATCAGCCTCAAACTGACAGAGGCACACAGCACAATCGAATGGATCCTCGAGGTATACGATGGATTTGTAGAGAAAGACTGGGAGAGTGTCGACGAAGGACTGGTCCACCCCTGCATCATGGAGATGGAACAGCTCCTGCAGCTGTCCTTGCAGTGCTGTAACATTGGCCAAGTCTTCTCGCTCACTGTTGGTAGGCCTGAGAAGGTATCTCACAAGGTGGCGGAGGAGCCCAGTGATGAAGAAGATGATTGCTAGTATGAGAAATACGATAAGGATACTAAGATTAATCCTGCTCTCAGAATTAATAACAGGAGGAGGAGGTGGTGGTGGTGGTGGGACTGGTAATGGGAGTGGGATTGGGGAAGAAAAGACCCCTCCTTCGATGCTTTCATGCAAGACCCAGTCCATGTTTTGGTATCAGCAAGGCATAAAGATTGAAAGAAAAGAAAAAGATAAGACTCACCAAGCATTTGTTATCTTGTCTGCAGTTCAATTGGATCATGTTTATCTCCAAATTCCCCTGTCAGTCTCTTTTGAATTGAGCATTTTAGGCTCACAGAACTATGATCTCTGTGGTGGTGGAAGGAAAGAGAAGCAGAATTTGCAGGTCAATTTAGGAAGATGTGATCCTCAATGGGAGGAAAAAAATGGAGGGAGGGAAGGTAAGACCACTATAAGAAAAGCCCCCCCAGGTGGTCAAAGAGAATTGAATGTGTTTATACATGTAAAGTTCTTCACCTAATGGTACTTGTTCAACACATGATCATGAGACTGGAGATGGAGATCGTAGAAGTTCATCTTTGTCTTCTCCACTGTGTAATGCATACACATCTGTTGGCTCATGGGAGGCCTTGTGTGCTATGGGATCATCATTGTAGTCTTCAACACAAAGATGACATTTAAATGGAATTTTGTGGTTGTCATTGATTTGTTTAAGAGAAAGATTGGTAAAGAATCTACTTCACTCACCTACAATGTATCTGAATTCCAGGAAGAAAACAATTCTTGCTAAATGCCAGTATCAGTCAACCCAGGAGGGTACAACAAGATTTGTCATTTAGATTTGAAGTATAATTAACTTATAATTCCATCAGTGTGGCATTGTTTTAGGTGAAGAGCAACAAGTGATTCCAGTTGATAGCCACAGTGCTTCCTTTTCCAATGTTATTGAAGCTTCCATCTATATGGTTTCTGAAAAGGAGACTTGTATTCTTGTTAATAACAAGTCTTGTTCTGTCAGTGCTGATCCAAGTTCTCTTGCTCTCTTCCAAGTGCACTGTATCTTTATCATTTAGTTTCAATCTCACTAGATTTGATTTCTTGAAGTCAAAGATTTCTCAGCTTAGAAAGAGAAGAAAGAAAAGAACACCTGTCTCATGCAGAAGATGAGATGCAAACATTTACTTCAAATTCAGATTCAGAACTGAGCTTTAACTTTGAATCTTGTGAGCCTGTCTTTGCAACCATGCAATGGACCAGTAGACTTGTCACACTCATGATCATGTGGTGAAACAAAGGAAAGAAAACAAAAGTTGTATAAGGGATTGGCTACCCTGTCCTCATCTTTGTTTATATGGCTGTCTCTCTTGATCTTCCAAGATACAGAGTATGGTGTTTGCTGAATCCACAGACACATCCAAGAAACCATGCATGGTTGGACCAATTCATGGCCTTAGAAGCATGAACAATGTGGTTCTGCAAGTAGGAAAAGATGGATTTGCCTTTGAGTTCCTCACCTCTTTTCTGCACCACAAAGGATACCTCCCTCCTTCAATGACTGCAGATATCATGTGAGCATCAAAAAGTAGTTCACAGAAATAACAACAACAATAATGATGATAATAATCTAACTTTTGGTATAGCATGTCACAGGAGCCAGGATGCTCATCTATTGGTTACTATATCTTATTCTGTGGGATGTAAGAATAAAAACTCATTGATATGGTGAGATGGACTCATTAGTGTTATGATGAGAAATTTAGGAAGTTTAAGTGTCACCAAAATATTAGATGGCTTTCAAGAAGGCAATTTGATACTTGAAAATTTACTTGCTTTCTTGGTAGTGTATGCAAAAAGTCTCAAATTTTTACTTGATTTCTTTTTTTTTTCCTCATAAAGATGAAGAAATTTATCCAAAGCCAAACCTATTTGCAACTTGAAATATAATTAATTTGAATCCATCAAGTATTTTCCTTTCCTTGAATCGAACAGTCTCAATATGAAACTTTGAACCAAACAGGAATAATGTGTTCATCAACATCACACATTCTATCTTCTGTTGTATCATTCATTCCTCTTCAGAATAGCAGCAGGTTCCTCCCTGCCATCTTCAAGTTCAACTCCATGCAGAAAAAGCTGCAATTTTTAATCTGGAAATACTCCGCAGTGATCTTTCCTTCCTAATGTTCTCTTACTCTGAAAACAATGTTATAGATGATAACAACTCTTTGATTGAAAGCCAGAGATGGAAAAGCTAAACAAAAGCTGTTAATGTAGTTTTATTTAGAAACATCAACACCAGAATGAATGCAAAGATGGCTGCAAAAGGCCAACAACACTTCTGGTGGCTGTTTTCTTTAATCCATAGCTGATGGTGGTCTGCTACATAGCTCCCACAATGAAAGATGCCTTTCCAAAATAATCTTTTCAGAGATGGTGGGGTGGATGATGTTCCTCAATCACAAGAACCCTATAAGAAGATGATAAAAATTATCCCTCAACTATCTGCTGCTCATGTGAATGTTGACCCCACCTCGGGTCGATCACTCTTCACCTAAAAAATCTAGGAGGAACTGATTTTAAAAAGCTTTCATCTCCTATCCTTGGAGGCATTTGATAATAATATTGATTTGATGAAGAACATTAATTTTTTATGCCCAGATGTCACTATATAGCACCTCAAACACTCTAATGTATCACACCTTCCTGACTACGTTAAAAGACCTAATACGAGAACAATACGTTCGCTTGAAGCTACTTTCTATCTACTCTTTCGCATAATTAGTGAGGGAGTTTGAACTTCACTTTTTTGGGAATGAACATCCTTAGCCTTCAGCAACAACTTTTCAACCTTAGGTGGCAGGAGGAAGAAATGCTTACAAACTTCATTACTCGGTTCACGAATGAGATCCGAGGCATAATAGATGCTAACTCATTATATAGATCTTCATGATGGGGTCTAGGCTCTCTCGTTCCTTTTGGTTATTGATAAAAAGACTGTTGATAATTATACCCAAGGTACTTTAAATGATCAATCAATACATTACCGTTGAATTGATGTCATTATTAGTGGACTAACCTTGGTGGAGATAATTCATCTTTGTAAGGCTTATGCCCGAGCAACCACTTAAAAACACTCGATGATAAAAGATGACCCAAAAATAACTTTCACGAAGGAAGAGGCAGAGTATCTCGACCCAAATTATGATAATACCTTAGTAGATGGTCAACGCGTGGATGAAGAGGGTCATGATCTACATAGGTAGCTCTATTAATATCCTTTACTTTGATATTCTCTAAAAATTTAGGTTGTCAACCAATGATCTTACTCACTAACTTCTTCACCGATGGGATTCACCACCGACTCCATCTTGCCTCTTGGGATTATAAATCTACACGTCACATTCGGGAGTGAGCCTTTCTCCAAAACAATATTGATTAAATTAAGGGTGGTGGTGTCGACTTACCATAATGCGATGATAGGCCGACTCACATTGAGTAAACTAAGGGTGGTGGTGTCGACTTACCATATGACGATGAAATTCCTGATGAGAGCTAGCATGAGAGAGCTGAAAAGTAAGCTAAGAGACTCGTGCTAGTGCTACTTAATAGTGATCTTTCTATCAAAAAAATCTCAACCCGAGACACCACCTATGGACCCCTGAGACTTGACTGGGTCTGCCTTACATCCCAAGCTAATAGAGCTGTTGATCGAGGTACCCCTAGACAAATCTTGACCTGACTAAACTATCAAGGTTGGAGCAATCCTTCTTGAGGAGAATCAGGTGAAATCTATCAACTTTCTCTTAAAGAATTATAAGATATTTACATGGTAGTCAAGAGATATGTCGGAAATCAACCCTAACTTAGTTTAACATCACCTGCAAATTTCTCCTAAGATGTGATCAATGAAGTAAAGATCTTATAAGTTTGCTCTTAACTGCCAGCAAGCAATTGGTGAAGAGACAAACAAGATGTTAGGAGTAGGGTTTATTACGAATCACTTTCAACTTTGTATTCATTAAAAAATTCTAATGGAAACTAAAAGATGTGTGTTAACTATATTAATTGTAACAAAGTATGGTCAAAGGATAGCTATCTCATTTCTTAGATTGATTAATTGATTGATTCTACCTCAGGTCATCAGCTCCTCACTGTGATAGATGCATTCTTAGGATATACCAAATCAGAATAGTGTCAGAGGATCAAGAACATACTTTCTTTATTACAAATTGAGTCATATATTATATCAAGTCATGTTAATTGGGTTAAAAAATAAAAGATCAACATACGAAATGATAGTGAATAAAATATTTAAGCATCAGATCTAGGGAAATGTTAAAATTTATGCGGTTAATATGATGATGAAGAGTCAGACGACTGACTCATATCTAGTAGATTTGGCTGAGATATTTCAAGTTATGAAAAAGTTTAACATGTGTCTTAATCTAACCAAGTGTATCTTCGGAGTTAACTCGAGAAAGGTACTCAGGTTCATCATGCATCAGATAGGAATATATGCAAACCCCAAGAATGTATGAGTCATATTAGAAATACACTCACTTCAGTCAACAAAGGAGGTTTAACAATTAATATGTCGACTAACAACTCTTAGTCAATTTTTATCTCAATTCGATGATAGGTGTCTACCCTTCTTTCGCGTATTAAAGAATCCAAATGACTTTATATAAATCGAGAAGTGTTAAAATGCATTTGAGAAGTTGAAGGACCATCTCGACAAGTTATGTAGTAGATGGAGATGGTAAATTTTATGTTAGAACTAATTCCTCCTTCGTTGATGGTTGACAAGCACGCCCCTCTTGCAGGGACATTATTCGTGAACGACTCCATCACCTCGAATGACTCATTCTAAATGACCCGAGAGACCTGAACTCGTCAAGTTTGATAGTGCCTGCTATATATATATATATATATATATATATATATATATATATATATATATATATATATATATATATATATGAGCATTTTTTATATTACAAATCTTTATATATTTGCTTATATGACATCATCTGAAAAGTCTATCTTTCCATTAAAAAAAATTTTCTTTATTGATAACACATGTATCAACATTTATCCTTTTTTTATTTATCAATTTGCAAGGATTTCGTATATATGTATGTATTAAATCCTCTACTTATTCTTAGGAAAGACAAGTTCATTTTTTGTCGGGCTGAATCACCGCCGAAAAGTACAACGGTTGATTTTAAACCCTGCACAGTCTTGGTGAGCGAGAGACCACGTCAACCCTGAACCGTTTCTTGGGTGATTCAACAGCAGTTGACTGTTGAAGGTATCTACATATTTACGTCAACCTTCATATATCTTCACAGGAGGAAACAGGAGTTGACCCCGGCAATTTGACTTGAGTTGGTGCTGCCCACGCCAATCATGGAGAGATGCTTTCCTTTGCAGGATCATTTTGCTTGCTATATCAACTCTCTCTCTCTCTCTCTCTCTCTCTGCCATTTTCTTCCCCTTTTTCTTTCCCCCCCCCCCTCTCTCTCGCTTCTCTTCTCCTTCCCATGCCTCTTGTCGCCTTTTTCTTCCTTTTCTTGTGTTCTCATCCTATATATATATATAATATATTCTACCATTCCTATGACCTTGTTGTTCTAAACAATTATTCCTTCCTCTAGTTGTAAGCGCCGTTTGGTATTCCATTGTTCTTTCCTTGCAACAAGCCAAGAAAAAGGCGTCGTCTTTGGGTTGAATCCCATCTGGAAGCAGGCCCGGGCGACAAAGGATGGCGACTCGGGACATGATTTCTCGGTGATGCATGCCAATGGTGGGGGATTCGCGTTCGAGCTCTCATTCCCCTCGTAAAAAGGGGGTCTTTTTAGTCATCGGAAGGATTCTTTTTTTCTTTTCTTGTTCTTTGAGTTCTTGAATCTTGGTGGAGATTGTTTTGGGTAGTAATCTCCCATCCTGACAGTTTTCTATTAGATTGCTCTTGGTGGATTAAGAAAGGTGTTCTTGCCACAAAAAGGAGCGATTTTTTTTGTCCATTGTTCTCCGATTTGGTTTTTAGCTTTTGGGGATTATGGGGTTTCTAAGTATTATGGGGAATTCCTTCGGGTGCTCTGCATCAGGGGAGAGATTGGTCTCCGCCGCAAGAGATGGGGACCTTCAGGAGGCCAAAGCGCTGCTGGAATACAATCCCCGGCTTGCCCGGTACTCGACCTTTGGTGTTAGGAACTCACCCCTTCATTATTCTGCAGCTCAGGGCCACCATGAGGTAATTTCTCACAGGCTCCTGCTCAATTTTATGTCCTTTATCAGAATTTAATGTCAATCTATGGCTTCTGTGGAAGCTCATTTGGTCATTTGGTCTTCAGATTGTCTCTCTTTTGATCGAATCTGGAGTTGACATTAACCTAAGGAACATAAGCGGACAGGTGAAACTTAGATCCCTATCCCTCTAATTGTTCTTGTTTTGTTGTGTGTTACATGGTCGGAAACTTGTTAAATATCTGGTGATCTTTTATTCTCGAAAAGTGGATGTCGAAATTAGTTAGTGTACATTCTTTTGTCTTCGGGAAGGGGAAAAAGTTTAGATTTCACATTTATTACTATCAACAATTGTGTTCTGTTGCAGACTGCATTAATGCAAGCTTGTCAATATGGTCACTGGGAAGTTGTTCAGACTCTTATGCTTTTCAAAGCTAATGTAAATTGCTTTTCTTTTTCCCTCCTCCCATGGTGCTTGTTTTTTGTTTCTTTGTTATTCCATTGTGGTCTCATAATAACTCTCAGGTAGTATTTGGAAATTGTATGATAGATTCACAGAACAGATTATCTCAATGGTGGAACGGCTCTCCACTTAGCAGCTCTGAATGGGCACACTCGTTGCGTCCGTCTTCTCTTTTCCGACTTTGTTCCAAGCATACCTGAATTTTGGAATATGATGAGGGGAAAATCAACCCATGAATCCGCTATTCCCGACTTTGACAAGAGGTACATTTTTATCCTTACAGACATTCTCTAAATCTTTATTAGAAAAAAAATTATATCTTCTACTGGTATTTGGCAGTTCCTTGTCTAAACTAGTTAACCAAAAGGCAGATGGAGGCATCACAGCACTTCATATGGCAGCACTAAATGGGCATGCAGAGACTATGCACTTACTCTTAGACTTAGGTGCTTCTGTTTCCCAGGTCACGGTGGAAGATGGGTCAACAATTGATCTGATAGGTTTGTTTCTTTTGTTTTCGTCCTCATTCTTGGTCACTTTAAGATTCCACCCAAAAGCTTCATACCTTTAGTTGTCTCTTGTACAGTCATGTGGTTGCTGCTTTTAAACTACTTGCAGATATCTTGGAATTGCCGGTATCTATGTGGACATTGTGAAACTTATTGTTTCACTTATAATCCTACTACAGCACTGGTGTGTCTAGGTTCTCTAATTGTGTCAGTTCTTGTTTGTGTTTGTGCTTTTCTAAACTTCCTGTTTCTAGTAACTCTGGTTGTTTTGAATTATTCTAATAGGCATACCACCGGTTATGGTTCTAGAATCATGATTTTGTCAGAGTTGATGCATGCTAGTCCCATTTAAGAGAACTTTGGATGATGGAGATATAATCATAATATTTGGGAAACAATAAAAAAGGATTTGCTGGTTCTTAATTATTTATGTTGCACTCAACAGTTCAAGTGCAAAGAAAAAGTTTCCATGTAGCTGATCCATAGCTAGGTAGGAAGAGGTATTCGACAAGTGTGACTACATGCCCTATGAAGAAAATCTGGCTTGTTCTTATTGTCTTGGAATAATGAGAACTGGTATTGTTTGGTTGCAAGATCCATCCTTACATCCCTAGTATTAACCTAAGTGGGCCTACTACTTAATTCATTTTCTATCATTTTAATTCACACAAAGGCAGCTAACATTCTTAGGAGGGATGATTTCTTCCTTTTTCATATTCTTTTATTGCAAATAGTCTTAAGTTTTAACCTGTTCAGGAAAATTTGTACATGATAATGGTTGCTTTCATTTGTCTGTCTGTCTTAGGCATTATTTATGTGCTCTTATGTAATGTAGTTCTCTGCACATGATAAGATGAAATGTTCCATTTGGACCTTTCTTTGTGCTGTCGTAACAGAATGTTGTTGTATTTAAGTTCCTATGACAAAAATCCTTTTAATACATTTCTGTGTGGTTATCTTGCGTGCTTTTATGTGGTTATTTTTATCTTTGAACTTTTTTCTTCTATTGCTTATGTTTAATGTTTCTCCATACAAAAGGTACATCATATTTTCCTGCTCTAGGTTATGGATGGGTGCATATGTTAGATTCTAGGTTGATAGATACTTGTCATGTAAGGAAGTGTGAAAGTTCATGCACAGAACAGAACAGTCATGGTAGATGCAGCTGGGAGTTTAGGTTCCATGCGAATAGATCAAGAACTTCATGAAGCATATAATGCTTTCAATTGCGTATAATCTGATATTGTTGCTAGTACTGTGGGAAACTAATTCCAGAATCTGCACCAGCCAAGCAATGTCTTTGTGATTGTTGCACTTCCAGCACATAATTTGGAGGAGGAGAGATTTGTTGGAGGGTTATTTTTTAATTGTGGTAAGATGGCACATACCATTAGCATGTCTTAAAAAGAAGACAATACTGGTTGCTGTATAAGGTTTTGGAAATGCTTAGGAACTAGTAGCAAATGAAGTCGAAAAGAAATGTTACACTTAGCTGTTGGATTGATGGGTAAACTCATTTGTGGGGAGTTCTCTTTGTCGCTTTCAGTCTTTCCTTCTTTCCTCCTATTCCCTTCTAGAATTCCAGTCATCACTTTTTATCCTCGGAGTTCATCACTTTTGAATACCATGAGAAAGAAGTAGTTCTGAATTTTCTTGCTTTACTATAAAAGGTTTCTGTACCCTGTTTTGTACTTCAGTTTATTAGAGTGATAATTCTCATGACTGATTTCAATTACCATATCTTTTAACCTGATCTAGTAATCAAAGATATCAATAACTTAGAAGAATGCAAGTTTATTCCATATTGCAAATTATAGAGCTAATGCGTGATGTATGGACAAGTTGTTACCATATTCACCTGCCATTTAGCCTAGCAAGTATAATAATCTCATTTTGCAGGTGCTGGAAGCTCGCCCCTCCACTTTGCTGCTTGTGGTGGAAATGCAGTTTGCTGTGAAGTAAGTTGGTTTCATGTCTATTTGGTTTTGTCTGTTGGTATGCTAATTACTGTGGTTACTTATTAGATGTGGGCATTCAGGTTCTTATTGCCAGAGGAGCTAGTTTGGATGCTGAAAACGCGAATGGGTATGTATCCGATATGCTAAAAGCTTTCTAGGTTGATATGGAACTTAAAACCTTAGATAGAGCTAGAATCTACATGACTAATTAGATGCTTTATTAACTGCAATTTCTGTTCTTAATTAATCTAAGTAACAAGTTTGGCAAAATTCATTTCAGGATTGATACCTTTGTCCGACTCTCTGGATGAGCAAATAGATGACATATTTCCATGGATTCTTATGTACCCTATCCAATGAAGTGCCAACTTGACTATACATGGAGAAATTTGTTGTGTTGACACCTTTTTTGACTATATGGACTTCAATTAATTCGTCTATTAAGGCTCAAGTAGATTGTTAATTATACAAAGATAGTGAGGGGAATTACATAGCACATAGTTAACGATAACAAAATATATACTGATCCATTGCATTTCTTAAGTACCCTACCTAATGTAATAAATAAGCTTGAGTTCTTATTTGTTTCTGAAAATTTAGCTTGTTTAATGCCAATTTTTCTTTTTTTCAGTCATCAAAACAACCACATTCAATATTCTTTTCTTCTCTTAATCACTCTGAAAAATTGTGCACTGATTTCCTTGGGGATCCTTTAGTGTCAACCATATCATTGCTGATTGATGGCGTAAGTTGATGCTGGCTATCTAGATATACTGCAACCTGATGCCTTCTCTTACCCATTTTTAGTGTTTTGCTTCTATTTTATGTTCAAGTTTTTTTTCCATCTTTCTCATCAAATGGAAATGTATGGATGATGTTATATATTGCTGCTTTGCTCAACAGTTGGACTCCTTTAATGGTAGCCCGTTCATGGCATAGAAATTGGCTTGAGGGCATCTTAAGCAATCAACCAGATCATCGCCTAAAGATCCTTCCTTCCCCATATTTATCTCTTCCCCTTATGAGCATCATGAGAATTGCTAGGTAAGTGTTTTGTACCTCTTTTGTTTTGGTTGTTTGCTATATTTCATGTATTTTATCTGTAGTTATCTCATCCCCTGCAGAGAACTTGGTTGGAGAAACACAATCCAATCACCTGCATGCTTTGATCCATGTGTTGTTTGCTTGGAAAGAAGATGCACAGTAGCTGCTGAAGGTACACATCTCTGAAACTTTCAGACTCCCATGGATTTACTGCTTTCAGTCAGGACCAACCTGAACACTCAGATATGAGGAATTCAATAGATTGAAGTGGATCATGTAGTTTCAGATTTATGGAGATAATTAGTCAATTTTCACATTGGGTCAGATGTCAGGTGATGACAATTAATGGATCAAGAGAGGATTATTTGTGAACCAAACTGCAGACAAATCATGCAAAGTCACCAATCAAGTAGGATTAAGTTGATTCATAGGACAGGATGAGTATTGTTGTTATCTTTAGGCTCAGCATTTGGAGTCTGATTTAGTTGGTCTATTAACTGAACACAAGGGTTTATTGCTACTGACTAAATATTTTGGATCAAATTATGAAGTTAATGGATCAGTTATCGCATTAGGTTGATCGTCACACTTGAACCAATTCTTTTGTTAGTGATACTCCTAAAAGCCGCAAACTGTTGTCGATAAACATGTTGGCCATAAGTCACAACTATTTGTTGTCGATAAACATATTAATCATAAGTCGATACTCCCGGGCAGCGTCGATAAACATATTAGTCATAAATCGATACTCCCGGGCGGCGTCGAGAAACATACTAGTCATAAGTCGATACTCCCGGGCGGCATCGAGAAACATACTAGTCATAAGTCGATACTCTCGGGCGGCGTCGAGAAACATACTAGTCATAAGTCGATACTCCCGGGCGACGTCGAGAAACATACTAGTTATAAGTCGATACTCCCGGGCGATGTCGAGAAACATACTAGTCATAAGTCGATACTCCCGAAGCGGCGTCGAGAAACATACTAGTCATAAGTCGATACTCGCTATAGGCAAACCATAGTCGATAAACATGTTAGTCACTCCGGGGCGGCAAACCATAGCCGATAAACATGTTAGACGTAAGTCTATTTGTTGACGATACGACACTCTTGGGCAGCAACCATAGTCGATAAAAATGTTAGTCGTAAGTCTATTTGTTGATTGTCGATAAACATGTTAGTCGTAATCGCTGACTACAAAAAAGATTACATTAGCTGATGTTACAACAAATCATTCTCTCTCGACCTGTAATCCAATTCATGGATCAGAAATGGTGCTAAGACTTGGCTAAAGCATCTTGTTAGGCATAAGAAGGTTCGACATACAAACTGTGGCATACTGATTGATTGCACAAGTATTCTTCTCACATTGCAGGTTGCAATCATGAGTTGTGCACCAAATGTGCTCTCTACCTGTGTTCCACCAGCAGCACATCCACCACCATCCCGTCTTCTCCGCCGGGATCAATACCCTGCCCCCTCTGCCGGCACGCTATCGTATCGTTTGCCAAGATCCCAGGGCTGAGCCCGACGAGGGAGCTGCCAAGAACGAGCCTTTCCTTGTCTCTCTGCGCCACATGCCCAGCCGCGGACGGATCGGATTCTACTGCTCCTATGGCCACTCAGCTCTGCAAGCCAGACTTCCACTGCACAAGGATCCCTCCTCTGGGTTCATCCTCATTCTGGTCATTGAGCTGCCAAAGGTTCCCCCCTCCCAAGCTCTACTCCTCTCTCTGCATGGGAGTTCCTGAGACGAGCCCGTGCCTGATGAGATGCTCGAGGTCGGGGTCGCGTTTGAGGCGATCGGCCTCTCAAGGGGAGAGCAGTGGGAGATCGTGTCTCTTTGCCTTCAGCCATATTGCTGCCACTGCCGACGGCAGGTGACTCTGCGCGCGGCCGCATCATGGCTTCATCTTCTTCTGCTGCATTGTGTGCATGGATCGTTCGATGGAGTGCCAAAGGACTCGTAGCTTTCTTTTTTTTATTCATAGATTTCTTCTTATTAATCTGTGAATAGAGTCTTTGTGCTTTTGATGTGCTGTATGTCGAGCATTTTGTAAGCTACTTCATTCACAGTTCTTATTGTCCTGCGTCATCGAGCTCAGCTTTGCTGCAAACTTCAACATCTGCATTGTCCATTTTAGCAATGTTTGGCTTCAAGTTTTTGGGATATGATCTGAGAGAATTGGTTTTATTTATGCATCAAGCTTTACTAAGGCTCTCAAACACAATTATATGAACATCTAGTACTTCGAAAGCGAGTGAGCCATCACAACATAAAATACCTCAAGGGATGGATCAAAGCATTTGACCAATTCAGCCATTGAATCTGTGGCATCCAAAGAGTGACTACAGCCATCATAACATAATAAACTTGGAATTCATTGCAAGCAACTTGAAACAGTGCTTTGAATGAGTGTAGCCATAGAAGCTCAACAAGCAAAATAATGACTGGTTATATGGCTAAACCCACCGAAGATTACAAGCACAACAATTGCATCTCTCAGCTACCTCACCACTTCCACATCCTACTGCTGGCAAATCTTCTCATTGCAGATTCAACAACAACTGATCAAACATGCTTCAGTTGGAAGGAAATCCAAAAACATAAATATGTAATCAAGAAGACACAAAAAAGACGAAGAAAAATATCACTACATGAAAAGAAAAAGACTGAAGCATCCCACAAATAGTTGAGTGCAAAGTTTTCCTAGCATGAAACTAAAGCTCAGAAGGGATAGAAAGAAAGGCGAAAGAAGAAGAGATCCGAAAGAATAGAAAGATTCGAAATAAATTAAAACGGAGTAGAGAGCGGCCAGAAATATTATCTCATGTTCAGAAAGTCTTGCAAGGTCAAGAAAATGACAAGCAATCCTTTCAATATTGAATAAAAATAAAATCATACATAGAGGATGAATGAAAAAAATAAAAAAATAAAAATAAAAAGAGAGAGAAAAGCTCGGCAAGGATAGCACCCATTAGAAGTCGCACAGCTTACAGTTACACCCTTTTGGCTCCGTCTTTGATGCCATTCAAAGCCAGGACGAGGCCAGAACGAAGCAGCTCTCCATCTCCAGCAACACATCGTAGCAGGTGGAGGCAAACTGCATGTTGGCTCTTCCCAACCATAGGCACTCGAAAATGGCAAAGCCGTGGGGAATAGCGGAGAGATGGAGGAGTCTTATATAGGAAAACAACACCGTGAGGATTGATGTGATGAGATAGAAGAGTTATCCTAACATTCCCATATCTGTGTTCCTTCCCCTGCCGCAGAGAAAAAGAGTCAGCCTTTCCCACCACCCTCCTCTCCTCCACATACAATGAGGTCAAACGTGACACAACCAGCAACCAATACTTGCAGTATAGCTCACAGTGGGGGAAGTACCGATGAGAGGTGCAGTCTCGTGCAGCAGCTGTGGTTAGTGTTACTTCCACATCACAAAATACCACATCTCTTAACTGCTAACTCACGCAACTTGAGATGGAGATGTGTCATATGCGAATTATAGGAGAAAAGAAAGCCAATAAATGTTGACTTCGGACGGCATCGGAAACTGTGGCGGTGCCATTGTGCTGTTCTTGTCATGAGATGAAGACTCTTTTTGAGTTCGATTTGTGGGTTATTAATGAATGCTAAGTAAGTAAGCATTGGTCTTTATTTTGAGACGGGGTGATGTAGTCGACGTGCGTAAGACTCTCAGCCACCGTGCATGTGCATGCATGCATCCCTTCACGGACACTGTGGGGTGGCGGAGATTTACTTGCGTCTCCTCCCTTCGTCAGATCCAATCGTCTCGCTCGCGACCAAATCTTTTGCTCAGTTGAGGCCAAACCATCAGCAGATCTTCCCAAAAGCCTGCACGCCGTGGTGTAGCTTTCTAGGGTTTCCTTTCCGTTCTTGCTTTCTTTAAGATTTCTGTGCCCTAGAGAGCTCGGCCTACGCTAGGCGTAATTATTCGAGGGCACAGAGAATCCCTGCGAGACTTGACGACCACCCACCCCTCCATGATGATCACTACGCCCGTCCACGGCAGAAGTGACAACACAGGCGGAGACGAAGCTACGCTTGCAAACAAAGCTCGCTCGGGGATTCACGAGAGCGAGCGAGCGAGAGAGAGAGAGAGAGAGAGAGAGAGGCAGTGGTTCCTTTCAATTCTAGAGTTACTGTTCCTGTGATCTCATCACTGCTCCAACCACCATATCAGCTGAATCTGCCTTCGTTTCTGCAAGAAATGGATGGGGAGGGATCAGATCCATGTGTATGGGTGGGCGTCTGGTACTCGGCAGGGGGGCTGTTTCCTTTCATCAATTCTTGATAGCTGATGCTAGTAAGTGTTGTTGACCTACGAGGCCGAATAAGCCCTGTGTCATTGACTTTGTTAGAGTCCGAGTGATAGAATGCTGTGATATCAGAGAGGTTGTGTGTTATTTTGATGTGCATGGAATCCTTGAACTAATTGAATTGAGGAAGACGACACTGTATGGAAAAAGATGGTAGCTCGAGAGTTCAAAAATAATTTGGATTTAGTTCTTTTTACAGTATTAATAATGGCTGGATGTTTTGGACGCCATGGTGCTGCTGAAGAAATCACTTTTAGGTAAATTTCTTCTCCTATGTTTGGAACATGGAAACTGTACCACATTGAGGATGGAGGAGAAGGAATGAAATAATGGACAAAACCCTAAATTGCATAACAAATCATGAAACAAGAATGATAACTCTAATTCATTTTCATGTAAACCTGTTTTGTTAGAAAAATGGAAGTGATACTCACATGTATGAAAAAGAATTTGGATACATTATTGATTATTGCTATCAATTGTCATGAACATGAAATTTTTAGCTTGTCTTCTGTAGGCTACAGATAGCTTCATCATGTGGTTTATGGTAGTCATCCATTTCTATGTCTTAAAACTTCCCTTTGCTCAATGCGATAGGATCCATCTGCAAACCTGGATAGGCTCATATACAGTATCTGCATTATGTAGAACCAGATGGATTTATGTGGCACAGTGAGGCAGGAAATGTTCAACTTGCTCTTAGATTGGCATCCTTGTTTAACAGAGCTGTGGCTGATCTAAATCTGCAATTACCTGCTTTGAAACAATGAAGAGGAAACAATATGGAATATGAGCAAACATTATAAAAGAAAACTGATTGATGATGAACTGTTTGACTGACCATAAAACCCATCTCTGCTACTTCTAGTTGGATTTTGGGCATTTGACATCATTACTCACTAAGCCATCTATCAGAAATTGAGAATATGCTGTAAATACTAAATATAAGAGTAATCAAGGAGAACATTCTAGTAAGTTATTTTTGAGTAGCTCAACAGTGAATAAAGTGAAGCAAACTATTTGAGATGGTTAACTGTTGATAGTGGAGGCTATAGAAGGGCTACAACTGAGGCCCCATTTTTCCAGGTCAGCTGGTTTGAAATGTTAATATCAATCTCAAAAGAAGCTAATAAATTTAGGATGTAGAAGCTTTTTTGGTGGCAATAAATATCAAGTATGATTCCTGGGATCATAACCAAATTAGTTATAGATATGATTTAGCTTCAGCTGGATTTCATATAAGAACAGAAAATGAAATTACAACTGTATAATGTTATTTACCATCTGGTGATGCAATAAGGATATCATCATCATCACCCTTTGCGAGCAATGCCCTGCACCTCCCCCAAAGTCAAGCTGAATTCATCAGAAAGAAGTGTAGGTGAACTCCCCTTTATTTTCTGGTGATCTTGTCTTCCTCTTGCGTGTGACTACACCTTCCATTGCTGACACAAGAAAGAAGTGTTGGGATGGCATCATTACCTACAAAATTTGCTGGCAGAGAAAAATATTTACGCTCATATCATAGTACTTTTTTTTTTAGGAGTCTCTCTAATTAATGTACACTTCAAATAGAATAGCTAAGGCAATTGAGATTACTTGTTGCTGCGGTAGTAGCTAACTGATGATGTTACTTGCATCTGTGGCAGTAATAGCTTCTGAAATAGCTGAAGGCATGCTGACACTTTACACCCCACAGCTTCTGCAAATTGGGCTCATTGAGCTGCGACTAAAGCGGCTGCAGTGGCACTATTTCAGTGACTTCTTCTTGCTGGCATCTGTGTCAATGGCTTCATGCGCTGCTGCAACTCCTGCAACTGATACGGCTGCAAGCACTTCTGCTCTCTGCAAGCGTTTTGCTCCCTGCTGCTGCTTCTGCTGCTGCATTTACTTCAACCATTTATTGATGAAGACCCCATTCCAGGTTGCAATTTTCCTGCAAAGACCATCTCGTCTTCACAATCCTGTAGGCGATCACGGATATATCCTTGCATGTGAAGAACTCTGCATTCAGCTTTAATTAGTGTCTTATATGTTAGAAACTGGAGAATTAGTAGCCTCCAAAGAGTGTCCACAAGAACATGTGAAGCAATACATGAACACAGAATGAATCAACCTAAGATTTGTTTGGTAAATCTACTATGATCTTCTGAGTCAGATCCAAGCCAA
This sequence comes from Ensete glaucum, assembly GCA_021527575.1. NCBI lineage: Eukaryota > Viridiplantae > Streptophyta > Magnoliopsida > Zingiberales > Musaceae > Ensete > Ensete glaucum. The sequence goes on along the minus strand of CM038551.1, from coordinate 3,714,314 downwards.
GTAGGAAAGATTAAAGCAGGGTTTAGGTTGCTAGATCAACAGGAAGGTGCTGAAATGAATCTGATAGAGACACTGTTCTTGAACTGCCCAAAAGCCTAGAGCTGAAAGCACCTAAAGCAGATGAGTGTACTTACAAATCCTGCAGCTAAAATCAAGGGTGGTCACATGTGATGTGGGAGAACACACACCACCATGTGTTGGGATGGCCCTACTTGTTGATTTATCTTCCTTGGATGTACATCTATAGGACTTGGGACTTTTCTTTCTCTCAGGACATGCCATGGCTGCTGGCTGAAGCAGCCTAGTATTGCACCCACATGGAACAGTAAACATGCAGTACACCAACAACCAAACAGGTGGGGGATGATTAGTGCATTGTACCACCACCATGCATATTAGGAGAAGAAGAAGTTCAAATATGAGATGTTTGATGGTTTGTCCATGTCTCCTACCACTCTCTCAGTTTCTCTGGAAAGGAGATGGGAGGCATAAGACTGTTGGAATGGTCTGTCTGCAGCTGCTCAGCTAAGAAATCTCAGTCTTTTGGCTCTTCCACCGACCTACTCAGAGCTCAATCTCATGAGCTCAAATCCAAACATCCTATCACCGATCTGTGAAACCCCACATGCACAGGGGAGTTTTCCTCCCTTGCATGGGTGACACTGAGCATGGAACTTAGTGCAACCCATGAGGGGCTGGGGACTTTCACATGCCTCTTGTCTCGGCATTTCCCCACCCTCACCAATCCCCTACTTGTCCTTCTCTCTCTCTCTCTCTCTCTCTCTCTCTCTCTCTATCTCTTAAAAGCTACGCTAGAAGAAAGTTCTTCATATCCCTCATGCTAGTGAATCAGGTTATTAACACAGAATGGTCAACTTCTACTTGGTTTCATTTGTTTCAGAAGCATCAGACACAAACAAAGCTGGGAACTTTGCAGAAGAGTTATCTGATACAACTCAACTTCTAGCTTCCTAGCATATTCAATGTATACCAACATTATCTTGACTACATTTCTGGAAGCAATGATATCATACAAGCAATTTAAGTGCATTAAATGATCAGCTGAATAGCCCATACTGAGCGTACAAGGATTATATATTCCAATTGTTATGAAGGATATAGCCATTATTTAAAGAAGACATCCTGAATATATGTATATAATTGTTTGTGATGGATATTTATTTCAGACTGTAGGATTAGATTCTTTATAAATCCAGAAATATATGCACAGGGATAGCGTGACTGACTAAATAGATTTGTCAGCAAGTCTAAAAGCAATATTCCTTGTCTCAAGGGTTGCCCATGATCATGCCCACTAACCTTGAATAGGCTCCATCACTGCTTGACAGGGAAGCTGGATTTGCCTCCCATCTCTGACTAGTGAATTCAGCAAATGTTGCAGATGAACTTTGCTTGTGCCCTCTCCTTGACTGATGAGGATAGAGATGACCATTGTCCCTTTTTGGACCTGAAAGGTTCAACCAGATCCAAATGTTATGCACCTGAAGTATTATTCAGCCAATCATCACAAGATATGATCAAGACAAATTAGAATATGACTAAAAGCAGACAGGAACCAATTAATGCAGTTCAACAAAACACAGGTTATATTTAGATATATAACCCAAAGCCAACCTAGAAAAATTTGGATTTATATCCAGTTTGATTATATTTTCCAATATTCTGATGGTGGATTCCATCAACTTTCGTTTATAGACAACATACTAAGTAGTATTCCCAATTGGCTTCGATTCACTCTCACGGTACTCATTTGCTATCAGTCAAGGTCTGAGAGACTTTCCATGCACATAGAAACCTTAAACTTGTTAGAAAAGGAGTTGAGTCTGTCTGCTGCAGAAAAAATTCAAACAGTATGAATCCAAGTTTGAGCAAGAGAACCATTCTTATAGAATAGATATTGACGGGCACATTAAAAGGAAGGCTATGAGGACAATGCTTCACATGAGGTTTAATATCATGCCTATCCACAAATCTATTTGCTGTCTTGTAACTAGGAGAAGGCCTCCACCTCATTCCCAGTGGCATACATCTCCAGCTGTGTCAATAACATAGATAATGTTTTTGCAACATTTGATACTTACAGAGACAAGATTCAGAATTATTGTAAACTATCTGATAGACACATTGTAACTCAGTATGTTGTCAAACAAGAAAGAGGTACTGATATTGGTTGTGATATAAGCTTCTAGCTCATTGCTACTTCAAAACTAAAAGTTTTCTACTAATATTATACTTTGATAAAAAGGTCAAGATGGAGCTAAAACTCAGGGCATCACTGTATTATATCAAAGTCAGTACTTTTTTCATCCCCACTTGGCCACGAAGTTTACCTGGGTGGTCCATAAATTAGGCAAACTTGCCATTTAAAAGTAAGAAGGCATGGCCCGCATGCTCTTGATAGCTGCTACATGTCATCTTGTCAGCTGGTGATCTAGGTGAGCTCCAAATACTACCATGACTTGACTTGATAAGCTTTGCATGGGGTAGGAGGCTAATAATTGTTCCCAAATGCTAAGTAAAATCATCTTATTTCGTATCTATTTAAACTCCATCCTACTTCCCTATGCCTCACCAACTTTCTCTTGCATGGATAGGTCATCAACAATGGGAGTTCCCTCAAGTTCCCTGAGAAGGAGAATAAGAGGGACAGTTCAAGTGAGGGGGAAGAGCCATGTTCAAACTACGGTGACAAGGAAACTAAAGAAGCTCAAGAAGATCATCCCAGGGTGCCAAGAAGTCGAATTAGAAGAACTGCTTCAAAGAACAGCTGAGTATATTGCCTTCCTGGAGCTGCAAGTAATTATTCTGAGGAGAGTATCAAACCTTCAGGGTGGTTCAGGCTATAGTTTCTCTCAACGCTAATCCAGGCTATATGGTTAAGAAATAGAAAGTAAGTTTTATTTCCTGTTGTAATTCCTACTAGCAACTCTCCTAAGATATTTGGCAAGATTATCACATAATATATCCATTTCCTCTATCATCATTGTTTCTTGCTGGGATCACCTACAACGATTAAACTCATCATGCACCTAAGCAGAAACACAACTTTCACCAAAAAAAAAAAAAAAAAACCATTCCTGTTGTCAAATGATTGTCCAAACCTTCGAGCTGAGGATGATTATTCTGTTTTCAGCTCCTGGATTGCTCTTACTGCCATACCTATCATAGAATAAAGATTACTTTTGAGCTCATAATATTAGACAGGATATAGGATGGCATAAAACTCTAATTGATGCATTAGTAGCTGTCTTTTGTCGATTCTGTACTCAAAAATAATACAGTGATCTCTTAGCACTATAAATTGAGAAGAGACTAGTGATATTCTTCCAGATTTCCAAATTGCTTTTTCAGCTGTCTAAGCTTTAAGAGTTAGAAAGCTGATACATGCACTACTATTTTAAACTGATTATTAACAATCAACTACAAAGATAGACTGACTGAAAAAGAATGTATAAGAGATGCAATATAATGGAACACTTGATATTTCTCATGCAGTCTATATGTGAGGCAGTCAGCCAAATCTTAATCCGTAAAGAGAAAATTTAAGAATCAACCATTTTGAACCGGAAATGTATGTTTGAACTCCTATTGAGCTGACTCTTATTTGACCTGATGTGACTGAAAAGAAGATGTTTGCAAGAAAATTTTGGGTGCAAATGTGATCCATTAGACAGACAAGTTATGGTAAACAAAACACATAACAAATGTTTTCTCTTCACACAAGAAAAGAAAAAAAAAAAAGTCATGATGGAGTGAACTGATGAGTACATGTGATTTCCTCTGAAAAAAGAGGTGAAGTGGCAGAACCTTAAGATTTTTGTTTCTCATCTACTTCTGACAAAATTAGTCTGGCATGGGTATAAGTTTGGTTTTGCATCAGAGACTATCCTCAACAGCTGCTAAGATACCATCGCCAAAAATGATACAGCAAGCATACATGTTCAGCACTAAAAGGTTTTGGTTCATGATTAGTATGAACAAAGATGTCCACAAATAACTCAACTAGGTTCATTATAAATATTGGACAAAACTAATTGAACCATAAGAGTAAATGATTTGAGAAGAAAATTGAATTTTAAGGAAAAAAATAAAGCAACCAACATTTCATAGTTGGATCAGTTGCCAAAAGAAGCAAAATCATTGAGGTCAGTAGTAAGAGTATATATTTTGGCTTTGAGTAGCTGAGTTTCATGGCCAAAATTTACATGATGTGGTGAAGGCACAACATATACACAAATCAAAAGAAGATATATAAGAGGAACAACTACTTGTTAATAAAAAAACAAACTAAGAACCATTGCAGGACAAAGTGGAGCTCTTTTTGTCTTGGTCAAGATTCAGATGATAGCTATCAGGTATCTTTTAGAAGATCATACTCCTATTATACTCGAAGACTGACCTGATCATAGTCTCATCCATAACACCTGGAATATTAGTTAGAATCTGTGCATAGTACATACTATATATTACCATTAAATTATACATTCTCTAGCAAGGAAATATCTAAAAAGCAACACATCTAATTGTTGGTAGGCTGTAAAGAAGAATCTACCTATTCCTGTCCTTGTTTCAAGAGTGGAGTTATATCCAAAAGGTACCTCCATCTCTTTAGGTGCCTAGTGGCTAGTGCAAGCAAAATAACATCAGCTGGTGCTTAAGATCTATGACATGTAGGCTTTAAATGTAATGGGCTTTCTGTGCTTAGTCTCAGAGGTTTATCTCAAGTCCCACCAGTTCAGCCACAGTAAAAAAGGCTGCAGACCGCTGCATGCCTCGCAGCAATCAAAAGGGAGAACTCAGTCAAACTATTAGAAAAGGCATGTTCATATCCGAACAAAGCAGACAACCATGATCTCAGCTCTTGGATTGCCACATATAAGAAGAGAAGAACACAGATGGAAAGGAAAGCAAGCTAGTGCAGTCCCATCCACACCCAAGCAGCAAATGCGCAAGCATGTGGTGTGCCTACTAACACAAAGGCACTGGCTTTTCCTGTTACATCCTTTCCTATGAGTTAGTTCATCCTTCCCTGAGGTCCTCCAAATCTCTTTCTCCCTCTAATAATACTACAGCCCCACCATGGTTTGCAGGCTCCTCCTACAAGGTAGGCCAGCAGGACTCCTTGGTGAATAGGGGTTGTACGAAGAAATCTGCTCAAAGCGAGAAAGTAGAGAACGCCCAAATATATTATATCAGCTTAACAAAAAAAGTAGGGTTTCTTACCATCACACGCACTGAATCCAAATTGTTTTGTGTCGATTCGTCTTCTTCATTCTCGATGAGATCCGACAGCGGCGTAGAAATGGGCCGAGTGATCGACCGAAGACTTTGTACTCTCTATGGCCGGTGCAACGTCGCTCGCTCATCCAAACCGTAATGTGGTGACCAGTTGCAACGCGACCACAGGTACACTTTGAAGGTCCGAGTGGAACTCCAAAACTCGATCATCAAAGGGAATTATGTCGGATTCACTGTTTGCCAATAGGAAATTAAGACTTATAATCCATCGAAAGCTACAACTATCGAGATCACAGAACAGTCCTTTCTGCAAGTAGCCCGTGTTAGAAGCCAATGAACGAACAGCTCTGCAAGTTCATCTCTCAAGTCAACAGTGATCTTTCATCATTCTATGCTGCACTTACAGATAAAGCTTTCCATACCAACAAAATTACAACATACTCCCAGCAAAACATATAAACTAAAATAAATACAGAACAAGGCTGTCAATAAATGCAAAAGGAAAAGAAACCAGTGGGAGAAGTTTTATGATACAGTACACTTTCCCACAGCTTGATCATAAGATGACCCGACAAAAACCTCATGAAGAACAATCTCCCTTGTAGACATTCAATGATAAGAGGAGAAAACGAAATCACTCAAAACGATTAAAGCATGATAATGAATCCAGTTTTGCAGAAACATTCATGCGTTCTGGTGTTTCGAACAACAAGTCATTTCCTATTACTGAATTATTAAGAAAACACCATCTGAAGATAAATTCTCTTCTGACAAAAACAGGACTCTTGCTAATTTGCAGAAGTAATAGACAATCATTTACACGAACTGCAGGGGAAAGAATGAATGAATTGTGAAAATGCGCTAAGGACGCCACTGTATCAACTTCATTTTCACAAGAAACAGGAGTTAACAGATAGCAAGTGTAATGCAGCTCAATCTGAGTTCGAGTCGTAGAAATCACTAGGGCATGGTGTCATCACCTCAGATTCCAGCATTTGCACCACTCTGTGCATCGTCGGCCTGTCCTCCGGAGAAGATGACACACATTGGATGGCAACTGAAAGCAAAGCATCTAGGCTTTCTCTCTGCACTCCCTCACACGAGGTGTCTATAATTTCTCTTTGATGATTCTCCACAATCAAAAAATTCAGCTGAAACAGAGAATGAGAATGATGTATAAGTCATTTCTTACCAAAGAATATAGGTTCATTCACTTATAAAATCAATTTGATGTGTAATTTCACCAGTGCATATTTTTAAAATGGAAAGCTTGCACATGAGAAGTTAGAAATACCCATTCCTACCTGAACTTGTAATTGTTATACAAAAAAAGATCAACGAGAAAGCCTCCACAATTGGCATGCTCTTAAATAATGTTTACAGACTTAAAATTGGCTACAAAAGATAATGTAGGAAATCGTCATGGCATTACTTGATCCAGGAATGTGCAAAAAGAAACCTTAGGGTATACCAGAATAGGTTACTGCATATATTACAACTAGCCCTCGGGAAGAGATGTGATCAGGACTTGTTGCTCATGAACAACTTACGCTCAGCCCCCAGGCTCGAGCTGCTCGAGCATAGCTCGTCTTCAAAGCAAATAAAACACACTAACAGTTCAGCACTCCTGAGCAGCTAATCTCAGCTGTGTAATTTCGTAGAATATTGGAGATTGAACCCTCAGAATCAATAGATATAAACACTAGTGTTTTTTTACCCCCACATGAATGAAAAGAGTATGGTTCGTTTCTGCAGTAGGATCCCTCTCTTCAATCACATTCCAGCATCGTCACTGTTTTCCCGCCAACTCAACAACCCTGACCATATGCCAGGATGGACAAAAAAAGAAATAAAAATGGAGTACTTGCAATATGCCCCCATGATCGGGGAAATTGCACTTGGAGAAGAATAATGGGCAACTATGAATCCATTAAATATAACTTAACCACCCGATCCCACTAGGCTGTGAATCTAGATCTCTCCTCAATCTGCACATCCCTGACTCCCCTTCTCTGAAACCTAAGCAGACTGATCTCAGAGCCCAAGCCTGAACATGGGTGTTTAATCCTCCTAAATCTGAGCACAAAAAAATCACCATGTTTACTTGAACTCAGACAACTGACATGGCAAAGAGAAAAACTTCAATTTAAAGATAACTTCCAGCTCAGGAGAGCCCCAGCAAAAAGAGAACGAGCTCCATGCAAAACCCAACATAGACATGCTAATCTGACAAACCAAGAGTCATCAAAGAATTTTATTTTCGGACTCCAATATGTCATTATATAACCAACACCAAGTAGTTGCGTATAAAGGCTTGTTTATACCATATACAAAGAAATTTAATAATCTTCCATCAACAGCATAGTAATTAGAAGATCAAGTACCCGGAATCAAGTCTGGTTCTAAGCAAGTGATGCAAAAGATGACAAGGTGCCATAGTGGTTCCACAACAGGTCCAATGAAATATCTTAATATGAACAGTACAATAATGGATGAACACAGTCACCCAGTCAAAATAAGATGGACAGGAATCTGGCAAACTGCATTGTTCAAGATCCTTCAGCCTGATTTGATCCATTTAGACTCTTGATCTTCTAAATGCAGTAAATTTTAGATGCTACATTCAGACCATGCCTATGTCTTGATGGTTCTTAAGAGAAATTTTAATGCAAACATAAAGTCGGAAGAAATTAGTAAAGACCAAGAATTAGTCATAGAAGTGGGCTTTCCCCTGTCTTGTTTTCAACCTTAAGTAGAGGCCTTTTTTCTTGAGAAAAACAGAAACTGAAATAGATGGTCTCCCATTCGCATAATATCTCCGTCTTAAAAGACTAACTCTCAGCATACAAGTCCAACTAGGAAAAGAACTACCCTAATCTATACTACAACCATACTAGACTTCAGTTACACTGCACCATGGATGTAATATAGCTTTAGTAACATACTTCATGGATGTAAGATAGCAATAACCTTTAATTATGAAGCCCATTTGAATTTCATTAATATTTAATTGAATCTTAATTCAAATGACATACAATAGTGGATAACTATATATCTAATTTAAAATCAAAGAAGACAAACAATTAAGAAAAGATAAATTTCTTCAAAGCAAGCCAAACAATAATTTCACAGATCAGTACACATGGATCATGTCAGAAAAAGAATATGGCAGATGATAAAAACTTACCCATCCAACTATATTCAAACCTTTCTCAATGAATGATGAATCAGTTGGCCGTTTTCCGCTCAATACCTCAAGCACCAAGACACCAAAACTGTACACGTCAGTTTTTTCCGTAGCCCTACCACTCTGCATGTATTCTACAAACAGAACAGTAATAATTCAATTCTTAGAAAAGAAAAAAAGGTTGCACTGTTCAGAGGGTCAAATTATTTTGAGCAAATAGAAGTGCAGCAAGTAACGCTTCGAATCATACCGCCTAGTACAGGGTACACGGACCGCCCACTACCAGGCGGTCGCTGTCAGGCGGTAATGGTTGATTTCAACCATCGCCGGCTGATTCAGACGATATCAGCCGAGGGAGAAAGAAGAAGAGGGAGAAGAAGAGGAGGGAGAAGAAAAGGGAGAACCTGGAGATCCGACGCTGCTCTCCCGATCCCGATCCATCACCCGCATGCTTCTCGATGCTTCGCAGGGAGAATCTTCGGCAATCGCGGGAAGAAGAAAACGACGTGCGGGCTTCTCGCAGAGGCTTTGCAGGGAGATTTCTTCTCCTTGCGCATGCTTCTCAGGGAGAAGATGTTTATTCTCCCCACATGGGAAGAAGAATTGTCTCCTCGCGTGGGGAGAAGGAACAAGGCGACGTTGTCCTTTTTTTTATTTTTTAACTTTATTATATATATAGATATACCAAGTGGTACGCTTGGGCATATAGCTCGGTACCAGCATACCGTACCATACCATACCAAGCTGAGCTCAATTCGTCGGTATGGTACAAAATAGCAAACCCTGGGAGAAACTAACTTAAACTATGACAAAGACATGCCACGTATAAATTGCAATTGAAGTCAGACGTATATGGTACTGAGTTGTGGTGTTTTATAAAAAAACTAAATAACATCTGCAGTAATTAGCCAAGTATGATACATGAAAATACTTATGAAAAGAGAAGCAGAATGCTGGATAGCATGAAGAAATAACTGTGATATTAGCTATTAAACTTCCCCATAATCACATTCACAAATGCTCAGTTAAGTATAGATGACTGGCTTGTTGCAGGAAACAAACACCAACTGTTCAATTACTGGTGCTTGCCACCTATTGGAGTAGAAAAAGAATCAAATTCCCAAGAATAGTTTGACAACTTTTTAAATAACAAAAAATTTATAGTTCCATCTTGATTTCTATTGCCACCAGAGTAATGTATCCATATCCAAAAGAAAATGAAGAAATATTGATGCATCATTAAGTCACAGATGAAGAAATAATGCATCATTAAGTCGCAGATAACCATGACCAACATCCAGTATGGTTTACAGTTACAAAACAAAGTAAAGATCTGTGCTTGTTCAAGCAAATTGAAATCCTAGAAGCTTCAGAGAATTTAATAAGAGAGCATAAACTTCATCAACATGAAAACATATTTATCTAATGCATACTGTGTGATGTACCTGGAGCAAGATAACCAAAGGTTCCAGCAACTATTGTGGTTATATGTGACTCTTCATCCTCCAACAATTTTGCAAGTCCAAAATCAGATACACGAGCTTCAAGATTACCATCAAGTAATATGTTGCTTGACTTGATGTCACGATGTATTATTCGAGGCGAACAATCATGATGCAAGTATGCAAGTCCTTTTGCAGCGCCCAGGATGATGTTAAGGCGTGCATCCCAGTCCAATTGTTCTGCTCTTTCTGTTCAAGTTACAATTATAAATATTAAATTGTTATGTTAATATGACTTGTATAAATGACCAGGACCACTTTTTCACATAGATAGAACGTGTAATAATATGAAGTAATACTGAATTCATTGGAAACATAGGGGCATGCTATTAATGCGAGTCTAACTCATAAGAATGTATTAAGCTGATAAAAAGGGGTGAAACTGAGTGTTTAACTACAGACTTGCAGAAGCATATAAAATCCACAGATGTTCTTACCAAAGTGCAAACCAGGTTTAACCGGTTGATGAAAATGGTGAAATTGAATGTATAAACTACATACTGGCAGAAACAAATAAACTCTTCAAAAAAATTGATCAAGGATTTAAATCTTGGTCACACACTCTGGTTTCCGCAACTGATCAAACTGGTAGTCCAAGAATATATGGGTATACTGACTTATACCACCTGGTATCACTTAAAATTTAATTGTATTCTGTTGTGCCTTCAAATGATTCACATGGTATCGGTGTATCATATGAATGATGTGCATATATCGAACATTTAGTTTCCTTTCTTTTATAGTGAGGCTTACTGAACAGGTGAAGATCGATACATACTACTCTGATAAGATTTCAGTATGAGTAATATGACTAGTATTTAAAACTTTGAAGTCACAAACCATTTCAGCTGTAAAAAAAGACAACAGTTAAAAAATAAAAATAAAAACTAAGTGCTCCATACAAGAAGCAAAGGATGGCCTGCTCAATGAAATTATACTAAGTTTTCAATGCCAAATTATACTAGAAAAAGGAATTAATAATCATAACAAACATGTGGATCAGAATAACACTAAAAGAAACCAAGTTCAAAATGACAGTGCAGAACTAACCATGCAATACTTCATCTAAGCTTCCACCAGGTAAGAAATCATAGATTAACAACTTAGATGAAGGTGAATTGCAATATCCTCGGAGATTGACCAAATACCGATGTTTAATGCTCCCCAAAATTTCAAGTTCTCTATCAAAGAACCGATCTAGGACTTCATTTGTCTTCATTATTCTTTTCAATGCGAAAACATTTCCATCATCCATGGCAAGCTTGTATACAGTTCCAAAGCCCCCAGAACCAATGATGTTTTCCTCATTTAAGGTCTCTAGTTTCCTAAGAATATCTTTTGACGAGTAGGGCAAGTCCCCGTGAAAAATTACTATGGATGCACCTGAAATAGGATACTGTGTCAGAAAACTCTCCAATATTTATCTCCAGAATAACAAAATGAATATGTCAATATGCTTGTAACAACAACTCAACAAGTATCAGTACCTCCACTAACATCCATTGCAGGACCACTGATGTCACCTTTACCAAACTTCTTATAAAGGAAGCAACCCCAGAAACACATTAGTGCCACCAACAACAAAGCTCCTACTGTTGCTACAGCACTTGTAACAAGCTTAGCGGAATTCTTTGACGGGTGCTTTAGGTTATCTGTGCAGGTACATTGTTATCTCATAAACAAACAGTGAGAATAATGTCAAAGGAAACAAAAGATGTTAATCGAAATTACTTAGTTTTTAAACTTCCAACATTCTCTAAAGTCAAATATAAGTCATCCTGGAAGTGCTTGCGTAAGCCAACATTGTGAAGCCCCGAAGAGTAATATTATTTTACAACAACATGCCATAGTCGGAAATTTTATGTCAATAAGATCCTCAAATAGATGTATATTTTCCAAGTTAATAAAATTCAGAAAAGTAAATACAAGTTCTAAATCTATTTAAAGATGCAAATCTTACTGCAGAAACCTAAAATTAATGTTGTTAGGATCCAGATCTTATAAGAAAATGTAGATGAGCTTAAATTGGATATGCTCATAGTACTCTTATCCTTTTAATTCCTAGAAAATGTGATATATCTGGAAGTTTTGAAAAAGTGTAAGCATATGCAACTTAAGTTTACAATGAATGGCAAGTTATACTAAAACAAATATGATGTTGTCTCTTAATTATTATTTGTATAGAGCAAGGTTTGCAATACCATATCGTACCGCTTAATATGCTCGGTATGCACCGATAAAGGACTGGTATGCACGATACAGCTCGATACCTTAATGTATCATGTGTCGATATGCTCGGTACAACCGACAGCTGATCGATACGCCGGTATGGTACGAGATTACAAACCATGGTATAGAGGACTCCATAAAATAATAGTTTTATAAAAGGTTAGAAATACATCTCAAGTGGTAGATCCACAAATACTACCTTTAGATGCATTTCAATTTCTAAATCTCCTTTTTCATAAAAGCAAGTATTGTTTGGCACAAGGTTTGACTTATCGGTCCGTACCGATATACCAAGATTATCTTGATACTAGTACGGTACCGATACCGGGAGATACGCACAGTGCATACCGCCCGATATATTAAAATAGAATATAATATATTAAATATATTTTGAAAAAGAAAAGAAAAGGGGATGACATCGCACGGGCAAGGACGGCGCTAGGTATTTCTCCCCGTGGGTGGCAACGGCGCTAGGTATTTCTTTCTTCCCTTTTTCTTACCGGGCGATACAGATCGAAATTGCAAACCTTAGTTTCACAGACAAGGACACAATCATTGGTAATACATGCATAACTATGGTAATTAAAATGTAAAGAAATCATAAATGTCTTGTATGAATCTGCTTATTCAGGACTCCACTACATATTTCAATCGCCCAACATTCACTGGCATGACAACAGTGAAAACAGAGCTGATATGCATATTAGCAATAACGTTCCACTTTCCCTGATACGAATTAAAGAAACATAAAAACTTATATGGTTGTTAACTAATTCTAAATAACAATTTCAAGATGCACATTTTCAACTAAATCCAAAAGCAACAAGAAGCCAAGGCCCCAGCTATTTGGCTAATTATATGAATTTTTTTCCTGACACCGAGCTCTATTGATGACAATATCATTTGGCAACCTAAAAGCTAACAATCTCTATCTACTGTTTCAGATAGATTTTTCATAGAATCACTTCCTCAAATAGAAAGGTTTTCTGAGATCTTCCTTTACCAATCCCATGCCACTAATCCAAATTGACTCATCCTATTTAGCTAGAATATCTATCTGTTTTTATAACATGAAAGTTTAGACCTATGCGTTGTGATTCTACCTGATTCAGACCCAAGGATGATATCGAGATCATATGATCTCACGAACATAATTCTCTAAACAACCATATATGGACAAATACAAACTTACAAAAGCCTAATCGGCTTTGTTTCAACATATCAAGAAAATAAAAGCTTAAGATAGTTTTGCTTGCATATTTATGAAGACAAAAGAAACTGACTTCTCTTAATGAAAATGGTGACAGATACTGTAAGACAAAATGTATCTGAAGGAGAGTGCATACTACCTGGATAGAACAGTTGAGTACCTCCTGACGGTGATGGAATTTCATCCTTGCAGACAACACCAATTTGCTTTCCACACAATCCACGGTTTCCAATAAAGCTGAATGTCATTCATATGAGACCGATTAAGTACGATTTGCAAGAGTAACCCGCATTTTTCAAAATTATTCTATTCATGATCGGCCTAGCCCTTGCTGATTTATAAATGAGTACAAGAAATAAAATCTAAAGCACCAAACCCGTAGTTGGTTCTCTCAGATTAGTGTGGTATGCAAATATGTTGAAGTATTTTTGCAATAACAAAAAAGGTAATATATTGGTATTTGCATGTAAGCAGCTTGAATGGCTTGATACTGTTGGTTAATTGGCACATCACAACATTTAAATCCATAAATGCAAAGTATGTTAATAAACATAACCTTTAGATTCACCTTTCTTGTGTAAATAAATGAATCAGTATAAACAACAAAATAATTAGATGGAGAAGCTTCGGTAGAGTGGAAAAGGAATTTTCTAAACGTTCATACTCCTGACTAGCTATCATCAAAAGTGGGCATGACTTACGAAGTCTCATTAAACTTGAAGAGTGCACCTTCAGATGATATTCTTCCAGTCAAAAAATTCATTGATACATTGCTTCAAAAAGATATCAAAAATCAGTTTTGATGACTAATAAATTCATTCTAAACATTTACATATGAATATAGAAAATCACTTACAATAATGTTAATTTTGTGAGGTTACCAAGAGATTGAGGAACGGTTCCGCTCAGAGTGTTGCTAGAGATATCCCTAACAACGTAAGCAGAAATAAATGTAAAGTACAACAAAGAAATACTGAATATCTTGTTTACATCCAAGATAGAAGATGACAGAAAAGTATTTCATAGCCAACTTGCTTTTAGAATTAGAATAATCACCTATTCATGATATTCCGTGTTCAAAGAAAATCATATACATTAGAAATGTATAGAAATTTCAAGACATAACAACAATAGCCAAAAAATATTACATTGACAACAGAAACATAAATCAGCTTAATGCCATGACAGAGTATGTTCCCAACATGAATGCTGGCACATAACATCAGTAATCGACTGGCAACTGCATGGGCATGGCACAGCTCCCATGATATTTAACCATGCAGGAAATACTGCAATTGAAACACAATAACCTATCTTACCTTCAATAAACATGGATGGCGCATACACCAGAAGAAATAGCTTGAGGTTTGTTAATCATAATCAAATAAGATATTTAGCTATCAGACAGTTAAAAAGTTGTAGATAACTGTTAAAATACAAATGGAACAACAAGAATACAAACTTACAAAATCTGCAACTCCAAAAGATTACCAAGCTCTGGTGGAATAATTCCACTCAAGTAATTTCCCCGCAAAGATCTGCGAAGAGTTGATATTATGAGGTTCCCAAGTTGTAAATATATTTTTACTGAAAGATATATGAGTACAACTGTAGGAAAAACTAAAACATAAAATAGTTCATGAATCTGATCAAAGGGCTGGTAGGTCAACTCAATCCTAGAATTGGAAAGGTCATAAAGTCTGATAAACACATTGGTTGCTACATCAGAAAGAGTCTATGTTGAATCTTTGAAAGGTAGCTAATAGAGCTTAATTTCAGGAGATGATTTGATTTACTTAAGCATTTTTTGGCTTGAACATTGGCTATTCTCTGTCGTGAGATGGTGACATGAATGGCAAAGATCCACATTTTAAGCAGGTCAAAAGCTATGATTAGAAATTTAGAATTGAATAACAATTGCATTTATGGAGCCAGTAAAAGTCAGTGGTCAAAAGCTCAATCCTTTTATCAATCATCTCAATGTCTTTGCACCCCAGCAGGGAACATTTCTACAGGCACTCCCAGTTTTCTCTCTGTTAGAAGGGGAGTTCTAAGTCTTGAAAAATTGTGCACTTCCTCCTTCCATTAATTAGTGACCAGGCCATGGACTTCAGCCTCTCGATCTCATGTGATTGTTTCTTTAGAAAAATCATGAATTTTTGGATGGGTGCTGTCAGTTTGACAGCCCATCATATGATTCTCGCAAATCTTTCATGAAGCCAACTCAACTTGGAGGCGAATTCTATAGTGAATTTCATAAACATGGGAAATGCCTGCTGATGATAATGTTAAGGAGACCATTAAGAAGATCCCTTTTGAGAGGAAAGTTTTGAGTGTTAAAAAGTGAAATCAAACAGATGTAATTTAACCTCAAGTAATGACGAAATTTCCAAAAGTACATGTGATATGAAAAGTAATGGCAGTACATTTGCCACAAAACTCAAGAAACAAAGTACATTTCTCTGAACCAGGACAATTGGGTCAATGACAAATTGACAGATGAAGTGATGAGCATCATCAAATTGCAGTTTGACTTAGGCTGATGGCCTAAGGGATGACAAGATAGAAAAATGGCATCTATCAAAACCAATAAACTGAAGAAATGGCGTGGATGGTAATAATATACAGATTCCTTGCAAAATGAATCCTCATATGTCTGTTCTATCATACTAGCAAGAATTCATGTAGCAACTTCAAGAGCAAGCACTTCAAGCCAGAACAACTCGACCACAACTCAAAGTTGCTCATGAAAAATCTTAACTTTCGGTTCTCTTTAACACTCTAGCTAAGTGCTTCAAGTTGAATGTAGAGCACTAGAGTAGTACTCACAACAACAAGGTCTACCTGATATAGATTATGCATGAATGAAACCCAAAATTCCAAAATGACAATTGCATAACAGACTATTCACCTAGAAATCCATATGTTCGAACTCCTTTTTGGTCCATCCAATGACATTACTAATACTTTTGGACAATTGCTGGATTATACAGGATTGCTAATGTAATAATACCAATCTCAACACATGTTAACATTCAAAACAACAGTTGGCTTTTTCTCAAAGGAAAAAAAGTATGCATTAATAATATGATAATTACAATAACCGATAGTAACAAGTTAGTAGCAGTTTATGCATATAAGATAATAGTTCATCCAGTAAACAAATAAGAACTTACAAATATTGTAGCTCTGTGCAATTTCCTAGTTCTGGAGGGATGACACCGTATAAGCTGTTGCCGTGCAGAGCTCTACAAGAAGAGGGTTATAGTAGTAGTAAATAATGACTATTTAACAGAAACTGATGAAACTTATGGACTCTCTTTGGATGATACTGACAGCAGCTTTAAGTAATTTAGCTTTCCTATATCTGGTGATATGGAACCAATCAACTTGTGGTAGGCAAGCCTCCTGAGACAAATAACACATTAAAATAGTTATGCACAACAACAATCCCAAGACCATTAAACTAAAAGGAAGGATTTAATGCCCAAAAATTATTCAATTGATGAATTTGGTGAACTCCCTATACAACATACTGGACACCATATACAAGAAGTAGCAAGATGATGGCTTTTCATCATGACTCTCACATGCTATGAATGAGATCCAAATATGGCAAGACAAATACTACCCCTTTTGAGGTGGAAAAAATATAGAAATATCTGATGTATAATCATGACTACTTAACAATGTGAAGTTTACATAATTTAAGAGCATAAAGACAATCTTGACCCAAGTACACTATAACAAAGAGTTCAAGCTCCCCTTTGAAGTAAGGTACCAGCTGCTGGTTGATAAGAAGTATCTATTGAGCAATAGTGGTTTTAGATGCAGAGTAACAGGCGCTAAATACGACTGCCAAGGTTCACAGGGTAAGGTTGGGTTCAAGATCACTTGGACGATTTTGGGACATGATAAATTTGTACTCGTCAAAACCATTTGCAAAATAAACTTTTTGTTTTTTTTTTAATTGACTGGAAATCAACTGAAACCATCAGGATTGACCAGAATCCATTAAGTTGGCAGAAATTAACTTGAGCAAAAAAAATAACTAGCTAGGACATAGGGATTTGCCAAAACCAAAAGAAAAATGGTTGGTATTCGCAGGATCAGCTTGGAAGTCAATGGGAGATCGGCTGAGCCCACCAACATATACTTACAGATGAATAATTCTCTTAGTACTACTGTCACATGTTACACCTCTCCAACTACAAGGATCAGGATCTTCTTGCCTCCAATTGAGGAAAATACCATCTGAACCAACAATTGCTGTCTTAATGCTAAGCAACACCTCACCTGTAAAATAATTCAGCTTAAAAGTTATATGTAAAATAATAGAGCAAAACTTAGTAGTCTAAAGAATCATCTCATACCATCTGGACTTATTCCATTGGTTAAACTCATTAGAAGTGGCACTATCACAACAAAGAGTAGCCTCTGACATTTCATCAGAAATTGTCTCATTGAAGTGCTTGTCAAGCATAATGGGACTACGTTAAACAATTATATGGTCCACATCTGCTCCATCAAGAACCTAATTTCATTGAAAGTTCAAATTTCCATCAATAATATGAAAGAATAAAAGAAATTTGAATAGGTAAGAGAAAAACGTATAATTTTTGCATAAATAGCATTGTCAGCAAACGATTCATGGACAAGCAAACAAACACTTTAATTACCTTTTGGTTATTGAATGGGAAAACAAAAACAAATCTAATTCCTCAGAATGAAAATATTATTCCCCACAAATAGAATTACCTGGATCAAAAATACTTGGACACAGCTTCAACATATATTTGAACCAAGAACCTTTTGGATGAACGGAGTAAGCAACCACTAGGCCAACGCATGGTTTGTGAATTTCACACTTATGATGATGCCTTTGTGGATCTCTAATAAATTAATTTGTTCAATAATTTCTTTTATCGAAGGGTGACATCAAGTGCAATGATTGGTTAACAACGGGTAACCCAAGCAACAAAACAGCATCTACTTCCTCTAAGAACAATTGTCAGGATCATGATTTTACCCAAATTAAGGATCAATATGAGGTCCTTAGCATTGAAATCACAGAATCAGATCAAGGATAATAAGATTTTACAGACCATTTAACAACACTTGGGTCCATGATCCAAGAAACATCATAATCCATAAAGCATAG
Source organism: Ensete glaucum (assembly GCA_021527575.1). Lineage (NCBI taxonomy): Eukaryota > Viridiplantae > Streptophyta > Magnoliopsida > Zingiberales > Musaceae > Ensete > Ensete glaucum. The sequence continues at coordinate 3,695,766 of CM038551.1, read as the reverse complement.
TTAGATTTACGACTTTCTTACAAAATTTTACTTTTTAACGAAGGAGCATATTATAATCACACAAAACACCCGATATCTTTGATTTTTACAACCCCAGTTTTACTCTATGAATAATGTTTTCACCAGACTCTTCTTCCTATTTATTAATATATACAAGATACCTAAAACTGTCACTTGCAGGAATGTTTTGTCCACCAATCATTACAAAACCCTCAATTTTTCTAGTGGGATTACTGAAATTGGGTTTCATATAGGTCTTAGTTCTACTTAGTTTAAAGATATCAATTTTTTTATCTTCGTTACTCATGTTCAAAGCTAATTCCGATTAGACTCATCAGGTACAATAATATCATTGGCAAACATCACATGCCATGGAAGTTTATCCTACATACGCTAGTAATTTGTCCATTGCCAATGATAAAAGGATACATACATAAAATTGAATCTTTGTGTAAACCAACAGTTGAAAAATAAAGACTCACTGAACATACTACCTATTATCATAACAGTGTGACTAATATACCATATATATTTTATTACATCAATAATAATCAATTTACGTACTTACTATTTCGTTTTAACTTTTCATCAACGCTATTGTAGGACTAATTTACATATCCACAATCCAGTACACCATTTTAAGTTTGCCTCCAATGATAATGCTTCATAAAAAATATTGGTTCTGATCATTTCAAAAAAGGTTCATATCTTAGGGAACAATATGAGTAACATATGATATGCATGCATGAAATTTATAAATATGGCATACAAAAGTCATGAAACTTACATGCACAACTTGCATAACGTGATCATCATAATAGATAACAAACCCCCTCCAATAGTATTCAAACTTGGTGAATCAAACCTAAGTTAAGGGTTTAAACTGAAAGACCAGGGATTAATAGAGACATCACCGACACTCCAATAGTTTGATGGCATTCAAAGATCTCGACATGCCTGCAGTTGGAATCACTTCTTCAAGGCATGGTGGAGTCTCATAACTGAAAATTTTCGATTAGTTATTTGCCAACATAGTTAATGTCTTCGACCATCAGAGGCATCTTTAATTCGCATATTTCATGAGAAGGATGTTAATATAGTTGGGGGGAAAAGTTATTTCCTTGTTCCTAACTTTCTCCAAAAGACGAAGCAAGAGAAGATCTTGACTCAAACGAAATATTTGCTTCTCATCGCAAACAACGACTACCAAAAAGCAATGGAACCACGAAATCAAGAAATGCTCACTAGTCCGAAGACCTAATTCCACCAGCAGCTGGAAAACCAGAGCTCGGAAGAGCTGGAAAGCAGGATGCGGGTGGCCACGCTGGAGATCCGCAGGAAATCTTGACGAACCGGCGGAAAGAAGACAAATCGGTCCCTCCCCGCCGGCGATCGGGGAGGGGAAGAGGTGACGAACGGGCCGGAGCTGCGGGAGGAGATGCTGACGCCGGGGAGATCGCCTATGTCGGCTAGGGAAGGGGGCGAGGGAGAGAAGAGTGACTGTGAGAGAGAGAAAGAGAGAGATGGGCGTGAGTGATGGTTTCGTGAGGTGGAATAGAGGAAGCAGACGGCGGATATGTTGATTTCTTTATGTGAGCAGCCAATCCGACCGTCCGTTTTGCGGAATAATAATAATAATAGTTTCGAGCTAAAGATAAGGAGGAAAAGGAAAGCATAAAATACGAAATGGATGAAGACTGCAGTCGGTAAGCGCGAGACGTCCGTCGTGGCGAGTGGTAGTGGATGGAGTACGGACATGGGTGGACACCATCTCCCTCTATCCCACATTATATATTCTCTAATTAAAAAGGTAGTATGCATCTATCTAATTTATATATAGTGTGTTTTTTCCCATGAACTATTCAGTCTTTGGTCTCATGTTAAGGTGTAGCTGTAGTGCACGCATCTTGGATTTTAGTAGCCAATTATTTGATCTTTTGTCATGTCGACAATAATGTATCAACATGATACAAAGGTGCGACTTATATAGAAAAAAGACAACAAAATGAAAAGAGTTTTTTCTTTTTCTTTTGTTTTTTATTTTAATGAACCCTGCCAAATTTGTCCATGATCAGAGCTGTAAAGTTTTCCTTCATGGTGCTGAAATGTCCAAACCAGGCACTTGAGGTTGACGTTTTCACATCAATTTTGTTTTGATGCTAAGATCAGGTCTTGCACAAATCTAGAGATTCTGGACTTTTATCAAATCACTAATTTAGGTGAACCCTGTGACTATAAATGATCCTCAAAAAGTCAATATCCTGATCTTACCATTGGTGATATGGACTTCTATCAAATCCATGTAGAGCATGTAAACACAACAACACACAAAGCAAGCAAACTATGCTGTGTTCATATCCAGAATGGTAACCTGCTATAAATAACCGGTAGTAAAAATTTGGATGGCACAGAAACTATGCTGTGGGTCAAATAACATATGATAAAACTTTATTAACAAGTGAAATGAGGAAGATACAGAGCCATGTTACCGCAGTTGGTCCTTCTAAAATGTTCCACCGGAGATCCAGTCGTAGGGGATGCTACTCTTCTGACGGTGTCCCCCCTCAATAATTAGATGTGGGCATCACAGAACAACTGTCCGGGAAACAAGATTCAATTGAAGGGTCCATTTCTTCATTACAGAAGCAGGGATTTTGAATGAGCTGACCACCAGAAACATGCAAGTCTACAACAGATGCAGTACTTGAAACAGAGACAAAACCTGGACATGGATTTATCCTCTTATTACAGCACAGTACTCCAAAATATCAGAGATGGCAACTCTCTACTGTTCATCATGTAACATTCAAACTAAAGCAAACAATTGAGTTTGGAACGGCATTTTTTTGATTCGTGAAACACGGCGATCAGGGGAAGACGTTGACTCATGCTTCAGACCATTACAGGGGGCCGGGAAATGTGCCATTTGCCCTTTGCTCATTCCACTTCTCAACCTAGGTTATCATGGTGAAAGAAACTAAGTCAATATGACAGTGAAAAACCCCCGAGTAGATGAATGAGAACTTGTTGGCAAAAACACAGGATCTAATCAGATAGATCAAACAGCCCCAAGCATCATCAGAGAACTCATGAACAGTTTGTAAACACAATAAAAATAGTTGATGCCAAACAGAGCTTATGGTCTCGATAAGATGATAAAGTTAATCACAACTATCGAGGTTAGAAATAAGAAAGCATAACAACTTGCCCATTCCCCGGGGCAGAGAGATCTATAGTATTTGGCAAACTTATGACAATCAGGGGTCTCCTCACCCTTAGCTGCCACACACCTACAATGTAATATACATCAGGCCAATAGGAAATTTGATAAAGATATTTACACTAACGTATTATGTACCAAAACATCCTCAGCCATACTTATGAAATTCAATGTAGCGAGTGAAACAGTGCCTGGTTTGATTTGTAGTGGGAAAGCGAAAATCAGCTGGTGCTGTTTTCAACTCAATCTAACAAAAAGAAGCAAACCATATCAGATACATAAAAACAAGGTTTTTTTCTTAAACCAAGCTATTTTATACCGAAAAACAACTAGGCCATCCATGTGAAATTTTTGGTCAATGCAGGAGTAAATATGTGTCTAATGAATGACAGTTATGACTGTTAATAGACAAGAAATACATTACTGTGGTTTGTTAACCCAGCTGCACGGGAGTATAGAATATGTGATTCACCTCTTAAAGAGTCAAATTTTTTACTCCCAAGTCTCAAGTATCATGAGAAGTTATGTTAAAAAGGATCTGGTTATTATCAGGGCAGGCCTTACTACATTAGTAAGGTTGCTCCTTTACAACCTAAGAGATCAGAGTTTGTGTCACAGAAACAGCCTCTTTAAATATCTAAAAGTAAGGCTGCATATATTGATCCATCCCCAGACACCATGTTGGCAAAGCCTCATGCTCTAGGTATGGCCTTTGGCTCTGGTTTTTATCATGCATGGAACAATTAACACCAAGAGGCATACAATTTTAATCTTGATTCAAAATGATTGATCCTGCTCTTGGCGTAAATCTATTTAAGGAAACTTCATGGTGTAAATCTTACATGATGGATAACAACTACTCATTTTTCTTCTTATCCTATCATTGAGCAGGACATATTATTGTCTTCTAGAACCTATAATGCTACATCACCAGCAATGCAACAACAACCCTATGCAAGCCTTGTTTTTTATTTTACCAAAAAAGTTTCATCATTCATAGATGTAGATGTGCGGCATTAATAAGAAAGATAAGAGAAAAAACAATGTCTTCATCGGTGACCAATTAATTGAAGCTTCAATAGAGGATAAAGTAATGGAGAATGTTTTAAGCGGGCACCCGTAGATTTTGTAGTTAGAACATATGAGATGATTACTATTAGTAGTACAAAAAGAGGTGGAAGGCGACCTAGAAAGACTTTATCAAGTAAACATTAAATATTTTTAATTTGAATAATAGAGGCAAAAGATTCATTCAGTCAATCCCAGATAGGCAAAAGATCCATTCAGTTGACCTCAAATAATTGGGATATTACAGATTTTTGTTGTTTTGCTGTTGTAGTGCATTTTCACTTGTATTTCTAATAGACTACATGGTTTATTATATTCCTTAGCTTAAAAGGAAGATGATTTTTAAGAACAATGGTATTATAGTAAAACTTGATAGTTTACCTCACAAGCTAAATACCATAATACAGGAATTCCTCGTTTGATCTTTTACATAGGTACCAAATACTTTTCCATTAATCCAGCATTCTTCTATTTATTAAAATATTATTGGAAGAAAGTTAGAAGAAAGATTCAGGCTGTTGTCCTCTTAAGCACTTTTGAATCAAGATTTTTTAAAACAAGTCTAGTTCGCACAATTTTGTAGTTCAGGTTTCAGTTCACTTGACCTATTTTTTCCCGGTAACAGTCATATTTTTGCACAATTTCCAGTTATTTAGTTCAAAACTAAATTAACCTGCATGAATCTCATTGAACAATGTATGAAAGGGAACTCAATCTCCATACTTATAGGTCATTATTTATGCTCAAAATCTTATAATCTTCAAACTGAATGCACCTAATATTTACCTAAAAACCTACTATCCCTTTCCCAAATTTCGGTAAGCTTGGGATCTCACTCTCAGCCTCTATTACTAAACTTTTTGTAAATATTATTAGAGGCCTTAAACTTGTTTTCACTTCTTGATTTCTTTTCAACCAATTTAAATCTTTCAATGTCTCTCTTCTTACTATTGTCACAAAGTTTCCAAACTTCATGACATTCTCTTTTGCACAACATAATTCATTAGCCTTTTAGTTTGACCAATCAGCCTGTCAAAGAAACTACATATTACCTTTAAAGCATTTTAAGCATTCCCCTTTTGCCTTTGTAATACTTATTGTGACCATCAAAATCCATGTAGGATTACCGATCTTCCATGTTCTTTTTTATTGGATTTAATAATTAGATCTAGATATCTTGCTTAGTTAGTAGATCATTATCGTAGTCATCCAAAGGGTTGCAAATTGTACAGAAATGAAACAGATATCCCCTTGTACAAGAAACATCTTCAAGTCCGCTTTTGCATCAGGAAACAACCTTCATCTCGAGCATCCAACAAAAAGACACAAAATTTCTTGATGATGTTGAACATGACAACAGCTTCTACCGTACTCTACAACGTTGGAGTACTACTTTTCACACACATGCACAAAATAATCTACAATAACTCTTTATAGATATCGCCGCAACCTTAAGCCTAATCGGAATCGATGGAATCAATAGATTAACAGTAAAAGAAGAAACCCTAGAATATCTGAAATAGACGAAACAAACAAAGAAAACATCCCAAAAAGACGCCGATTTGTTCCTTGACCCGATGGCCATAGAACGACAGGATGATGATCTACCAACCAAAAGATCCACAGATCGACGCGACAAGCGAGAGATCCAAATCAAGGTTTGTGATCTACGGGCGGGCGCGCGTGAGAGAGAGAGAGAGAGAGAGAGGATGAACCGATCGAGCTTATTACCTCCGACATTGGAAGACGCCCAAAGCGAGACAGAAGCCAACGAAGCTCCCTCCGAACGCCACCTCGCGAATCAGAGGGCTGCGCGACCGCGGACGCACCTAATTAACGGGGCGAACGGGTTCGTGGCGAGTTGCTTCGACTCTCCTGTGGTGTGCGGTGTTTCGTTCCACAATGAACACTTCAGTGTTGACTTGCGCACTTATGCATTGGCGCCCCGAAGGCCACATGGTTCGGCCAAATTTTGACCTTAATTAGTGCGTGGGACCCAAGTGGATGTTGACTGCCTTTATCGTGTCGTCCGAGAAGAAGAAATTACCAGCAGTAACTGCTCCACCAGAGAGCTAATGGCTGCTGTTGGCCAACTCAGATCATTCCATCTTCTTCGACTCCTCTTCCCCGGTCTATAAATAGCATTTGCCTCGTCTGTTCTTCCACAAAGGAACCACTGCTCCGGGGATACCACTAACACACGGTGTTGCTGAATGATTCGTCGAGGTTGAGGAGCTGGCTAGACGTGGTTCTATCTATACGTGCATGATTCTCAACGGGATGCGGAACTTGGGGAGGAAAGGAAGAGATTCTTCGGCTCGGGGAACCGTGATAGTCGAGGGTCTTCTTCTTTGCTCGGTGGTCGGTTTCCTGCAAGGGCAGACCGTCGTCGAGGGGAGAGCCTCCCAACGAGGTCCCTCCGATGGCTAAATTAGCACTGTGAGTAGGTAGGTCCCCGGTGCCTTTTTCTGACGACAGAGTCTTAGTTTTTGTATCGGCCAGAGTCGAGAGTGTCCTTTAGCCAGCCCCACTGGGATGGCTTTTATACCTGTTTGCCGATGTGAGACTATACCTTTATCATCAATGTTTGCTATACCCTCCGCTAGGATGTTTAATACTGCAGGTATCGTCGGCGGCTGTCCGTATCGTGGATGAGCATGTCGCATATGGTTCCTACCTTGCTGTCGTATGACACTTTATGATCCCCAAGATTCGATGGAGATCGTGTGGCACCTGATGACGCTGTACATTAGGCTTTTCCCCTAGTTGCATCGTTCGTGGATATCATGGGTCCCATTGCGTGTCCCATTAACTGGTTCTATCTAGGCCACATCGACCGATCAGGGAGGGGACCCATTATTACCCCTATCATTCCACCCCCCCGCCCCCCCAGGGAGGCTTCCCCGAGGTTTGGTGAAAACGCAAGGGAAGGATCCTTCAGGATTAGAACTTTTAATCATGGGAGTGATTCATATGCCCATATGGAGTCGCGTCGCCTGGCTATCAGTTGGTCTGAAGTCAGTGTGGTTATCGTGCAGCCATCGGGCTTTGAGCGAGAAGCCTTGGCGGAATGGTGGGCCGAGTGGGAGATGCTTGGGGCTGACGGCCCTTGGGCAAAGTTGAGAGCTCCCTAGGAGATGCTCAGGACTAAAAGCCCTTGTGTGAGATGGAGCTCGCTTGGAGAGGCTCGGGATTGAAAGCCCTTGCCTTGGAGATGCTAGGGACTGAAAGCCCTTGGGCGAGGTTGTGAGCTCACTTGGAGATGCTCGGGCAGTCAAGGACGTTACGCAAACTGCTTTTTGGCAGGAGATTTTTCTTGGGATTGATGGCAATTCATTCGTCGATCAAGACCCTTCAAAAGGTGATGCGTGGCCCACATGGTATCTCATTAGGCTCGGAGCATGAAGCGTCATAATGAGTTGTCCTGCATTTTGGGCAGGTGAAGTACCAACCGGTGCTGGGACGAGGTATTAATCCTCTCTGGTTCCTTCATCGTCTCCTGCTACGCTCCCTATGGCTTCCATCTTCCGCGTTGCACCTCATTGCTGTCACCTTCGATACCGGCTACGCCGACACTTCTGCCTTTAACCCCTTTTTTCTCCCCTCGATAGTTTCTCGAGTAGGTCATATGTCTTCCACCTCTTCCCACTCTAAGTCCCATCCGATCGAAGTTTCAGCCCATAGGTCTAGGGTTTTAGGTCGTCCCTCTAGGGATTCTAGGTCAATTGCCCTTTTCTCGTCATTCGGAGGTGTCGCTCTGGTCGACTTTGGGGCCACAGATGCCTTGGCGACGATGCAGTCATGTTTTAATATAGACTCGACCATGACGACCACCGATTGGTCGAGGTTAGGAAGAACTATTTTATTCCTCTGGAATACGAACTCCATATGCCCCTACTGGGGGAGCATCCCTATGACACCTTTTTGAGTGGTTTTAGTCTTTCAACTGATGCCCTCGAAGCGGGCCTAAGGTTCCCACTGCATCCTGTTATCGAGGTGTGCCTCAAAGGGTGGCAGATATCTCCTTCCCAGATGGTGCCTAACTCGTAGCGCTATCTAGTGGCTTTCTTGTGGGAATATTATGGGTCAGGCATAATGGCAACCCAAGACTTGTTCATGGCTTGTTTCGCTTAAGCCGGGGGCAAGCTGGGTATTACCTGACTACTTACAATGGATTCCAAGTGGGAGGTGCGTCTTCCAGCAACAAAGG